>JAGIQG010000002.1:37740124-38340124 GCA_024679065.1 Sphyrna mokarran | reverse complement strand
GTCAATGCATCTAACCAGTCTCTCGGACTATTGGAGGAAACTGGAGCACCCAAGATGAAACTCATGCAGGCACAGGGAGGACATACAGACTCCATACAAATAGTGTCCCAAGTCTGAAATCAAATTCAGGGCTCTGGCATGTGAAGCAGTGGTGCTAACCACTGTGCCACATTAGGACCAGTTATCACTAGGGCAGTAAGTTGTTGCACTAAACGCGAAATCTGGTGAACTGAGGACTGTCTTGTGCACACTATTCATTATCCATCACGTTTGACACTGACTTAATTTCCCTCTGGCAAGCTGCACGGTTAATAGAGTTAAAAGGCTGATAGGATGTCGTTGGGCAGCTTTTTTAATGAGCGTTCACGAGAAGTAAACAAATGCAAATGAAATCTGCATGGCCTGCCAATGGGAAGAATGACTTGCAATTAATCCACAATTGGAATTGAAACTTGATTATACGCTGGCAAGTGAATGTTATAGTTTGTAACTTTGTATGCTATGCACTCACTTCTTACTTTCCTCAAGAATTCTTTGATAAAACAGATCAATCTTAAAATCTTATTTATTTCTACAGGCATCACTCTTAACAATGCCACAGTCATCTGGAGAATTCTGTTCATCTTGGCTATTCTTAGAGGGAAACATTTCATTTTCCACTATTGATTGTGAATTGCCCAGTCCCTTATTTTGGTTAGTTTTCAATGTTTCCAAGCTAATTTCCTTGTTATTGTCTCTGGCCTATGACCCTGTAAGGGACCACTATATACTCTCCCATTAATTCCACACGAGGCAATGTTTCAGATTCCATTTCCTCACAAAATTCAAATTCAGAATAAGTCAGGAATTCTCCAACCTCGTCTGCAGCTGGGATTCTCTAGTCCTGTTGAATGGAATGGACATTTGGCTCAGACTGTGGCAGGAGGAAGGGGCTGGTGATCACAGGTGGGACATGGTGGGAAGAAGGCAAAAGGACCAAGATTTGAGAAGGGAGAAGGGGCCGATGAGGATGGGAGATGGGAGAGAAGAAACCAATGATTAGAGAGGGGCAAGGGGATCAATGATCAGAGAGGGAGAAGGGGCTGATGATGATGGAGAGTGGGAGAGAAGAGCCGATGATCAGAGAGGGGCAAAGGGACCAATGATGAGAGAGGGGAGAAGGGGCCGATGATTAGAGAGAAGAGAGGGGGTCAATGATCACTGGGGTTGGAGGAGAGTGGGCTGATGGTCAGAGTCGAAAGGGAACTGGTGAGGTGGGAGAAGGAGCCAATGAAATTGGTGTGGAGGGAGAGAGTGAAGGAGTGTCTTAAAAGACAATGCCCCAATTTCTCAGCAGCCAGGTATAACTGGCATTGTTTATGCCCTGTCCCCTTCTATGACAATGTGAATCACGCCTCCTTGATTATTTTTAGCAGAGTCTGGAGAGAAACACACTGGTTTTCTCACCAGAAATAACACTGCCATTTTTTGGTAAGGTTCACCCTCATAGTGATAACTAGTGCTGGACTTGGCAATTTCATACTAAAGAAGCTAAAGATTAAACCTCAACACACTGATATAGCAGAGCATTGTGAGCTTATGGCTTGTATAGTAATTGGGTGGTTGCTACCGGCCTCAGGTCCCCAGATTTCATTGGATTCTGGATTTGCCCCTTTCCACTCAAGTGAGGCAACTGATGATTGAAGTTTGCATGGGTTGGTGGGAGAATCCAAGAGTGAGGACTCTTTAAGGTTGGAGAGTTTCTACTCTCAGATTTGGATTGAGTTTTGGTTTATTAGTAGTAACCAATCAGGAGCAAGAGAGGCAACCCTCTCAAGGGTGTACATGGGCACCTCCAGAGGGCTATAGGCAAATCTAATGTGCCTGATGGGACCAGGGCTGGGCTCGGAGGATTCTGTTACCCATACAGGTAAGCGGGCACTGGAGTTTCCAGCAGGTGGGTACTACATGAGCCTGAAGTGCTGGCGGTGCCTATTGCTCACAGAATGTGCTCCAGCAGATGTTACAAACTCCTTTCAGATCAGTGGCAGAGAAATCCATCAGGTGTAATCCAGGAATCTCACAGCCTGGGCCCTGATTAAAAAAGTCTGATTTAAAAAAATATCTACCCTAATAATATTACCTGAGGAAAAAATAACAAGCACCAAAAGAAGAAATGTATGTGAAACTTTGAAATGTGTCAGTATTGATGTTGAAGATAATTTTAAGCTGGAACTGAGCTTACTTGACATTTTCTTCATTGATGTGAAATGGGGAACAAGTCCTGGGCGAAGCTGGCAACATTAACATTCTCTTGTGCTCTGAGGCTTGTAAGTATTTTACTTTGTATATTAACTTAAAGAAAATAGATTTCCTCTGCCCTTGAGATCCTCCAAGCTGATGAACACTGGCTCAGATACAAAGCAATCAGTTCTCATCCCAGCTGCTTTGTTAGCTTATTGGTTTCGGCAGCCCCTCTGAAAAATACAATTGCAGGTTTCTGCTGTTCCCTCTGAGTCAAAGGTCAGAAAGAGAAAATAAAATCTTCATATGAGTATCTTAAGTGTTGAATATGCTTTGAATAGAAATGTAAACAGAATGTAGAATTTGCCCCTGAAAAATCTATGGGCAGGATTTGCAGATGGGGCTGTCAGCAGTATTTTGGCAACTGCAAGGCCACTTGGAGGAGTCCCACAACCTCCAGGTGCAGGAAGCGGTGCAGACATTGCGTGGCACCAAGGCCAACACTGCAAGGGTGGCGACTGCAGTGCAGAGCCTGGGGCAGGAAATGGTGGCAATGTTCGAGGCATGGCCGAGTTGCTGAGGACTGTGGCTGAGGGACTCCAGAACTTGGTCCAGACCCAGAGGGCTATCACTCTGGACTAGTATTCCAGAGACCCAGGGTAATGCTCTGTCTACATGGCATGTGGTGAAATTTGAATTCAATAAAAAAAAATTCTGACCTAAAAGTCCAATAATGACCATGAAACTATTGTCATTAAAAAACCCATCTGGTTCACTAATGTCCCTTTGAGAAGGAAATCTGCTATTCTTACCTGGTCTAGTCTACTTGTGACTCCAAACCCACAGCATGTGGTTGATTCTTGAATGTCCTCTGAAATAGCCGAGCAAGCCACTCGGGTCAATTAGGGATGGGAAATAAATGAAGGCCCAGCTCAAATCCTACGGGTGAATTTTAGAAAATCTCCTGATTTAATTAACAGGCTGGGGGCTAAGAATTCCAGTGAATTCTGTATGTCATAAATAACTGCTTAATAAATGACTTTGGCACACCTGCTGCACATAGGAACTCTTCTCCCAAGGATCATTAATACCGAATGAGTAGGTTGTTTCATGCATATAGCCTAGACATTCAAATAATCACAGGCAATGTTTCATCTGCTTCATTTTCATGTCAGGTACGTGCTGGTATGCTCCAATACTTTGACAGTAACAAATAAGAGGTGCCAAATAGTCTTAATGGGAATTGAGAACTAATAACCCCTCTGGGATAGATGAACTAGATACTGCGGCATTTAGAAGTACAGAGAGAATTGGGTTGGGGTCATTTCCATTGGCAAGGCAGACAGTCTATGTCTGTATGTATCTGTCAAATGCAAAGAAACAATTTGGACCAGTATTCTTATTTCCTAATTTTACTGGTGTTCCAATTAATATACACAGCAACAGTTTGGGCTAGGACTCTTCTTTGTGAGTGTTTCCTGCTCTTATGCATAATTTTGTAAGAGTATCCTACCTTTTCTGCTCCTTTATGGACTGGACCAGCAACATGCTAATATTACATTTATTACTGATGATAGCAATTACTGATGTGCCTCACAAGTTTTGATTATTAATCACCAGCAGCTCTTATTAATTCGAGATCTGCTCAAAAATTAAGCCTACGTTTCCTTTCCTAAAAACTATTTGCATTACTGCACCTTTAAAATTTACTCACATTACTGCATTATTGGATAGAGTTCTAAATTACAACATATTGCCAAATCAATCTGCAAAACAATTATTGGTGAATTAATCCACGATAATCTTATCCACCATTGTATGAAACTGTTATCAAATCATGTGGTATTCATTTTGCAATTCATACCAGCAAACATTTGTCTTTAGCTCAACATTTGCAAGCATCAGAGTTCATGCTTAATGTACCTTCATATAATTAAGAGCAATTTAAAAAAAAATCAGTGGAAAATGGGCATTGCTGACTGGCCCATCCCTAGCTGCATGAGGGCAATTGAGAGTCAACCACATTGATGTAGCTCTGGAGCCACATGTAGGCCAGACCAGGTAAAGACAGCAGATTTCCATCCTTAAAAGACATTAGTGAACCAGATGGAGTTTTCCAACAATCGACAATGGTTTCATGGTCATCAATAGATTCTTAATTCCAGATTTTTAAAATTAAATTGAAATTCCTCCATCTGCCGTGGCGGGATTTGAATCTGTGTCCCCAAAAAATTAGTTGAGTTTCTGGATTAATAGTCCAGTGATAATAACCACTAGGCCATCACCTCCACATTGAGGAGGGCATGAAAACAGAGCTGGAGAAAGTGTATTGGGAAATTAAGTGAAGGAGTAGGTTAATAGTCATGCAGTGGCAGACATTTAAGGAAATATTACAGAATACTCAAAGAATACATTCCAGCAAGAAGGAAAGACTCGAAGGGAGGGACACACCATCCCTGGCTAACCAAGGAAGTTAAAGATTGAATTAAATTGAAAGAATAAACATATAATTTGACAAGATGAGTTGCATGTCAGAAGATTGTACAGGATATAAAGAATACAAAGAGTGACCAGAAGGTTAATAAAGGGAGAGAAATTAGAGTATGAAAGAAAGTTAGCTAGAAATATAAAAATCCAGACTGTGGGTTTGTATAGGCCTTTAAAAAGGAAAAGAATAACTAAAACGAGTGTTGGAACTATTGAGAATGAGTCTAGGGAATTAATAAAGTAGGGAAATGGCAGATGAATTGAACAGATTTTTGTGGCTCTCTGTGCTGTAGAGGTTACAAATAACAAATAATTGAATCTGGAGGTGAACAGGAGGGAGGAACTTCAAACAATGGCAATTGTCAGGGAAAGGTGACTAAGAAAACTTTTAGAATTAAAAGCTAACAAACCCCCATCTCCTGATGGACTCCATTCCAAGGTCTTAGAAGATGTGGCTACTGGAATAGTCGGGACATTGGTTTTAATTTTCAAAATTTCCCTAGATTCTGGAAAAGTCCCAGCAAATTGGAAAATGATATAACTTCTCTATTCAAAAAAGGAAGGAGACAGGAAACTACACATCAGTTAGCCTAGCAACTGCCATAGGGAAATCGCTACAATTTATAATTAAGGAGCACCTACAAATATAAATGCAATCAGGCACAGTCAACATGGTTTTGTTAAAGGGAAATCATGTTTGATTAATTTATTGAAGCTCTTTGACGAGGCAACAGCAATTTAGATAAAGGGGAGCTTGTGGGTGAATTTAGACTTTCAGAAGGCATTTGACAAGGTGCCACACCAAAATAAGAGTTTATAGTATGAAGGCTAACATTTTAACATGTGTAAAGGATTGGTTGATTAATAGGAAGTAGAGAGTATGGGTAAATGAGTCTCTATCAGGTTGGTAAGGTGTAACAAGTGGAGTGCCACAGAAACAAGTGTTGGGACCATACCTATTTTCAATTTATATCAATGATTTGGATGAAGGGACTGGATATATGGTTGTTAAATTTGCTGATGACAAAACGATAGATAGGAAATTAAGTTGTGAAGAGCACATAAGGTGATAATCTCACCAAAAAAACTCTAAATCTAGGATGAGTGGATAATAGGCAAGTTTCTCACCCATTTTTTGAGTGAGTTCAATTCCCAACTTTTATGCATGAAAAAATGAGTTAAATCATTCCTTGCCAGTAGGGGATGGAGTGTAGCTTAAATCGCCAGTCTGTCTGCTGTAGTAATAAAGAGAGATATTGCGCATGTGCAATTGCAACAGCAGAGGCCTAACTGCTCTGAAAGAGAAATCTGTCAGGCTTCTGCTGTTACAGCTGGACTTGAACTAGCCATCACCCCCCCTCCCAGCTATTGCGGGAACCTACAGCCCATTGCAAGCCCCACACCACCCAGAAATATCGCTTCTGCCCACCCCTCCCCAGTTGTGATGTAAATTGGTAGTGGGGACCTTCCTTCATGTCTATTTGGACTACCCAGGCCTGCCCTGTCCCCTTCAGGCCTCGCTCCCATAGGCCCCACTCCCATCAGGCCCCATTTCTGGCATAGTGCTATAGCTCCCAGTGGTCAGGAACAATGCCAGGCTACCAGGCTGGCACTGCCCAAGGAGCGCCCACCCTTATCTTGACCTCCCTGGAGGACCTCAAAAGGTCACACCTTCTGCTGGTGTGACCTGTTTGTCCTGCCAAAATCAATGGACTTTTGAATGGGTAGTCACATTTTACAACCCCCCCTCCCCCCCCACCCCGACTGTGATTGCAGCTTTGTATTTTGCCTGTAATATAGGAAAATGTGATCTTGTCCACTTTGGTAGGGAATATAGAAAATTAGCATGTTATTTACATGTAGAAATTGTAGAACTCTGAGGTATAGAGGGACTGCGTATCCAGATATATGAAAGAAGAGAGGTTAGAATGCAGATACAGCAAGTGATTAGGAAGGCAAATGGAATGTTGTTTATTGCAAGGGGAATGGAATATATGGTTTACTACAGTTGTATAGGACCTTGGCGACCACAACTGGAGCACAGTTGTATACAGTTTTCATCTCCTTATTTAAGAGAGGATAAAAATGCATTACAAGTTGTTCTGAGCAGGTTCACTCAGCCAATACCTGGGACAGGGACTTCTTCTAATGAGAGGAGTTTTGAAATATTGGGTCTTTATCCACTGGCATTTAGAAGATTGAGAGATAATCTTATTGAAAAATATAAAGTCTTGAAGGGGATGTGACAGGGTGGATGCTGAAAGGATGTTACTCTTTGTGGAAGAGACAAGAACTGGGGGACGTGGTTTAAAAATAAGATAGAGATAAGAAGAAATGTTGCGCAGCGCAGGAGATATCAGTGGAGGCCATTTTGCAGACTTCCTGCTGGGTATCCGTGCGTCTCCATGACGAAGCTTTTCACCATCATCAGTTCCATGCCAGAAATCAGCACAGAGCTGATTGTTAGAATCCGTATTTGCATGTGATTAGCAGGTCTGGCTGGGACTTGAAGTCTTCAGGCTCACGAGCTCCTCTCCCTCTCCCTCGCCGGGAGAGGTTCAGTGCAGTGGGGTTTATAATTGCTTCCCAAAAACAGGCAGCCCAACCCCACTGGAGTGAAGAGAGGACATGGAGGCCCTCAAGGGGTTGGAGGTAAAGGGAATGCCTCCATGCACTGCCTAGGGAAAACTGGCAATACCCATGAGGCATTGGACAGTGTTAAAGGGCCTTGGCCAGAGGGGGCGGGAAATATTCTGTCAGCAGGGCCTATGGGTTGGTCAATAGGGCTGGGGGAGGTTGCTGCTGCCATACTGCATTGGGATCAGTAGCAGAGGGAGGGAGGACAGTGTATGGGGCTGTCCATCTGGCTAGGGGAAAGTCGGATCTGTGGGGGGGAGTTGAGGGGAGGGGGCCGTAGTGGGGATTGGGACTGCCAAGGAGGGAATCAGAGATCGGGGTTGGCTGGGTGGGGGATCGGAAGATTAAGGATGGGCAGGGAATGGGCACATCGGGGCTTGTCCAGGGAGATCTGGAATGCCAGCAATCGCGTGGTGAAGGTGTCCAGCTGAGTAGCGATCGGGAGGTTGGCAGTGCGAGGCCAGTAGGCATCCGCCAATCTCTGCTCTGACAGATCAGCACGTGCACAGTGGTCCAATCAGTGTTATGCTGCTGACCTTTCCAATGGGAATAGGCCCTGTCCACTGGTTTTTTGAGGGAATCCTGCTAGGGCACTCTGCGGTGCTCAGAGTGTCAGATTCATCCTGAAAATCCCACTAAATAAACCAGTGCGAGTTATTCCTGTTTTCACTCAAGTTGGGGACTTATTTTTGGGAGAATCCCGCTTGTTTTCTCTCAAAGCAACTGTCTTCCCGAGACAGCAAAGATCAATACAGTGCAGGAACAGACCCTTCGGCCCTGCAAGCCTGTGTCGCTCATCCGCAGGCCTCCATGGCCTCTCTTCACTCCAGTGGCGTTGGGCTGCCTGTTTTAGGGAAGCAGTTGTAAACCCCACTAGACTGAACCTCTCCCAGCGAGCGAGACAGGGAGATGCTTGTGAGCCTGGAGACTTTATGTCCCGGGCCTGCTAATCACGTCGGAGGTCAATGAATATTTTTAAAGCAGAGGTAGATAGATTCTTGACTAACAATAGAGCCAAAGGCTATCAGAAGATGTGGAATGTGCAGTTAAGACCACAATCAGATCAGCTATGATTCTATTGAATGACAGAGGGGCCAAATGGCCTTGTGCTTCCATTTCTTATGTTTGTACGTTGATTTTGCTTAACAATTCACAAACTACAGTTTATTCTTATACACATATTATCATAAAATATTTGTTCTTCAGAAATGAAGAGAAGGCTTCTTCCTTTATGCTTTTATTCCTTTTATCAACAAGCCTGCTATGCAACTTTTTTACCCTGTACATTTTGCAAATCTAATACACAACTTACTTTAATACTATGTTCCATTTTCCTCAGAGTAGTCCATTAAGTATGTCAGGCCTGATTTGCCTTTCACAAATCCATATTGGATTAACATATGTCTTCCTAAATGAGAATTAATTTTAATTTTATCCTCTATTATAGCCTTTGGAAGTTGACCCACTACTAATCTAGGTTTGCTTGTCTATTCTCAGATTTTGAACGGAAATGGCACACCTTCCACATTGAAGGATATTTGATATTTAATGACACTTTCTGCTTTCCCTCTGTTTTATAGAATTGGTGTCTTCTCCAGCTTTAGACTTCAAGTTTACTTTTCATTACTACTTCTTTACCTGAAGTTAGCTTATGTAATTGCTTGTCCTATCTTCTTAACTCTGCCATTCCTATTACCATATGTTCCTGTGAAACTAAAGTAAAATACTCTTCTAATATCTCCCAAAATTCTTTCACTCTGTACTATGCAGCACCTTTTCTCATCACTCATTTGTGTGTAGAATAGCATACCTTTTCTATTACAAAGTACTTGCATAGAAACAGGCAGTTCATCTATGAGATCCATGCTGGTGTTTATGCTCCACGAGTCTCCTTCCACACTTCTGCATCTAACACCATCTGCATATCTATCTGCTGTTCTATCCGATTTCCCTGAATCTATACTATTCACCTCAACTACTCCTTGTGGTAGCAGATTCCACATTCTACTCACTCTTTGGAAGTTTTCCTTGAATTCCTTATTGGATGTATTGGTTGTTTGTAGCCACACCTACTTCACACAAAGGTGAAAGGATACCTGTTGGGAGCCAGTGAGGTCCTTCCTAAATTATGCAAATTGGGCTTCCATGACATTGGGTGGCAAGGTGGCATAGAGATTCACACTACTGCCAGGTTCAGTTCTGGCTTTGGATGGCCTGTGGGCTTTGCGCATTGACCCCATGTCTGTGTGGGTTTCCTCTGGGTGCTTTGGTTTCCAGTCCAAAGTTGTGCATGTTAAGTGGATTGACCATGCAAAATTGTCCCTTAGTGTTCCAAGATGTGTAGGTTAGGGTAACTAACGGGACAAATGCATGGGATTTCTGGGATGGGGCAGTGGGGGAGCTTGGATAAGATGCCCTTCCAGAGAGTCAGTGCAGACCAATGGGCCAAATGGCTTTCTGTACTGTAGGATTTTGTATTTGGTGCCCAACTGCTCTTCTGATCAGCTGAACCAATTAGGATTTACTCCAAAAATTAATCAGTTAAATAAATGATAATCAACATGAGGGAATGGATTGCTAGGAAGAATAGATGAGATCAAAATGATCGATTCTTTGTAAGCAATTACCAACTGTCTTAGTAGCTGGTATTCTGTAAAGCTCAGATCAAATGAGCTGCAGGGTATCTCGAGTTAAATCCATCTGAAGATGTTGCAATCTCCTGATTACATTCTGTTTCAATATTGATGTATTCTAAAATGTTTTAATGAATTATAGAATTGTTCAGTATTGTCCGTGTGGTCAGGATTAACACGCATTAAAAAGCAATTTGCTGTGCTAATCAGGTAGTATAAATCATCCAAAATTCTGACTTAAAAAAACAGGTCACAAATTGTAAAGTTTTTTGGCTCACACACCAGTTCTGGGATTTGGTCAGAAGGAGTTTATTGCGCAGGATCTGTACGTATGAGCACTGGCCCACCCTCAGTGCACCGAATATTGGAGAATTAACTTCAAATTAATAGAGGAAATTGAACAGATTCTGTTACAAGTCTGTATTCTGAACTGCCTGATTTTCGAACATTTACTGCACACAGACAATCTATGGCGCCAGAGCACAGGCTCAAGAACACCTCCCGTCATAACTTAGGGGCATCAGATTTCCATTCCAATTGGCACACTAACACTAGCACTGGCATGGAAAGATAAGCCAATGGAGCTCACCTCGCCAGCAATCAAAGTTTCTGTTTTTCAAATCATTGCATACATATGTGCTGCAGTTATCAACAAATGCAATTAACTCACTATTGACTTCAGGCATAATGATTATATTCAAAATTGTACTCATTTGCTAAATTATTTAGAACTTTTTATGTTCACTTAGTTGCAATTACAGATATTGGTTATTTTATTATCTTTGTAATATTAGCCTATTTGGAAAAATGCACAATATAACATCAGTGTACATTCATGAAAATACACAGAAGCTACAACATGAACACAAGCTGCTCAGCTCAACCCATTCCTGTTGGTATTTACACTCCATGCAAGCAAAAGGTTTTAATCACATTTATCCACTCTGTTGCCATGAATAATGTAGACCTGGAGCCGATGCTTTCTTTTCTAGGGCCATCTTGGATGGAAGGTCATAGCCTTAGGATAAGGGATAGCAAATTTAAAACAGAGTTGAGGAGGAACTGCTTCTTCCAAAGGGTTGTGAATCTGTGGAATACGTTATCCCAAAGTGTGGTGGATGCTGGGACAGATTTAAGGAAGAACTAATTGGTAGTGGGTTGAAGGGTTGTGGGGAGAAGGCAGGAAATGGGGATGAAGAGCATATCAGCCATGATCGAATGGTGGAGCAGACTAGATGGGCTGATTCTGCTCCTTTATCTTAAGAAATTGTAATTCTTTTTGTTCTTTTTGTACATTGAATAAGGTGTGGTGTGGCCAATTAGTGGCCTGCCAGTGCAGATCCAGCCATTTTTAGCTGTGTAGGAAGAATGCTTCCTGACCAAAAATGCTTCCACTCACTCTCATCCAAGTTTGCAGTTAGTGTCAGGATGAGGTTCGCATGCCTGCTTTTGAATGGTGCACCATGGTTAACTACTTGTCATTTGAGTTAATGTAGCAAATAATCTAGTGTTGAATGTTTGTTGCAGCTAAGTTCACATTGTAATCGGAATAATACCTTGGTGTGAAGGTGCTGGGAATCAGGTCAGTACGTCATGTGGCCAAGGGGGGGAGAGGTCATGGCTACAATTGTAAAATCTCCCTGCCCTCATTTTATTATTCAATTGTTCGGACATGGCCACCTTTACTGGTAGATTCTGCTGGTACATTTAATCATGCTCCTGATGGTAGTCCTTGTCTGCCACCCTTGTGCCACCTTGTTACAGTTGGTGTACAATGCTCCCAAACATGTCTAGAACTGACAACCAATGAATCCAATGGACGTCTTTAATTGACTTCATGCCAGGTTTTACATGCGCATGGGCGGAACGCATGTCTGAATTTCAGTTATAAAATTAAACCCTCTTTCCACATAGTGATTGACATTTTACCGCTACACCTGTCCCTGGAATCGGAATGGGCAAGAGGCGGACAATAGGAAGGTCTGTTGACCTCGAATGGGATTTTACAGTTTCAGGACAAGTGAGGCCATAAAATCCCAGCCTGTGTGTTTCAAGTGTTGCCGAGGAGAAAACCATCAGTGAAAGAGGATAAAATAACTTCCTGGAGAGGTGGCAATTCCTCCTAATCTATATTAAAATGCTTCCGGCTGGTTAGCTGATGAGTGGCACTGATGGGACTCATGGAGAGATCCTCAGCTGAATTCCATATCTTTTCCACCTGAATGGCGGCTATGGAATATGTGGAATAATTGGGATAGATGGAAACGAAAGCAGGTAGAAACCATCCAACAGTTTGTTTGGAAAAGGCACCTTGTAACTTTACAGCTAACATAGTTTTGAGTGTGATTGATGGGGCAAACCCTTGTATGTTATGTTAAATTACTGAGAGTGACTCATCTGTTCATTGTTTCCTTCAGAGAGTTTTGAGCATTAACAGAAAATTAGATTTCCCCATAGAGAGAAAACATTGTGACAGGCCATTGTTGCAGTGCTGTAACATCTGAGAAAATGATACTATGTATAGAAGACATCCTCTGGAAGAGTTATAATTACTACGTGTGGAAAATAGAAATGTCATGTTCCACCCAAGCACACACCTGGCTGTTAGCTCAATGTTTACTGTTGCTTATCATCATCTAGTACCCAGTAGAAGAATGATTAACGATTTGCTCTGATGAGAAAAACTCTTGGTCTGGTCACAGGATCTAGCATCACTGAACAGCTTCAAGTTCATTGCCAAACTGTCCGTCGGAGGTAATGAAAGCTATTGTGATTCTTTCTCAGTAAGGTTCAAAGTCATGATGCAGTAAAGAACATTACAATTTGCCTGTAATTGTCAGCTTAAAAGATTTCAGTTTATATCCTTAAATATAGGTTTGTATTATTGCACGTCGGTTTCAGTAACAAAGGATTTTGTTACAGGAGGTGAACTTTGAATTTTAAGATTGCATGTGCTGTCAGAAATATTTACTGATAAAAGTGGTTGGATTGTTCATTGCAACTGTGGGTGCTGTTTTGGTCTCGGAATGATATACATGTCATTTCTATTCACTTGCGTCCTGGTCTATACCAAGTACTGTCTTGGTAATGACATGAAAATAGGTGTATCGAGCATTGGCAGATTGTATTATTGTCAGTCTTGTTGTAGCATTTTCAACTTTGCTGTTCTAGATAATGCACTGTCCATTTGGCAGAGGTGAAACTGTGATCTGGTGGATGGTAAGAATAGTCCATTGTGCTGGGGGTGTGCTGACACCCGCGATGATGGTCTGTCCAGATTAACGTAGAGTAAAGGATCAGGATAGCCTGTGAAGCAATTCTTCAAAGCCATTTTGACCTTTTGGCTTAGGTAGAAACATGGAAATTAGGCTCTTCGAGTCTGCTCTGCCTTTCATTTTGATCATGGCTGATCATCAAATTCAATATCCTGATCCCACATTCTTCTTATATCCCTTGATCCCTTTAGCTCCTAGAGCTATATCTAATTTCTTCTTGAAAACAGACAATGTTTTGGCCTCAACTACATTTTGTGGTAATGAATTCCATGCATTCACCACCCTCTGGGTAAAAATTTCTCCTCACCTCAGTTCTAAAAGGTTTACCCCTTATCCTCAAACTATGACCCCTAGTTCTGGACTCACCCACCATTGGGAACATCCTTTCTGAATCTATTCTGTCTAAGCCTGAAGATGAAGCATTAGATCAAGCCCAAAAGTGGATGCAATCCCTCGTGCTGTCAGCTTGTTTGATCAAGCCCAAGATGGGGTGCAATGTCTTGTCTTGTCAGCTTGTTCCTGGTTGTCCCTCACATAGGGACCATGAATTAGATTTAATTTGAATTGGGCTTTTTGGTTGGAATAAAAGTACTAAGAGAGAAGAAAAGGTTTAAAAAAACATACACACAGCTGGACGTGTGTTCAAAAGCGTTAAGTACTGCCCCACCCCTCCATCAGTGCTATTTGAATGATCATTAGCAACTTGCAAGTTCGCTCTGATTATTTTCTACTTGCTCCATTTGAATTTGTGGAAACATAGGTATTAAGAAGTGATTTTACAAGAATATTCTCACATACAGAATTGCTGCTGTCGGTGAGGCTGTCACTGCAGCAGTTTTGGATTTCTAACACTTCCTTCCAGTGATGGATGCCATAGTAGTAAACCCTCTTGGTCTGCTGCATGGGAGGACAATCTAGAAGTCTGGACTAATGCTGCAGAGATAAGAGTTCAAATCCCACCATGACAGCTCAATTAATTATTAAATCTGGAATAAGAAGCCAGTCTCAGAAATGGAAGGGATGGATATCTGTCTTCCTTGTCCAAACTGTCCTGCACGTGTTTCCACACACACAACAATGTGATAAATTCTTAACTGCCATACGACAATGGGATCATAAGGAATAAGAACAGGAGTAGGCCATTCAGCCCTTCAAGCCTGCACCACTATTTGATAAGATCATGGCTGATCTAACATTCACTAAGTCCTCTTATCTTATTTCTGTCACCCTTAATTCTCCTACTGATTAAAAACGTATCGCTGTCAGCCTTGAAAATGTTCGAAGACTTCCTGGGGAAAAGAATTCCAGCAATTTGCCATTCTTTGAAACAACAAATTCTTCATCAAATACATCTTAAATGAACATCCCTTTATTCTGCGACCAGAATGAAAACATTCTCCCAACAATTATCCTATGTATGAATCTTATGTTTCAATTAAGTTTCAATTTCAATGAGAACTCCATCTGGTTCACTAATGTCCTTTAGGGAAGGAAATCTGCCACCCTTACCTGGTCTGATCTACATGTGACTCCAGAGCCACTACAATGTGGTTGATTTTTCTATTAAGTGCTGGCCCAGCCAGTGACATCCACATCCCACGAATGAATAAATTGAAAAAAAGTTACTGGGCAGGATCTTCAACCTTGTCTGTTCCCACCTCCATGCTAGCGAGAATGGAGAATTTAGTGCTCAGCCAAAACTTCATTCACTGCAGCAGCAATGGAGAATCTGAGCTGCGGATGGGGTTTGCGCTTCTTATTGACTGTTGCTGATGGAAAGAAACATGTAAGGCACCTTCTCTCTGCTGATTTCATCCAGCTGTTCACCCTCTTAAACTAAATCATAGAATCCCTTCAGTACAGAGTCCATTCAGCCCATCGAATCTGTACTGACCACAATCCCACTTCGGCTCAATTTGCATTCCCCTACATATTTACCCTGTTAATCCCCCCGATATTCAGGATCAATTTAGCATGGCCAAACAACCTAACTCACGCATCTTTAGACTGTGGGAGGAAATCGGGGCACTTGGAGGAAACCCCTATCACGGGGGAAAAAGTGCAAATTCCTCACAGACAGTGATCTGAGACCGGAATTGAACCCAGGTGAGGCAGCAGTGCTAACCACTGTGCCACCGTGCCACCCAGTTATTAACTTCTTAAACTTCTGTGAAGAATGAGTGATGAGCATAAGGACACATTGAATCACCATGATTGCCAAGCTCTATGGGAGTGTGAGAGATACATAGCACACTGTGAGGCTATTTCCGAAAGTTTGTCATCAGTCACAAAATGCAGCACATCACATTGCCTGATATCAAAAACTCTAAAGAAAAGATTTTCTCCAGGACTCTCATGTATTCATATCCTTCCGTCTACTGCTTTATGAAATTGTATATTCTCAAACTAGTAGTTCACTCCAGATATTTCGGTTATGCAGACAGGCACAGTGACAGCAACAGAATTTAGAAAACTTGAGAATCGGCTTCTTACTGGGGTTTTAATTCATTGGCTGCAGCTAGCTTGCTAGTGCATTTGCAGCCATTTCATTCCCGATTGTGGTTAAGACCCCAAATTTCATGGAAAGGCAGCATCATTTTTGAGGGATGTCGGCTGTTTTGAGACTTTGCTTTGTTTGCATGCCTATTTGGAATAGGATGAAAAGATATTCAGTAAACACAGAGCATTTTCTTTTCTCAATGGTTAGGATGGGGGAGATGTACAAGCTACTACTGGGCAGAAACTGAGTGGGAGAAAATGGTGGATATGACTTGGGGCCAAATTCTCGCTCCCAAGGTGGGGAGTTGCAGTTGGGAAATTTCTTGACTCACCAACCTGCCTCAATATTAAAGATCCAGTCATAATTTTAACTCTGGGGAGGCAATGCTTGAATTGAGTTTTGGTCACCAAACAGATTGGAGATGGCAATCGGGGAGGTCAAGTGCTTAGCCGTGCTGGTTAGAAGTCCTGCGTCCATTTGCTGGAGCCTTCAACCATCATCCTTTGCAGTCAAATCTTTCACCCACTCCCCATGCTCCTTTCTAACATCTATGCCCTGTTCATGGAAACCCATGCCCCTACCCCACGGCATTCCCCCCTCTATACCCCATGCTTTCTTCATATCAGTTCATACACCCATTTCGTTTCCATAGCCATTCATCATGTATCAAGTCTGGGCAGACTTCAGGAGCCATGTAGAGATGAAAAAACCTTTAGCAATCTAATATTTCATACTTACTTGGGCAAAAAAAAAATCATGAAACCTATTGAAAGATTAAAATCACTTTAATTAGTCAATTTGTAATAAAAAAATTGATTCAGTACCACATCGAAGAAAGCCAACCCTTTTATAACCTCTTTACACTGTCAATTAAAATGTGAACTCAATAACCTCTCCTAAGATCAATAATTTGGAGCTCTTGAAACATAGCCAAGCATTCAGCCATAATAATAGTGAGAAATATAATCAGTGAATGATATTGAAAGTACTGGAACAAATTGCTTATGGCATTTTCTAACCTTTGTTTGTGCAAGAAACAATACTTTTCACTGTATCCCAATACATGCAACAATAATCAATCAAATCAAATTAGATCAACACTCCAAATGGCCTG
This sequence comes from Sphyrna mokarran, assembly GCA_024679065.1. Classification (NCBI taxonomy): domain Eukaryota; kingdom Metazoa; phylum Chordata; class Chondrichthyes; order Carcharhiniformes; family Carcharhinidae; genus Sphyrna; species Sphyrna mokarran. Next base: position 38,323,255 of record JAGIQG010000002.1, on the reverse strand, counting down.
TCAATAAAAATCCCAGCAATCTTTTCTTTTAAGTTTACCCAACCGTTGCAGCTTGATTTTTCATGGTCAGTGGGATGGAAATTTAAGTAGCTTCTCTGTCTTTAAAGATTAAAATTTAAGATCAAAATCCTTAAAATTTCCTCCATAAATTTGTGATTCCCTCACTGTGGATTAAGGCCCTTGGAACAGTGAAATGGGTCTGTTTGAACATGGCACCAATTTCAAATGATCCTACTGAGATTGGGTTTTCTGCCTGTGTGCTTCACGTCCTGAACACTTGCCTCTAGCCATCAAGAATGAGATCTGTTGGAAATGGGAGTGGATGTGTTGTCTATGCTAAAGGTCTCAGAAGCTGACCCAACTCTGCAAAAACCCTGGCCTTTCATCTCTGATTTGTCACCAATGGTGTGACTGATGGTACCTTCCCAAAGACTTACTGCTTGGAAACCACAGTGCCTGCCTGAAACATACAGTCGGCCCTTTTAGTATATAGATTTGGGTCCTATGGCACATATAGGGCCCAGAATGACTTTTCTGGACTCCACTGCTATATGTTCCACCCAGTTTCAGTTGGTGGCCCAGTTAATGAGGAGCCCACAGAGTAAGTGATACTTTATTTATGTGAGGTGAGAGGAGCAGGAATGCCTTTGAAAATGGATAACAGTAAGATTGTCCATTTCCTTTTGGATTGATTTTAGTGGAAATGAAATTTGATCAGGACAGGGAGGTGGGGGGATTATATAATGGTCGCTGAACTGCTGCTAGCTATATTATGCAGCAGCCATCTTTGAATAGCTCCATAGTCTCTGTTTGCTGACTTTACATTTAATTAACTGTGTTTGCACACTTATATTTCCGTTGGTCTCAGTGAACTGCAGATGAAATTAAGCACTATTATTTGTAGATGAAAAATCAGATTACTTTCCAGACACTTAACAAGAGCTAATGTGTGATTGTTACCATCAGTCCAGTTAATTTTAATGGCATGGTACTTATTGGAAAGATATGTTTGAGTACACATCCAACTTCAGAGGTCTGCTCAAGGACAAAATTGTCTGCTTTGGACTTCCAACTCTGATCCAAATGGTTAGTCAACAGCTGAATGTGAATAATGAACGGGTCAGATAAGGCAAAGATCTTCATCCTTTTGTCGCAACTGCAGATGTAGATTTCCCTCAATTCTTCAGGGTGAATTTTCCCATTCCGCCCACTACAATTCCCAAGGGGCAGACCGTGGAAAAGTCCGTTGACCTTGGTGGAATTTTCTGGTTTCAGAGCAGTACAAAATTGTGAGGAATTAAGATAGAATGAACGTGAAGGACTTATTCACTTTTATAGAGAGGTCAGTGACTAGGGGACAGAGATTTAAAGTTATTAGAAAGATTTGAGGGGAGCTGAGGAAAATGTCTTTCACCCAGAGGATTGGAGGGATCTGGAACTCATTGCCTTAAAAGATAATAGAAGTAGAAACACCCAACTCATTTAAAATGTGTCCCGGTATGTATTTGAAGCACCGTAACCTGCAGGGGTTTGAACCAAATACTGAAAAGTAGATTAAAGATGATTCATTTTTTTGGCAGACAAGATAGGTCAAGTGGCTTCTTTCAGTGTCATTTGCTTTCTGTGATTCTGACTGCCAGCAAGTTTCAATCAGGAAATTGCAGAAATCAATTTCCTACCCAAGCATTGCTGTATGAAACCACAATGATTTACTGGCATGCCACTGATGAGCATCCTGCCCATTGGTAATAGATGGGAAGTGTCTGGCAGCTTTGTGAAGATCTGGCAGTCTGTGCTCACCCATTGATTTAGAGGTGGAAGAGAGAAAGATCGAGCTTTCATGTCATTCCATGGCTCCGACCATCATCAGGCCTGCTGCAGCCTGGTGGGAAAACCTTTGTGCCTTCCCTGCTCAGTTAAGATATCATTGAGATCCAATTAATGTCACAAGATTCCTAGTGGCATATTTCAAGAACGATCCCATCTGCCTTTGTCGGTTTTATTGTCTGCTGAATAGAGATGGTAAAATAGGACAGCAGCATGCAGCCAGCCTGCTGATAGATAACTAACCCAAGGCACTTTGGCTGCTCACCCACTGGATTTTGAATAGGTTTATTTAACTTCTTAAGAGAAGTTGAACTTGTGCCAGTCTGTTCCAAGCATCACCTCAGAATTTCATCCACATCATATTGCTCACTTCTCAAGTGTCATTTGACTGTGGATGATGGAACGAAACAGGGCTATTGATTCATGCAACATTTATGCATCTCTTCTGATTTTCATTCCAATTGGAGTCAGTGGTGATCATTGCGCCACTATGAAGCAGCTCTTAAGCAGGAGAAGTTGCAACATTGCAGATCAGAAGAATTATTTCCTAAAGTTTATTTATTCATGTCATAAATAATTTACATTAACACTGCAATGAACTTACTGTGAAAATCCCCTAGTAGCCACACTCTGACCAATGCCTGCTTGGTACATGAGGGAGAATTTAGCTTGGCAAATGCACTAACCTTCATGTCTTTCAGGCTACTGGAGAAAACTGGAGCACACGGAGAAAACCCATGCAGTCATGGGGAGAATGTGCAGACTCTGTACAGATAGTGATCCAAGTCGGGAATTGAACCTAGCTCCCTGGTGCTTGAGGCAGCAGTGCTAGCAAATACTCGTAATACCATTCCTTTTTGTCACTTGCAAGATTTAACGCTAAAGCAGAAATGAAGATGGATAGATCAGTGCAACTCTGTCTGGGGAGACAAAGTTCCAGAGGAGGAATTCTTTTGATCAACCCTTGTAACTTGGGTGGAAGAGCAGTGGAAATTTTTGAAAAATCCCATAATCATTGATTCTTCTGCCAAAGTTATGGGTGACAAAAAAAAAGGAGATTCCACCCAACAGCTCACCCTCTTGGCTTTTTCACAAGATTATCCCTGCAGGAGACACTGGTGTGGTAGCATTTATTGAATGTTCCTGAATGCATTAAGAATCAATCACATTGATGCAGAACTGGACTCGTGTGTATGCCAGTCTAATCTGGCATAGATTGTTGGTCAGCGCAACATCGAAGGCCGAAGAGCCTGTTCTGCGCTGTAATGTTCTATGTTCTAATGACTTCAATCAGGCCATTGAGGTTGGTCTATTGGAATATGAACTCCCTGATTAAGGATCCAATTGATGTGTTAATCAGAGAGTCTTTGCCTTCTATTGAACTGGGAATGTCAGTTCCTCTGGCACCTTCGGAGATAGACTGCTCACTGTTAGCACTCAGTGTACTACTGTTAGAGTTTGTAAATAAAGGATTTTGGTGAAGGAACTTCTGCCTCCAAATATTTAATGCAGTCAACCAGATCAGAGGGGCATTATTCCTTATTTGATAAAGATTAGTAAAACAGTTCAATTCTTATAATGATTTGGCACTTCTAACATTCAGTGTTTGCTGCCTGTCTATAAATTACCAAATTAATTGAATTCCATCTTCTGGGTTAGAAGTTCAATCCGATAACCACAAGGCTATCAAACTTAATTTGAAATGCATCTTAAAACAGCATTTTAATACTGGGTGATCAACAGCATAGAGTTAGCACTGACTAATCAGCTAACCTTTATACCTTTTAAGGCCTATTTCTAGCTGCATGTATCAAATGACTTCTGAGTCACATGTTTTGGTAGAAGTACAGACATTAAAGTAAATAGAATAGAAATCAAATAAAACTGTGCTTTAGTTACTGTTAATTGTACAACACCTGCCATGAATGCATAATGATTCATTCGAGAACTCTGAAATTTCCATCTCTGAATTTGTAGAAAATATGTGCCACATTTCCTTGCACACTGCTGCTTCCCGGCATAATGGAAAATATATGTATATTTGTCAGGCGCAGAGGCAGCTAATCATAATAAATTATCAAATTCTCTTGCATTGAAATTTGATAACACAGAAAAAGAATTGCAAAGTGTCCAAAATACAAGAATTAGGAATTACCTGAACTCCAGGGTACAAAAGAGAACCTGACTGGAAAAGAAAATAAGATTAAATAATAGGCCAAAAATGGAGGATAGATCATGTACAGGTTAACTACGTTACAAGGAGAAGTAAAGGGTGCGTATCAAACGCCCGAGTTGTATAGATGAATAGATTTTAAGCCAATGTGAGCTTTCAGAGAGAAACAGTTGTTACATTTTGGACGCCTCAAAAACAGCAGCTACTGGAAAATAGATAAAAGAGCATTGAAGGGATGCAGGAAAGCAGAATAAGAAAGCTGAATGGATAAGACACTAGTTTGACATCCATTGGAGAAGCATTGCATCCAGTTCTAGGCACTGTGCTTAGGAAACGTATGAAGCTTGACACCATCCAAGACAAAGCAGTCAGCTTGATTGCCATCGCTTCCACAAATATTCGCTCCCTCCACCATTGATGAACAGTAGCAGCAGTGTATACGAGCCACAAGATACACTGCAGGAACTCACCAAAGCTCCTTAGACAGCACCTTCCAAACCCACAACCATCACCATCGAGAGGAACAAGAGAAGCAGATAGCTGAGAATACCATCGGCTGGAAGTTCCCCTCCATGTCACTCAGAACCTGACTTGAAATATATCACTATTCCTTCACTGTCACTGAGTCAAAATCCTGTCAATTCCTCCCTAACAGCACTGTGGGTGGAGCTAAACCTCAGGGACTGCAATCATTAAAGAAGGCAGTTCACCATCACCTACTGAAGGACAATTAAAGATGAGCAATAAACGCCAGCCTGGCCAGCAACATCCACAACAAAAAACAAAGAAGATTTCTAAGCATGGTCCCAGGGATGAGGAACCTTATCTGTATAGATAAGTTGGAGAAATTAGCGTTGTTATCCTTGGAGAGAAGAAGGTTGAGAGAAATTTGGAAGATATTCAAAATCGCGAGGGATCAAAGCAAAATAGGTCAGAAGAAACAGTTCCCACCCTTGAGAGGATCAAGAACAAGAGGCACAAGTAATCGAGAAACTCAAGGGCTTAAAGATGGACAAGTCACCAGGATCAATGGACTGCACACTGGGTTTTAATGGAAGTGGCTGCAGAGATAGTGAACCCACTGGTTGAAATTTTCGATAATTCACTAAATTCCAGGAGGGTACCAGAAGACTGGAAAACAGCCAATGTGATGCCCTTATTCAAAAAGAAGAAAGGCAGAAGGCAGGGAACTATAGGCCAATTAGTTTAATATTTCTTATTGGCAAAATACTGGATTTGATATGATTTGATTTATTATCGTCTCATGTATTAATATACAGTGAAAATTATTGTTTCTTGTGTGCTATATGGACAAAGCATACTGTTCACAGAAAAGGAAAGAAGAGAATGCAGAATGTGCTGTTACAGTCATAGCTAGGGTGTAGAAAAAGATCAATATAATGCAAGATAGGTCCATTAAAAAATCTGATGGCAACAGGAAAGAAGCTCTTCTTGAGTCGATTGGTACATATCCTCAGACTTTTGTATTCTTTTCCCAATGGAAAAAGGTGGAAGAGAGAATATCCAGGATGTGTGGAGCCTTTGATCATGCTGGCTGCTTTTCTGAGGCAGTGGTAAGTGTAGACAGAGTCAATGGATGGGAGGTTGTTTTGAGTGATGGACTAGGCTTCATTGACAACCTTTTGTAGTTTCTTGTGATCTTGGATAGAGCAGGAGTATATCAAGCTGTGATACAACTAGAAAGAATGCTTTCTATGTGCATCTATAAAAGTTGGTGGGAGTGATAGTGGGCATGCCAAATTTCCTTAGACTCCTGGGAAAGCAGAGGCATTGGTGGGCTTTCTTAAATATAGCCTCAGCATGGAGGGACCAGGACCATGAGACTGTTGTGAAGAAATTTAGACCCAGAAGACCTTCACTTAGGAAGATACATTGGGAGGCATGGAAAATTAAAGGTAATTCTTACCTTTAGACGTTTCTTTGCTCTTCTCACGGCTCCTCAGTGGCTCTGTGATCCAGAACTGGTCGAAGTGAAAGACCATGTATCAGCTTCTTTGTGCATTCCTGCTTCTGGGCACTCTTCTGGCAAAGCCTAATGGAAATTATTGATGGGGTCGAGCAGCTCACTACCACCTCATATTATCTGGCTAGAGTTAGTCTACTTCTGTTTTAGGTACAAGTTCTCCAGACTTCCCTGTGGGGAAAGCCCAATTACCTGGACAAAAATAAGTGGAGACCAAGCAAAACAGACCTCGCATGCCAATTTCTTGTGAGTTGTAGCTGAGAATTAAGTGTTCTCTGGTGCAAACCCAGAAAAATCCTGCAACCTAATAATCCTGAATGAAGTTAATGGAGCTTGCAAGAAGGCTTGGGCTTGAATTTGTAAAGAAACATGTTGGAATTTTTTGAAGAGATCACCGAGTGGACAGATAAAAGGAAAGCATGCATGTTTTATATATTGGCTCTCCAAAGGTACTTGACAAGACAGCATATAAGAACACTTCTGAAAATAGGGAACAGAAAACATTGACAAGGGGTAAATGGACGCGTATTGGATTGACAGGAGGTGATTTATGATGTGCTCTAGGTATCTGCGCTGGAACTTCTTTTCTATTACATAAATAATTTAGTTTTGGCACAAGAGATTTGATATTGACATGAGTTGATGATATTCAATTGGACAACATGATAAATAGTGAAGAAGAAAATAAGAGATTGCAAGAGAACTTGGATAAGTGTGTGGAGTAAGAAGTGAGATGACGAATGCAGCTCAAACATAGCATGTCAGGAAAGAAGCTTGTGACAGGAATACAGCAAGATTTTTCACAGAGCTAAGTAAGATGGAATGCAGACCTTTACAGGTCGAAGCGAAGAATGAAAATGCCATCAAAAAAAGCAGTTGATTGATTCCGACGTAAGAGCATTAAAGGTAAAATTTTAAAGACATGATGGCTGGAATTCCCTGGCAGTTCACGCAAATGGGATTTTCTGGTCCCATTTGCGACGCACCCCACTGCTGAGGATTTCTCAGCGGCCTGGGGTGGCTTCAATGGGAAATCCCATTGACAGTGGCAGGACCAGAAAATTCCACTGCTGAGAGAAACACTGAGGGAAGGCCAGAGAATCGATTTCTACGTGTGGAATATTGGACGGGTTTTGCTTGGCCGCTATAAAACAACGCTATATTTGTGTGGCTGCAAAACCCATTGAGCTTCTTTCATCATCTTGCTTCTTACTCCACACACTTAGCCCAGTTCTCTTGTAATTCTTCTTCACTGTTCATCATGTCATCCAATTGGATATCATCATCTGAAGGCTGGAAGATCCCGCCAAGGTCAATGGACCTTGGTATGGCCTGTGTCCTGCCCACTACGATTCCATGGCGGGTGGAATGGAAGAATTCCACGCATTATAGTAGAATGTGGAATACCTTTCCACAAAGAGATATGGCTGGGACTTTACAGCACCATCATGGTGGGTGTAGTGACCCAGCCAAAAGTCTGTTGACTTTGATATGTTGGAATATCAGAAAGTGTGGCAATATTTGGTGGGAGACTGCAGATAGCTTTGTAAGATGACCACACATGTCTATGACCCTGTAAAACCCTGCTTTGGACTACATCCCCTCAGTGTGACTGGTTAGCAAACAGGCATCTGCAGGAGTAGGGGCAGAGCCGTGGTGATGGGGAGGCTAAAGTCGTTTTTTAAAAAAAATTGTGGGACATGGGCGTCACTGGTTGGCTAGCATTCATTGCTCATACCTATTTGCCCGAGGGCAGTTGAGAGTCAACTACATCGCTCTGAATCTGGGGTCACATGTAGGCCAGACTGGGTAAAGATTTCCTTCCCTAAGGAACATGAATGAATCAGTTGGGTTTTTTTGACAATCGATAATGGTTTCACGGTCATCAATAGATTCTTAATTCCACACTTTTTTAAATTGAATTCAAATTCTACCAGCTGCCATGGCATGATTCGAACACAGTTGAGTTTCTGAATTAATAATCTAGTGATAATACCACCAGGCCATCGTTTGTCCTTGAAGAGACGATAGCAGGTTAGTACTCCATGACCTTGCTGCCTTTCCCCAGGATGTTGCCTCAGCAATTCTAGAAATGTGTTTTCTTTTCATTCTTTGATGGGATGTGGGTATTGCTGACAAGGCCAGCTTTGTTGCCCCTTTATTGAAATGATTGGCGCACTGTGCCATTTCAGGAGAGCAGCTGAGAGTTAACCACATCGTTTGGAGTCATCTGTGAGCCAGACCAGGTAAGGATGGCAGATTTCCTTCCCTTAAGGAAAGTGACTCAGATGGATTTCTTTTACAACAACTCATGAGAGTTTCTTTGTCACTGTTTTGGATTTGAAATTACACTGGCTGCTTTAAACCCATGTCCCCAGAGCATAAATCTGGTCTGTAGATTACTATTCCATTGATTTTACCACTACGCCATCATCTCTGGAGGCTCTGATATCTTGCAAACTCCATTGAACACTGGTACCTGCAGTCCTGCTGATAGTAGAACATAGAACATTACAGAGCAGAACAGGCCCTTCGGCCCTCAATGTTGCGCCGACCAATTAAGAAAAAGCAATGACCCTCTAACCTAAACCATTCCCTTTTCATCCATAAACCTATCCACTGACCTCTTAAACGCCACCAAACTTGCCGCATCTACAACTGCACCAGGCAGGGCATTCCATATCCTTACCACCCTCTGGGTAAAGAACCTACCTCTGACATCCGTCCTATAACTACCACCCCTTAATTTAAAGCTATGTCCCCTCGTGCTAGCTCTCTCCATCCTAGGAAAAAGGCTGTCACTGTCCACCCTATCTAAACCTCTAATCATCTTATATGTTTCAATAAGGTCTCCTCTTAGCCGCCTTCTTTCTAACGAAAACAACCTCAAATCCCTCAGCCTCTCTTCATAAGACCTGCCCTCCATACTAGGCAACATCCTGGTAAACCTCCTCTGCACCCTCTCCAATGCCTCCACATCTTTCTTATAATGTGGGGACCAGAACTGTACACAATACTCCAAATGCGGCCACACCAGAGCTTTGTACAGTTGCAACATGACGTTGCGGCTCCGAAATTCAATCCCCCTACCAATAAAAGCCAAGACTCCGTATGCTTTCTTAACAACCTTATCAACTTGGTTGCTAACTTTCAGGGATCTATGCACATATACACCAAGATCCCTCTGTTCATCAACACTATTAAGAGTTCTACCATTAGCCCTAACTCTTCACATTTATTATTCCTGCCAAAGTGAATTACCTCACACTTTTCCGCATTGAACTCCATTTGCCACCTCTCGGCCCAGCTCTCCGTGTCTGCGTGGGTTTCCTCTGGGTGTTCTGGTTTCTTCCCACAGTCCAAAGATGTGCAGGTTAGGTGGACTGGCCGTGTTAATTAGACCCTAGTATCAAGGGATTAGTAAGGTAAATATGTGGAGTTACGGAAATAGGGCTTGGGTGGGATTGTGGTTGGTGCAGACTCAATGGACCGAATGGCCTCCTTCTGCATTTTAGGGAATCTATGACTCTATGATAACTAGCTTTAATATTTCCTGATGTGGCTTGGTGCCAAATTGAGTTTGCTGGTGCTGCCACAAAGGCCCTGGGATGTTTCATTCTGTTAAAGTCTCTATATAAATACAAGAAGGTTGTTGCTGTTTTTGGTTCAATTTATTTACCTAGTGGTTCCTATTTGGATTTGACAGGTTCAATATTCTAATTCCAGAAAGGCTTGGTAAGTTACAGGATAGGAAAAATAGAAGTGTTTGTTAAACCTGAGGCACTTGGTAACTCCCATGAGAAAAGGCAGTTTGAAGTCTCAGAGAAGAAATCTGTCAGTATCAGTCAGTTTGATGATCCCCTAAAGATATCAGAAACGATGCATGTATTTAAACATTATTTACAATTTATGAGCTCAGTTCCTGGAGTTGTAATCTCGCTATTGTTGTTATTTTCCCCTTGAGCCAGTTTAAAAGGTTCCTACTGTTAAAAAAGAAAATATATTGGGAGAGGGGGTGTGATTCTCTCTGTAGCGGGAAGAGGGATATCAAAAAAAAGAAAATACAATTACTAGATAATGGCTCATTTACTTGAACAGAGCACCTATAAGTTTATTTGGTGTTCAAGACATTTTTAAATGATATGGAACTTAGAGCCCATCTGTAAGACTGGCTGAATATACCGGTGGTACAGTGGTTTGCGCTGCTGGCTCACAGCGTCAGGGAGCTGGGTTCAATTCCCGGTTTGGGACACTGTTCGTGCAAATTCTGCATATTCTCCCCATATCTGCGTGTGTTTCCTCCAGATACTCCGGTTAACTCCTACAGTCTGAAAGACATGCTGGTTAAGTGCATTGGCTGTACTGAATCCTTTCTCAGTGTATCCAAACAGGCATCAGAGTGTGGCGACTGGGGAATTTTCATAGTAACTTCATATAAGCCAATTTGTGACACTAATAAATAAGCTCAAAAGATACAAGACATGGAAAATTCTATGTTAACATGGATAATAAAAATCTAAAGGGATAGAAAATACCTTGTGGTTTCAGATTGGTCTGCACCGCACACTTATTCAGACCTAAAGTAAGCACAAGGCATTCAGTAGTGGAACTCCTTCCTGTTGTATGCCCCCACAGCATCCACCTCCCAGGATGTACCTGAGGGATACTTCAAATGTGACGGACTATCCTAAATCTTGTTTAAAGGCATGCATGCATGCATTGATATGGAATGGGGCCCAGTATAAACTGTACTACTAAAATGTAACATTGCTGTTGGGCCTCCTTTATCTATTTTGCCATGGTGCCAAGGGCCATGTTGCAGATTGCTTTGTTTACAAAACAGGAAAGTTTATCAGAAGATGGATTTTTGTGCACAGGGGACAAGTTGGCTGCAGAATTGTCCAAATTTACTACTGGAATAAATAAATCATCCAGTCTGGAAAATGTTGCACTGCAGAAAGCTGTCCAAATAGTAACAGATGTAATTGACATAACGAGGCGATGTACGGCTGATTCACAGCCGAGCCCAGCGCTCACTAAAATATTGAGTGCTGCTCTAGGAACTGACACTCCATGGTGTAAGCATGATGTATGGTAGTTAATATTAGGCTGCTTAGTTTTTGATGAACTGAACGTGAGCCAGTTCTTTAGTGCAGGACTCCCTGATGACAGATTCCAAAACCCTGTCTGCGCTGAGAAAGGGAAAATCAGAACAAATTAACCTGCCGGGCTGATAACTGCAGCAAAATAATAATGTTCAAACCATTTTATCCTTGCCCATTTATTAATCTTTATAGGTCAGCAATCTGATCATTCATCGAGGACATTTAGAATCAGAGCCATATTACTTTCATCCCCCTCTGAGAAACACCTCCACATGGCAACTTTCAATTAATTTTCTCCTGCCTCTGGCATGAGTCCCAACGAGATCGAGTGGGTGATAACATCTCTTCTCTTCAGTAATATGTCAGTTTTGGTGAGATTTATTGTTTAGTCAAGGTTTTAAGTTTGTTTTAAAGACCTGTTGTAAATTTGATGTCTGAATTGTCCTGGCTTTTACGCTTTGGATTGAACGTAGCACATGTTCAAATGGGAGTCCACTAATAAATCCAGTCAGGAAATCGGGAGAAACTGCGTTACCCAGTGAGTGATAAGAATGTAGGACTTGCAAGCATTTGAGCAAAAGCTGGACAAGCACACAGGAAAAGGAGCTTATGCTGGTAGGACAAGGTGGAGAAGTGGGGGAAGAGGCTGGCATGCTGTGTAATGGCTCGTGTTGACTATTTGGGATGAATAAAGCATGTCTGTGTGTGAGTTAGTGCAATCCAATGCAAAGCGGAATTCTGATTATTTGAGTAGCTGTGTGTCAATCCAATGGCAGATACAGCAATAATTAATGATCAATGTGAACATCACAGAGGGTCTTCTTCCTAACCCAACTACTCAGATCGAAAACTGGCCTAGAAACTTAATGAGAACTAAGCATCCAGCTTTGGAGTTACTCTGCATTTGCACCCAGATACACCCATAATGTAGCAAGGAAAAAAATTGCAGGGTGTAAAAGATTGCAGAAGTTTGAGGGTAAGTGAGCTATGCATGGAACTCCAGTACATCTATCTCACTTCGATCCAGTGCATTCGTCCAGCGAACCTTCCATCTGAAAGACTTTCAAATGTGAATATCCTTCCATTTTATTCTTACTTGATGGGTTGTCTTTCACAATTCTAACCTGTTCTTCAGGAACAACATAGAACATAGAACATTACAGCACAGAACAGGCCCTTTGGCCTTCGATGTTGCGCCGACCAATATATAAAGCAATGCCCCTCCAAACTAAACCATTCCCTTCTCTTCCATATACTTATCAACTAACCTCTTAAACGCCACCAAACTTGGCGCATCTACAACCGCTGCAGGCAGGGCATTCCACTCCCGAACCACCCTTTGGGTAAAGAACCTGCCTCTGATATCTGTCCTATAACTATCACCCCTTAATTTAAAGCTGTGTCCCCTCGTGCTAGCTTTTTCCATCCTAGGAAAAAGGCTATCACTGTCCACCCTATCTAAACCTCTAATCATCTTATATGTTTCGATCAGGTCCCCTCTTAGCCTCCTCCTTTCTAACGAAAACAACCTCAAATCCCTCAGCCTCTCCTCATAAGACCTGCCCTCCATACCAGGCAACATCCTGGTAAACCTCCTCTGTACCCTCTCCAATGCCTCCACATCTTTCTTATAATGTGGGGACCAGAACTGCACACAATACTCCAAGTGCGGCCGCACTAGAGTTTTGTACAGTTGCAACATGACGTTGCGGCTCCGAAATTCAATCCCTCTACCAATAAAAGCCAAGACTCCATATGCCTTCTTAACAACCTTCTCGACTTGACTGCCTACTTTCAGGGATCTATGCACATACACACCAAGATCCCTCTGTTCATCAAGACTACTAAGAATCCTACCATTAGCCCTATACTCTACACATTTATTATTTCTGCCATAGTGCATTACCTCACACTTTTCCACATTAAACTCCATTTGCCACCTCTCGGCCCAGCTCTGCAACTTGTCCAAGTCCCTCTGCAAACTATAACACCCCTCTTCACTATCTACCACTCCACCGACTTTAGTGTCATCTGCAAATTTACTAATCCATCCTCAATACCCTCATCCAGATCATTTATAAAAATTACAAACAGCAGGGGCCCCAAAACAGACCCCTGAGGTACACCACTTGTCACCGAAAATTAAGGATGGAAAATAACTGGCAAAAGAAGGAATGGTGACATGAGGAGAATCATTTTCTCACAGAGAGTGGTTAGGATCTGGAATACATTATGTAAGAGTGTGGTGGAGGCTATTCAAAATGGAATTGGATTATTATCTAACAAGAAAAAATGGCAGGGCAATGGGAAGAAAGAGTGGAGTGACACTGTAATCGGAATTTTATCAGCAAGCCACCCCGGAATTGGGCGGAATTCGCAGAGCAGAGTTTTCCATTGGCCTCAGGCAGAATTATACTTGCCTCGCTCAAGTGATGTCATAGAATACTGGCCTTTTTGAGCTCTTTTAAATAAATTATTCTCAACCAGATCAGCTCTGTATTGCTGGGGGTTTCTTTTCAGGATTGTATTTTGATACATGTCACTCGTTTAAAGAAAACCACCCTGATTAAAAGTTCTTAAATGTGCTGTACCTGACATATGTTCAAATGAATCTATGATTCCATTCTATGAAATGATGATTAAAAGAGTTGAAATTTAAGTTTTTAAGATCAAAAGGCATTTCCTTGGTCCTCGATTGCCCCCTTCTCTGGGTGCCTTGTCTTTTTCTATTAAATATGCTATGGTTCAGAGGAATGTACCTTCTAGGGGGAATCTCAAAGCAGTGCAAGTATGTAACATCTACTATCTAGGATTTCTACGGCATAATGTTGCTGTGAACAGATTGTCAAAACTAATAATGATAATCATTTAAGAAAACTCCGAATCATAGTGAGTCATTGTTGCTTACGGTATGAATATTGTCTTACTGATTTAAAGCATTGACTGAATTAGAGTAATAGGTTTGAAGTTCAAAAGCTAATTTTACATTTATTAAATAGAGATTCATTTCTTTCTCTGGGCAATTACATTACCAGTGTTGAATGCTTATCTAAATAATCTAAAATTTGTTTGCAATTAGAACCATAGATTTTTAGCAATATTATTACCCTTCCAGGAGGATATGTTTTTTTTTAACCAATAATGGAGACTATTTCCGTACATACCTGAAGCAACAATGTGGTGCTGAACCCTCTGAGACTGGATCATTCTTGTCTTCGGAGGATATGATTGGCATCTCACTGGTAGGTCCTGATAGTCCTTCATCTGGCATCAATTCTTAGAGACTGAGGTCCCAAACTTGTACACAGTCGTAGCAGGTGCAGTGTTTGCCCATTCCTATGCGAGGATATCATCACGTGTGCTTGGTCCTCACTCTTCACATCAGATATTCCAAAATCTACATCCAAGACAAAAATAACCTCTCAACTTCCCAGCCCACCCCATTTCCACGAGATTAAGATTGCTGTTATTGTGCATAATCAGTCTGTCTGACACACTCCACTCTGCTGTGAGTCCCTTTCTTCTTATAAACACATGCAATAGTGAGTCAAACTCCGAGTGAGGTTGAGGAACTTCCCTCAGCTTGGTGCTTTCCTCTAGACAGGGGTGTGCTAGAATGCGCATCATCCTCCCATGCCTCCATTGTTATGTATGGGGCAAGAGGTGGAGAGGACGGTGGGCTTGCTTGAAGCCCACATGCATCTAACGATCCTGAAGAAGCTGGCAAAAGTGCACATGGAAATATAGATGACCAATCACTTAGAAATATATCGACTCAATAGTGCTCACATTTTACCCACAGTTTGTAAGGTAACCACTCAGACTCACCCTTGCTCTTCATAGAATGTCCTTCACGTTACTCCTGTACCGAACATACTCTTGTAAGTGTAGCCCTCAGCTGCAGACTTGGGATGTCGCCTGTACTCACAGCTTCCTTATCATTTTGATGGACTGTTCTGACCATCCAAAGGGAAAGCATACTTCCTTTTATAGAATCTATAGAATCCCTACAGTACAGAAGGAGGGCATTCGGCCCATTGAAACTGTACTGACCACAATTCCAACCCAGGCCTTATTGCCTTAACCCTCATTTATCCTGCTCATGCTCCTGACACTAGTGTCAGTTTAGCATGATCAACAACCCTAACCTGCATATCTTTGGACTGTGGGAGGAAACCAGAGCATCCGGAGGAAACCCATATAGACATGGGGAGAAGATGAAAACTCCATACAGACAGTGGCTCCGTGCTGGAAGTTAACCGGAGTCCCTGGTGCAGTGAGGCAGCAGCACTCACCACTGTGTCATGATGCCGCCTTCATTGAGGCATGGCCTGGAGCAGATCCATCAATAAAGCCTAGGTAAGCCCAGGGGAAATTCTGTGAGAACACTGCACCATCTCTCTAGTAATGCAGTTCAAGTCCCTCAATGTGTCCTGCAGTCCTAGAATGCACCCACCTGCTGCCTTTGTGGGAAATTCTGAGTTTACAATTAAGCTCCTTCCGCAGCCATGCCAACCCTCATTTGCCCAGGCCTTTTACACTCAGTGCTGCTGTGGCTACTTTTTTAAAAAATGACACCAGCACCAGCAGCCATGTAGGGTGCCTGCTGGTTTCCCATCTGACCCCGACTCCGAGCATGTGATTCTACAAGCTCCCCTGCATCCTTTCCAATATATGATTGCATTCAACTCTCGGTGGTGACCGGCTACCATTTTGCAGCACCCTCCAAACCTGACAATGGGAGCCAAAACTCCATGACCAGATTTCGCCCGTAGTTACCGTTATTGATATTAACCTTCCTTTAAAAAAAAATCCAGCTTTATTTAATGATTTAACTTTAAGTTTAACTTCCCCAGCTTCTGAAGTACTATCGCCAGTCCATCAGTCCAGCCTCTGGATTATTGGTAGCATAAAACCAAGAGCTTCAATTGTATGCTGTCAATGAATTCTTGGACCTGAAGTACCAGTGATAAGAGATACACTCAAGGGTGGATTTGGCCATCCTGCCCTTAGCAGAGATGCTGCAATTAGCTGGTTAAAGGTAGATGTGACAAGGCTTGGTCACTCCATTACATTTCCCAGGCCCCCTTCTTTATTTACTTAAATTCGTGCAATGTAAAGGCTGCCCACCCCAAAGGAGCTGGACAGTAATTTAAGAGGCGGAGTCTCGAGATATTAACCACTGTGTTTTTCCGTGTAAACTGGCAGTAGAAGGCATCCTGGGATTCACAGAAGTACTTTTTCATGCCCTATTATGGGCCTTCTTGCACCTCCTTTACCCTGCTATCTTCCACTCACTATCGGTGATGCCACTCACAGCTTCGGCTGGGAGCCAGTGTGAGGTTGGTGCAATCCTTTGAAGTTTGGAAGTAAAACTCTGGTGGATCTCCCATTCCAGGGATCAGGTGGATTTGGCTGCTCTTTCCCTCACAACCTGATTCCCATCTGAGTCAAGATTGAGCCTTGAATGTTACTAATCTTGCTGCCTTTACATTCAACAGGTCAACTGAAAGATAATATCACTCCAGATCTTTAATCATCCTGTCAGAGGTATTACCAGCTGTTATTCTGTTATATTGTTATTCCACTTCTGAAGAGCTCAGAACTGATTGTTTTGCGAATATATATCACAGGGTGCCATATTCATTGTCGCACTGCGGCGAAGCCCCGACTAACAATCTATCAGTTGTCGGTCCAGCAGCTGCATGGGGAGCTGAAAAAGATATACTTGACGAAGTCAATTCTGATTGACAATGTGATTATTCAAATTTACAGTGCCCTCAATGTTTGCTGGATTTCATGTAGTTCTTCTGTTAATCTGCCTACATGGTCACCAGTTCATCAGATGGATCCTTTCCAAACCCTTCCAGCAGCCTAATAAACAACACCACTCCTGGCTGTTTCAGATGAATAACATAGACTAAAATCTTCTGGCCATTTCTGCCGGCAGGATCTTCCAGTCCCACCGATGGTGACCTCGTGCCGCAGGTTCGCTTGTGGCATGGGCTGTGTGAACAACGGTAAAACTACTGCCTTTCTGGGCAGCAGGTTAGTACAATAGTTAGCACTGCTGCCTCATAGCACTTGGGACTTGGGTTCAATTCCAGCCCCAGGTCACTGTCTGTGTGGAGTTTGCACATTCTCCCCAGGCCTGCATGGGTTTCCTCCGGTTTCCTCCCACAATCCAAAAATGTGCGGGTTAGGTTGATTGGCCATGCTAAATTGAACCTAGTGTCAGGAGCATTAGCAGGGTAAATACCTATGGCTTGGGAATCAGCCTGGGTGAGATTGTAATTGGTGTAGCCTTGATGGGTCAAATTGCTTCCTTCTGCACTGTAAGATTCTTATGATTCTATTATCTTCTATGATTCCCTGCTATTACAAATGCTAGAGCCGTTGAGGTGGAATTCTGTCCATAAAACACAATTTTCCCTCTTAAAGATCCTCTGAAAAATATAATCAAGTCACTCATTATCTTCCACCCATTTTGCATTGCAGGGGAAATAACAACCACATGCTATGGTCAGAGGACCTTCATATATACCTTTTTTAAAAAAAGGACAAAAACAACATAATGCTTATTTCTCTCCATAATTAATGATCTCGTAATGAAACTGTGGGAATGTAAGGTTTTTGATTTGTGATGCCTCAGAATGTGATTACGTTAACGAGTTGTTAATTGGGAGAAGAACAGACGGTTTTCATTATTCAGTTTAAAAAAAGCACTTAATTGCATCCCAGTGTGGGTCAAAATGGTACGCCAATAACATATTTGATAATTCTTCAGGCACTTGAGATGATATTCCCACTTGTGCTTCCTTCTGTGCTGTTAAGCTGGCAGAGCATTGTTATTTGGGGCTGAGGTTTGCTGCAAGAACTGATGGAGCTATACTGAATTTCCTCACCCAGGACAGATTGTACCTTTGGACAGACATTGTGGGGGTCAGATAATCTAAATGTGAATCTGACTGGCTCTGGATTTGTGAAAATAGAGCATTCTTTCAGTTCTCTTTCCTCTAATGGCCATTACTGTTTGGTGTGACAGGTGTTTACAAGTCAAAGTGAATGAACTGAATGAACAGCAGAGCACCCACACTAGTGCTTCGTCTCTTTTTCCTCCATCTGGTGTTACAGTTTTATTTGGGGTACATTCTTTTTAAATTTAACTCATGTTTGTTTTTTTCTCCCCTGCTCTCTTTACTCTCCTGTATGCACCTACTGCTCATTACTTTGTCTGAGTAAGCATCTTTCAATGTTTCTAGATAGTGAATGGTGGCTTGACATTGGAAAGTGTCAGAACAGGAGAGAGGAGGACCCAGAGACAGGCAGAAGCTTCTAAATGAGCAAGAGCGAGGAGGACCCAGAGATGGATAGTAACTTCTAAAAGAACAAGAGAGAGGAGCAATGGGAGAGAGGAGAACTCACAGACAGTCAGAAGTATCTGACAGAGCAAGAGAGAAGAGGACCCAGAGATAGGCAGAAGCATCTAAAAGAGTGGGACAGAGGAGGAATGTGAAAGAGGAGGTTCCTGAGACAGTCAGAAGCATCTAAAGGAAAGGGAGAGAGGAGGTATTGGAGACAGATAACGGCATCTAAAAGAGCTGGTTTGTTTCATGAGGTACCAAATTGGAGTAGGGTAAATGGAAATAGAGTTTAATGCATTGGTAAAAGAATTGTATGAAGGATTGGGCTTTGATTCATGCAACACCTGAGAAAGTGGGAACTATACTGTTGGATTGGTCTTCATCTGAACAGTGCTGGTGCCATGGTTGTGGTGAGTTGTCTAGGATGGTAGAGGACACTTTAAACTAAATAGTAGGGGTGAGGAAAGGTATGGTAAAAGAGAAGACAAGGCAAGGTAAGGAAATAGATAATCTGAGACAGGCAGGCAGGGACAGAGTGCACCAGCAGATAAGGCTAGAGGTTGCACAAATAAATACAGAATTAAAAATACTATCTGAGTACACACAGCATTCATAATAAGGTAGAAAAATTGTTGGTAAAAAATGAAGCGAACAGGTAAATCTAATTGCTATTTTGGAGACATAGTAACCACATAGTTACATAGTAACCACAATGGGAACTGAATGTTCAAGGATATTCAATATTTCAAAAGGAGAGGCAAAAAGGAAAAGGAAGAACCATTATTAATGGAGAATAACATTAATGTGTTAATGTGAGAGCTTCAGAGATTGGAAATCAAAATATAGAATCAGTTTGGAAGGAAATAAGAAACAATAGGGGCAAAAATATTAATAGAAATTGTTTATAGACCTCCAAACAGTAGTGATAATGTGGGGCATAGTATAAAACAGGAAGCTAGAAGTGTATTTAACAAGGGTAATATAGTAATCATGGGAGACTTCAATATACATATAGACTGGATAAACCTAAATAGCCTAAATGATATGGAAAGTTGTTTATTTGAAGTTTATTTATTAGTGTCACAAGTAGGCTTACATTAACATTGCAATGAAGTTACTGTGAAAATCCCCTAGTGGACACACTCCCTTGCCTGTTTGGGTACGTTGGGAGGGAATTTAGCATGGTCAATGCACCTAACCAGCATGTCTTCTAGCAGAGGATCAATTCTTAGAATATAAATGAGATTTGGAATTTGGAATAAATGAGGCTGGAATTCTCTGATCTTGTCTGCAGTGGAGAATGAAGATTCGGCTGAGTGCCAAATTCTCCATTGTAGTTAGCAGCAGCAGCAGCGGGATGTGTAAGACTAAAGAATTGCAGCCGTTATCTATAACAGTATGTTGAGAATTCAACAAAAGGACTGATCAATTTTAGATCTAGTTTTGTGCAATCAGAAAGATCTAATTAATGTTGTTTTAAATGAGCCTTTAGGGAAGAGTGACCATAATGTGGTGAAATTTTACATTACATGTTGAAAGTGATGTAAATCAATGTGAAACTAGGGTCTTAAATCTGAACAAAGTAAAGTACAAAGATATCAGAGAAAAATTTGCCATGGTAGATTTAGAAATTACATTAAAAGATATGATGATATACAGGTAAGGCTAGCATTTAAAGAATTAATACCTAATTTGCAAAAAAAAATACATTCCTTTCTGACTCAAAAAATCTAGTAAGGGGTAAAAAAAATTGTATTAGATCAAAACAGAGGCTAATAAAGTTGCCAAAAAGGTAGCAAGCCTGAGGATTGGGAGCATTTTAGAATTCAGCAAAGAGAACCATGAAACTGATAAAGAAAGAAAAACTAGAATAAGAAAGAAAACTGGTGAGAAACATAAAAACTGGCAATAAAAAATATCTTTGATATGTAAAAGAAAAAACAGAAACAAAATGAAATGTGGGCCCACTATTTGCAGAGGCAGGATCATTTCTAATGGAGAATAGGTAATAAAAGATAAACTAAATAAATATCTTGCATCAGTCATCCCAGAAGAAGATGCAAAAAATATGAGAGAACCAAGGGACTAGTGAGAATGAAGAACTGAAAGAAATTTATGTTAGTAAAAAGTCAGTCTTAGAGAAATTAATGGCTTTGAAAGTTGATAAATCCCCTAGATCTAATGATTTACAACCCAGAGTTTTGAAAGAGATGGCTGTGGGGATAGTGGATGCATTGATGGTCATCCTCCAAAACGGAGTAAGGAACAGATCCTGTAATTTGGATGGTAGTAAATGTTTTCCCACTAGTTAGGAAGGGAAAGAATAAAAGAACAGGGAACTATAGACATGTTAATCTGAAATCAATAGTAGGGAAAGTGCTTGAATCTATTATAACAGGTATGATAACTAGGTACTGAAAAAGTAATGGTAGGATTTGGTGGCATCAGCGTTGATTTATGGAAGTGAAATCATGTTTGATGAACTTTTTACAGCTTTTTGAGGACATAACTAGCAGAACAGATAAAGGAGAACCAGTGGATGTGATGTATTTGAATTTTCAGAAGGCTTTTGATGTCTCACACAGACGGTTAGTAAGCAAATTAAAAGCTTACTTTTTTGATTGGGAAGTAATACACTGGCATGGATTGTGCATTGTTTACCAGACAGTAAACAGAGAGTATGAATAATTGGGTCATTCTCATGTTGACAGGCTGTGACTAGTGGAGGATCATTATTTGGCTCTAGCTATTAACAATCAACATCAGCAATTTGGATATGGGAACCAAGTGTAATATTTCCAAGTTAGATGATGAGAAAAACTAAATGGGAATGCAAGTTGTGAAGAAGATGCAAAGA
Source organism: Sphyrna mokarran (assembly GCA_024679065.1). Classification (NCBI taxonomy): domain Eukaryota; kingdom Metazoa; phylum Chordata; class Chondrichthyes; order Carcharhiniformes; family Carcharhinidae; genus Sphyrna; species Sphyrna mokarran. The sequence goes on along the minus strand of JAGIQG010000002.1, from coordinate 38,301,945 downwards.
GGCTTCAAGGGTATTTTGACAGGCTAACCAAGTGGCCAAGAACATGGCAGACAGAATATAGCCTGGAAAATGTGAAGTTATCTCCTTTGGTAAAAAACAGAAATGTATAATATTTACTAAATAATTATGATCCCAGTTGATGTTACAACTGGATAGGAAGATCCCACAATGAAACTTTGACTCAAAGGATTATAACTTTTACTTTTTATTATCAAATGTAAAGGAACAGAGTCACAGGACTGTTAATTAGTTCTAACAACAAGAAATAAAACATTCATTTGAACATGGAAAAATTGGATTATGATACAATATTCCTTGACTCTCCCCTTTGCTTAACAATTACGCACAGGTTTTAAGATTAATATAGATGATAAAGTATATTTGAACCACAATTGTTGCAGTGACACACCAAATTCTTTTGACATACATGCGATCAAATATTCACTCTACTCTGAAGCTGCGAGTGAACGTCTGTGGATCCCTTGATGGAATCTCCCCAGATGATATTCATGTGAGAATTTTCAAATTCTCTTCCCCAAAGCATACTTTAAAATCTTCTCATAATAATGTTTTCCTTTGCATTCTGAAATCTAGTACATGTTTTCCAAAAGACATTTGTCTCCACTTTTACCAGTGAATCCACTCCAGGATTTTACATCATTTCATTTAGGATTTCTTTGTCTTGACTGACTTCCATTGTAACATAAATTCTGATGTCCAGCCAAAACTGTCTTCCCAATTACTTTGTTCATTTAATTTGCAGACTGTAGTAAGATGTTGCAAATTAAAGGATTAGTTCAGAAATTTTGAGAAACTCAGCTTCGAACCAGCTGATTCCTCCTCAGCTTTGCCTGTGCTGCCCATGAATAGTATCCTGTTCTATTTCCTGGTTTAACATAGAACATAGAACATAGAACAATACAGCACAGAACAGGCCCTTCGGCCTTCGATGTTGTGCCGACCAAAATAAAAAGCAATGCCCCTCCTAACTAAACCATTCCCTTCTCTTCCATATACTTATCAACTAACCTCTTAAACGCCACCAAACTTGGCGCATCTACAACAGCTGCAGGCAGGGCATTCCACTCCCTAATCACTCTTTGAGTAAAGAACCTACCTCTGATATCCGTCCTATAACTCATACCCCTTAATTTAAAGTTGTGTCCCCTCGTGCTAGCTTTCTCCATCCTAGGAAAAAGGCTATCACTGTCCACCCTATCCAAACCTCTAATCATCTTATATGCTTCAATAAGATCCCCCCTTAGCCGCCTCCTTTCTAACGAAAACAACCTCAAATCCTTCAACCTCTCTTCATAGGACCTGCCCTCCATACCAGGCAACATCCTAGTAAACCTCCTCTGTACCCTCTCCAATGCCTCCACATCTTTCTTATAATGTGGCGACCAGAACTGCACACAATACTCCAAGTGCGGCCGCACTAGAGTTTTGTACAGCTGCAACATGATGCTGCGGCTCCTAAATTCAATCCCCCTACCAATAAAAGCTAAGACTCCATAAGCCTTCTTAACAACTTTATCCACTTGACTGCCTACTTTCAGGGATCTATTGACACATACACCAAGAACTTAGTTTCTGGAACTAACTGTGCTCTGGGTCCTCTGGAGCTTTCTTTCTTGCATATTACTCTATTGCACAACTTGTACTGCTTTAAGTAGAGCTATGAAACCTTCCTTCCAACTTTTTTTCCCTGTCTCTAGCTGCTGTGGCTTTTAGTTAAAAACTATGAATAAAAGAAAGCCTTCTCTCTCTTTCTGGGAATGGTTTACTGTTAAACCAATGCCTTATGGTTAATTTATTTTTCACATCTTAGCTCACTTTAAATACAATGGAATCCCAGTTGGAATTAAAACCAACCCACTCGCATACAAATGCCTTTGCCCAGCATGAATCCAACTATAGGTCCCTTCTAGGCATAGAAACATTAAACTAAACCCACCTAAAACTGTACCTTATTTATAATGTTTATCCATACAAACAAAGCTCCCTCAAACTATCTTTGGTTGCCTAACAAAATGATGAGAGTTTCAGAAGTGTCTGTGTCCAAAGGGACCTGGATGTCCTTGTTCATAAATCACTGAAAGCTAGCATGTAAGTGCAGTAAGCAACTCGGAAGGAAAATGGTATGTTGGCTTTTATTGCAGGAGGATTTTAGTACAGAAGTAAAGAAGTCTTTTCTGCAATTATATACGACCTGAGTGAGACCACACTGGTATTGTGTCCTGATTTGGTCTCCTGACTTAAGAAAGACTATAACAGCCATAGAGTGGGTGCAATAAAGATTCATCAGACTGATCCCTGGGAAAGCAGGATAGTCCTATGAGAAGAATTTAGGAGACTGGATCTATGTTCTCTGCAGTTTAGAAGAACCAGAGGAGATCTCATTGAAGTATACACAATTCTTACAGGGTTCAACTCCCAGGTGTATGCAAGATGTTTCCCTGGATGGAAGGGGGACAACATCTAAATGAGGTTAAGGATTATGGGTCTTCCATAAAAACAAAAGATATGGTTTGCACATGTAAATTCAAACTAACAATAACATGGTGCATTAAAATAGATGTTCTCTGCACTGTACAGAATACAGTTCCTGTTTGTGATGAAGAGGCCTCTTCTCTCCAAATCAGAGATGATTTTTAAAATTTGTTTAGCAGATGTGGATGTCAATGGCTGGGCCAGGGTTTATTGCCCCTTCCTAATTAGCCTCGAACTGAATGTTTTGCTGGACCATTTAAGAGTGAACCACATTGCTGTGGGCTGTAAATCTTGTAAGGATGACAGATTTCCTTCCCCAAAGGACATTAGTGAACCAGATGTGTTTTACAACAATTGATAATTGTTTTACAGTCATCCTTAAACTTTTAATTCCAGATTTTTAATTGAGTTCAAATTTCATCATCTGCCATGGTGGGATTTGATTCCAGATCCCCAGAGCATTCCCCTGGCTCTCTGGATTACTAGTCCAGTGACAATACCACTATACCATTACCTGCCCTAAAGTCTATTGCAGGTGCTGGATTGTCACCTCAGCTGAGATTAGTGACCTCAGCACCACTTAGGGATCGAACCTAGAACCTTTTGGAACTGACTGGCTCTCAGTTCTTCACTAGAGAGTGCAAATCCAGCTGGTCGGGGGTCAGAGTCATTCTGTGGGCACTCATTACCCAACTCCCCAAAGCCTGTCCACCATCTACAAGACACAAGTCGAGGTTATGATGGAATACTCTTTGCTTGTCTGGATGAGTGCAGCTCCAAAAACACACAAGAAATTCAACACCATTCAGGTCAAATTAGCTGCTGAACCACATCCCATTCATCACCTTCAACATGCACTCTCTCCATTACTGGTGTACAGTGGCAGCAATGTGTACCAAGTATACCATCTACATTGCAATAACTCACCAAGACTTCAACAGCACCTTCCAAACCTGCAACTCTACCACATTCAAGAACAAGGACAGCAGATGCACGGGAAAACCACCAGCTGCAAGTTCATACAAGCCACATGCCATCCTGGCTTTGAAATATATCACCATTTTTTTTACTATCTCCAGGTCAAAATCCTAGAATTCTTTCTCTATCAGCACTATGGGTATACCGATAACACATGGACAGCAGCAGTTCAAGACGGCAGCTCACCGCCATTTTGACAAGAGCAATTAGGGATGGGTGATGAATGTTGGCATAGCCAGTGACACCCAGATTTTACGAATGAATGAAAATTTATCAGACATAATACTTCTTTACCATTCTGTGGTTAGCTGATTGCCTTTCCACAAATGACATTGAGAAATTTCCAAAGATTTGCTGCTTATTATACAAAGCTTACATGCCTTCCAGCATTTTTTTAAGCTGCTATCCTTATTAGTAACTGCTTGAGGATAATTTTAGATGCCATTTTAGTTTTTAGTGAGTGATGACACAGATTATGGGAGTGGAAGCCAGATACATGTCTGTATTACGAGGATTCTTGTGAATCACCCAGACAGACGTTTCTGACTAGCGTCTGGAAATATGCTCGATGTCACAATCAATGTAATGTTTGAACCGCTGGCTAATTGCGAGGGTTCATTGCATTCATGCAGTCAAGTTGATTTGGGGAGACAACCTTCAAATGCACAAGGCTAATAATGGATCACTTATGCCTCCGTATGTGAGCTGTTGTTTGAGTACAGGCTGGCTGCATTCAAGAGCTGGAGTGGTTTCGAATCCATAGACCTACATTTCATCAAGTACAGTGACCGTTTTATCTTGTAGCTGCTGTGGGTTGTTGGCTTCCAAAATTTCCATTTGTACAGAACAAGTGAAGCATTTCCACAGCCTTTGAACTAAAATGCCTTCACTTGACTCAAATCTCCATTTGTTAAGCTTTGTAGCATCATATTCAAGAATAATATAAGCCTCAGTATCCTGTGATTGATTATTTTACACAAATATTTATTGCAAAAATTAAAAAAAAGCACAAGATTATAACTAAATGGCATGGTGGCGCAGTGGTTAGCACTGGTGCCTCACAGTACCAGGGGCCCAAGTTCAATTCTGGCCTTGTCTGTCTGGACATCACACGTTCTTCTTATGTCTGCGTGAGTTTCCTCCAAGTACTCTGATTTCCTCCTAAGATGTGCAGGTTAAGTGGATTGGCAATGCTAAATTGTCCTTTGGTGTCTCAAGATATGAAGGGTAATTGGGGATTATGGGAATAGGGCTCGGGTAAGATGCTCTATTGGAGAGTCGCTGCAGACCCGATGGGTTGAATTGCCTCCTTCTGCATGGTAGGACTTCGATAATTTATAGATTATTGTTAAAAGAGAATCATTGGAGAATGTGATCTTAAATGGGTGGGTTTTATTTCTGCGCTATTCGCCCTTAACCGGTTGACATCATTACAATGCAAGTGTGAATTGCCAGATATATCCAAGCTGACTGATCAGGCATTGATCTTTTCTTTTTGATGTAGTTTGTGACCATGTAGGTGATACAACAATAATAAGCTGTTTTCCTGGAAGCGGAAAAGCACAATCACATATAACATAATCTTTTAAAACTATTATTAGTTCTCTTTCAATGGGTAGACTCTTGTGCTCATCTCCATGGTAAGTTTGGTGAATGGTATGTTATGTACCCGCACACCATTGTAAGGGAGAAATGCTTGGCACAACAAGGGTTCATGTGAAACTGGAGATCAGCGCTGCCTACGGTATGATATAAGGAGGAACCTTCTGGAAGCAGCCTGCAAGGGCGAAACAACACCATACATGTCAACATGTCAGATTTGTAAACAATTAAAGATTTGCAATAAATGGTACATGTTTAAACATATAAATTGCAAACTCCTCATGAGTCAGACACTGCAACCGACACCATATTACAAAATGGCTGGATGCTTCTGAAAGATATCGCGTCAGTGAAGACATCAGAATGCAATAGTGTCACAGGGTATTTCTTCAGGTGGGAGGAACTTCATCACCTTCCCACTCCCACAGGATTAAGGCCAAGATGGGAAAGATCCATGCAGAGCCTTTCCATCCGACTGACAAATGAGGCCCTTAAATGGGAAATTTATGCTGCTAGTATTGATATTGGCAGTGTGTGGGAGGCAGGGAGGTGAGGAGGGGTGGGGGGGGGGGGGGGTGGCTCACCTTGTAGGGCGTGACAATTAAACTTCTATTGGGGTTGCTTCAGGACTCCAAGGTGGGAGACTCCCCACTGTTCAAAGGCACTCAGTGCCTGTTTGAGGGACCTGACATCAGGAAGGGTAGTTGGGGGAGGTGGGGTGGGGTTGATGACAGCTAACCCTTTGCCCTTGCTACTGGCGCCTGCCATCCCTGTGACCCACTCACCACGTGATGCACCCCCCCCCCCCCCCCGCCCCCTTCCTACCATCATTTGCCTTTGGTCTGGGATCAAGCAATGGTCCTTGGCCTCGGGTGGATGTCATGCTAGCAGCAGTCATTGCCTCCATTGTGGCACTGCCACTCAATAGAACTGCTGACCTTTGGCCAGGAGCTCTCCTTGGGAAAGGCTGCTGATCCATTGAAGGACCTGTGTGGTACAATATATTAGGCCTTCCCTATAGTGGTTGATGCAATGCTCTTGCTGGCTCCCTTGTTGGCAAGTAAGATCTCTGACACCTTAATTAATACTGCCTAGTGATTTTTAAAAGATTTTTAAGTTTATTTATTAGTCACAAGTAGACTTGCATTCACACTAATGAAGTTACTGTGAAAATCACCTGATTGCCACACTCCTCTATCTATTCAGGTACACTGAAGGAGAGTTTAAGGTGACCAGTGAACCTAACCACATCTTTGGAAGGGGACCTTTGGAGGAAACCCAGGCAGACACAGGTTGGGAATCAAACCTGGAGTCCTGGTGCTATGAGGCAGAAGTGCCACTGTGCCACATGCCATCCTGGTTCAATTGATGTGTACTGCTAACATATTGAACAGTGGACTCAACATAATATGACCCTGCCAGACTTAGCACCAATAGACACATGCATTTACAGTGATTGGGTTACCCAGTGCTTTCTTTTTGAACTAATAATCTACCCTGATTTTAACTCCCGTTACCTGGCAGAAACTGAGCTGGAAAGCAGAAGCAGTTAAAATAAGCTTCATCACTCACCTATTGGATTCTGTTGCGTAGCCGACCTACCACAATGTTGACCTATTCATTTAAGCAGGTGAAAGGAAGCCAACAAAGGTCCTCTTTAATATAGTAAACATAGATAATGCTATCGAGGAGCTGATCTGAAATCCCCCTCACGAATGCGTGAGGGGAACACAGAATTGTTTACGCAGTAGGCTCAGTCAGGTAAGCAATTGTATTTAATTCACAAAAGCTTGATTTTTCCTTTATTATGGAGCAGACCTTCGATGCCTGAAGTGATGATTATTTACAGGGGTGTACAGGTATGTTGAGTAACTAAGAGTTGCAAAAATAGACCCAAACCAAAAACTCCCTCTCTATGTCTTTAACGAGTTTTGCATCTTGACTGCTTTTTTGAAACTAGTGAAAAGCATCGTAGGTATGAACACTGACAGAGATAATTATGGGTGTCATGTCCAAAAGCAGCCGTTTGGCTTTGGATTTTTCGTCTTGAGAGACACATGAAGAGCAAATTTACCAGAAGCAAACGATGACGCAGCAACCATCAACATTCCTCACAGTCTCCAGAAATATCAATAAAGATGCAGAATTCGGAGATGGGAATGACTTCAGCTGACATCAGAGTTACATGAGCGAAGCCTATTCTGCAAAGGGGTCATTTATTTGTCAGATTCACTCAGAATTGAACTAATGAGCTTCCTTTTATTTGATGCATTTTAATTCAGAGCATCTGTCAACTCCCTGTAAGTTCAAATTAACAACCAACGCATAGGTTTTTATATTTATAACTGGGGGCGAGGTTGCCAAGTTCATGCTGCCTTCCAGTTTTACAATAAAGCCAATTAGTCAGAGAAGTGGTATGAGACCTACAGGTACAGTACAGCTAAAGATATGTTTCCCCTGATTGAACTTATAAATATTCATATCAGCTCACTGGGTTCAGAATTGATGATATGCATTACCTCATTCTGCAACAAAATACTTTCAAGTAATAGTTTGAGAAGAAAACAATTCTTTGTGTCAGTGGGCCCAGATTCTGCTGTCAAAACCAGGATGATGTTAATGGTGCTTGCTGTTATTTATGTGCAAGTTGATCAGGGGAGAGACAGATGTGAAGATAAATGCGGCTATCCAAACATTGTTGTCTGACGTGCTCTCTGTAATAACTCCACGGAGGCAAAAGTCCCATCATCAAGTTACTTTATTTACACCCATACATTTGTACACAGCCAGTCCTCCAGTCACTCCCTGCTGAAATGTGGGCTGGGAGTCTGACACACTGGCTGCAAATAGGGAGCATGAGGCTCCCTGATATAACCAACAATTAAGACTCATCAGGTTTTTTTTCACACCAATCAAATAAACAAACTAAAATTAACTGAGGGAAAAATAACACTGGGCTTTGAGCCTAGGACCTTCTGCGTGAGAGACAGACATGATACCCACTATACTACTGAACCACATGACTGTAAGACTCATCAGGTAGCTCATATTCTAACAAGCCAACCCCATTAGTCTGGCTGAAGTCATCACACTCTCCACCACCGTTAACTTTGTGGCAACTACAACTCACTGTCTGTCTCACTAGTGACACATACTGAACAGCGTCAAATTTCTATACTTGTGCGGGAATACAAACTAAACTCCCTACAGAAAACCAAGCCTGGTCATCACAATGTGATTATCCTTTCAATGATGTGACAATGATTGTCATACAACCTCTCTGGCACTGAAAATTAACCATCAGGCAAAATTCGCAGGAGAAAATCTGTAAATCTGGAGGTTAATGAGAGATCTAAATGTTAATTATTCAGAAGATATGGCTTTGCTCAAGAAGTCATATAACCCAGGCTATAATCAGAATAAGTGAGCATCAAACCGGATCAGAATGGAGAACAAAGTTTACAAAAGCAGAATTAAAGACAGTCTATCAAAAAGCAAATAGGCTGATAATTTGAATGCACAAATCAAAGCAAATGGGTATGATTGAGGGAGGAATTTTACAGCCCCATTACCACAGGGATGGGACCAGAAAGTGTGGTGAACTGTTCTAAAATCCATTGATTTTGGCAGGACTGGAAGATCACATTGCAGGAAAAGCCATTATATTTTGCCCTTAATTGCCTTTACAAAGACATGGCTACAAGTTAGAGTCATGGAGGTTTACAGCATTAATCGAGGGATTGAGTTTAGGAGTCAGGAAGTAATGCTGCAACTTTATAAGACCCTTGTCAGGCCCCACTTGGAGTACTGTGCGCAGTTCTGGTTGCTTCACTACAGGAAGGATGTGGAAGCTATTGCGAGGATGCAGAGGAGATTTTACAAGGACGTTGCCTGGTTTGGGAGGCATGCCTTAGGTTGAGAGAGCTAGGTCTGTTTTCCCTGGAGAGACGAAGGCTGAGAGGCGACCTGATAGAGGTTTATAAAATGTTGAGAGGCATAGATAGGGTGGATTCTCAGAGGCTATTTCCCGGGGCTGAAGTGGTTGCTACAAGAGGACACAGGTTTAAGCTGCTGAGGAGCAAGTACAGAGAAGATGTAAGGAGTAAGTTTTTTACTTAGTGGGTGGTAAGTGAATGGAATTGGCTGCCATCAGTGGTGGTAGAGGCGAACTTGCTGGGGTCTTTTAAAAGACTTCTGGATGAGTACATGGATTTAATGGGATTGGGGGTTACAGATAGTTCCATGATCTGGTAGATATGGATATGATCGGCACAACTTGTGGGTCGAAGGGCCTGTTTGTGCTGTAGTGTTCTATGTTCTGTTAAACAGGCCCTTTGGCCCAACTGGTCCATGCCACTCTTTTTTTTTTAACTACTAAATTAATCCCAATTGTCTGCATTTGGCCCATATCCCTCTATACTCATCTTACCCATGTAACTGTCTCAATGCTTTTTAAAAGACAAACTTGTACCTGCCTCTACTGTTGACTAAGGTGTAGAATTGAATTCTTGAAGGATATTCAGCATTTAGGACAGATAAGCAAAAAAGAAAAAGTAGGTGGAGTTCCACTCTTAATAAGGAATGAGATCAGTACATTGGTAAAAGAGGGTCTTAGATCAAACGATCAAGATGTTGAATCAGTTTGGCTGGAGCTAAGAAACAGCAAGGGGCAGCAAGCATTGTGGAGGTTGTTTCTTGGCCAAACTGGCAATGTTAGGCATTATTTTAGTGAGAAAATTAATGTGGTTATCCAGTAATAATGAGTGGCTTCAATTTACACATGGACTGGAGGATGAATTCCTGAAATGTGTGCAAGCTAATTTCTGGAGCAGTACTTTGGGCAGCAAACTAGGGATTGAGCCATTTTGGATTTAATGTTTTGAAATGGGAAAGGGCTAATTAAAATATTTACTGTAAAGGAGCTTTTGGGAACTAGTGATCATAATATGATTGAATTTTGCTTCAAGTTTGAATGTAATATAGTACATTCTGAAACTAGGGTCCAGATGGACTGGTTATAGTGGATTGGGAAAATTAAAAGAACTGGCAGCAGACAGGCAATGGAAAGTATTCACAGAAAGATCAAACAGTTCATGGCAGATATAGGGCCCCATTCTACCATTACGAGCATGAAAACATGGTAAAGCCGGGTGTGAGACCATTAATGCAATCTGTGCCCACGATCATGCAGATGGCCGCTTTATTGAAATCCGTGAATGGTGATGATCCGATTTGTGCCCAAAACGGGCGCAGTGATGATTTAAATATATTTGCATGTATTTCAATTGAATTACTGAACTGCTCACCCAACTTTATTAGCATTTTCCCCTTTATCATCACGTTCGCCGATCCGCAATCACGACAAAAAGAACCCTCTTGATTAAAGTCAGAATCGGGCACTCCACCTGCTGAAGAGCAAGTTCAGAGCTTCCAATGGCTCTCTGACTCAGATCAGTGTTAGGGAGGAGGAGGAGGAGGGAAGTGGGCCAGATCATTCTCTGGTTGGGGGGAGGGGAGTGAGGCCAGATTGTTATCTGGTTGGTGGGGGGTAGAGGAGGAAGAAGCGGATCAGATATATTTCTGATGAGGAGAGAGCGAGGCCCAATTGTTATCTGGTGGTGAGGGCTGATTGTTGTCTGGTGAGAAGGTGTGAATCTGCAGATTTCCTTGATTAGGAATGGAATAATTTGCCGGTGCAGCAAAGATGTTCTTGTCCTCTGATTCGAAGGACATATTTTGAACCCATCGTTGAAGTGTTCTGGCCACTGAGCACTTTTCTGTAATAATAGAGCATTCACATTTGTCACACCAGTAAAGAGCTGTTGAAGAGCTTTCAATGATGAAGTGTCTATTAATCCAGCCGTGAAGTCAGAAAATTTATTGGTTAACGAGTGGCAAATGATGGAATTGAACCTGGAATGTCAAATTTTTTGAGGCGCCAATTTCCATGTCAGAACAGTAAGACAAGTCTCCATGGTAATACACAGCCATTTTGTGAAATCATAATGATGATTTGATCAGATATTTGGCACAGAAACAAGCCATTTGCTTCAACCCATCTATATTCGTGTTTACACTCCAAATGTGTCTCCTTTCTTCATCTAAGTCCGCTGTTCCAACCATCTCATTTATTCTCCCTTAAATTCATATATTATTTCCCCTTAACTAAATCAATATTATCACTTCAATCACTTTCTGTAGTAGTGTGGTTCACAATTTCACCAATCTTTGAGTGAATATATTTCCTCTGAATTCCCTATTGGATTTCTTAATGTCTATCTTATGTTGATGGCCTATAGTTATGCTGTTCCCCACATAAAGAGGCATTCATCTGTTACCATTCTAACAAAACTTTTGAAAATTGTGATGACCTCGATTGGATCACTCTCCCATCTTTTTTCAGGAAAGCAGTAACCAACCTGGCAATTTGTCCCTGATACTTATGCCCACCCACATCAACCCAATCTTCTGTTATTCTGCATGCAGTCTGATTGGAACTGCAAATGGTTTACTTCCTCTCCCATCCAGTGGTGCAAGACAACCTCCTATCAGCCTGAGGCCCAGTTGGATCCTGCTTCCTGTTAGCTTGCATTTAGCCTGGCCTGACTTCGTCTCTGCCAATGACCCAATTTGACCTTGTCTTCTATAGCTTACATGTCTACTGAACAGTCAGTCCACATCCCAACCCTAACTTCCTGGCAACCTGAACGCTTCTTGGTCACATCAATGTTTAACTTCATCTGTCAGATGTGATTATGCAAAATGACTATTGTAATGACCTCAGCAACGCCCATGAGGTAGGCCTTTTGGAGTATGAGCTCCCTGACTGAGGTAGTGATTGCCTGCCCAATCAGAGAGTGTCGTGTGTATGTAATGAGAAATGTCAGGTCTACTGCCACTCTGGATTCTGATTTTGTACTGGAAAACTCTTAGCCAGGGAGATAAATTTGTAAATAAAGACAATCTGCTAAAGGAACACCAACCTCTGACAAGTAATTTTAGAAATTGACATCTATTTGTTGTGTGAATGAATTTGAATGTTGTGTTTGATTAATAGACAACCTTTAACTTCACTGCCACTTCAAAGGCTTAAACAGCATCAAGAGTTAATCTCCCTTGCTTTAATACTCCAAACAATACAATCAAAGGTGCAATCAATATGCACCTACTTTCATGAGCGTGTGCTCTAATGAGAAGGTTGGTGCAGAACTATTTTTCAGAGACCATGTCTTTTGCTGGTGGAGGATTTTACATCTTAATTTTGGCTCAGCTAACACAAAGACAAGTATTCTGGTAACAGATGTTACTTTATTTTCCAAGCATGTTAAAGTGACAGAGCTCAAAATCTTTGTCAAATTAAAAAGCAAAAATAAAATTCAAAATTTCCAACGTATATAAATTCTTAATTACTAAATTAGGAACAGAAGATAGTGAAATCTCTGCCAGTTAAAAACATAAGAGATAAAACAAATTCCAAGTGATAAAATTTCTTCAGACTAGGATAAAGGAAAGAGCACCTGGTTCCCGCCAAGGTTTAAATCCTTTCTTATCACAATTTGAACCCAGGATTATTCAAAGTTCAGATTGGTTATTTCAAACTCCAACTTATATACTTTGAATTTAAAACTTCAATTTACTTTCCAACAAAATAACTTCCCATATATGTATGTATATCCTATAATTCTCGAGAACAACTGTGGCCATTGATTATACTCACGATTAAGAGTTTTTAAAAACTTATTTCAATTTCTATTTGATCCAATCCAATTCCTATTTGATTTTAAACTCTGTATCAAACCCACTGTTGTAAAATCACAATCAGGGGAAAGACATTAAAGCATTAAAGCAAATAACATAACAAAAACACACATGCAAGTATTCTATTAAACACACACAGACACAAATGGAAGCTTCCAATCATTTATTCCACAGCATCTTTCCTTCATTCAATCTCAACATTTTAAACTGATATGAAATAAGACACAGTAAGACGACTCACAACAACAGGTTAAAGTCCAACAAGTTTATTTGATAGTAAGCCCACTAAGCTTTCGGGTTTGCCTCTTGGTCAGGTGAGTAGAGAGTTCTGGACTCAAACAGGGCATATAAAAGTACATACAGTTTACAGAATACTGATTAGAATACGAGTCTTTACAGCTAATCAGTTCTTAAAGGTGTGGACAATGTGAGTGGAGATAGCATTAAGCATAGGTTAAAGAGATGTGTGCTGTCTCCAAACAGGACAGTTAGTGAGATGTTGCAAGTCCAGGCAAGTCATGGGGGTTGCAGATAGTGTGACATGAACCCAAGATCCCAGTTGAGGCCATCCTCATGTGTGCGGAACTTGACTATCAGTCTCTGCTCAGCGATGCTGCGCTGTCGTATGTCATGAAGACCGCCTTGGAGAATGTTTACCTGAAGATCAGAGGCTGAATACCCATGACCGCTGAAGTCCTTGCCAATAGGAAGGGAAAAGTCTTGCCTGGTGATTGCCGAGCGGTGTTCATTCATCCGTTGTCGTAGCGTCTGCACCATCTCCCCAGTATACCATGCTTTAGGACATCCTTTCTTGCAGCGTATCAGGTAGACAATGTTGGCCAAATTGCAAGAGTATGTACCATGTACCTGGCGAATGGTATTCTCACGTGTCATGATGGCATACATGTTGATGATCCAGCATGTCTTGCAGAGATTGCTGTGGCAGGATGTGGTGTTGTGGTCACTGTTCTCCTGAAGGCTGGGTAGTTTGCTGTGGGCAATGGTCTGTTTGAGGTTGTGTGGTTGTCTGAAGACAAGAAGTGGGGAAAGCCTTGTTGAGATGTTTGTCTTCATCAGTGGCATGTTGAAGACTCCGGAGAAGATATTGTAGCTTCTCCGCTCCAGGGAAGTACTGGACGATGAAGAGTACTCTGTCCACCATGTCCTGTGTTTGTCTTCTGAGGAGGTCGGAGCGGTTTTTCGCTGTGGCGCTGTCAGAACTGTCAATAATGAGTCGAGTGCCATATCCTGCTCTTATGAGGGCATCTTTCAGGGTCTGTATGTGTCCATTGCAATCCTCCTCATCTGAGCAGATCTTGTGTAAACGGAGGGCTTACCCATAGGGGATGGCTTCTTTAACATTTTTAGGTGGAAGCTGGAGAAGTGGAGCATCATGAGGTTATCTGTGGGCTTGCGGTACAGTGAGGTGCTAAGATGACCATCCTTGATGGAGATGCTTATGTCCAAGAATGCAACTGATTCTGGAGAATAGTCCATGGTAAGTCTGATGGTGGGGTGGAACTTGTTGATGTCATCATATTCAGTAATTGTTCAGTAATTGTTTCAGTAATTGTTCACCATGAGTCCAAAGGAAGAAAATGTCAGCGATGTATCTAGTATATAGCATCGGTTGAAGATCCTGTGCGATGAAGAAGTCTTGTTCGAGCCTGTGCATGAAGATTTTGGCATATTGAAGTGCAAATTTGGTTCCCATGGCTGTTTTGTGTGTCTGGATGAAGAACTGGTTGTTGAAGGTGAAGATATTGTGGTCAAGGATGAAGCGGATGAGTTGTAAAATTGCATCTGGAAACTGGTAGTTGTCGGTGTTGAGTACTGAGCAATGCCATCATCATGGAGGATACTGGTATAGAGTGCTGAGTCATCCATTGTGACAGGGAGTGTCACTGGTTCAACTGCTCCATGTGTGCTGAGTTTCTGTGGAAAGTCCACAGTATCGCAACAAAAGCTGGAGTTTCTTTGTACAATGAGTTTCAGGATGCCCTCGACGTAACTAGAGACTGCCGACAATAGTTATTGACCAAGACATATGCTTTTAATAAAGAGTAGGTTTCAAAACTACATGTCTAAATTTTCTAACAGTGATTATATGTGTCTTTATGCAAACAGTACCTTTGTAAACTATATTCTAGCCCCTCTGTGACTTTTCTATACTTTATTCACTCTGATATGTTAGTCTTTTAGATCTAAGTTGTTCTGTAGTTCCTGTTACAATTGGACACAGAAGATATTGGTGCAGCACAGCATTCATTTCTGACAATGTGAGAGGAAAATAGGCCTCCATATCTATTCCTCTTTACTCTCAGGGCAGAGGGAGTAACAGTAAGTTGTGATTCTTTGGAAAGTGAATGCTTTTTAGCAATATTACTATACCCATGTATTAGTATTGAGGAAAAAGGAGAATTGCCTTGGGAACTTTTGAAAGCCACATTGGAGCAGCTAACTGAATTAAAACAGCTCTTAAAACCTGTATATCTGGAGCTGCTGAGTTAGAGTGCATTAGCACTCACCCATAACACACCCCACAAAAACATATTGCTCCTTCAATTCAATGCTATCCACCAGGGGCCCTCAAATATTGCAGATCCCCCTGCCTAACCCTCCTCCCTCTGCAGGAATATAGTAATATTGACATCTTCTCCTCACCAATCATTGGGTGCACTGGCTATTTAATTTATAAATTGAAATTAAATATCTGTGTAGCCAGTGTCTCATCTGACAAAGCACAGTTTTCTCCGCTGTTTGTATTTGATTTCCCAAAGCGGTGTTCTTGGAGAAAGCTGTTTGCTGCAGTATTTTGAGACTGGTTCAAGAACCTCTCAGTGCAGTCACGTTGCCTCCTTAACTCTGGCAACAATGACTCTGCTCAGAATAAAATTATATCTGAGAGGTACCATCACGACTAACTGGAACAAATGGGGTTCGAAGGTTGATTAGAAAATAGATGAGTTCAATCAGTGGGAGAAATGTCAGGATCGTGATTTGAAATGGAAGTATGCAAAAAGATAGTTGGAGTGAAAGGTTTGCACCTTCATGGGTAGGCTTTTGTTTTTTGGAAATGTAGAACCAACCTTAATCTGAATTTCAAAAACTTTCTCACTATAAATAGTTAAGTTTTGAATATTTAAATGAGAACTTTCTTTTGCAATGTGCCCCTAAGGATTAACAATAATTGCATTCATTTAGCAAATTTATGTTTTCTTTATTCAGGGTGATAACAAGTTCAGGGAGGACCATCTACAGGGTAGGTGGTTCCCCTGTCTCTGAATGTGTGTAATTGGACCTAGCTCAGTACGAATAGGAATGATAGAGCTGTCAATGGTCAGATGCTATATTACTGCTTTGCTGACCAGGGAGGCAGAATTTTCCCAGAATCACATTTAGGACAGCATAGTGGCACAGTGGTTGCACTGCTGCTTCACAGCATCAGGGATCAGGATTCAATTCCCAGCTTGGGTCACTGTATGTGTGGAGTTCGCACATTCTCCCATATCTGCGTAGGTTTCGTCCGGGTGCTCTGGTTTCCTTCCCCAATCTAAAGATGCGTAGATTAGACGCATTGGTCATGCTAAATTCTCCCTCAGTGTCAGAGGGACTAGCAGGGTAAATACATGGGATTATGGGGATAGGGGCTGGGTGGGATTGTGTTAGGTGAAGACTAGATGAGCCGAATAGCCTCCTTCTGCACTGTATGGATTCTATGATTCTATAATGCTATGATATAATGATCCCATTGTTCAGGAGTTGGGAATGTGACCCACCAACAGCAGGAGAA
This sequence comes from Sphyrna mokarran, assembly GCA_024679065.1. Classification (NCBI taxonomy): domain Eukaryota; kingdom Metazoa; phylum Chordata; class Chondrichthyes; order Carcharhiniformes; family Carcharhinidae; genus Sphyrna; species Sphyrna mokarran. The sequence continues at coordinate 38,285,321 of JAGIQG010000002.1, read as the reverse complement.
TTGGACAATCACAAACTGTTTTTAAAATAATATGAAACTGATTTTTGTGAGCTTGTGAGATTTTCCACTTCTGCTTGACATGATGCCCGCTGCAATCAGGAGCAGGAAATCCCAGCCTTAGTCACACTACTTGTCGAGGTTTCAGAAGAGATGTTTGTACTTGTCATTAATAACCCATGAGGATTAAGAGGCAGTGCGGTAATCCAGACTCACTGAATGGTGGATTTTGGATTAGTGAGGTTCTAATTAGGCTCCATGCAACCATATCCCCACTTCTTGTGTTTAGTTCCATTTTTATTTCTATTTCGTTAGTTTCTGAAGATCAAGGCTTTTCCTTCTTTAACAATTTATATATTGCATGGCAACAATGGCCTTGTCTCACAGTGTAAAGATTGGAAGAGGTAAATGGAACTGGGGAGGGACTGTAGAAGATCTAAGGAGACAATTCATGGGGTAGAGTATCCTGATGTGCACTGAATATTAGTGTTGAAGATGAAAACTGCCCGAGCTGGGATTACTTCAAATCCACTAAATCTGTGTGTATTAATTGACCATAAGGAATACAAGTAGGAGCAGGAGTAGCTTTATTGTGCACCTTTATTTTGGTCTGCCATTCAATAAGATAACGGATGATCTGATTGTGGCCTTCAGTCCACTTTGCTTATCCCTTGTAACGCCTGACTTCCATAAAGATTAAAAACTTATATCAATTCAGTTTTGAAAACATTCAACGACCCAGCCTCTGTGCTCACTGTGTTAGAGATAGTCATTCCCTGGCACTTGTGTGAAGTGAGTGTTACTTACTATTTACCAGCCCAAGCCTGAATGCTGTCTAGGTCTCACTGCATATGAACATGGACTGCTTCAGTATCTGAGGAGCCATAATTGCAACAGAACATTTAGTTCAGAACAGCGCACTTATTATTGGCTAAGTCAATGGATTCTTTTCAGAGTGGTAGGCAGTTTCTAGTGGGGTACCGCAGGGTTCAGCACTGGGACCCCAACTTCCCCAGCTATTCACAATATATGTTAATAATTTGGACAAAGGAATTGAATGCAGTATTTCCAAATTTGCAGATGACACCAAGCTGGGTGGTAGTGTGTGCTGTAAGGAGATGCTAAGAGATTGCAGAGAGACTTGAACAAGCTGGCTGAGTGGGCAAATACTTAGCAAATGCAATATAATGTGGATAGATGTGAGGTAAGCACTTTGATAGCAAAAACAGGAAGGAAGATTGTTATCTGAATGGTGGCAGTTTAGGGAAAGGGGAAGTGAACATGACTTGGGTGTCATAATGGAAGAGTCAGTGAAGGTTGGCATGCAGGTACAGCAGGTGATAAGGAAAACTAGTGGGACGCTGGTCTTCATTGCAAGAAGATTTGAGTTCAGAAGTAAGGATGTCTTCTTGCAGTTATACAGGGCCTTGGTGAGGCCACATTTTGAGTATTGTGTGCAGTTTTGGTCTCCTCATTGGAAGAAGGACATTCTTGCTGTTGAGTGAGTCCATTGAAGGTTCACCAGATTGATTCCCAGAATGACAGGATTGACATATGAAGAGAGACTGGATCGACTGGGCTTGTACTCATTGGAATTTAGAAGAATGAGAGGGGATCTCATAGAAACATAAAATCCTGATGGGACTGGACAGGCTGGATGCTGAAAGAATGTTCCCAATATTGGGCAAGTGCAGATCTAGGGGTCACAATCTAATAATAAGGGGTAAGTTATTCAGGACTGAGATGAGGAAGAACTTCTTCACTCAGAAAGTTGTGAACCCAAGGAATTCTCCCACTATTGGGGCCAATTCATTAGATATGTTCAAGAGGGAGCTGGACATGGCTCTTGTGGTTAAAGGGCTCAAGAGGTATGGAGAGAAAATGGGAGTGGGATACTGAAAGTGCACAATCAGCTATGATCATGTTGATTGGTGGTGCCTGAAGATGGTCTGACAATTCAGACCAAGGACTGAATGGTCTACTCTTGCACCTATTTTCTATATTTCAATGTTTAATCATCAGCAAACGTTTGATGCTATGATGGAAGAATGGTCATTAATAAAGTAACTGAAGATGGCTGGGTCTAGGACATTACCCTGAGGAACTCCTGCGGTGATGTCCTGGAACTGAATTGATTGATCTTTGACAATCACAACCATCTTCCTTTGTGTCCATGTATGACTCCAACCAGTGGAGAGCTTTCCCTCTGAGTCCAATTCACTTTTGCCAGGCTCCTTGATGCTCCACTGGGTAAAATATTGTTTGACGTTAGGAGCAGCCATTCTCACCTCACCCCTCATATTTTAATTTCTGTTTTGTTTTCTTTTCACCCATCTTTTGTTAGTTCTAAAATGTTGCCAATCTACTGGGTGCCACCAATTGTTTAGCATTGTACATCTTTTTATTCAATTTGATAACATTCTTAATTTACTTAGTCAGCCAGAAATGGTTCATCCTTTTAGAGATTTCCTCTTTCCATTGAATATATCTTTATTGAGAGTTATTCAGTGCCTCTATTAGAAGCTGTTATGAAGGTTCTCCTGTTGTATTTAAAAACCATCATTCTTCTGAAGTAGCCAAACAAAGTAACGGTGTGGTTTCAAGATGATATATTAAAAATGTAATTATAGGAAGCCATTCAAATCATTTAAGAATGAAAAAGCATCAGAAATATATAGGCAATTAAAGTCTTAGCTTCAATTACAAATAATTAGCATGTACCAATAGATACATAGGAATTATCTCTATCCAATCATAGTTAAAGTTACATCATGTATTCATAAGGGTAATGTCCAGTTAAAACTTGTGCATGTTACATCATCGAGGAATTATAGCTATGTCTCTGAGCAATTGTATCTCAACCTCCCTTTCTATTGTTCCTTGTTCTAGCAGACAGAAATGAAAGGTAGCTGCACACTAATTAATTAGATAGTCCTTGACCCTTATCTAGGCTTACTTTAGTCAAAACCTGTCATTTGCATGTAGCTTTCCTATGCTACTGAGGTTCAGCTTGCAGCTTAAATGATCTTTAAACTTGTGTGATTATTAACCCTTTCAGCCTCCTTAAAAAGTCTGCCATTGTTTATCTACCATCTTCTTAGCCTGTTTTCCCACTCTATTTTAGTCAACTCTTTCTTTCAGTCCCTGCAATTGCCTATACTTAAGTCTATGGCACTAGGTTCGCACCCAAGTTTCTGACCCACAAACCGTGGAATATTACCATGTTGTGATCACTCTTTCCTAGAGAATCCTTTAATATCGTATCATTAATTAATCCTATCTCATTATGTATTATTAGTCTAAAATAGCCTGTTTCCTGGTTGATTCCATAATATATTGTCCAAAGAAATTGTCCCAAACAAATTCTTTGAACTCATCCTCATGACTCCCTTTGCCCATTTGATTCGCTCAATTGATATAAAGATTAAAATCCCCCATGGTTAGAACAGTTCTTTTCTTACAAGTCTGCATTACTCCTTGATTTATTTGTTGTCCCAAAGCGTAATGACTGATTGGCTACCCATTAATTGTTTCCACTTGTGACTTTGTTCTCTTACTATTTCTTATCTTTATGTCAAGTCACTCTACATCTTAATCTTCTGAACCACCATCATTTCTCCCTACTGTACTGATCTCAGCATTTAGTAGCAGATGGGCCCCACCCCATTTTGTTATTTTCCTATGCTTTTGAAATGCCCTTGAATATTCATCCATCTTGTTATAAATGCTGAGTGAATTCAGGTAGAAAACTTTAGTGCCATTTTGTTGCCATTGTCCTTGTTATGATGCTGTTTTCTTGTGCACACTGTTATATTTGTACTTTCTGTTCCTTTCTGTTACATTTGCTACCTGACTTATTCTTTCTCATTAATTTTCCAAATCTTCCCTCACATGAATCTTTTCCCTCAAATCACCTCCACAGTTTAGTTTAAAGCCTTATCTATAACCTTAATTATATGCTTCATCAGGCCATTAGTCCCAGTGTTGTTCAAGTGAAGCCTGTCTCAATGGTACAGCTTGCTCTTTAGAATCATAGAATTCCAACAGAAGGAGATCATTTGGCCCATCGAGCCTGTACCGACAACAATCCCCTATTTCCATAATCTCTCATATTTAACCTGCTAATCCCTTTGACACTAAGAGACAATTTAGCATGGCTAATCAATCACACAAACAGTGATCTAAGGCCGGAATTGAACCCAGGTCCCTGGTGCTGGAAGGCAGCAGTGCTAACCACTGTATTACTGTGCTGCCCTTTCTCCAGCATTGGTACCGCTGCCCCATGAATTGAAACCCATTTCTCCCACGTCAATCTTTAAGCCACACATTCAACACTGATCTCATTGACCCTAGGCCAATTTACTGAAGGCTTAGATAATATTCCAGAGACCTTTGTGTTTCTGCATTTTAATTTAACCCCTAACTGCTCATATCCGTCTTGTTTCTTAGCCCTAACTCTGTCATTGGGTAACCATGTATATGATTGGATCCTTTCCCTCTCGTATGCCCCCTTTCAGTCCCAAGGAAATGTCTTTAACCCTGGCAGGAGACAAGCAATCGACTCTCAGGACTGCTGTTTTCAGCTGCAGAAAACAGCATCTATTTCCAAAGTTGTTAAAAGGAGACAGTTTAGTAGTACTCATCATTGGTAGTATACAAATTGTCCACTAACATCTGGTGGAGAAGCAATACCCAGGAAATTTGCACAACGTTACAGGCTGCTGGATGATTTGCTACTCTGTCACAAGCCTTGAGTAAATGACAGCTCATCCTCAATATCCCTGTCAGTTTCATGAATGTGGGCCACTGTCTATGCAGAGTTGCACTTTCTCCCCATGACTGCGTGGGTTTCTTCCAGTTTCCTCCCACAGTCTGAAGGACTTGCCGATTAGGTGCTTTGGCCATGCTAAATTCCCCTTCAGGTGCCGGAGTGTGGTGACCAGGGGGTTTTCGCAGTAGCTTCATTGAAGTGTTAATGTAAGCTTACTTGTGACACTAATAAATAAACTTTTAGAATTGTAATGGTGATGTTTATAATCCTGAAAGACCACATAAACTACGCAGCCACAAAGGGCAGTATTTGAATTGTGGAGCTTCATTCTTACAGATTGTTGATTATTTTCAAATTTTTATATAGATTTCCTCCTTGCTTACTTTTTTAATACAATCTCCCGCCCTCTCTTTCTCTCCTTCTGTACCAGATTTGACTCTACTTCATCGTCCACCTATTTAGGCATTAGCCTAAACAAACATTCCAATCATGAAGATCAATTATGCTTCAACATGTAGACTGCTGGTTATAGACAAAATGGCACCAATACATAGAACTGACTACTTAAAAAAAAGTCCTGAACAAGAAAGAAGACACAAATACATTTCTTAAAGGCATAATGTCATCACACTTCCATGTTGTCAGTTAAGATTCATTTCAACTGGATCAGATCACACCCACAAAACTGAGCACACCCTCAAGTTGACAAGACGAGATTCTGCCAATTACATTGGTTCCAGAAAGCTTTTCATAATTGTGCCTGCATAATTCTTCGATGTGCAAGCATTCCTGGGCATGCATTCAATGTTTTTTTCATACCAAATAGTTACTTACTAAGAAATTAACCAGTGCACACCAATGGAAAACTTAACAAGTTCAGTACAATTTCATAAAGCCAATTTGAATGATTTTAAATCAGGTTACTTGAAATTTCATGATGTATCATTTCTAGTAAAAATACTACTTTAGGGTGGGTCACAAGATGTGAGTGCAGGAATGGCTGTATTTCCAAGAGCTCTGGTGCTACTTGTCTTTTAATTCTTTCATTTATCCTGATACACAGCCCATCAGCACCTAATCCTGGAGTGAAATCTCTGAACTATATCTCTGGATGATTTCTGGTTAGGTTTTGGGACAAAATGCTGAGTAAAATCATTAAAATCTACGATGGTAAGAAACAGTGGGAGGGAGCCGGGCTGGAGCTGAGCTTTCATGATGGCGACTTGGTCAGTGAGTGAGCTATCGGCTCAACAATATCAGAGGTGTCATAGGCGTTGGCTGCCTATCTAATTAAGTAAAGTTTTACAACACCAATTTTAAATCCAACCAATTTATTTGATAGTAAATTCGCGAGCTTTCGACTTTATAGCCTTCGTCAGGCAAATGACGGACGAAGGCTATAAAGTCGAAAGCTCGCGAATTTACTATCAAATAAATTGGTTGGATTTAAAATTGGTGTTGTAAAACTTTACTGAGTTTACCCCAGTCCAACGCCAGCATCTCTACATCATATCTAATTAAGGTTATAGATGACAGACACAGCTTTTTGGCACAGAATGCCCGTGCTCGCACTGATAACCTGCAGAGTACTGATAAGAAGCTTGATCAAGCTGAGGAAAGAATCCTTATTGTCGAGAATGCAGCTTCTTCACTTAAGACTGATTTTCAATCCTGGAAAATCAGCAACAGAGTATGTCAGATATCCTGATTGATCTGGAGAGTCGAGGTCAGAGCAGGAGTGTCCGTGTGACTGTTTTTCTAGAAGGAGCTCTCAGCTACATTTTTTAAGAACTGACTACCACATTTCCTTAATCCTAACACGAATGCTGGATGTATTATTCTTGAAGAGGCAGGTTGTATCTGTTTTTGAGGCCTGACCCCTGGTCAGTAATCATGAATATTCAGTGATGGAAGTTTAGATGAGGTTAGAAAGTGTCTGAAAGCTATCTGCATGTAGTTTGCCTGCTTTATCCTGTGGGTGACCTCTGATTGATCCTTAAGGCCATTCGACAATCCTATTGAAGCTTTGTCCTCTCTAAACAGCAACAACTTGGAATCATAATCTGAGGTTCATTGTTAATCCTGACTTTACACCTTGTTACATTCTTTTTTCGATTTTGTGATTTTATTTGTCACCGTTGACTGGGTGATGCGGTATATGAGCACTGAGGCAAGTTTTACTGTTATCCTTTGAAAACCAGGGATGCCCATTTGTTTATAATGGAACACGTTTCTCAGCATATTCCTTTAATTACTCCAAGCTTAAGACATAGATTTGATCCTTCTATATCCTTATTATGCCTGAGGTGCGAGGTGGCACGAGGAATCACCTGTATTGCTTCTGGTCCTGTGTCAAAATTGAATGGTTTAATATTCTTAAAGAGCTTGAGAATGTTGGGGAGAAACACTGAGCACGTTGGATGGCACTAGAACTGTGCAATATTTATTAGTTTTTTCCTCTTATAACACTTGCATTTATAATAGTGGTATGTACAATATATCCTTTCCTCTTGTTATGGCTAATATGAGTAGCATTATGGGGACATGGGTGAGTGGTTTGGTGTAGAGATTGTGGGTATGGCCCAATGAGTCTACACAACTGGTGAGGAAAACCCCCTTAGGATTATTGGTGCTGTGTAGTTTCTTGCTGCGTTTTTGTTATTTGGGGGTTAAAGAATCTCTGATGGACCTTTGTAAAGGTGCAAATGCAGCATGTATCCAGAGAAAAAGACATTATTTGTATCAATGATGCCTCTATATAGTTGGAGATTGGGAAGTATGCTTTGGTGTGCATCCAAGCATAATATAAGAACCTTTGGCTGATCAGCTTTTTTTATACTTTGTCAATATCCTACGTTCTCCTTGGCAATAATTACTTTGAAAATCTTGGAATGTAAGTTATGTGGCTCTGTCTCTAGTATCCTGTAAGCGAGAGCATGCATTCTTGTGCCATGCACTCATGGCTTTATTTTGTTATCCTGTTATCCCCCAATCGCTGAAACGTCCTTTCATTGTCTGTATATTTGGAAGTGCCATTTGAAATGAATGATGAATAATCCAGACCAACTGTGTTGGTGCTTTCTTGCCTTTTTCTGTATGTGCTTGAGGAAAAATGATTATGCTGTATTGTACCAATCTATGCTGCGTTGTTTGTAAAAATGGAAAAAATCTTCAAGTATATTTTTGAAAATGCTGTTTTTGGTGATAAACCTATTTTCAGTTTTATTAATAAAATGGCACTAGGCTTTCACTCCTAACTCGACATTAAGGATTACATTTTAATGGAAAGAAAATGAAAGATTACATTGCCCAATTACACTGGTTTATGGCAGATTTTACATTTGTGATTATGCAAATGCATGTTGTTGACAATTATGTTAACAGTGTTGAACTTGTTATAGGCACAATTTCTCAACTGCACCCAAAGTGGAAACTTTACCCTCTTACATTTAAGATTTCTAGATTTGAACTTCCTCCCCTCAGGTAGAAGTAGTTTCTGTATCCGATGCAATCAAGCTCCATCATAGTTCTAAAGACCTTTATTAAGCTGCTGCTCATTACTTTGATCTGTACCTGCTTGCATGTTGACAGGAGGTCAGTTATTCTATTAACTTGAAAAGGGCAACATTCAAAATGAAATAAACTTTAATAACCTTCAGAAACACTGGACTCATTTGAACATATTTCCACGTTGCACTGCACCTGCTCCATGTGTGCAAAAGTGACTTATAACTTAACCATAGAATGGCTTGTGACATATGAAGTGATGGATTGTAAATTATTGCTTAGTTTGGATAATGTGGTGAGCTATATGTGTTTCCCTAATGGAACCAGAACCTTCCATGTTCAGCTGGTATTTAAAGATATAAAACCTGCAGCTGTTGTCCGTGGAAGAAAAGATAAATCAAACATCAATGTTTTTAAACTTTCACAACACCTTTTCCTGAGGTAACTGAGGAAACTTGGAACCAACCAATTCACCAACCTTACAACACTGGATATCTTTAACTTTTAAGAACAACTCAAGATCAGCTTCTTCCTTGCTACCATCAGACTTTTGAATGAACCTATCATTTATTAAGCTGATCTTTCTCTATATTCTATCTGGCTGTAACATTACATTCTGCACTGTCTCCCCTGTGTACTTTATGTTTTGTTTGTACAGCACGCAAGAAACAATATTTTTCACTGTATCCCAATACATGTGACAGTAATAGATCAAATAAAAATCAAATCAAATCAAACTTTTATCAGATTCTAAAAAGCCTGTTAAATTTATCCTCCCATTTTGTAAGTCATTGGTATGTGCGTGTGAACTTAGAGTATGTGTGGGTGAAGGTTAGAGCTTTTATTATTTTAATTTGGGCAGGTTAAGTACAATAAATGCTTTTGTCTTATTACAAATAGTTCCTTCAGAATCAGATACAAAATTCCCCACGAATATAGGTACAACTGGGGAATGGTCTTCGATCATGGTACATGGCATGAAATGATCCTTGATGTTTTGGTCAGACCATAACATTGAAGAGTGTTGAAATTGCAGCATGGTTACTGCATAGGAAAGCTTTGAAGACACAGTGCTAAGTGATTGTTCTCACTTAAAGAGCTAGTAAGTGAACCTTCATGGTAAGAATGAAGCACCTGTCCTGTCAGTTCAGTAAGAGGACAGTATGTTGAGAGGGCCAGCATAAGGTTAGCTCAGATAGGAAAAACAAGTAACCAGGATATGGATTAGATTGAGTGAATGAGAGTCAAACAAAAAAAATCTAAAGTCAGAAAAATTGGGTGGAACATGAGAACATTACACAAAAGTACAGTGACACTTATCACAAGTTTGATTGAAGAAGGAAAGAACAGGAATGCAAATGACCTACTATTCAAATTCCATGAGTGGCTTCTCTGGCCTCCCAGCCGAGGGCTCCCTACTGGGTGTTGTTTGCCAGTGGCTGAATTCTCTGGTCCAACTGTGCCAGTGGGAATTCCCATTGATGTCACCCTATGCTGGCAGGAAACCTACAGTGGCAGTAATCTACTGGTGGGACTGGAGAATCCCGCTGGTGTGAACTGGTGGAGAATTCCGACCAAATGTTTAAACAACTTGCAAATTCTGGTTTCTTGAATTAGGTGTGTCTGAACCAGAAAAAACAAAACATTAAAATTTGTTTAGCAATTGGGAATGAAGATCTACGTAGGCTGAATAGAATGCCTACAGGGTAGAAGGAAGCAATTCGACCCATCGAGACTGCACCAATTATACAACAGAAAATCTTACATGGGGCCTATCCCTAGAATCCCAGATATTTACCTGCTAATCCCCCTAAACTACACATCTTGGGACCCTAAGGAGCAATTTAACATGGCCAATTAACCTAACCCGCACATTTTGGATTGTGGAAAGAAACTGAAGCATCTAAAGGAAACCCAAGGGAAGAACATGCAAACTACACACAGTCATCCAAAGCCAAAATTGAACCCAAGTCCTTGGGGTCCTTGAGAGGCAGCAGTGCTAACCAGTGTGCTGCCCAGAATACTTCAAAATTAACAGCAGAGGAGCTAAAGGATCCCCAAAAGATATGGACTGCTTTGGAAGACTGGTTCAGAATCAGGTTAAACCTCCGCATTCATTGAGTACAGTTCATTTCATTTTGACAGCAGCTGACGGAATCTCAAGACCAGTTTGTCAGCAGATGCAGAGAAAAGGATGTGAGCTGTGATTTTTCAATCACAGATCGAGCAGATAGAGTTGGTGATCACACTCACTTTCATGGATGAATTTCAAGATGATCTACTAGACAAACCCAAAACATAGAGCACCAAGAGCCAATCAGTTGGGATTCCCCATGTGGAAGGATATAACAGGAGGAAGGCTTGCTGAGTCTATGTTAATTTACATAATTGGTGGGGGAAAGTTGAATTGGAAAATCCCACTGCCATGAATGCTGCTTTGGGAATCCCACTCGAATCTTTTCCACACCATTGTTCTTGCCCATTTAAAATGGGGGCTGAAAATCGTCCTCCCACCGTCATAGATGCTTAACCTCAGCAGTGGCAGGCTGATCCTGAAGATACCGTCAGGAACATTCCCACGATTTTCCAGCCCATCTGCAGCACGGATGGTCCACCATTGGCCAGTGGCGGGATCTTGCAGTTCTGCCAATGTCTATGAGGCTTAGCATCCCCCACTCCCTGCACCACTGGGGAGAGTGCTGCAGCAGGTTGCCAACAGTAGGATCGATAGATCCCACCGACAGGAAGGATTGGAAAATTTTGGTCGCGCATCTGTAAATGATTGTAAGATCGTAAGATCATGATCTGTAAATGATCATGGGCCAGGTCTGAGCCTGATCCATTTCCAGCATTGGTCACATCCCTGAAGCCAATCCACTCTGCATTTTCGTGTTTTCAGTGTTAATGTCTGTCGAAGTGCCTGCATTGATTTTTCTCAGTAATGGGACAGTAGCCAGTTTGTTAAGATATGCAGTATTAAACCATCTTTTGTTAGAGCTAAGCATGTTTAAAGTGATTGCTATGCAAAGCACCATGGAATTGTTATCTTTGTACGCAAATTATAAGGTGAAATCGGAAAAAGCAAACAATTGCAGCGTGCATTCACTTTCTTGGTCATTGCATGAAGACTTACTGCAGGAATATATTATGCTTGTAAGACTGCACAACATCAAGTCAACTTGGATTCAAAGAGCAAGTAAAACAAGAGACGAGGGAAAAGCAGAGGAAAATTAAATAATTGTGGAAGGTCTAAACAGTATCTTACTGCCGGATGGAATAAACTCCACACTTTCAATTGTTTGCTTTCTCAGCTGGAGAGGTTTAATGGCATTGCATGAGCTTAAGTCTCTCCTTAAAAAGACACTTACGCTTTTAAGTAGTAGTGCTAACTTTCTGCAGCAAGCTTAAATCACAATGGCAATGCAAGTGCAGCAATTTCTTGAAAGCCATGGGGTTGTTAATACAAAGCTGTCAATTTCTCAAGACTTAGAATCATAGAATCCCTACAGTGCAGAAGGAGGTCATTTGGCCTATCGAGCATGCACTGACCACAATGCCACTCGGACCCTATCCCCGTAATCCTGTGTACTTACCCTGCCAATTTCCCTGATGCGGTAAGAAGTCTGACAACATCACATTTTAAATCCAACCGATTTATTTGATAGTAAACTCACAAGCTTTCAACCTATGGCCTTCATAAGGTGAATGAGGTGTTTTGGTCTCCAACAGCACACATACCAACACAGACTGTTTACAGATTACTGATTAGAATCTTTACACCTAACCTGCTATTCAAGTCTTAAAGTGGCTAACAATGTGAGTGGAAGGAGCACTGAGCACAGTTAAAGAGATGTGTATTGTCTCCAGACAGTACAGTAAGTGAGGTTTTTTGCAAACCCAGGCAAGTCATGGGGATTACCGATAGTGTGACGTGAAGCCAAGATCCGTGTTAAGACTGTCCTCATGTGTGCGGAACTTGGCTATTAGTCTCTGCTCAGCGGCTCTGTGTTGTCGTGTGTCGTGAAGGCCCCCTTGAAGAATGTTTAAATGCCCAATTTCCCTAATGCTAAGGGTCAATTTTTTACCATGGCCAGTCAACCTAATCCACATGTCTTTGGACTGTGGGAGGAAACTGGAGCACCCATAGTGCTCGGGGAGAACGTGCAGGCTCCACACAGACAGGCACCCAAAGCTGGAATTGAACCTGGACCCCTAGCGCTGTGAGGCAGCAGTGCTAACCACCGTGCCTGCCAAAAGGCATACTAATGACAGCATTGCATAAACTTCCCATCTACCTGTGTCAGTCCACAATTCACTGTGTATCTCTTCCTTGCTGTAAGTTGGTGAACAATTTAGCATGCATGAGGGTGTGTGTGTGTCAAACTTATCAGTATTTTTCCAGCACATTCTGGACCATTAAAAACAGTCTAATTGTTGTTGAATGTCTCTAGAGTTTGTTTCATTTCAACCACTGACCTTTTCAAATTAATGGAATAACTGACCTCCAATCATCATCCTGGGAGTGACTGCTCATAGTAGCATAATTAACTTCTTGATTTTTTTTAATGTATTGCCTGTTGGATGATCCGCTGGTGAGACTATTGCAATTTGTGTCCATCGTTTGGAAGTTAAATATAATTAGACATAAATGTCAGTTTAAAATGGGGAAAAAAAAATACTAAAAAGAATCAACACTTCACCTGAAAATCCCCAATGCAATGCAAGCACGTATTTTTGCAGCAGCTAATGTTAGCATTAACCATCAGATAATGTTAGCATTAACCATCAGATAATGAGATTCTTCTTGCATAACTTATGCAGCAATACCATTTCATTTAGTCATATAATTAATTTATGAATGATTTACTGTAATATTATTAATAGAACACGGTACGCTACTCCTCAGCGTGTAATGCGTTCCCTGATCTTCAAGAATGCAGGATGCAGAATGGAGCTGTCTTTTCAGATTGAACCAAGAAAATAGGTAGACAGTTTATATAATAGGAAAGATTCCCTGGCCTCGCAGCCCATGTGCTTCCCTTTAGCGGGAGTTTTTGCTGGTGATGGGATTCTCTGGTCCAACCAGGTCCCGCCGTTGTCAGTGGAAAATCCCATTGGTGCCACCCCATACCAGCAGGAAAACTGTAGGCAGGGGGTGTGCTGCTGATGGGACTGGTGAATCCTGCCAGCATGAACAACCAGAGAATTCCAGCCCTTGCGATTGTCCTGGGAGCACATTCCAAATAGCTTTGAACATCTTCCATTCAGGAGAAAATTGGGGAGGATCCTAAAAAGAGGGAAAGAGAGAGGGAAATAGTATGAGAAAAACAATCACAGTGGTTAGCACTGCTGTCTTACAGTGCCAGAGACCAAAGTTTAATTCCAGCCACTGGTCACTATCTGTGTTTGCACATTCTCACCGTATCTGTGTGGGTTTCCTCTGGGTGCTGTGGTTTCCTCGCACACTTCAAAGATGTGGAAGTTGGATTGGATATGCTAAATTTCTATATAGTGTCCAACGGTATATAGGTTAGGGAGATTAGCAGGATAAAATTGCATGGGGTCACCAGTGTAGGGTATGATGCTCTGTCGGAGAGTTGGTGCAGACTCGATGGGCCAAATGGCCACTTTCTGTACTGTAGGGATTCTCTGATTATAAACCACAGAATGTGATAACCTTTCCTCTTGCTGATCATTTGCAATAGAAAAAACAATGAAAAATCCAGAGGAATTTCTAAGTTTAAATCTACAAAGGCCCCCCTCATCAGTGCTTTCCACTGATTTGTTTGTGAGGTTCAGCTGGTATGGAAGTGAACTTGTTGGACAGATGGAAAAACTAACGTTTGTTAAATAACTTATTTCATGCTTGAAGACAGGATTCCACGTATAAATAATGAAAGATGGCCAAAACGTTTAGGTACAGAGATAGCAGGTGGGATTTTACGATCTTGCTCAGGCGAGGCTAGTAAAATCCCAACTGAAGCCAAAGGAGAATTCTGTTCTTCAAGCTTTGCCTGCCCCAATTCCAAAACAGGCATGGCGGTAAAATTCCGGTGAGCATCAACCAGCATGATGGTTGGTTTATAGAATGTGGGGTTGGTGTGTTGTGGTGTGTTTTGGGGGTTTGTTTTGTTTGTGTTGGTGGGGTTTGGTGGTGTGTGGTTGGTTTTGTGTGGGGTTGGTGTGTTGTGGTGTGTTTTGTTGTGTTGTTTGATGTCAATTCACAAAGCATAAAACAGATAAAATATATGTTGAAATTTTAAAGCCAGCATTTACCAGTTACCACAACAATAATACCTGGAGGATAGTATTTCCATCAAGTTACTCCTTCCTGATATAAAGGCAGGATTGATATATGCTGCCAGGGTTGCTCCGTGGTTCACAGGGATACCAATGGCTGTGGCTAAGGCACTTGCCTGGTCTCAACAAAGCAAACATCACATCTTCAAGGTCTCTTTGTCATGGAGATCCTCTTTCCTTCAAGCTATAGCCTCAGCAATGGCCACCTGGATTGGTGGTACAACTGAGGCTCCTGAGTTGAGCTCTGATTGGACCAGCAGCTTTTGGTGTGGGGGCCAAGGACTCCTACTGGATTGATGGTCCACATTGGGCAACCTCTCAATTAGCCTTCTCCAGGAGAATGCTAATCCCAATGAGGCACCACCAGTTCCTGCTTCCAGTCCTGGCAATGGGGCTTTTCAACTTCTGACCAAATCCCCTCCCGTGTTTTAGGTCGATGACCTTTCATTGGAACTGGGAAAAACTAGAAATGTAATAGACTTTTTAAATTAAATTCAATTTCCACCATCTGTCGTGGCTGGATTCAAACCCAAGTCCCCAGAACATGAGCTGAGTTTCATAGATTTATAGTCTAGAGATAATACAACTAGGCTATCGACTCTCCATGAAGGAGGTGTGATGATGATTGTATCTATAGTACTGTATGCACAGCGGGAACTATGTCTTGACTTACTCTGGCCATTCTGCTAAGATCATCAATTCTCTTTTTGAACCACAGAGCAGTTCTGAGGATGGTGGGCAAGCAGCCT
Source organism: Sphyrna mokarran (assembly GCA_024679065.1). NCBI lineage: Eukaryota > Metazoa > Chordata > Chondrichthyes > Carcharhiniformes > Carcharhinidae > Sphyrna > Sphyrna mokarran. The sequence goes on along the minus strand of JAGIQG010000002.1, from coordinate 38,269,997 downwards.
CTGTACAGAATGCCTGCAAGTGTGGGGCTAAAATGGCTTTATTTGAAGCTAACCATATGGAAATTCACATCGAGGAAAAGCTAGAAATGTAATAGGCTTAAAGCAAATGAAATGGGAGAGGGCCGAACAAAGAACAAAAGGGAGGGTCTCCAAAGGGAGAGATTAAATGCTGAAGGAGTTGGTGTTGCAGAGCCAAAGAGAGGGATAAAGAAAATGTCTACAGGAGGTGTACATGGCTGAATAACAACCAGATATTATCCAAAAGCAACAACAGAATTAAAGAAAAGGAGTTAGGCTGAAACCAAAAAAAGAACCAGGAAACCAAATTGTGACCGAGGTTCCAGTCTGATAATAAATCAATTGTTGAATTTTGCTTTGTGCTAAATCATAGTTTGTTATATAGCAAGGAAAACAATGCTGATGATTGTTGAAAAGCGCCTAAAGATACTAAGTTAATCAAAACAGAAAATGTGAGAAATACTCAGCAGGTCTGGCAGCATCTGTGGAGAGAGCAAATGTGAATGGTCATTCATTATGTTTCTCTCTCCACAGACACTGCCTGGCCTGCCGAGTATATCCAGCATTTATAAAGTTTTTATTTCAGATTTTCAGCATTCACAATGTGTTGCTTCTGTAATTCTGCTAAGTTGGTTTCCCCTTTGATGTGCATAATAGCCTTTTTGATAATGATTCTGTGTTTCTTGTTGCTGCGCAGCTCACACTGTAGTACACATTTAGCAAAGATTTGGAAAACTGGATATATGCAGAGCTTGTACTCTTTGTTTGGGGATGTTTGATATGAGTTGACAGTAGTAACAGTCTGCATTAGTCTCATCTGTGAGGGATGGGGAGGAGGCAGATGGGGCAGCAGTGAGGCTGAAGATTTATATTGCTCCTGGCCATACGTGGTTAAACCAAACTTGACTTTAGCTTTTCCCGAGCAGCCTGCTGCAGTCTCACTTCAGACTGAAAGAGTAACTGTTTCTCCAGGACTTCTGGGGCACTGTGTGGGTGGCACAGTAACACAGTGGTTAGCAGTGCTGCCTCACAGTGCCAGGGACCCGGGTTCAATTCTGGGCTTGGGTCACTCTCTGTGTCGAGACTGCATGTTCTCCCTGTGACTGTGTGTGTTTCTCTGGATGCTCTGGTTTCCTCCCACAGTCCAAAGGACATGCTGGTTAGATGCATTGACCATGCTAAATTCTCCCTCAGTGTACCTGAATAGGTGCTGGAGTGTAGTGATTAGGGGATTTTCACAGTAACTTCATCACAGTGTTAATTTAAATCTACTTGTCACACTAATAAATAAACTTTAAACTTTAAAAAAACTTTACTGTCCAATTCCTGTTTGACTGAGACCTTAAGAATTCAACCCTAAGTATTCAATCCTGATGTTTCTACCTTTGTGGCTAATTGTCAATCTTTTTTTTTGTGGGAATTGTGCCCAGTGGGTGGTAAGGGACACATTTTTCACCCAATGCAAGTATCCCAGGATGATGAAATCTGCAGATATATAATCTCTTCAAGTCAGCTGTCCTCCAAGTTAGCGGTACCCACATGTTGGCCAAATCATTTTAAAGAATAGCTTTTAACTGCTGCTTTCCTGTTTCCAGAAGTTCTTTTTTTTGCACAAGTAAATTTCCCAGGCAGTGATCTAGAAGTAGCATGAGAGCTTTCTTTTATGAATTTGTGGGACATGGGCATTGCTGGCTGGTTGGCTGGCAGGTATAAAAGAATTACTATGCTTTCTCCTTTTACCCAATTACCTTTGAAGCTTAGGGATTTCTTGGGGATTCTTCCAATGAAGGAGAATCCTCCAGTCCCACCTGAACACCTTAGAAATCTGGATTTTCTTAGCCTGAATGTGGACTCCATTCACTTCTTTGCGTAGTGACTCCAAATCTGGAACATCTCAGGTTCCTGATGGACCCCTGTCCCTTATTCTGGCTGCTGGCAGATTATCTCTGTCCAAGTTACTTTGGACATAAACTGACCAACATAGCCAAGATATACCGAAACAAAAAAAAACCTTTCTAACTTTTACACACCATCCCTATGGCAATGTGAAGCACAGCCCCTATTCCCAGTCAGAAAAATAAATTAACTCACTGTAACTTTAAACCTGTCTTTTGATCTGAAAAGTATATGGATACTTTAAACTTTATTTTTAACCAGGTGCCTTCAAACTTTCTCCTGACTTGTTACAGTCTGTTTTGTCACAAGATATCCAGAGAGACCATTATAATCCTAGGTACGAATACATCTCGAGCATCATTCCAGCAACATGATAAGACTTTCCCTTTGACCTGCAGCTGTAGGCTTGTCTGATAAGCTATCCAGAGCAAGCTTTCTTTCACTTACCCCATATTTAAAATCACAGTTTCCCAAACCACAACATGCTCTCAGGACACATTCCTTCTTACTGCTCGCCCACTTCCTGGTCTGTATTTCACAAAATTCTATTAGCAAAGATAGAGGGAAAAAGGATTCATGGTCCATTTGTGAAAGTCTCCAGTTAAAACCTGAGATTGACAGCATAAAAGCTGCCCTGAACTCTGAGTGTCAAGCTGCTGAATTATACTTCAGTAATTGTTATTTGCTTTTTATGAGATTGTCTTTATAAAAGATGGTACAGCATCGCATCAAACCACGTCTGAAGACTGTGCTTGCTAGCATTGCTCTGAGTCTGAAATGAAATGAAGGCACTGCAGACTAGTGTAGATAAAATCTACTCAGTGTGAGTGAAATAGCTTTGTTTAACGTGGCTTATTCAGGTAGGCGTCCTTGATATGACAATGTCAAAAGATATTCAACGAGAAAACAATTCACAACTGCAATCCCAGAACAGAGAAACATTACAACAGAATTCCTCAGTGAAATGAATCATAGAATCATAGAATTCCTACAGCACAGGAGGAAACCATAAAGTAAACAAACTGACAGCACAAATTGAAGTAAATGGATTTTTTTTTGTTCATATACGGAATGTGGGTATTGCTGGCTGGACCAGAATTTATTGTCCATCCTTGACTGTCCTCCATCTCAGAGGGCATTTAAGAGTCAATCACACTGTTGTTGATCTGGACCAGATAAGGAGGCCAGATTTCCTTCCCTAAAAGGCATCAGCGAACTCAATGGGTTTCCATAGCAATCGACAGTGGTATCATGGTCATCAGTAGACTTTCTCTCTATGCAATGATATGGAAAGGCTGTTGATTTGTTCAGTCTAAGCTAATTGTTTCAATCTCAAGAATTATGAATGAGTGCTGCTTAAATAATCACATCAATTCAACATTTTCAGTTGAAATTGAAATGAGTTTATCATGATAGAAAAAGCTTCCCATTAGCAAATTATTCATTGGCCATGCTAAATTCTTCCTCAGTGTACCCAAACAGGTGCCAGAGTGTGGTGATTAGGAGATTTTCACTAAATGAAGTGTTAATGTAAGCCTACTTGAGACACTATTAAATAAACTTTAAAGCTTTTGATTGGTTGAGCTATGTGATCATTAGGGAAAATTTGAACAGTTTAGTTGGAGAAGGAAGAGATGACAAATAGGGAGGACACATGGTCTTGGTGAAAGAAATAAGGCCAAAAACAGGTCAATTTGTGCCAAAGAACAGGACTGATTAAAAACATTAGCTTTAACAACATTACAGATGACAACATACACGGGAAATATTTAACAATGTTTTGGGTGTCACGATGGTACAGTGGTTAACACAGAGACCCGTGCTCAATTCCAGCCTCAGGTGATTATCTATGTGGGGTTTGCACATTAAGAACGTAAGACCATAAGAACTAGGAGCAGGAGTGGTCCATCTGGTCCCTTTGAGCCTGCCCCGCCATTCAATAAGATCTTTTTGTGGACTCAGCTCCATTCACTATAGCCTTTAATACTTTACTGTTCAAAAATTTATCTATCCTTGCCTTAAAAACATTCAATAAAAACATTCAAAAACTGCTTCACTGGGCAAGAAATTCCACAGATTCACAACCCATTGTGTGAAGAAGTTCCTCCTCAACTCGGTCTTAAATCTGCTCCGCCTTAGTTTGAGACCATGTCCACTAATCCTAGTTTCACCTGGCAGTGCAAACAACTTCCCTGCTTCTATCTTATCTAGTCCTTTCATAATCTTATGTTTCTTTCAGATTTCCTGTCATTCTTCTATATCCCAATGAGTAAAGCCCCAGTCTGTACAGTCGCTCCTCATAAGCCAATCTTCTCAACTCTGGAATCAACCTAGTGAATTTCCTCTGCAACCCCTCCAGTGCCGGTATATCCTTTCTCAAGCAAGGAGACCAAAACTGTAAACAGTACTCCAGATGTGGCCTCACCAGCACCTTATACAGCTGTAACATAACCTCACCGTTTTTAAACTCCATCCCTCTAGCAGTGAAGGACAAAATTCCATTTGCTGCCTTAATTACCGGCTGTACCTGTAAACCAAGTCCTTGTGATTCTTGCACAAGGACACTAAGGTCCCTCAACACAGCAGTATGCTGCAATTTTTTACCATTTAACTGATAATCCATTTTGCTGTTATTCCTACCAAAACGGATGACTTCACATTTAACAACACTGTACTCCATCTGCCAAACCCTTGCCCGCTCATTAGATTGTCTGTATCCCTTTGAAGACTTTGAAGCACCTCTTTGAAGCATCCTCTGCACACTTTGCTCTGCCACTCACCTTAGTGTCATCTGAGAACTTTGACTCACTATACTTGGTCCTCAACTCCAAATCATTTATGTAAATGGTAAACAATTATGGACCCAACATTGATCTCTGAGGCGTACCACTAGTCACTGATCGCCAACCAGAAAAACACCCATTTACCCCCTCTTTTTGCTTTCTGTTAGTTCTGTTAACTAGTCCTCTATCCATGCTTATTGCGTTAACTGTAACACTGTGCACCTTTATTTTATCAGCAGTCTTTGGTGCAGAACCTTATCGAATGCCTTCTGGAAATCTAGATACACTACATCCACAGGTTCCAATGTTCTCAAAGAATTCCACCAAATTAGTCAAAAATGATCTGCCCTTTATGAACCCAAGCTGCATCTTACGAATGGGACAATTTACATCCAGATGTCTCGCTATTTCTTCCTTGATGATAGATTCAAACATTTGCCCTATTACAGAAGTTAAGTTAATTGGCCTATAATTACCCGCCTTTTGTCTACTTTTTTTAAACAGTGGCATCACATTTGCTGTTTTCCAATCTGCAGGAATTATCCAAGAGTCTGGTGAATTTTGGCAAATTACTGCAGGAATTACCCAAGAGTCTGGTGAATTTTGGCAAATTACTACTGGTGCATTTGCCATTTCCCCCACCATCTCTTTTAGTGCCCTGGGATGCATTCCGTCAGGGCAGGAGACTTGTCTACCTTTAGCCCCATGAGCTTGCCTAACACAATCTTTTTCATGATAATGATAGTTTCTCGGTCCTCACCTGCCATAGCCTTCCTGTCAATTTTTGGCATGTTATTTGTGTCCTCCACTGTGAAGATGGACACAAAATGCCTGTTCAATGCCCTCAGCCATTTTCTCATTTCCAGTTATTACATCCCCCTATTCATCCTCTAAAGGACCAGTGTTTACTTTAGCCACTCTTTTTCGTTTTATATATTTGTAGAAACTTTTGTTGATGTTTTATATTCTGAGCTATTTTATTCTCATAATCCATCTTACTTTTTTTATAGCTTTTCTTGTGGCTTTCTGTTGACTTTTAAAGGTTTCCCAATCCTCTACTTTCCTACTAATCTATGCATTCTCTTTCAATTTGATACCCTCTATTTCCTTAGATATCCATGGCTAATTATCTCTTTTTCTACAGTCCTTCCTTATCACTAGTATACACTTTTGCTGAGCACTGGGAAACATTGCTTTTAAAATCTTCAACTGTACCTCAATTTTCCCATCATAAAGTTTTTGCTCCCAGTATGCCTTAGCCAACTCCTCCCGTTGTAGTCTCCTTTGCTTAAACACAAGACACTGATAATGGATTTTACCTTTTCATGCTCCATCTGTATTTTAAATTCAACCGTATTGTGATTGCTTTTTCCGAGAGGATCTCTAACTTTAAGATCCTTAGTTTTTCCTGTCATATTACACAGGACCAGTTCTAGGATAACTTGCTCTCTCATAGGTTCCATTACATACTGTTCAAGGAAGCTTTTATGGATACATTCTATGAACTCCTCCTCAAGGCTGCCTTGACTGGCCTGGTTTGACCAATTAATATGTAGATTAAAATCCCCTATTATTAACGATGTACCCATGCTATCTCCATGTCTGTGTGGGTTTCCTTTGGGTGCTTCAGTTTCCTCCTACAGTCCAAAGATGTGTGGGTTACGCCAATTGGCCATGCAAAATTGCCCCTTAGTATCAGGGAAATTAGCAGGGAAAATATGTGAGGTAACGGAATAGCGCCTGGGTAGGATTGTGGTTGGTGCAGGCCCGATGGACCAAATGGCCTCTGTCTGCATTGTAGGGATTCTATGATAGGAACAGGAAGATGTCAACATAATGGTGGTACAGGAACAGTGTTCAAAACTGGGAGGCTCAGCCGAGAGCTGGCCCAGACTTCAATCATAATCTTGCGAAAAGTACTCTGGCCAAAGCATCTAAGGTGGATCATGCTGAAAAGATTGCAACTCAGAGAGGCTGAAAGAAGTCGATGAGGAGTTTGTAAATCAAGCTCTATTAGAAAAGGTAAGCAGTGGGATTCCCTGGTCTTCCCGTGATGTTTTCCTAGGCGGTTGAAGGCGGTGCGTCATTGTCCCGCGGTAGGATGGTTCTGGACCCACAGCTGTCAGTGGGATTTCCCATTGATCCCACACCACAGATAACAGGCTAAAGAGTAAGGAAGATGCTTCAAACAACCCTGATGAAATCAAAAAAAGGTAGAAGGAGAACCATAAGCAAAAAATGAAAAATCTGAAAAGATTGACGTAGGAGTAATATTGATTTTCATTGGACCAGGAATACAAAGAATGAAATAAGAGTAGCAATAAATGAGATAAAAACTGGAAAAGTGGCTGGAATACATGAATTGTCTCCAGAACTGATTAAAAACATGGGGAGGAAGGTAATAGCAATGTTTACTAAGCTGTGTAAATACATTTGCTCATCAGCAGTATGGCCAGAGGATATTGTGCAGAAAATAATGATCACCATAAGAGAGAGAGGCCAAACAAAATGTTCTGACTTTTGTAGTTAGCCTGATTGCCCGTGCATTGAAGGCTGTGTTCAAAATTGGGTAAGAAAGTCTAGAGCCACAGCAGAGATCAACGGTTTAGCTTCCTGAGAAGAAAAGGGATGAGAGAAGCAAGCAGCACTGTAAATTAATTGAGTGATTGCAGCTTAAAGTTTGGACAGGAATTATTTGTTTGTTTTCTAGATTTTGTTGACAGTCAACCACATTGATATGGAAGGATATCTGATGTCCTTATCTTGTCTGGCCTACATGTGAGTCCAGAGCCACAGAAATGTGGATGACTCTCAATTGCCACTAAAATGGCCGTGAAGTCGATCAGTTCAAAGAGCAACTATGGATGGACAACAAATGCTGATCAGCTAGAGATGCCCATGCCCACGAATGACTCAAAAAAATAGAAAAAAAACATTTGATCACATTGACTGGATGGGGAGATGGTGATACGGGAATGTCAGTGGACTAACAGACCATGAGGCTCAGGCTAATGCTCTGAGAATGTGGGTTCAAATACCACCTTGACAACTGGCAGAATTGAAAACAAATTGATCATTTTTAAAAATTCACTTATGGGACATTGCTGGCTGGCCAGCATTTATTGCCCATCACTAGTTGCCCTTGAGAAAGTGGTGGTGAGCTACCTTCTTGAATCACTGCAGTCGACATGCTGTGGGCTGACCCACAATGCTGTGGAGGGAGGGGGTGGAATTCCAGGAGTTTGACCCAGCAACTGCAAAGAGAACTGCGAATGAAAAATACTTTTCATTGTGTACTAATACATGTGACAATAATAAATTAAATCAAAATCAAATCAAATAGTCAAGGAATGGTGATATATTTCCAAGTCAGGATGGTGAGTGGCTTGGAGGGGAACTTGCAGATGATGTGTTCTTGTGTAAGTGCTGGAAGTGATCGTGGGTTTGGAAAATGGAATTGGGTTTGGAAGAATTTATATCGAGTCTCAGTAACTGTTGTGGTAGCCACAGTGGACACAGGGGAGTTATCAATAGATTTCCCCATGCACTTTGCGGAGTACGAGCTTCTCTATTAAGTGAATAAGAACTCGTCCAATAAGAAGTGAGCAGTAGACGTTTAAAACTCCCCATGAAGGCCACATCCATGATTTACAGAAACTCAAGTCCTAAGCTCCAGATCCACAGTTGGGCATTGTAGGGTTTGAGATTCTATATACCATGAATGTGGCCTTTTTTTCATGTTGAATAATACAGTGTGATACCAGAAGACTGGCCTTGGCAGGATTATTACAGTAATGATGACCATTGATAACTATCATTAATTGCTGTAATGCTCTCCAGCGAGAGAAATCTGCGATCTGTATCTAGCCTGGACTAAATTTGATTCCAGATACACAGCAATGCAGTTGACTTTTAACTGCCCTCCAATTGGCCTAGCAAGGTTCAAGGGCAAGTAGAGATGGACAACAAATTCTGGAATACTCATGGAAGATTTTTTCAAAACTGGATTAAGCTGTTGAAAATGCAAAAGTACATTGAATAAACGGAGAGATAGAAAACTCAAACTAGGTTGAACAGCGACAGTGAGAGTAACCAATAATTACTTGGGAATATATGTAGGAGTTCTACAAGGGTGTTGTTTATTGCTGGCCCTCTTCAATGTCTGTGCGAAAAGAATGATCAAAGAAGTCTTTGAAGACACAGACTCTGTTACTAAGATTGGGAAAGGGAGCGGGTGTGAACCATAGCATTGCTTACATTTGTAAATGGCAAAGCACTTGTAGCAACCATAGAAATTGGATTACAGACATTGGAATGAAAATCCCTCTGATTTGCCCACCTTACCAGCAACTCAGTCCCATCAGGATCTGGGATCTGTCATTTTTAAAGACCATCCCAGTGCTAAAGAGCTGATCAATAGGGAGGCAATAGCCCAATGTATTATTATTAGATAATTCATTCAGAAACTCAGTTAATGTTCTGGGAACCCAGGTTCAAATCCCACCAAAACAGATAGTGAAATTTGAATTCAATAAAAAAAATCTGAAATTAAGAATCCACTCATCACCATGAAGCCATTGTTGATTGTTGTAAAAACCCATCTGACTCATTAATGTATGTTCAGGAAGGAAATCTGCTATGCTCACTTGGTCTAGCCTACGCATGACTCCAGAGTCATGGAGGTTGTGGTTGTCAATGTGGTTGACTCTCAACTGCCCTCAGGCCACAAGGGATGGGCAATAAATGCTGACCAGCAAGCGATGCACATGTCCCATTAATGAATAAAATAAAGACGTTGGAACTAAACCCTCCTTTGCCATATTACTTGTTGCAGTGCCAGGGGTTGGTGCCTGGGCAGTGCCAAAGGGAAGTGCCGGGCTTGGACATGACTCCCTTCCTGCTGAGTGAAGCAGTCACCAGCGCTCTGCTCACCAGGTATATACCTGGAAAGACCAGTCAGGTTTCATGCCATTCTCCCCTAACACCGTCATGAATGGTTTTTCCTATAAGGATGGGAGGGTTGTGATTCAGGTCTGACAATGATACCCCAACGAATGACATGATGTTCCCAACATTGAACATATCCTGTCATAATGGAGCTGGCGATATTTGTGTCATGCATTCACACAGTTTGAGCTTCTAATGAGATTTTCTGCTCCAGTCACTGAACCCACTTGACATGATCAAGAGCAGAATATCCCAGCCTAGGTGTCAGGAAGTGGAGGCCAAGTAAGTAGTAGGGATCCCAAGGAGGATAGGGTTTGGGACTCCTGAGATGCCTGCGAGGAGGCCAATTGGTATATAGGCTGGGGCAGAGGAAGATTGATCCAGAGATATCTGATCTGTGAGGGGTGGAAACCTCCAGTCTGAAAAGGGCTTCTGATGGAGGTGCCCCCTAACTTATCTGTCTGAGGTCAAAGATATTAAGTTTTTCTATTTCCCACCCTGATCAACCCAATGCCTGCCAGCCTAAAAATTGAGGCAGGACAGGAAAAGAACCTTAAGAGACCATCAAATGTTCACTTAAAGGTCTCAATTTGGGCAAGAGCTTGTTTCCTGTGTGAGGCCCTGGTTGCTGCACTATAAAAATTACATCCAGGTCAGGATGGACTGGGTCCAGGAGGGAATTCATGTAATAGTGAAGTTGTTCTGAATGGACACATTGGCTGGAGTTTTAAAGCCTCACCCTTCTGAAGGCTGTAAGATCCCTCCCGAGGCCAACAGAGAATGGTGTTTTGCAAGGGTCACCACCCCTGATTCTGGGGCGGGCAAGGTGGTAAAATTCCAGCCAATGTGTCCATCCAGGACAACTTTACCTCTTCTTTGGATCTCATTTTCCTTTCCAAAACATGTTATGACCTTTCAACAGTGCAGTGTCCAATGGAGAATGCAACTTCAAAGGAATTCAGGAAATTCTCCAAATGATGGGAAGTTTTCTCTTAGTTTGAATAGAACGTTGTATTCAAAGCATGTCTGTATTTAAATTGGTGGGTGGCGGGGGGGAGTGGGGGGAGAGGGGGGTGGTGAACAAAGAACAAAGGAAACTACAGCACAGGAACAGACTCTTCAGCTCTGCACTGACCATGCTTAACTAAAACCGCCTACCCTCCCGGGGGCCATATCCCTCTATTCCCAACTTATTCATGTACTTGTCAAGATTCCCATTAAAAGTCATTACCGTATTCGCTTCCACTACCTCCCCCAACAATGAGTTCCAGGCACTCACTACTCTGTAAAAAATTTGCCTCGTACATCTCCTTTAAACCTTGCCCCTCACATCTTAAACCTATGTCCCCCGGTAATTGCCTGGGAAAAAGCTTCTGAATGGCCACTCTATCCATGCCTCTTATAATCTATCACGTCACCCCTCAACTTCTGTTGTTCCATTGAGAACAAACCAAGTTTCTCCAACCTCTCCTCATAGCTAATGCCCTCCATACCAGGCAACACCCTGGTAAATCTTTTCTGTACCCTCCCCAAAGTCTCTACATCCTTCTGGAAGTGTGACGACAAGAATTAAACACTATATTCCAAATGCGGTCCACCTACAGTTATATAAAGCTGCAACATGACTTGCCAATTTTTAAACTCAGTACCCCAGCAGATGAAGGCAAACATGTCATATGCTTTCTTGACTACCTTCTCCACCTGCGTTGCCACTTTCAGTGATCTGTATACCTGTATACCCAGGTCCCTTTGCCCATCTTAAGGATTCTGCCATTTACTGTAGTGAAGGGATTGAGTGAATAGGTGGCAATCTCCTAGATTTGGAGCTTGATTTAATTTGAATTGTTATCCCTGCTCAGCATCTCACTTTAGTGTGCCGTTGTCTCCGAGCCATCACTCTTACTTTGGTTCTGAATGCTCTGGCTAATGAAAAAGAAAATTGCTCGTATCTATTAAGGCTAGCAGCAACATGTATTTTTTTTGCTCCTGTAAAAACAATTACACATGAAGGATGAAAATAAAGACAGAGTACTTGAATTCAGAGGCACTGGGTTACAATTCGCACAAGCAGAATTATTCTTGTCATCAAAACTCCTGACCACAGCTCAACCAATATACCCAAGCACTTTAACATTAAGTAATTAAGGCAGCAAACTTCATAAATTATCATCCAGACTCTGAAATTACCGTTAAGTGATTCATAGGTAAACGCCAAATTAAAATGGAGTGGTGTTACATAACCTAGGGCTACTTTATTTGTACACTACCTCACAGAGGCTGCCATTTTGAATCAAGCATTGTTGGTTGTTCTTGCCACACTCCAGAGTGTAGGAACATTTTAAGCTTACTGCTTTCTGGGAGGCAGAGCTGAGAAAGAAAGAGGTGTAACTTTGAGCAAGATTAGTCATGGAGCCATAGGCTGGAATTTTCTCACCTAACCCACCACGGGCAGCATAGTAGCGAATGGGGCAGACCATGCAAAAATCCGTTGTACTTGGTGGGATTTTCTGGTCTTGGGGCTAGCGTAGCCAGAAAACCCGCTCATAGAGTTGTAAAGTGCAGAAAAGGCCCTTCGACCCATTGACTGCACGAACAATAACTACCGCTGAAATCATGCCAATCCCCTTTTCCAACACTTTGTCTAGGTAGTGTGACATGAACCCAAGATCCCGGTTGAGGCCGTTCTCATGTAGGCGGACCCGGGATCTTAGATTCATGTCACACTATCTGTAACCCCCACAACTTGCCTGGACTTGCAAAATCTCACTAACTTTCCTGTCTGGAGACAATATACATCTCTTTAATCTGTGCCTAAAGCTCTTTCCACTCACATTGTCTGTACCTTTAAGAATTGATTAGCTGTAAAGGTTCACATTCCAATCATTATGCATGTAAATTGAGTTTGTGTCTTTGTGTCATTTTTATGATCAGAGCGCCCAGCCACCTGATAAAGGGAGAGAATGTCCCGAAAGCTTGCGGCTTTTGCTACAAATAAACCTATTTGGATTTTAAACTGGTATTGTGGGATTTTTTTCTGTTTTACCCCAGTCCAATGCCAGTATCTCCACATCAAATCCATCATAACCTTACATATCTCAATCATATTCCCTCTCAGCCTTCTCTAGTCTACAGAAAACAGTTCAAACTTATCCAGACTCTCCTTGTAGCTCAAATGCTCCATCCCAGGCAACATCCTGGTGAAGTTCATCTATAACCCCACCCCACCCGATGCTATCACATCCTTATTTGAATATTAAGGAGATTTGACACACTGAGGATCAGAAAACTAGGTTAACTACTGGGATGTATTCTAGGCTCTCAGGGCAGGTAAAGGGCATTTTAATTGATGATATTTGAAGTTGAAAATATTCACAATTACAGTGATGACTTATAGATTTATAGAAGCCTTCAGCACAGAAGGCGGCCATTTGGCCCATCGTGTGCTCACCGGTTTACAAAGATCTGACTACACTAATCCCATTTTATTTATTCATGTTGCAAGTAGACTTACATTAACACTGCAATGAAGTTACTGTGAAAATCCCTGAGTCTCCACTCTCCGGCGCTTGTTTGGATACACTGAGAGAGAATTTAGCTTGGCCAATCACCTAACTAGCACGTTCTTCAGAACGTGGAAGGAAATTGGAATACCCAAAGGAAACCCACACAAACACAAAGAGAATGTGCAGACTCCACACAGACAGTGACCCAAGCCAAGAAACGAACTGGGTCCCTGGTGCTGTGAAGCAGCAGTGTTAATCACTGTGTCACCTTGCCACAAACAAATATAAATCAAAGGGAAAACAGCACAAGTGTAAACAGAAAAATTCAAATTGGATAGCCAGAGACAAAATGCTGAATAAAATCTGCAGGGAAAATTGAGAGAAAGAATGTAAGAAGAATTTCAGAAAATATTAAAACAGATGAAAAATATATTTGGCTGCAAAAATGCACTGGGGAACAATATTGCAAACATGCTTAAGCAAAATAATGAAACTTTCTCCAAGATCATACGAGAGGAGGATTAGCTAGGGAGTATATTAGATCTTTAGATTATAAACATGCTTGAATAAATGAAGGGAAAATAATTGAGTTAATTAAAGCTTGTTTATTTTTTAGTAATGTTCATTTGGGAGAAAAGTCTAAGTTTTCTATTAAGTCACCATCATAATAACTGCAATAACTATCATAAAAATAACTGAGATGTAGAAGGAGAGGTTTAGAAATGGGATTGTTCCGCAATTTGGGCATGTCTTGATTGATTGAACCATGTAAGATCCTGAGGGGACCTGACAGGGTGGATATGGAGAGGGCATTTCCCCTTGTAGGACAATCTAGAGCTAGGGATCCCTGTTTAAAAGTAAGGGGTCACCCATTTAAAACTGAGATGAGGAGGAATTGTTTCTCTCTGAGGTTGTGAGTCTTTGGAACTCTCTTCCTGAGAAGGCAGTGGAAGCAGAGTCTTTGAATATTTTTAAGCCAGAAGTGGATAGATTCATGGTGAGGAAGAGATTGATAGGTAATCAGGGGTAAGCAAAGTGCAGATTTAAGTTTACTATCAGATTAGCTATAATTCTATTAAATAGTGGAGCAGGCTTGAGGGGCTGAATTTTTCTGTGTTCTTATGTTCTTATGTCTTGATGGCTACTGCGCATGCTTGAAAAAGGCCAGGGGTTGGACTACCAGATTTGGTCTATTTGGCGCATTTGTTTGTTATAACTCTGTCTTCTTCAGGTTTCATGTTCAGATAGGTTTACAATGATGTCTTTACTGATTTGGAAGCAGCTTTCAAGAACTCCTTTATGTATTGCTGGCTTGCTGCCCAAGGGAACCAACTAGAGCTTGTGCCAGTCACTATTCAATTCGTAATAAAAGCCTGAAATTGGTATAAGCCAGTGATTTGCATGGATAGTGAGTCTAACCCCTGTTATTGGCATTGCCAGAATAATTATAATGTACTAGCAATAAGGTGTGCACACTTCTTGAGCATTCAAATGCAACACACCACTCTGTTTTTCCAGACTGGTAACTCACCCCAAAATTGAAGACGGCTTAATTCATCTTCTAGGCCTTGATAAATTAAAAGGACTAAACGCCTCTGATTCCCAACGTCAGATGCTATGTATCTATGGGTGCTAAACGAGAAACAGTTTGTGCCGTGTTGGCTACAGCAACAAATGATAATGGGTATTAAAGAGTGGAAGCCAACATTTATGTTGCCTAAATTTAAAAAGGTGGATGGATTGGATGGCAGTAAACACTAGTTTCAATAAAGGAAATCATAGTGAGGAGTAAGTTCAAGAGATAAGGCATCCCTTGGGATTGTTAAAAGTAAATTTGATTGTGCACAAATGGTGCATAAACTCATTGGAACTGTCAAAGTTGTCAAAGAACTGCCACGCTGTCAAAAAACTGTCAAAGCTGTTTAAGCTATCAAAGAACTCTAAAAGGATATTAAGTGAGTTGGCATGCAGAGGGGGTAAAGGCAAAGTGTAGTGAGTGAGGAGTATAGGTTATCATGAGTTTGCGTTAAGGGGCTAAAAAGTGCCATTGGGATCTCATAATGAATGTGAGGGGCCATGGAGGCTAGAGGGGCATGGATCAGAATGTGGTGTATGAGGGGCCCTGGGGGTCAATAGAGCAACTTTTGTTGGCATAATGGGTATAAATGACCATGGGGAGGCTGGAGGGCATAAAGTGGCTTAGATTGGCATGGATGGGACATGCAGTTATTTGTAGGATGGTTGGAGGGCTGTTTTGTGTTTCAATCTTTTTAATATGGAGTTAATCAAGATGCCTGACCACAGACTCAGGCCTTGTACCCAATCCGCCTCTGCACCTGCCAGCATTGCGCTCAGTTCAGATACAGAGGCTCTGATTCACCCTGCCAGCATTGCACTAGGTTCAGATACAGTGGCTCTGATCCAGCCCCGCCAGCACTGCATTCAGTTCAGATACAGTGGCTCTGATTCAGTCCTGCCAGCATTGCACTAGGTTCAGTATCTAGCCTGTTTCACTCAAATCAAAAACTGAACTGAGGGTGACCATTTTTAAAGACTAGGTTGGCAGAGCCGGGAATTCTTCTATCTCTTGGCACTCAATCCAGGAGTGAAAGCCTTTCTGATTAGATGTTAAACTGAGATCCCATCCATCCTCTTAGGAAGAAGTAAAAAATCCAACGACATTATTTCGAAGAAGAGAAGAGCAGTTCTCCTTGGTCACTGTTTATTCATCAATCAATACCACTAAAATAATTTGACTGGTCATTATCACATCGTTGTTTGTGGAAATTTGCTGTGTATAAATTGCCTGTTGTTTTTCCACAATACAATAGTGACAATGCTTCAGAAGTACCTTATTTGCTATAAAGCGCTATGGCTTTGGATTGTGAAAGATACTATTTAATTAAGAGCAAGTCCTATGCGCAGTATTGTGTGTCAGTGGAAAAGAGACTGTAACATGACGGATTCACACTGGCTGTGAATAAGATACATAAATCTTCATCCAGGAAAGTTCACAGAAATCTAGTAAATGGGTAATAGCATGCATTATTCATTTCGTTTTCGTTATTTATTTCTGGAACCAGAAAGGGATGTTTAACCATTTCATTCATGTCCTCCTGTTCCACAGCTCAGTACTTGTATTCATTCCAAGTACGCTGTACTTCAGGGCACTTTATAAGACTTGCACCATTTGTTTAGGCTGGCCTGTGGCTCTTCCTGACTTGCTAGCTCCAGATACTAAGGATCATTTCTGAAGTGTAGAACTAACTAAATCCAGTCATAATTATCTATTTCGTCAGAGGAACAATATTTTATTTAAATTTACAGCCACAACTTGGACGCTGCAATGACATTTAATGAGATTTCTTTCGGAAATGCTGAGCTTTATATTTTTGCTACTAACAATATTTTTCGTAACATTACATCCAGTAAATATAGATCCATGTAAAAAAGACAATTAATGGGAATTTTTATGCCTTTCTTGTCATGTTTGGTCAATGGGGAAAAGGACAAATTCATCTATGTTTCTTTTCCATTTGTGCCTTTGCCTTGTGGTTTTCTCCCTGTTTTGATTTTATTTTATCCCTATTCTGTTCTAGTTCTCACTCTTAGCTTTCTGATTCTTTTAGTCTATTTTCCTCCATAATCTCTGTCCTGTGCAGTCAGGTAGTAAATCTCGGGCCATGAATGAAGAAGCGGGAGTGAACAGGGTTTTAGGCAGGCAGCGGGAAGGTGATAAGTCAACCATGACAGCAGCCTAGCTGTAAGGAGAGGCTAAGATCTGGCCATGATTGGGCATGAGGAATACAATGGAATCAGTCTTTGGGAAAGTAATTGAGATTAGATGGGTAATATTGTGGTACATAGTGTAACCATGCTTCTTATTTTTGAGTTCCAATTCTAAGGTGTTTTATAATCTTAGCCTGATTTTGATACTATTTGAGATCAGGGCTATTTCTCAGATCCTCAGGTGATTGCTCTCACTTACAGTTGAAAAAGACAGACCTCACACACTCTCAAATGAGCCTGGAAAACTGATCCTACTCATTCTGAAGAAAAGGAATCACCAGAAAATAATAATGTTCTCCATAAGCTTTTTTAATAAGTTTTATTATGATTATGACATCTCAGATACTAGAAGGGTAATGGAATCCCTGTAGAATAATGTACCTCTTCATGAAGAATACAGAGATGGATTTCTGAGATTCTATACAGAACAATAAATATATTTGCTAAATTACATAGAAATTATTAAACAACAAACATGTAATTCACAGTTGATGGTAAGTTAGTTGCAACATTGATAGTTCTAAGAAAATAAAGTATAAGCATGTTTCTATTAGAGAATTCAAGTTTTAAGTTTAAGAAATGTTACAAAAAGATATTCATGAAATCCATCAATATTTAAAATAGTATTTACCTTAATTCCTTGAGTAGAAAGCTACAGAAGTACATATACCCCAATTCAGGGGAGAGCTATTGCTGCTACACTGTAATAGTTAAACATTTATCATGAGAGATGTTGGAGAGAATCCAATTAATCTAAAAATCCTATCATGTGGTTCCAACATATAAACCATAAAAAAGCTGAACCAGCAAGAAGCATGACAGCACATATACTGGACAACATCCTTCAAGCAAACAGGATACTGAGAGATGCAAATAGTTGTCATTTCCTTGTAACACTCAGTTTAGAGGATTAAGTTGGCAAGTGACTTAGGGGCATCCTTAAAGTTATCCATTGTTAGATAGTGGTGTCACACAATTTATCACAATTGTCATGATGAGGTAGAGGTCAGTTCTTATCTTTCAGAATCTGCCTAGTAGTAGAAGATGTACTATATCCTATGCCATAGAGTGTTAGTGCCTTTGAGCACATAATTATACCTGGACATGTCTATAAACTTCTGAATCCTAGTCCAGCAATTGAACTCCATTTTTAATTTTTAATCCCTACTTTATAGGTGAATCACTTTTTTAATTTTGTAATTCTGTATTTGGGAGTTAAGATTTTTCAAAGCATTCTTTGATGGGTTACTTATATTAGAAGATATAAGGCAATGAAAGTTTCTCATGCAAAGAATTTAATTAGAACTCCTAATCACCTACTCTATACCAACAAAAGTTGTAAGCTGACTATTAGAAATGGTGCTTATTATGACTCAGCAAATCTTGGCTAGTGTTACATTATTAATGCAAATTTACCTTTCAATGAAATCATAAACGATTCATAACACTGTTGATTTTACCTCTGTTACTGTATTACATAATTATCGTTGAGTCCCCATGGTCGACTCATGAAGAAAGTGAGGAGGTATGGGA
Organism: Sphyrna mokarran; assembly: GCA_024679065.1. Lineage (NCBI taxonomy): Eukaryota > Metazoa > Chordata > Chondrichthyes > Carcharhiniformes > Carcharhinidae > Sphyrna > Sphyrna mokarran. The sequence continues at coordinate 38,251,528 of JAGIQG010000002.1, read as the reverse complement.
TAGAGGAAAATTTGGCCGATTGGATAAGTAACTGGCTGTCTCATAGAAGATAGAGGGTGGCGGTGGAGGGAAAATTTTCAGACTGGAGACCAGTTACTAGTTATGTACCGTAGGGATCAGTGCTGAGTCCTCTGCTATTTGTGATCTTTGTCAATGATTTGGAAGAAGGGGCTGAAGGATGGGTTACTAAATTTGCTGATGACTCCAAGTTTGATGGAGTAGTGGATGAGGTGGAGGGCAATTGTAGGCAGCAAAGAAACATTGATAGAGTGTGGAGCTGGGTCAAAAAGCAGCAGATGAAGTTTAACCCTGTTAAGTGTGAGGTGATTAATTTTGGTAGGACAAATTTGAATGTGGATTACAGGGTCAATGGCAGGGTTCTGAGAAATGTGGAGCAACAGAGATATCTTGGGGTTCATATCCACAGATCTCTGAAGATTGCCACCCAAGTGGATGGAGCCATGAAGAAGGACTGTAGTGTGTTAGCATTGATTAACAGGGGGTTTGAGTTTAAGAACCATGGGGTTATGCTGCAACTGTACAGGACCTTGGTGAGATCACATTTGGAATATTGTGTGCAGTTCTGATCATCTCACTATAACAAGGATGTGGAAGCATTGGAGAGAGTGCAGAGGAGATTTACCAGAATGCTGCCTGTTTTGGAGGGTAGGTTTATGAGGAAAGGTTGAGGGAACTGGGGCTTTTCTCTTCAGAGCGGAGGAGGATGAGAGGCGACTTAATAGAGATTTATAAGATGATGAGGGGGATAGAGTGGATGTTCAGAGACTATTTCCTCGAGTGGATATAGCTGTTACTAGGGGGCATAACTATAAGGTGCATGGTGGGATATATAAGAGGGATGTCCGAGGTAGTTCTTTACTCAGAGAGTGGTTGGGGTGTGGAATGGACTGGCTGCTGTGATAGTAGAGTCGGACACTTTAGGAATTTTCAAGCAGTTATTGGATAAGCACATGCAGCACACCAGAATGATAGGGAATGGGATAGCTTGAACTTGGTTTTGGACAAAGCTCAGCACAACATTGAGGGCCTAAAGGCCTGTACTGTGCTATACTGTTCTATAAGTCAGCAAACCCATTAACTTAAAAGCATAACTCAGTATGTAAAAAAAAGATACAAGTTTGATTATTTTCAGTTATCTTGTATCTGCTTACAAGTTTTCTGTTTTTAAACTGGTACAACGGTGAATAGAGGTGACCACAAATCCAGAAAATGACATGGGGGTTGGAGAGAGGTTAGGTAGTCATTTGTAGTGTAAGTATCAGGAGTGGGTGAAGGGATTTGATCCGAGGTGTAAACTTGACTTAACTTGACAGTAGTGGGACAAACAGAAGTAATAAAACTAAGATAGGTTAGGAAAACTGATTAAACTTATAAACCAGAAAGATTTAACTAAATTTAAGATCTGTTTCATCTTGTAAAGATTGCTCAGCATAATGTTTAGGTTCCTAGAAGATGCAATAACATTTCTGAGCAGGATATTTTGCTCCCTATACTACAAAACTGGTGGCCATTCAGCCACTTTTTGAAATATCCTCACTAGTCCCTTTAGGAGCGGTGTAGAGCTATTGTCACTGGTGGCAGCATAGTGGCACAGTGGTTAGCACTGCCTCCTCACAGCACCTGAGATCCACATTCAATTCCAGCCTTGGGTGACTGTGAGAGGAGTTTGCACATTCTCCCCATGTCAGTGTGAGGGTTTCTGATTTCATCCCACAGTCCAAGGATGTACAGACTGGAGTGAATTGGTCATGCTAAATTACTTCCTTTTATCCCAAATGGGTAGGTTAAAGGGATTAATGGAGTAAATATGTGGGAGTACAATAATAGGACTTAGGTGTGATGCTCTGTCAGAGGGTCCGTGCAAACTCGATGGGCTGAATGCCCTCGTTCCACACTGTTGATATCCTATCATCCGAGTAATCCAAAAAACTCAAGGTAATGTCCTAGGGAATCAGGTTCAAATTCATTATCTGTTACCATGGCAGACAGTAAACTCAATTAAAATCTGGAATTAGAGGTCCAATGATGACAATGAAACCCATCTGATGGATTCACTGATGTCTTTCCCTCGTCGTGTGACTAGGTCAGCTCTTAAGTGTCCCTCCGCAAGCAATTAGGGATGGACAGAAAAGGCTGACGTACATTGTATTAAATGATATGTCACTCTTGACATTCAAGACTTCACCCAAGTCTTTTAGCCTTCAGCTTGGCATCTATTGCTTTTCCAACCCCTTTTAATGTGCTTAACAGATGTATGCAATAAAAGGAAAGGCTGTTGATTAGTTAAGTCTAATCTAATTGTTTTAGTCTCAAGATTTGTGAATGAGTGTTGCTGAAATAAGACACAAAACATGGAAGAAATCCCACATTTTCAATTGAAATTGAAATGAGTTCGTGATCTTAGAAAGAGATTTCCATTAGCAGATTATTCTTAGAAATATTATTAAATAATATCCTTAAAATATACTACTTGGGCAACAAATTGTACATTGATTGATTAAATATGGAAACCCGGTGTAATCTTACTTTGCAAATATTGGCAAATAAGAATCTGTTACTTCACACCTTAAAGTGTGTTGACTGTTTTGTTGAGGAGGTGGTTCAGATACCTCATTCACATGCTTGTAAATTTGCAATTAATTCACAAACCAGGCACTAACTATAAATGTTGATAATGTTTCAGCACTTCGAATTTGGGACAATTACCTAAAGTGTGAACTGAGGAACAGAAGGTCCTACATAAAATTACATATTGGTTATTCAATGGAAATAAAAACAAAGTTCAATGTCTATCTGTATACATTCTGATCCAACCAAAGTATTTGTTGAGATTGGAGTGTTACTCAGTGTACTCATCTGCAGTAATTACCTAGGTTCTTGCAAATTGGTCTGGACTACTTTGATGGAACACTCCAGAGGCTTTCCTATGAATGGAGAAAACTGGAGGGTGACCTGCCAGAGTTGCTCTTGCAGGCCACTCACTACCTAGTTTCCGAGTGGTACTGATGGTTCCAGAGAACAGATCTTTGAATGGTTTAGTTCGGTTGGCTGTATGGTTGGCTAGTAATGCAGAGTAGCACCAACAGTATGGGTTCAATTCCTATAGTAGCTGAGATTGAGAAGTCAGGACCTCACCTGAGGTGTGGTGGCCCTCAGGTTAAATCACTGCCAGCTCGCTCTCAAAGATGGGGGCATTATGGTGACTACTTTTACTCTCTCAGCTTAGGGTGACTTCATTATGATGGGTGACCAGGAAAGTAGAAGGAAGGTAAAATCATCAAAATAATTTTAGAAATTAAAGCCGAGGCTCAGCTTTCAAGTTAATTTACAATTCAAAATGGGCTGTCGCGGAAACAAAGAACATTTACGGTGCAAAAGGAGGCTGTTTAGCTCATCTTGTCTGTGCCAACAAAAATTGAGCTATCCAGCCTATTCCTACTTTCAAGTTCTTTGTTTAGTTTCCCTATTAGTGGCACAGCAGGGCTTACATTAACACTGCAATGAAGTTACTGTGAAAATCCTCCAGTAACTACACTCTAGCGTTTGTTCAGATGTACTGAGGGAGAACTTAGCATGGCCATTGCACCTAACCAGCACATCTTTCAGACTGTGGGAGAAATCCATGCGGACATGGGGAAAATATTCAAACTCTCCATATACAGTGACCCAAGCTGGGAATCAAACCCACGTCCCTGGCACTGTACCACCGTGCCACCCAATTGGTTCAGAGCCCAATAGGTTGCAGCCCTTCATGTTCATGTTCAAGTATCTTTTAACCACGATGTGAGTTTCTGTCTCTACTCTCAACTCAAGCATTCACCATCCTCTAGGTGAACAAGAAATTTACTTAATTCCCCAGTGTTCCATCTGTCAATGCCTCCTGGTTATTAATCTATCTATTAAAGGAAATAAGTTCTTCTTTCCACACTGTCTAAGCTCCTTTATTATTTTATACACTTCAATTAAATCTCCATTCAGCCTACGCTGTTTGAAAGAAAGCAACTCCAACCTATCCAATCTTATTTCAGAATTAAAATTCTCCATTTTTGGAAAGGTCCTCGTAAATCTTCTTGTACCCTCTAGGATGAGAAAGCATCCTTCCTGCAGTGTGGTGATCAGAACTGTACAAAGTTCTCTAGCAAGGTTCTTAACACTTAGCATAAATCCACAGTTTTTATAGTCTATGCCTGAGCTGTTAAGAGCAAATTTCCATATACCTTCTCAACAATTTTATATGTCTGCTCTGCTCTCCTCAAGGTTAAGTGGACATACTCTCTAGTGTCTCTCTGCTTCTTTACAATTTTGTGTTTATTGTTTCATATCTCTGCCTTGTTTGACTTTTCCAATTGCCTTAGCTCGAACTTCTCCAGATCGAACTTGTCATTTTTCTGCTCCCTGTTCAACCCATTGATTTCTCCCTGCATTTTGCAGCTTTCTTCCTCACAATCAACCACTCAGTCATTGTTTTAATCTGCAACTTCTTTCATGTTCCATGAAAGAAGCCCAAATCATTGTGCTATCAAACAAAAGTCAAGTGATTTAATACTTAGATCTGTGGAGCCCCAATGGAAACAACAGTCACAATATAACCAATTTCTCATAAATTTTTGCTTTGTGTCATGAGTCAATTTAAGATCCAACTTGCCAGCTACCCTTGGGTCTCAGGAGCCTTTTGATTGTCTGATTAGTGTGCCACACGGGGATCTATCAAAAAGCCTTACCAAATCCATGGAGACTATGTTAAACATTCAGGGCAGGATTCTTTGACCTCTCTGTCAAAACTGAGTATTTACTCAGTTGATCTCTTCCTTTCTTTTCAGACAACAATTCAATATTAACAGTCCTCCAGCTCTTTGGCACCAGGCCTGCAACCAAAGAGAATTGGAAAATGATGGTCAGAGCGACGATTATTTCCTACGTACTTCTCTCATCATCATGAGATATGTCTCATTCGGGCCTAAAGATTTGCCTTCCTTTATTAATAACACCTCTTTCCTTTATAGTGCCCCTCTCATTATGTTAATCGCATCCACTCCTTCTTAATTACAATGTCTGCTTCATCCCTTTCCATGCAACTCTTGCAATCCAGTGGATACTAGATTACAAACCGCAGAGTAAATGATGAAGTCAGACTAGGCCCGAACAATTTGTTATTTTGGCATTAATGTGAAGATATGATATTTCACTCCAGGTGCAATTTTACTGACACACTGGGAAGCTTTTATTAAAACTTTATTTTAATAATACAGTTTAACTATAGCAAATGAATTAGCTTGAATTTTAACAATTTCACAATACTTAAACAGGACAAGATATGATCCCATCTGCTTACCCCTCATTATGTACTCCAGTTCAAGGAATATTCCTCTTATAGACTTAAACTCCTTCTTTAAACTTAGTTAGCAAAACACAAGCTTACTTGCTTATAATTAGGTTAACAACCCTAGAGCATTCAAAACATTTCTGGAGAGACAGAGAGAGATACATCTTGCTTCTTTCAAAACCAGACAACAGCTGCTTTTATTCATAAAAAACTGAAAAAAATGTTTCTGCATTGCAAGCTTAGCTCGTCCCATTAAGCACATGACTCTGTACCAGTCAATCAACTGAATCAAGACTGTATTCTGAAATCCCAGGGGAAACCTAAGTAAACACAAATGCATTAGTTTAAGAGTTTAAACATCAGTTTAAAACAAACACTTCATGTACTTATCCTACTCTTCCACCTATCAATTTGCAAGATTCCTTAGACAAATCAGCACCTTGCAAAACAGATCTGAATTCTAAATATACCTCTTACAAAACATATGATATATTTTATTTCTTAAAGGCACAGTATCATCATATTCTTCCCAATCCCCCAGTCTGTTGTGCAAACAGATTCAAGACATTTGTTAAGGGCTACCTAAACATCTTTTGTCTCGATGCATAGGTTGTTATTTTTTAGATCTCTCAGAGGCCCCACTCTTTGTTCTCCTCTTACTATTTATGCATTTTTGAAAAATATATGGGTTTTTCTTCATTTTAATTCCCAATATTCTTTCAGTTCCTTACATTGTTTTCTGAATTTCCTTTTTAATTTCACCCCTTCAATTTTGATGCTTCTGCTGGATTTCTGCAGCATTGTGGCCCATGGTGTTTGTCAAAGACTTCTTTTACGTGCCTCATCTTGTCCTTTATGCCAAATAAGAACAGATTTCTGGACTGAAGCTTTGTCCATATTGGGACTGCCAAAACCCAACAAAATTAGAGCTGAACTTATTATATTGACCACTTCCCACTCTTGATACATTATAGAATTGTCCCTTTAATCTTTAGTACTAATACTTCAGTGGCTCAGATCATTGGGCCAACATGGTGGCACAGTGGTTAGCACAGTTACCTCACAGTGCCAGAGACCCGGGTTCAATTCCGGCCTCAGGTCACTATCTGCGTGGAGGTTGCATATTCTCCCCATATATGGATGGGTTTCCCCTGGGTGCTTCAGTTTCTCCCCACAGTCCAAAGATGTGCTGGTTAGGTGGCTTGGTTACGCTAAATTCATCTTAGCGTCAGGAAAACTACCAGGGAAAATACTTGTGGTCATGGGAATAGGGCCTGGGTGGAGTTGTGGTTGGTGCAGGCTTGATAGGCACATAATCTCTTTCTACACTGCAGGAATTCTGTGATATAGCAATCTTAAGCCCATTAATTCAGCAGTTCCATATCATGAAAAGCCAAAGTTCCAATTTCACAGATTGCTTTCCCTGTCTGCCCTAGGCCTCCCTGATTTATGCCAACATTTGTGTTGAATGTCTCAGGATTTCATTTGCAACCTGAACCCTGTATCCATGTTTAATGCATTACTTGACATTCCAAACGTTCAGCTGGATGGATACTGATGTCTTCCTTTGAATATTGGAAATTTCCCAGATGATGGTTAACTGCATCACAGTGATGATGACAAATCTGTCCCATCAATCTCATTTTAATGATTAATCTGCCGTTTGTGATTCCCCCTTGACGCCTGTTTGTCTTTGATTGCTACGAAAGATCAATTTCCACAGCTCTTTCAACGTTTCATAACCTAATTTAAAAACTCCAATCGTAATTACTTTTATTTTTAAAAGTGCCAGCTCCATCGTAATTATCTCCTTGTAGGTAAACTTCCTCTCTCATGTACCATCCTGACCAAAGGAAGTCAAGTAACTGACCCACAGGCCTTTTTAGAAATAATTATAAATGTGTGAAGGTGCAAGAACCTGTCTTTATTTATAAGTCACTTTTACAGGCTTTTGCTTTGTGTTTTAGTAAGACATGGCAGATATTGATCAAATGAAGAGCTGTAAATGAAAATTCTATTCCTCTATGGCAATAATACATCAGTGACTTACAACATTAAAGCTCAATGTTTATTTATTAGTGTCACAAGTAAGCTTACATTAACACTGCAATGAAATTACTGTGAAAATTCTTTAATCACCACACTTCGGTTCCTGTCCAGGTATACTGTAGGACAATTTAGCATGGCTAATGTATCTAACCAGCACGTCTTTCAGATTGTGGGAGGAAACCGGAGCATCTGAGGGAAACGCATGCAGACGCAGGGAGATACAGAGAGTGACCCAAACCGAAAATTGAACCCGAGTCCCTGGCACTGTGAGACAGCAGTGCTAACCACTGTGCCGTCGTGCCACCCACTAAACCATGATGAGGTCCAAACATATTTCATCAGTGAAAAATCTTAATTATAGTCCTCAGAGAACATGCTATTATTTTAGGTATGTTGAAGATTGGGGCAGGATTTTTGACACCGTGTTAGACCGAGAATTGAGGCAGATGGGGAAATCTTGCTGCTGGCTTCCTGGTTTGCCCACGCCATTTTCACAATAGTCTGGAGAGCTCTCTGGGTTAACTGTGGAGAAACATCTAAGGCCATTATTGGATTTGGCATTTGTCAGCTCAATCAAGTTTGGCACCTTTTTAGAGCAGCTACAGAATCTGTTGTGTCAGTGTGCCATTCAGGTACAAGTTGGTTCAATTATTTCAGAGTTCTTTAGTGAAGGGTTACGACAGCAGTGAAGGATGTAAGAAGGAATGGGAATACAGAAAGGGAAGGGAATGAGCATCACTCTGAAAGCGCTTTGCTGTCAACTGGTACCTGACATATCTGGTTGTTCTGTGGACTCTCCTTTTTTGCATCTTCCTCACCTCAGTTTACTGTTGCCCTTTGTCCTCCTTTCTGCCTCGTCATATGATATAACATGCATCACGTTACAGTGATGTGGGAAAATATCGTGGGAAGCCCTTAGGCCTATCTAAGATGAATTTTTTCTTCAAGAGTCACAGGGCATGCTCAGTGACATATCGGTCACTATCATGGTTTTGGTTGTACTGAACTGTTCAAGTATGGAGCATTCTGGTCAATGTTGATTCCACAACCAGCATCACGAACTGGATTATCTGGTCATTATCTTGTTGCTGTTTGAGGAATCCTGCTGTGCACAGTTAGCAACTGTGTTTGCTACACAATAGTGACTGTGCTTCAGGAATGCTTCAATGGCCATAAAACACTTTTAGACATCCTGAGTGCATGAAAGATGCTGTACAAGTGCAAACTATTTGTTTCTAATATTTTGGAAGGATGGAATAATGTGGAAGCATTGACAATTGTAGGATCAACTCAAAAAACTAGAAGCAGAGGCACAACTTCAGACTAAAGGGATGATCCTTTAAAACAGAAATGAGGAGGAATTTCTTCAGGCAGAGAGTGGTGAATCTGTGGAACTCTTTGCTGCAGAAGGCTGTGGAGGCCAGCTCATTGAGTGTCTTTAAGACAGAGATAGATAGATTCTTGATTAATAAGGAGATCAGGGAGAAAAGGCAGGAGAATGGGGATGAGAAAAATATCAGCCATGATTGAATGGCGGAACAGACTTGATGGGCCGAGCGGCCTTTTGCAGCAAAGAGTTCCACAGATTCACCACTCTCTGTCTGAAGAAATTCCTCCTCATTTCTGTTTTAAAGGATCATCCCTTTAGTCTGAAGTTGTACCTCTGCTTCTAGTTTTTTGAGTTGATCCTACAATGGTCAATGCGTCCACATTATTCCATCCTTCCAAAATATTAGAAACAAATAGTTTGCACTTATACAGCATCTTTCATGCACTCAAGATGTCTAAAAGTGTTTTATGGCCATTGAAGCATTCCTGAAGCACAGTCACTATTGTGTAGCAAACACAGTTGCTAACTGTGCACAGCAGGATTCCACAAGCAGCAACAAGATAATGACCAGATAATCCAGTTCGTGATGCTACTCCTATGTTTATGGTTTTATCAATGAGGGATTACTGACCAGAAAACATGAGTTCAAATCCCACCACTGGAGCTGGGCAATTTAGTTAATTCTGGAATTACAAATAAAAATGCCGGTATCAACAATAGTGACTATGGTTGTTGTGAAAACCCATCTGGTTCACTAGCATCTTTTAGGGAAGGAATTCTGCTGTCCTTTAATTGGTCTGGCCTAGAAGTTACTCCAGAAGATGGCAATGCTTCTTCATTTCCTTCTGAGATAGTCTCACAGGTCACTAAGCCAATATGACAATATAACATTCACACACTGATAGAAGAGGTTCAAGAAAGTTGCACTCCACCATTTTCTTCATTAGAGATGAACAAGTGCAACATTCCCAGACTGAATATGTTTTTAAAATGCTGCTGTAGCTGTGTGGAGTTTCTCTGAAACACAGCAGAACTGGAGCAGCACGATGACACAGTTGTTAGCACTGCTGATTCACAGCGCCAGGGATTTAGGTTCAATTCCCAGCTTGGCTCCCTATGTGGAGTTTGCATGTTCTCCCCCCTGTCTGTGTGAGTTTCCGCTGGATTTTCCGGTTTACTCCCACAGTCCAAAGGATGTGCTCGTTAGGTGCATTGGCCATGCTAAGTTCTCCCTTACTTTACCTGAAGTGGCACCGGAGTGTAGCAGCCAAATTTTCATAATAACTTCATTGCTGTGTTAATGTTAGCCTACTTGTGACACGAATAAATAAATTTAAATTTAAATATCTTTTGTGATATTCTTAACAGGATATCACTAATATTTGAGAAGTGTTTATTTTGGAACTTTTCTGAGGATTTAATCTAAAAAGAGTGAACACAATGTTACACGAATTTATGGGATTCAACAGGAGAAAGAGAGTGTTTGATGTTATGATCACAGCAGATCATAACATCAAGCAAACCAAATTCTAGACAGAAACTTGGCTTATGGGCCAAACATTTATATTTGTATTCTGAAAACAAGAAGGGAGCATGCTCATCTCAGCAGCAAAAAATCCAGCAACAGTTTTGGGACTTTAAAAAGTAAAAGATTTATTAACAAGGAGAATGGAAAACTTAAACACACAAGTTTACAGTTGCATAGTTAAAATGTAGTCATACAAAGCATTCCCCCAAATAACTTTGCAGAACCACAAGTAAACCCCTCTTCTATTGGACCTCTTTCATTGGAGCCTCCAACTGTCATGACAAACCTGTGCACCCTCTCCCTCAGTCCCTGAGCTATCTGCTGCAGAGTCTGTCAGAGCAATTCATGGCTTCAATTGAAAAGCAAGGAATGCATGTATATATATTGCTGCACAAAAGTTGTGTCTAGTCAGCACTTTCATTTTAGTTTCATAAGTAGGCTTACATTAACACTCCAATGAAGTTACTGTGAAAACCCCCGAGTCACCACACTCTAGCATCTGTTCGGGTACATTGAGGGAAAGAATTTTAGCATGGCCAATGTACCTAACCAACACGAGAGGAAACCAGAACACCCAGATGAAACCCATGCGCACACAGGAGAATGTACAGAGACCCAAGGCAGAAATTGAACCCAGGCCCCTGGTATTGTGGGGCAGCAGTGCTAACCACTGTGCCACCGTGCACCTCACTTGAGTATTAAACATGTAATTGTCTCTTTTATGATCTCCAGGCAGTTCAAATTATGGTAATTGTGAATTAGGACCAAAACTGTGTGTGAAATTCAGAGCATCAAATGTGCTGGTCTGATTAGTACTGCACTCATAGAGTGTCTTTGGCCAAATTAACTCCGATTTGACTAGTGGCAAGTGGATACTGAGCTGTAAATTCTGGGAGATGATCTTGACTTCATGCCTGCCCTGTCCTCACTGGGCAGGTATCTTGAAGCTTCACACCTAACCCCAAGTAATCCCATATGGTAATGCCAAAGTAACCTGCAGACTAACAGGCCAAGCTTTTTCCACTGAAACTTTACAAGTGTCGGGGGAGATTTACACTTCCAAAAACAAAATCCAGGGAATGCTATTGCTGTTTGTATTCAAGCCTCCTTACCATCTGCACAAAGCAATGAGATGTTATTTTTATCAGAAACTGTTCTCAGGTACAAAGTTAAACTGGAGGTGGTTTCCGATTTAACACAAGTATACCATTTCCTGATAGTTTTGTTAATTAATGCATTGAGTGCAAACATGAGAAAAAATAATTAAAGCAGGAAATATCTGGGCTCAGCCAACCCATCTTGAGGTAGATTAAAATCATGACACTGATTAAATATTACTGAATTAAAAACTCATGCTGTAGACAGATCCTAGTTACTAAATTGGTAACCAGTAGATATTTTGTCTTCTGGCACTGCATGAGTTCCTATTTTTCCAAATTAACATTTGTTTTTATTTTGAAGGACAGAAATCAGTATTAATTGCGCTCTTGCAAGGCTAATCTCTGTGCCACACTGCTGAGCTCCAATGGTATGGAACATATGTGGATGCTTGTGATATTGGCCTAATACGTTCTTGGCAAAACAGTGTGCGTCAGAGTAAGAGAACTCATTCCTTCAATTCTGCCTTCTTGTCCATCTCCCACTTTCCTTTGCTCACCACTGGCAACTGTAGCTTCAGCTGTTCAAGGCCTTATCTCTGGAATTCCCTCCCTAAACCTGACCACTTGCCTTTTTTTCTTTATGAGATCTTTAAAACTATCTCTTTGTTTAAGCTTTTGGTTACTTGTCTTCTTTGGATTCTTTAGGTGGCAGGGAGATTTTGTAGTTGGCATTGTTGACTCACAGTGCCAGGGTCTCTGGTTTGAATCCTGTCTTGTGTCACTGTCTGTGTGGAGTTTGCACATTCTCTCTGTGTCCACATGGTTTCCCTCCAGGTGCTCCAGTTTCCTCCCACAGTCCAAAGATGTGCGGGTTAGGTGGATTGGCCATGCTAAATTGACCCTCAATGTCAGGGGGACTAGCTAGAGTAAATGTATGGGATTCTGGGGCTAAGATCTAGGTGGGATTGTGGTCAATGCAGACTCAATGGGCTAAGTGGCATCCTTCTGCACTGTAGGATTCTATGATGATTCTATGAGTCACTCTCACCTAACTGCTTTCCTGTGAAGTGCCTTCACTTTTTCTGGTTTAAAGGATGTGAACATCACTGGCGAGGCTAGCATTTGTTGCTAACCTCACATTTCCCATGATTAGGTGATGATATGCTGCCTTCTTCATGTGAGGGCAGCACAGTGATACAGTGGTTAGCGCTGCTGCCTCACAGTTCCAGGGACCCAGGTTCAATTTCATCCTTGGATCTGTTTGGAGTTTACACATTCTCTGTGTGTCTATGTAGGTTTCCTCTGAATTCTCCAGTTTCCTCCTACAGCCCAACGATGTACAGATTAGGTGGATTGGCCACGCTAAATTGCCCCTTTGTGGCCCAAGATGTGTAGTTTAGATAGATTAGCAACAATAAATGTGTGGCGTTATAAGAATAAGGTGGGGGATATGGTCTAGGTAAACCCATGTAGTCTTACTGGACCAATAGTGCTCTTACCCACAGGGAGAGAGTTCCAGGATTTTGAACCAAAGAAAAATTACAGCATAGAAGGAGATAATTCAGTCCATTTTGTCCAGGCCAGCCATGAGAACACCCAGGTGCCCTTTCTCATCCCATTTGCCTGCATGCAGCCCACACCCCTGTAGTTTACAGCACTTTAAGGTGCAGATCCAGATACTTATTAAAAGGGTTTAGGGTCTCTGTCTCCACCACCAAATCAGGCAGTAAATTCCAAACACCCATCACCCTTTGTGTAAAAAATAGTTCTTCCTTATAGAATCCTGCAGTGCAGAAGAGGCCATTCAACCTATCACATCTGCACCGACTCTCTGACAGAGTATTTTACCCAGGCCCTCTCCCCCACCTTATCCTTGTAACCCCACACATTTATTTTTACTAATGTATCTAACCTACGCATCTTGGGCCACTAAAGGGCAATTTAGCATAGCCAATCCACTCAACCTGCTTATCGTTGGACTGTAGGAGGAAAACTGGAGAACTCAGAGGAAACCCACAGAGACACACAGAGAACGTGCAAATTTCAAACAGACCCAAGGATGGAATTGAACCCAGGTTGATGGAGCTGTGAGGCAGCAGTGCTAATCACTGTGCCACTGTGCTGCCCTCGCATCCCCTCTACACCAGCTGCCACTAACCTTGACTAGCATAGTTGAAGGAAAGGCAACATAGTTCAAACTCAGGATGATGTGGCAAGGAAGGCAACATGCAGATGATAATGTTCCCATATATCTGCAGCCCTTGATCTTCAGGGTGGTGGAGGTTACATGTTTGGAAGTGTTGATGAATGTACTTTGACAGATTGCTGCAGAGCATCTTGTAGATGGCGCACACTGCTGCCGTTTTCACTGGTGGTGGAGTGAATGTTTAAGATGGTGAATGCGTTGCCGATCAAGCAGGCTGCTTTGCCCAAGATGGAGTTGAGCTTCTTGAGTGTTGGAAGGGCATTCATCCAGACAAGTGGAGAGTATTCCACCATAATCTTGAGAGGAACATTAAAGGTGGTACATAAATGATAGATGTTGGGTGAGATTTTCCAGCCGCGCTCGCCCATCCTGTCTGAGGTCGATGGACCTTTATGTGGTCTGCCTCCTCCCCCACCCCTCATCGCTGCCATTCCCATGGGACAATTCCCCCCATTGTTGAGAAAATTACAGCACAGGAACAGACCCTTTGACCCTCCAAGTGTGCACTGACCATACTAATCAATAGCTTTCATCAATCAAATGAGGAACATAAAGATGGGCTTCCCTACATAGATCAATTTAGGGTTAATTTGCCAGTTGGAATTAATGATGGAATTGCAGTGAAAGAAGGTCAAATGGTAAATAACACTTCACCCCTGTATGTGCATAGCGTACGCTACATTTTAAATAGACAATAGTTTTATTGAATGTCTGGAATGAAATTACCTTGAGCTGCCTGGTAATATTCTGCTATTTGTCCTTTAATTGAAGCAGCGTATAAAGATGTTGCATTTCATGAGCTCCCAAGCTGATTCGTGAAGCAGAGTAATTTGCCATTAACTCTCTATCCCAATCCCACAGTGCCAGGCACAGCTGTAAATATGCCACTGCTCTGATGCCTGGGATGCCTGTGACATTGTGATAAACTCTTCCAGATAAAAACCATCAGTCTGCCACCAACTGCTGCAACTTTACTGACAGCCAGTCAAACGGAAAATGAATGTGTCACAATAAATGAATGACAATTTTTCCTGTTGATGTGGTGAAGAATTACAGGCTGTGTTCAATTTATGCAAGTTAGGCTGGTGCTAATAGCGTAATTCTGAAGTGGAGAAACAAGCTCCACAGCGTTGTGGCCAGTGGCATTTCCTCTGCCATTTTTTTTTACAATCACTGCCTCACTCACATTCTAGCTCATCCTTAAAAATAACAACAGAAAAATATCTGCAAGGTAATTGTTTTCTTCCTTTTAGGTGTTATCAAATATCTCTTTATTTTATGCACATTTCTTTCTTCCCTTCTTTGTTTTCAGGGAATATAGGAGAGAGAAAAGAGATAAAAGAATCTAATTTATCAAACCCACTATTAGCACAATGTGTGGGGCTTAATTTTACATGAGGAACAGGAATGTGGGAGTCCCCACTCCCAATGTGAAAGGCAGTGACATCCCTGCCTCTTGACCCACTTGCCTCTGAGCCACCTATCTGCCATCGGGCTATAGATTGGCTTGAGGTGGGATTTTGAACCTCACTGGGGAATGGGTCCCACTTCTGAGAGCTGCTGCCTGATCAAGTGGTTCTGTTGCCTGTAGTTGGTCCCAGAAGGGCACATGCAGCATGGAATCAGGCATAGGCTGCAATTCTCCTGAATTGGCACAAAGTGCCCATGCTAGTGGGATACCTAGGGGTGTTGGTCTTAGCAGGACTATTGGGTGGGATTCTCCCTCCTGACAGATGCTAACAAGGTCATTCTGAGCTAGCTGGCCAGCCCTGCTGAGATGAGATGGATCCTTCAGTTACCTGTGCAGTCTCCGTGCTGAGAAAAAAGGCCCCCTCGACCAGAAAATTAAATGGAGGCCTTCCCCAGTGGAGCACCACCAACCTCTCACCAAAAAGGAGCATCCTCTCCTCCACCCACAAACAATGCGTAACACTCCCCTCACACCATGCAAACATGAGGATGGCCTGATCTGAATATCCTCCCCCCAAAAATCCCTCCTCAGCTCTCCTGCCTCTCAAACCTTCCACTTAACGCCCCCTTCACCCTCAGACTGCCAGCTCAGCCCCCTCATGGCCCTTGGCAGTGCCTATTGTGCACGGTATCTGGCATTCTGGCACCGACACCTTGGCCTGGTACCTTGGGCAGCCCCAGCGGGGGCTCAAGGAGGGAGGGCTAGTGGCCATTTGTACCTCTGCCGCTGTCAGGCTGCAGGGGAAAAGTTTGTCCTCTTTCCTGGGAGATTGGCTGGACTCAACCTTGGAGCAATGGGTTGACCTCACCACTCTCCAGTGGGATAGGAGTGCAGTGGTTGGATTGCCTGTCCTATTCCTGGGATTTTAAGATCCCGCCTGCCATAGTGATTTCAGGTGTTCTATAATCAATATCTTCATTCCTGCCGGTCAGCTGTGAACATTCTGAACTGACCAGGTCACTGCAATCTTCACGCCATCTCCCCCTCCTCCCAGTCACCTGGTAGGATGTTAAATCATTGCAGCATTCCATTCTGCGGCAGAAATTTCCCTTTTTTCTGGTCAGAAGCTACAGGTGAGGACAGACCCCTTTGAAGCTCTCTGACAGAAATGAGATGTGAATTTCATCTAGGGAGGCTGTTCCAGTGTACACAGCTGTGAGCTCAGCCTCAATGTATAAACACAGCTTTGATTTGAGATTGCGTGAGGCTTTCTAGTAAGTTGAATTCTCTGAAATGCTTTCCATTCCAAAAGAACTATTTGATCACTAACAAATTCAACATGCAGTGCCTTGAAAAAGACTTCCCTGGACAGCTCAATGGATTTCTATTATCCTTCAGTTACCTGTGTTTATTTTCATTGCCATTTATGCTTGAATGAATCTCTGGTATCTCATTGATCCTGACCGCAATGTTGACAGAGTTTACGCCTGATTTACAGCCTGCGATATCTACAAAATGATCGTGGTTTACAAAAGAGGAAGTGAAACCAAGACACTAGGCGAGGGTGTCAATGCAGACTGCCAGGGGACAGTGCACTGTTGGCACTGCAAAAACATGTGGCCTGAAGAAGGGAGGCTGGGTGGAGGGTTCTGAGGGTGGAAATTAGCATTGTGGGGGTCTGAGTGGAATAGGGGGCAGAGGAATGAATCTGAAAGAGAAAGGGACTTCAGCAGAGGGGATGTCAGTTTGAATAAACCTCAAGTCTGCGTGTGTGGGGAGGAGAAGATGCCTGTCATTACTGAGGGTCAATGATGCTTCTTTGATCCTTGGGGTCCAACACGCCAGGTCCTCACTTGTGAGGACTTATCTCGCTGGGGTGATGGGTGAATAGTAAGAGCTGCTTGAATTGGGCTTCAAGCCTGCTAATTATATTTAAAGCAGTGAATTTGAATATTTATTATTCCCGTCCATTATGAACAGGAACCTGATCCGGGCCAACAGGCTGGAAGCATCGTGATGCGTTTGACAGCTGGCGTAAAGTCTGTTTTTGTGCCAATGCCTGCTTCTCTGGGCTATGGCGATTTGCGATCGAAGCTAGCAAGTCTTAAGAACGCCTCCTGTAAAGACAATATTCTATGCCAGCAACACATCAGACAATATGATCCATTATTTACATCAGTGCGGGTATATGTGGTTTAAATCCAGAATGCCTATAAGCTCTGCATCTTTTCCCTTCACTACACATTAAGTGAACTGAAATTTCATTTTGATTTTACATGAGGACTGAGTGTACCTACGCTTGAAAGGTTTGGGCTGTTGACTTATCGATACAGCTGAAAATGTTGTTCTGCTACCACCTATATCCTGGAGGCAAAAATGACTTCATGCTGGGAAGTCGTGTTGCAGTTGTATAAAAACTCAATTGCACTGATTTGGCGTATTGTGTGCAGTTCTGGTCACCACACCACCAAAAGTACATGGAAGTCTGGGAGAGAGTGCAAAGAAGGTTCATCAGGATGCTGCCTAGTCTTGAGGGCATTGGCTATGAGGAGAGGTTGAATAAACTGGGATTATTTGCACTCAAAAGATGGAGGCTGAAAGGAAGCCTGATAAAGATCTACAAAATTATGAGAGGTATAGACAAGATGGATGGCCAGAGGCTTTTTCCCAGGGTGATATGGTAATTACAAGGGGGCACAGGTTCAAGGTGAAAGGGGGAAAGTTTAAGGGAGATGCACAGGGGAAACTTTTCATGGAGTGAGTGGTGGGTGCCTGGAACACACTGCCAGGGGAGGTAGTGGAAGCAGGCACATTAACAAAATTTAAGAGGCATCTGGATGGTACATCAAGAGGGAGGGAATAGAGGGATATGGACCAAGTAAGGGCAGAAAGCGTTTTTTGTAGTTTAGTTAGGGTATTGTGATTGGGATAGCGAGGGCTAAAGGGCCTGTTCCTGTGATGTATTTTTCTTTGTTCTTTGGATATTAGCACTGTAGTGTAGCAACATGTTTCTATGACATTCTTTTATTTCTCGATTGTTTACTGTAGATATAAACCAATTCAAAATAAATGGATTAGTACTTATGATCAGACAATGGATAGTGACCATGTTCAGCAGTCTTCTGTTACTTTAGGTGACTAATAAGCTCTTGGCTGATTTGAGTATTGCGGATCGTTTGGCAGCTGGAATTAATTTGTGTTTGACAATGTCCGATGCATTTGATTATTCTCGATCTTCAAAAAAGTACACGACCACTCTGCTTGCTTACTGGGGCCCGAAAGAAAAGAATACATCTCCTACTACATGGGCTTTCGATGGGAATGTTTAATCATATTATTTGCCAGTGTAGTTAGGGGAAGGATCTCATGGCATCCAGATGGTCTGTATAAGTAATGGATAAATGACAGATGGCAAGGGATGGTGGAAGAGAACCTCTTTGGTCATTTGGTTCATTTTTCAGGCGCAGACAGCAATAAAAAATGTTTTTGCATTTCTGTGAATTTCATGACCCTACTGATTCCCAGGGCATGTGAAATAATTGAAATTACTTCATTATTTATGTAATAAATGACAGAATATCCAGGCAGGAGATAATTAAAACACCTCCTTTCCATTTTCTTCTAGAGTATAAATCCCACAGGTGTGGCCGACACTGTATCACAGAGGCAAAGCTGTCCTTTTACAGGCTGCATTTCAAATTTAAAATAACCAGTCTCTCAGACAATTTCTGTCTTCACATTTTTTTCCTAAATTGGCTGCTACAAAAGAGAACTAAATATTCCAGAAGACAAAGACCCTGGCTTCTCTCCTGTGACATGCAGGAAGAAATATGCAATGAATACGTATTCAAATCTGTTATCTAATTCAGGGAAAGAACCTCAACATATGCCCAGATTGATGGGCCACAATTTATTTTTCATTTATTCGTTCATGGGATATGAGCACTGCTGGCAAGGCTGGCATTTATTGATGGCATGTCAGGGCAGTGCAGCTCCAGATTTGAGCACAGTGTAGGATACGGCTCTATGTGGCACTGAATCAATGAATCATGAAATCATGGCAGCACAAAAGGTGGCTATTCAGCCCATTGCATCTCTGTGCTGACCCTCCTGTAGAAAAATTCACATACTGTTACTCCCTCATCACCTACCCACACATCTACACATTTAAATATTTAGAAGATGTTGAAACACTGATAGTGCAGAAGGAGGCCACTCTGCCCATCATGTCTGCAGTGATCACAATCCTGCCCAGGCCCTATTCCCATAGCGCCACACATTTACCCAGCTAATCCCCCTGTCACTAGGGTCAATTTAACGTGGCCAATTAACCTAACCCACGCATCTTTGGATAGTGGGAAGAAACCGAAGCACCCGGAAGAAACTCACTCAGACACGGGGAGAATGTACAGACTTCACACAGATAGTGACCCAAGCTGGGAATTGAACTCAGGTCCCTGATACTGTGAGGCAGCAGTGCTAACCACTGTGTCATGGTGCCACCTAGACTCTTTTTAAATGAGTTGAGAGTTTCTGCCTCTATTATCATTTCAAGCAGCGAGTTCCAGACCCCTCCAATCCTCTGGATGAAAGACATTTTCATCATCTCCCCTCTAATCCTACAACCAGTCACTTCTGCTGGTTCATCGGTAGGGCTACTGAGCTAAGACTAATTTCCCACTCTACCACACAGCCCTGTCTTTTAAGAGCTCACCAAGTTTGGTTTTGCATGCACAGCAACTTAGTATCTTAAACATAGAAATTATGTTCAAAATAAAAATATAAGTGGTATTTATCTTTATGAGATTGGAAGATTTGACATAATCTCAAAGAGATTTGCCTAAGTGTCATGAAGAGACATCTTCCATTAGGTTATCCTTCCTAATGTCCCCATGGGGTGACTTTTGAGTTATTTTTCTAGTTAATGATGCTATATAAATGCAGGTTGTTAACATCCTACAAAAACTTTCTGGCAGATAATTAGGTCAAAGGATAATGGAAGTTCCACTGTCTATTGACATGATAATGTCATTCTTAATACTCTTAAGCTGGCATTTATCCCTCCACGCCAGAATGGATTAGCCGATCATTTATCTCATACTGTTTGAGTTTGTCTGCTTAACAGGAATGATTACATTTGAAAAATAGTTCACTGGTTGTGAAACACATTGGGAAATTTCAAGGATATAAAAGAAACTGTATAAGGCAAGTTTTCTGTTTCACGACAGATTTGGGAATGGTCTTTGCACAAAACATAATCCTTTTGAGTGGTGGCCAGGATAGAATGGGTACAACACCAGCTTTTTAGCATGAAAGTGTGCACCTAGATGGTCTTAACCCGTTCAATGGCCCATTGCATTTATTGAACTTCCTCAGATCCCTGCTGAAGCACATGATGAAAATCCCACATTCCTGATGTAAATGCTGCTTCAGAAGGCTGGATGTGTGCAGGTGAGTTCCGGGATTTCAGTGAACAGTGTCAAGGCTGTTGTACTGCAGTCAGCAATAGAGCTAACCTCGTACCAATCTTGTCTGAATTGCACCTAGGCAGGGACTGTGATCAATATCATTCAATGAGATCACGTATGGAATTTTCTATCCACTTTTGTTTGTCTTTACTTCAAAAGATTTGGGCTAAAATTTTACATTACTTCAGTGCCAGATGTAAAAGCACATAAAATCAGGTGAGAAGACATTGGGCCCTATTTTATCATTTTGATTCCAAGTGCTGAATCTCGGTGCAATTGAGATTCAACTTGGAAACCTGTTCTCGGCTATTGGTGGAGCTTATCATGCCCGAAACGCTGCTGCTCCGATCGGAGCCTTCAACTGTGCATGTGTCCTGAAAAGAAAAATTAAAAAACGCTCCCCTGTCACATTGCTCCCAAGCCGCAAAAAGCAGATAAAATGACCCAGAGCAATGGCTCCCCCAAGATATTGCCCCACCCTCACAACATAACTGTCCCTCTTATCCACCTATCCTTACTGCTACCCAGACCGATTGCGACCACCTGCCCCCCTGCCCCCATCGATCACTCACAGAGTGGCAATGGATCCCTATCCTCCCTTTGATTGCCTGAAGTGTGGCAGTAGACTCTCTCTGATCCTGCCCCTCCAACCCCCATCAAAGAATGATCTGACCTCCCTCCACACCACCACCCCCCCCCCCCCCCCCCCCCCCCCCACCACACCAGAGACATATCTGGCCTTCCGCCTCCTCCCCCCACCAGAGACTAATTGACTCTTTTTCCCCCAATCAGAGAATGATCTGGCCCCCCCTCACCCCCACCAGAGATATATCTGACCCTCTGCCTTCTCCACCCCACCAGAGAATGATTTGGTCTCCCACCCCCTCACCAGAGATATATCTGGCCCTCTGCCTCCTCCCCCGCTACCAGAGAATGACCTGGCCCTCCGCTTCCCAACACCACAAGAGATATGTCTGGCCCTTCTCTTCCTTCCTCCCATGAGGGAACAATCAGACCTCCCTCCTTCTCCCCTCCACCAGAGAATGATCTGGCCCACATCTCCCCCCTCCAGCAGAGAACAATCTGATCCCCCTCTCCCATTCCACCAGAGATATACCTGATCCTCCTTCTACCCCCACCCCACTCGACCCCACACCTGCTCCTACTAGAGAACGATCTGGCCTCCCTCCTTCTCCACCCCCACCTGAGAATGACCTTTGCCGAGCAGGCCTGTTTTGCGCTGAATGTGGATGCACGAACGTATTGGTAAAGAGGAAAATGCCGGTACATTTGGGAGTCCAGGTCATTAAGCTGTTGCACCCATTTCGGTTGCGCTGCTGATAGTGGCCATTTTCAGGCCTTGGTAAAGTAGGAATCTGCATGGACATGGGCGCAGATCATACTATTCCCCTCACTCTCAACTTTACCAAATTTTCACACCTGGAAATGGATGCAAAGCAATGATAAAATGGGGCCAATTGGGTGTGAGTCCAATGTGCGTTCAATGGTGGTCATTTTCCAAGTTCCTCAGTATTGGAACGTATTAGAGGGCAGTTAATGTAAGCCCGCTATTTTAAAAGATAGGTAGAAAGAACATGGAATTACAGACCAGTCAATCTGATGATAGTAGTGAGGAAAATGCTAGAGTCTGTTATTTTATAGCAGAGCAGTTGGAAATCATTGGTAGAATTGGACAGAGTCACATGGATTTATGAAAGGCAAACCATGCTTGACAAATCTACTGAAGTTCTTCGAGGATGTCATTGCGCACTCGAGCAATATTTCGGTCAGTAGGTGTGATTAAGAGTCAGAAACGCGCCTGCCAACAATCAAGCAGGCAATTTAGCCCATTGAATCCGAAGAGGCGTATGAATTGATCAAAAAAAAACAAAGTGAAGATTGGGAGTGGTTTCGAATTCAGCAATGGAAGTTCAAGAGATTGATTAAGAAGGAGAAAGTTGAGTACCAAAGCAAGATTGCAGGGAACATAAAAACTGACTGTAAAAGTTACCATAGGTATATAAAGAGAATATATTTTATGCAGCCAAAAGACGAACAAAGAAATAGCTGATCAACTAAACACATACTTTGATTCCATCTTCACAAAGGAGGACACAATTTATAAGAAATATTGTCAAATACAGGGCTAAGTGAAAGGGAGGAACTGAAGGAGATCAGCATTTGTAGGTAAATGTTGTTGGAGAAATTAATGTGATTGAAGGTAGGTAAATCACCAGGGCATGATAATCTACAATGCAGAATACTTATGGAAGTGGTCGTCGAAAAAGTGGATGCGTTGGTGGTCATCCTTCAAGATTCTCAAAACTGGAACAATTCCTACAGATTAGAGGGCAGCTAATGTAATACAACTATTTAAAAAGGGAGGTAGAGAAAAACCAGGAAATTATAGACCATTCAGCCTGTTGATAGAGGGGAAAATGCTGGAATCCATTATCAAACATTCTATAGCAGAGCAATTGGAAAACAATGGTTGATTCGGATGGAGTCAGCATGGAGTTACAAAAGGGAAATCATACTTGACAAATCTACAGGAATTCTTTGAGAATGTAACAAGTAGGGTTGATAGAAAAGAGCCAGTGGATGTTGTTTATTTGGACTTTCAGAAGACTTTCGATGAAGTCCCAAGTAACAGATTAGCTTTTAAAATTAAAGCGAATGAGATTGGCGTAGTGTATTGAGATTGATGGAAAACTGGCTGGGAAACAGGAAATAAATAGTAGGAATAAACAGGTCTTTTTTCAAATGACAGGCAGTGACTAGTGGAGTGCTGCATGGATTGGTGCTAGAATCCCAGCTATTTACAATATTAATGATTTAGATGAGGGAACTAAATGTGATATTTCCAGATTTGCAGATGACACAAAGCTGGGTAGGAGAGTGAGCTGTGAGGAGGATGCAGAAATGTTTCAGTATGATTTGGATAAGTTGAGTGAATGGGCAAATGCATGGCAGATGTAAAATAGTGTGAATAGATGTGAAATTATTCACTTTGGTAGCAAAAACAGGAAGACAGAATATTATCTAAATGGCTGTAAACGAAGAGAGGGAAATGGGTGTCCCTGTTCACTAGTTGATGAAAATAAGCGTGAGGTGCAGTAGGCAGTAAAAAAGGCAAATGGTATGTTGGCCTTCAGAGTGAGAACAATCAAGTACAGAAGAGAGGTCTTGTTGCAATCGTATAGGGCCTTGGTGAGGCCATATCTGTATTATTGTTTGCAGTTTTTATCTCCTTACCTGAGAAAGGATGTTCTTGCTTTGATTGAGTTGGTTACATTTATATTCATTGGAATTCAGAAGAATGAAGGGAAATCTCATAGAAACTTATAAAATTCTAACAAGATTAGACAGGGTTGATGCAGGAAGGATGTTTCCAATGGTGCGGGTGTCCAAACACAGCACTCATAGTCTAAGGATAGGGGGGAAAACCTTTAAGGACTGAAATAAAAGAAATTTCTTCATCCAATGCATGATAAACCTGTGGAATTCACTTCCACAGAAAACATTTGAGGCCAAAACATTGCATGTTTTCAAGAAAGAGTTAGATAAAGCACTTGGGGCAAAATTGATCAAAGGATATGGGGCGAGATGGTATCAGCCAATTAGATTGAATAATCATAATGAATCATGTAACAAGCTTGAAGGACCAAATGGCCCGATCCTCTTCCTTTTTTTTTGTTTTTACGTTAAGGGTCAATTGAACATAATTTTATATGGCCCATCCACTTTTCCAATTGCTGGGCAATTTGGTTGACCAATCGGCCTTTACATTGTGGCTTCAACCTCGATCCAGGGTGGGATGAAATGTTAGGGCTAAATAAAATTTCAAACATTGTTTGGGGACTAAGATTTGTGTATAGATTGTGCTGACTAGACACCCTTTCTGTAGCTTCTGTGTCGTTATTTTTCATAGATCTGCCAGTCCCTGAGACAGCTCCACAGTGGCAGTATCCCTGAGGGAGCACATTAGAAGCGCCAGTCCACACGCTCCCTTTTCTCAGTACTGCTGCTCAGCCTTGCGGATTGTATGTTTCACACTGTCTGCCTGTCTGTTAACTGGCCAGCCAGTGTGAAATTGCTTTCCTGCACCAATCACAGCCAGAACGCAATTCATACCCACTTCTGGGCCCCCTGAGTGACACACCATTGGGCAAAGAAATTCAAGCCATGGAAGCATTGGAAAGGAAAGAAAGAAGAAAGAGTAAGATAGCAAAATGTAACATACTACAGGGGTGGTTTTGCAAGACTCGAACTGGCAAAGTAGATTGATGCTGTAAGCAGGCACAGAAGATGAAATGAGATGAGTGACTGATTTTCTCCATCATGGATTTTGCGATTTGGGACTTTGGTGAAAAGAGACTACTCTTCAAGAAAGTGCAGGCCGAATTTAAGTGGAATAATTATGTTAACTAGGTCCCTTGTCAGATTTTATAAGTATTTGGCAAGCTCTGTTTCCCAGTACACCACTTGCTGAAATGCTTGAAGTTTGAATTAAAAACAGAAGATGCGGCAGCATTCAGCGTATCTCTGTTAGGTTGTGAATGCATTATTACAAAATTGACTTTGCCAGGGCCAAATGCTCTGCAGCTTTTTCATTTACTCCTACATTGCAAACTGTACTGAACAAATCATAAAACTAGGACTCTCTTTGGCTACTTCAGTTGTGGTGGAGGAATCGGATGAGGGGACATTAACACCTCAGAGTATATTTGCAAACTATGAAGAGGTACAGATTGAATATGCTGCTGTGTGTCTCCAGCTGCCAAGACTGAAAGCTCTAGCATTCCCTCCCTAAATCTTTCTGACTCTCTACCTCACCCCTTCTTTAAAAAACTCTTCATCTGCCTAAAGATTGGTCCTCTGCTCATTTCTATATGACTCTTTGCTATTAGAGGGAATGCAGCAAAAGTTTATCAGGCTGATTCCTGGGATGGTAAGATTGTTATACGAAGAGAGATTAAATCAGTTGGGATTATATTCATTGGAAGTTAGAAGAGTGAGAGGGGATCTCATAGAAGCTTATGAAATTCTAACAGGGTTAGACAAGGTACATTCTCCGATTGTGGCCAGCAATTTTTCTGCAGGGCGAGGTGGGAGATGTGCATCGCTGGTCTTGTACCGGGATTTACACATGCGCCGGGAACACTTGTGCATCTCATAGAGCCAGCGGACAGTCACTGGGTCAATCCACGCTGGAAACCGGCAGGAAGACAGGGAAGTCGTTTGAATATTTTTAAAATGTATTTTAAAATATGTATAGCAGGTCATTATTGGGAACTTTCAGGTCCCGATGGAATCTTCCACTCCTTGAGATGATCTTCATTCTGGCTGCGTTCAGAGAGCTCCTCACATTCGGGGAACTAGCAGGAGACCCTGTCAGAATGAAATGGAGGAAGTAGTTGGGGTCCCTTGTAGATCGGGTGATGGGGGGGTGGTGGCATCTGGGCATGAGCGTCCTGGCAGTGCCAGCCTGTGCCCGTTGGCACTGCCCAAGGGGCAAAGTGTCCATACCCAGTAGGCATCTTGGCACTGCCCATTGGGCATTGGGCAGTGCCATGGGAGCCAGGCTATTGTGGGTGGGGCCTGGGGGTGATCGTTGAGGCTGTGGGATCCCGCTGCCATTCTGCAGACAGGATCAGTCTGGGAGGGAGGGAAGGCAGTGAGGGAAAGCTGGGAGGGGTTGGGCGGTTGGTCTGCTGGAGGGAGGGGATGGGGGGGGAAATGTGACTGCTGGTATGAGGGGTGTGTGCAGATTGCCATTGCAGGGAAGGTGGTGGGGGGAGGGATGCGACTGGATATCGGGGCACTCTGGGGCGGGGGAGAATGAGGGCTGGCCTGGGAATTGTTGTGGGGGCGGCGATCAGGCCGTGGGAGGGGGAGGGGCTGAAGGGGCAGTACTGCAGGGGTCCCGGGCTGGCCAGTGATGGAGCTACAGATCGGGACTACTGAGCGTATGCAGAGTTCCAGAATTGTCAAATTCCAGCACGAGTAGACCCTGCCGTGCCCCCGCCCTCCACCCCGGTCTTTTAATGATATTCACAACTGGGATCTCTGCAGTACACCGAGTGGGGAGATTCAGCTGAGAAACTGAACTGACAAAACAATCAAAATTTAGAACAGCTTTCCTGCCAATTCAGCACTTTTGGGAAAATCGCAGCCAATGTTTGTAATATTAGGGGTGTCCAGGATTAGGGATCATGGTTTAAGGATAAGGGGTAAACTTTTAAGAATTGAGGTGAGAAGTTTCTTCACCCAGACGGTGGTGAATGTGTGGAATCTGTTGCCAAAGAATGTAGTTGAGGCCGAAATGTTCTGTGATTTCAAGAAGAAATCAGATACAGTTCTTGGGGCTAAAGGGATATGGGGCAAAGGGGGAATAGGATATTGAATTTGATGATCAGCCATGATCAAAACGAATGGTGAAGCAGGCTCAAAGGGATGAGAGGCTTATTCCCACATCTCATTTCTATGTTTCATTGTCCTGCACTTTCCTCTACAGTTATTTGTATTTTCAATTTCAAGTTGTCATTTTCATTCTCCTTCTTGGTTAATGTACCTCCAATCTGCCTTTAATCCCCACTTTCATCAAGTTCTCATATCTTAGAATATGGCCAGTCCAATCTTGTGACCTTTTCTTGATGATATTCACGATGAACCTTTTTTCCTCCAGCATCCTGAGAATATCTTCATTGCTCACGTTTTCTCCAACTGGCCAGCTCCATCCTTCTCTGGAAGCACAGTTCACCAACTTCTTTAAGATGCACCTAAAAGATGACTTCTTTGACCAAATGTTTGGTCACCTTGCGCAGTTCAATTGTCTGGTACCATACCAGTGAAGTGCCTTGATGTGGTTTACTGCATTAAAGGTGCTATATAAATTCAATTAGTTATTGTTGCAATTTATTTCAGTGCTTTCAATTTATTACAGAGACAGTAGGGTCAACCTCCAGGTAGTTGTGAGGATTGGTCCTACTCTTGGTAGTGAAGGTCACACTGGCATTGTGCTTCTATAATGTGAGGGATCTGTCCAGATGGCTGAGGGTGACATCTGACAGCTAAACCAATCTACAACACTTCCAGTACTGGAAAGGGGAAATGAATTGCAGGGAATGGAATGCTGGCTGCTTTTCCCTAAGGCTCCAGGGTGTTAGGGTTGGATGCTGAACTATCATGACAGTTCAAAATATCAATCCCATTGTAAACTTGAACAGGAAGATTTCATAAATATTTGGCTGTTATTTGACTCTTACATGAAAAAAAACTGCACATTAATATCTTCAGATTAGGGAATTCTGATGAGTCTTTTTTTCCACTGCAGTAGAGCTGACCTACTTATTCCTGAGGGAATTAAACAATGGTTGTTGGGAATCCAAGCACCCCTTTTCATCTCGTGCCCACAAGATCCTTCTTCAGAACTAAAGACGGGGAAACTTATATATGATAATTACTCCCCTCGCTCTAGTTCTGAAGAAGGGTTATGCAGACTCAAAATTTTAGCTGTTTTCTCACCTCACAGATGCTGCCAGACCAGCTGAATTTTTTCAGCTTTCTCTGTTTTAGTATTGGTTCCAATATCTGTAGTATTTTCATAGAATCACAGAATTCCCCACAGTGCAGAAGGAGGCCATTTGGTCTATCGAGTCTGCACCCACCATTGTTCTACCCACGCCTGATTCCTGTGATCCCATATATTTTACCCTGCTAATCCCCTGATATTTGCGTCAATTTTGCATGGCCAATCAACCTCATCCACACATCTTTGTACTGTGGTAGGAAACTGGAGCACCTGGAGGAAACCCACAGACATGGGGAGAATATGGAAACTCCACACAGGCAGTGACCCGAAGCCAGAATCGAACCGGGGTCCCTTGTGCTGTGAAGCAGCAGTGCAAACCTTTGTGCTACCATGCTATTCCTATCCATCTGATGGCCTCACTTATGAACACTTATATAGTGGGTGATTGTACAAGTGGAATGAGGTCTGAAGCATCATCTGACTACTGTGGAGCAGAGCTCACCAAGGGGATACTAAAAGAATAATTCTATTGCATGAAGCTCTTGGGCAAGGTGGCTTCATGCAATATTGTAAAGCAAGTAATAGCAAACCTGGTTGTCTTAAACCTCTCCCACTTTTCATTTGAATTAAAAAAATAGGGAAAGAAATAAAAACAGGGAAAGATGGAAAACGGGCAACTCTTCTGCTCTTTCCCGTTTTATACGATTAGACAAAGTCACAATTGGCCACAGTGCTCCAACCTCTTTATCTTCCGGCAGATGCAGCATTCTAGAGTGGCAGGAGAGAAACTCAGAGGTCAATTTGTTTATACTGAACGTTAGCCTAGATTGAGAGACGATACAATTCAAACCTTTGGCACGACCAAAGTGATTATTAGATTGAAGTAGTTTTTCTTTTAGCTTCAAACGTGGCCACAAGATTAGAGGATTAGAGCCTAGAGGTTCAGAGGAATATATTTTTTCTCAAAGTAATTGATGCATGCTTTAGAATTCCATCAGAGTTAATCAGTGTTATTTCATTGATGTCCTTTAAATAGAAGCTGGCCCATTATCTTGCAAGAAATGGGATTGAAAGTTATAAGGATAAAATTAGGTATAGGTGATTAAAGAAATTAAGTAATTCATGCAATGTTTCATAGTCTGTCAGGATCTGATATAGATAATTTTGAAGTATTGCATTTCTCTGAGTTTTCTTTTGAAAAAGCTCTACTTAGTTTAATTCACTTTCCTCAGAAATTTCAGGCTGGAAATAAAGTAGATGGTGTAATAGTACAGGTTGGTATAGATGGTACATTGGAGTGGCCAGGGTCAATTCATTCATTATTCATTCTGGGATATCTTAGAGTCATTGAATCCTGACAGCGCAGTAGAAGGCCACTCAGCCATCGTGTCTGTACTGACTGCTGTAAAGAATAGTTGATTTACTGCCACTCACATATGTAGAAAAGTTAAAGCTATGGCACGGAAGGAAGCCACTCTGTCCATCATGTCTGTGTTGGCCGAAAAATGAGCCATCCGACCCAACACTATTCTCTAGCATCTGGCCCATAGCCGTAGAGATTATGGGTCTTCAGGTAAATATCCAGATACATGAATTGAGGGTTTCAGGTAGTGACTTCTACCACCCCAACGAAATCTCCTCCAATCCTTCTACTGATCGCATTCAGTCATTGCCCCCTAGTCATTGACCTTTCTGCTGAGGCAAATAGACTTTACTCATTTACTCCATCTAGACCCCTCACAACCTCCTTACATCACATTCCTGAAGCTCTTACTTCCGATCTCTCATAGAACACTAGTAAGGATGGCACGAGTGATTATGAGGGTCTAATTTTGATTACTATCCAGTGATCTCTGCTGGAATGGGTACATAGGGAAAGACATATTTGGGTTAGACAATGATGCTCCATGTTCTTGAATAGCTAGCCAGACTCCACCATTTGGGTTTACTTATAAAGGTGGACCAGTTTGATCATGACCATTTTCAGGAAATGTAAATTTTGATACATACTTGGTAGATATATCACCATGTCACCATTGTTACCACTGTTGACTTCTCCATGTAAATCAATGCCAGGATAATCATGCTTCTTTAATATTAGACAAAATATCTCAAAAACAAACAATGAAGCACAGTCCCATATTATTAAACAGCTCAACTTTAAATCAGATAATTATCTAAGTCAGATAAATATTGCCAAGCACTGTAAAAGAAAATTAATGCAGATGCTGGAAATCAGAACCGAAATATTCATTTGATGAAAGATCACACCTGAAAAGTTGAGTGGAATTCTCCCATCCTACCTGTGGCGGTGTTGGTGGTGGGTTGGCAAGTGTGGTAAACCTATCTGGAGCCAAAAAGTCAGAAACCCGCCAATGTAAAATCACATCGCAATTCTCCGAGTGTCAGAGGAATCAAGCACCGCTCTTCTCCCTGGCTGATGGTGTGAACACTATTTGCACCTGATTAAGCTCGTGCTTCCAGATAAACCTGTTGGACTTTGACCTGGTGTTGTGAGACTTCTTACTGTGCCCATCCCAGTCCAACGCCAGCATCTCCACCCCCTGCATCTCATTAAAACAGCATCCTGTCAGGCCTTCCAATCTTGTGTCACACTAGCCTAAAACACGATTGATTAGAAGTGGTGTCTACGAGGCAGTTCACACCACTTCAGTTCACAGGAGACATTGACCTGACTACAGTAAAGCCTTTCTGCCATGGTGCTGCCTGCTCATTGATGTGCTGGTCACCACTCTGTTGGGTAGTGCAATTCCTGCCCTCCGTCTCCACGTTGAGCTGGTCTTAATGGACAGCACTGTGCTGCTGGATCCATAGACCCTCCTGTTCATTGAGTCAGATCAGTACTGCATCTGGGATTGGAAAATATAGGTGTTTCCTTCCCCCGATGCCACACAGCACTATCTGAACAGCACTGTGCCACTACAACAAAAGTCATGGGAGGATTTTCCAGATGTTCAAGCCAGTGGAATTTTCTTGTCTTATTGCAGTGAACACAGATTCTAACTCTCTAGAATATCTAGAAAAACAAGCTAGGTAAATTTCCAGCCAGACTCACTTTCCAAAGAGAACTGAGGTACTGCTGCGTGCTCTGATTTCATGGAGATGTGTCTTAATCTTGTTTCACCGGACAATGTCCTACAACCAGAGGGCTTCTGAATCCAGTGAATGGACTGTACTGCAGCCTCAGGCAAGGTTAGGAGTGGGTCTGCTTCCTAATCAACACCTCATGGTGTTTAGACATAGCAACACTGTCATGTTTCTGCTGCGCAGACCTAGAAAAACTGACGCTAAGATGCTGCACCTATGATATTCTGCAGGAGTCTTCCTCTGTTATCCTGATGGCAGTTTACATCCCACCCACGCGGACAAAAAATCCCACTGGACGAAATATACACACAAAAATAGCTTTGAGACGAAACATCCAGAGATCTTGTTCATCATGGCCAGGGACTTCAATCAAACCAAGCTTAAGAGCGTACTACCAAATTACCACCAACATGTCTTCTGTTCCACCGGAGACCCAAACGCCCTAGACCGCTGCTACACAAATATCAAACATGCCTACTGCTTTATCGCCCATCCACACTTTGACAAATCAGATCACAAAGCTGTGCTTATGCTTCCGGCTTACAAGCAAAAACTGAAATAGGTGAATCCACCAAAGAAAGTCATACGATATTGGTTTGACGAATCGGATGAGTTCCTACGGGGCTGCTTGGAGTCAGTAGACAGGTCACTATTTAAAAACTCTGTGACCAGCCTGAATGAGTATGCCACTACAGTAACTGACTTCATTAATAAGTGTGTAGAAGACTATGTGCCAAAGAAGCAAATCCATATGTTCCCCTACCGGAAACCGTGGTTGAACAGGGATATCCACTGCTTGCTGAAGTCCAGGTCTGAGCCATTCAATTCAGGCGACACTGACCTTTGCAAGAAAACCTGATACGATTTAAGGAGATTCATCAAAGATGCCAAAAAACAATACTGGACTCAAGCTTGAGTCCCAAGCTAGCCACACTGATCACCACAGACTATGGCAGGGTCTGCAAGACACAACAAGCTACAAGATGAAGGTATGTAAAATCACCAGTTCCAATGCACCCCTCTCTGATGAGCTCAATGCATTGTCCGCCTGTTTTGAGCAAGAGGTCAGCAAGAGCATGCCCTCCACCCTGGAAGCTCTGGATGAACATGTATCTGGGGTCACCACTGCTGATGTCAGAGCAGCTTTATTGAAGGTCAACCCACAGGAAGTGATTGGCCTGGATGGGGTACCTGGATGAGTACTCAGATCCTGCATGGATTAGCTGGCAGGAGTATTCACAAACATCTTCAACCTCTCTTTACAACAGTTTGAGGTCCCTATCTGCTTCAAGAAGCCGACCATCATCCCAATACCTAAGAAAAACCAAGCATTGTGCCTTAATGACTATCGGCCATCTGGCATCTATCATTATAAAGTGCTTCGAAAAGCTAGTCATAACCAATAGTCATTAAGGCATGCTGCTTGATTTTCCTTCGGTACCGGGATGTTGATCATCTTCTTAAAGCAGGTAGGGACTTCAGATTGTTGTGAAGAGAGGTTGAAGATGTCCAAGCAGCAAGAAACTACAGAAGATTGTGAATGTAGCCCAATCCATCACGCAAACGGCCTCCCATCCATTGACTCTGCCTATGCTTCCTGCTGCCTTGGCAAACAGCCAACATAATTAAGGGTCTCATGCACCCTGGACTCTTTCTTCCGTCGTGACAAAGATACAAAAATCTGAAGTCATGTACCAATTGACTGAAGAACAGCTTCTTTCCTGCTGTTGTCAGAATTTTAAATGGACTTAACTTGCTTTGATCTTTCTCTGCACCCTACATATTAGTGTAACACGACATGCTGCACTCTCTTGTTTCTTTCTCTATGAACGGTATACTTTATGTAGCATGCAAGAGACAATACTTTAAATTGTATGCTAATAAACCTGACAATAATAAATCAAATCAAATCAAATCAACCCTGTTTCTCTCCCCAGAGATGCTCCCTGACCTGCTGAGTAGTTCTGGCTTTTCTATTTTTATTTTATTATCCTTTCTCCATTATAGTTGATAAGAAAGTCACTGTTTAAAGTGTGTTAAGGGGGGCAGATAATACAGGAAAAAGCAGGCACTCAGTCAGTCACTTGCAGCTCATTAACAATTATATTGTATACTTATATTTGTACCTGTGCATTGTCCTGAGCTGGTGATGGACTGCAGTTTACTGAAGCATTATTGACCTATAATTGCAAATTTTGTAGGTCACTGTCAGCTTCATCTTCATCTTAAATAGGTATAATGATGAAAGGGATTTATTGAAGCAACCAAGCTTGCCTGCAGTCTTGACCGAGATCCAATTCATATAAACCATCCAAAGAATAAGATGAAAGGCTGTGAAATGTTGCTCAGTCTCAAGTGTAATAAAGGCAAGCCCAGAACAAGGACATTACAATATTGACCCAGACGATAGGTGAAGCCATGAGCGATATCAGGGCAAAGGATTTAAATATCTTAGACTCACCATTATATAAAGTAGCTGTTCATTGATTATAAAAGGTGTGATCACATTACCATTAGTATGCCTACAGTAAGCAATTGTTTAGATGTTTTCTGAGCTTTTATTAACTATGGGAGACAATATTAACACAGATACAGGTATTGGCGACATGGCAGGAGTGGATGTCTGGGAATTTGAAGCAGTTGGTGAACTCATGATTCACTAGTCAGAGTTTGAGATCTTGCTTTGCATATTCTGGCTCTGTGTACAAAATCTTTTTGAAAACCAATAAAACAAAGAAAACTTCCCTTCATCCCTAACCCCTCTCGCTCTTCCAGACTCCAGCATACTCCCTATGCTTCATCCACATGAAATTATGTCGACTCAAATCCACCTCCTTTGGCTCGACATAATTCCCGTGCCAGCCTTTGACCCTCTACCTATCCTAAGGTCCTTTATAGCACCATGCCAATCACATGTCAATCTACATCCTCTCTACACATCACCCTTTACTCATACACCTTACATACTAACTCAGCCAATATCACTATGGTCAGATCTAATGACCCATGCCAAAATCAGATAAAATAAAGCTCTAAGTAATTATTGCACACTTTAAAAAGCATTTGCATTCATAAAAAAACATTCACTGTATTCACATTCATTCAACTAGATTCTTCTCAAAGCAAACATTTCATTCAAGCACTTAATCCCTTATAACTATTGGAAATTCAGAGTCCCACTTCAAGGAGTCTGAAACCACTTTGAGCTGTCAATCAGTGTGAAATGGTGGACAAGTCAAAAACAACCCTTACTTGAACCTTTGGTTCAAATTATGAGAAATAATTTGACTTAAAAATGCCATTTAAATTATTAATTCCAGTGCTGGGGGGATAGGCTGGAGGGAGAATGAAGCTGGAGATATTAATAATTAAAATTAATCCTTAGGTATTAATGTGAGAAGAAATTTTGCTGCAGTATTTAAGTATGGACATAATGTAGTTAGCAGAGATTGGGAAGGAGCACATTTTAGAGAGAAATGAATTGATTGGAGATAGTCAGCATGGTTTCGTGAAGGGTAGGTCATGCCTTACTAACCTCATTGAGTTTTTTGAGAAAGTGACCAAAGAGGGGGATGGGGGTAAGGCGGTTGATGTAGTATATATGGACTTTAGTAAGGCGTTTGATAAGGTGGCCCATGGAAGACTTCTACAGAAAATGC
This sequence comes from Sphyrna mokarran, assembly GCA_024679065.1. Classification (NCBI taxonomy): domain Eukaryota; kingdom Metazoa; phylum Chordata; class Chondrichthyes; order Carcharhiniformes; family Carcharhinidae; genus Sphyrna; species Sphyrna mokarran. The sequence continues at coordinate 38,216,791 of JAGIQG010000002.1, read as the reverse complement.
AGATGTGTGGATTAGAGGGTGATTTAGCTAATTGGATTAGGAATTGGCTGGCAGATAGAAGACAGAGGGTGGTGGTTGATGGGAGATATTCATCGTGGAGTTCGTTGACGAGTGGTGTGCCTCAGGGGTCTGTTTTGGGGCCCCTGCTGTTTGTAATTTTTATAAATGATCTGGATGAGGGTATTGAGGATGGATCAGTAAATTTGCAGATGATACTAAAGTTGGTGGTGTGGTAGATAGTGAAGAGGGGTGTTTTAGTTTACAGAGTGACTTGGACAAGTTGCAGAGCTGGGCCGAGAGATGGCAAATGGAGTTTAATGTGGAAAAGTGTGAGGTAATGCACTTTGGCAGGAACAATAAATGTTTAGAGTATAGGGCTAATGGTAGGGCTCTTAATAGTGTTGAGGAACAGAAGGATCTTGGTGTATGTGTCAATAGATCCCTGAAAGTAGGCAGTCAAGTGGATTAAGTTGTTAAGAAGGCATATGGAGTCTTAGCTTTTATTGGTAGGGGGATTGAATTTAGGAGCCGCAGCATCCTGTTGCAACTGTACAAAACTCTAGTGCGGCCGCACTTGGAGTATTGTGTGCAGTTCTGGTCCCCACATTATAAGAAAGATGTGGATGCATTGGAGAGGGTACAGAGGAGGTTTACCAGGATGTTGCCTGGTATGGAGGGCAGGTCCTATGAAGAGAGGTTGAAGGATTTAAGGTTGTTTTCGTTAGAAAGGAGGCGGCTAAGAGGGGATCTTATTGAAGCATATAAGATGATGAGAGGTTTAGATAGGGTGGACAGTGATAGCCTTTTTCCTAGGATGGAGCAAGCTAGCACGAGGGGACACAGCTTTAAATTAAGGGGTATGAGTTATAGGACGGATATCAGAGGTAGGTTCTTTACTCAAAGAGTGATTAGGGAGTGGAATGCCCTGCCTGCAGCTGTTGTAGATGCGCCAAGTTTGGTGGCCTTTAAGAGGTTAATTGATAAGTGTATGGAAGAGAAGGGAATGGTTTAGTTTGGAGGGGCATTGCTTTTTATTTTGGTCGGCACAACATCGAAGGCCGAAGGGCCTGTTCTGTGCTGTAGTGTTAAAAAAAAAATTGTCAAGGTAAATGGAAACAAAGGATTGTTGATTTATTTCTGAAAATGAAATGGAGTAATTTTTGACTCTTTATTCAATCATTTCAGTGCCTAACTCTTCCTGCCTTTCAGGTGGGAATGCTGTTCTTTCTGATATTTACAGAGTTTTTTTAAAAACAGTCATTTCTGGGATGCGGTCATCACTGACCACCATCTCAGTGTACATCTCGGTGTACATGTGCATTGATCCCTGAAAGTTGGTACTCAATTTGATAAGGTTGTTAAGAAGGCATACAGTGTGTTAGCTTTTATTGGTAGAGGGTTTGAATTTTGGAGCCGAGACGTCGTGTTGCAACTGTACAAAACTCTGGTGCGGCCACACTTAGAACATAGATCATAGAACACTACAGCACAGAACAGGCCCTTCGGCCTTCGATGTTGTGCCGACCAAAATAAAAAGCAATGCCCCTCCAAACTAAACCATTCCCTTCTCTTCCCTATACTTATCAATTAACCTCTTAAACGCCACCAAACTTGGCGCATCCACAACTGCTGCAGGCAGGGCATTCCACTCCCGAACCACCTTTTGGGTAAAGAACCTACCTCTGACATCAGTCCTACAACTATCACCCCTTAATTTAAAGCTGTGTCCCCTCGTGCTAGCTTTCTCCATCCTAGGAAAAAGGCTATCACTGTCCACCCTATCTAAACCTCTAATCTCCATCTTATATGTTTCGATTAGGTCCCCTCTTAGCCGTCTCCTTTCTAACGAAAATAACCTCAAATCCCTCAGCCTCTCTTCGTAAGACCTGCCCTCCATACCAGGCAACATCCTGGTAAACCTCCTCTGTACCCTCTCCAAAGCCTCCACATCTTTCTTATAATGCGGGGACCAGAACTGCACACAATACTCCCAGTGCGGCCGCACTAGAGTTTTGTACAGTTGCAACATGACGTTGCGGCTCCGAAATTCAATCCCCCTACCAATAAAAGCTAAGACTCCATATTCCTTCTTAACAACCTTCTCGACTTGACTGCCTACTTTCAGGGATCTATGCACATACACACCAAGATCCCTCTGTTCATCAAGACTACTAAGAATCCTACCATTAGCCCTATACTCTACACATTTATTATTTCTGCCATAGTGCATTATCTCACACTTTTCCACAACACTTGGGGTATTGTGTACAGTTCTGGTTGCTGCATTATAAGAAAGATGTGGAGGCATTGGAAAAAGCACAGAGGAGGATTACCAGGATGTTGCCTGGTATGGCGGGAAGGTCTTATGAGGAAAGGTTGTGGGACTTGAGGTTATTTTCATTAGAGAGAAGAAGGCATATAAGATGATCAGAGGATTAGAAAGGGTGGACAGTGAGAGCCTTTTTCCTCGGATGGAGATGGCTAACATGAGGGACATAGCTTTAAATTAAGGGGTGGTAGTTATAGGACAGATGTCAGAGGTGGGTTCTTTACTCAGAGGGTAGTAAGGGCATGGAATGCCCTGCCTGTAGTGGTTGTGGACTCGCCAAGTTTAAGGGCATTCAAATGGTCAGTGGATAGGCATATGGATAGCATTGGAATAGTTTAGATTAGAGGGTCATTAGATTGGTTCCATTGGTCGACGCAACATCGAGGGCCGAAGGGCCTGAACTGCGCTGTAATGTTTTATATCTATATCTATATCTATTTGACCAGCACTTATTGTCCATCTGAAGTTGCCCTTGAGAAGTTATGGTGAACTGCCTTCTTGAGCAGTTGCAGTCTGTAAGGTGTTACATCCACAGTGCTATTAGAGTCATAGAGTCAGAGAGGTTTACAGCATGGAAATAAGCCTTTGGCCCAACTTGTTGATGCCGCTCTTTTTTTTAAACCCCTAAACTAATCCCAATTGTCCTCATTTGAACATATCCCTCTCTACCCATCTTACCAATATAACTGTCTAAACGCTTTTTAAAATTGTTCCCCCCTCTGACAGCTTGTTCCAGGCACTCACTATCCTTTATATGAAAAAATTGTCCCTCTAGACCCTTTTGTATCTCTCCCCTCTCACCTTAAACCTATGTCCTCTCGTTTTTGACTCCCTACCTTTTGGAAAAGATATTGATTATCTAGCTGATCTATGTCGCTCATTATTTTCTCGACCTCTATAAGATCATGTCTCAGCCTTCTATGCTGCAGCAAAAAAAGTCCCAGTCTATCTAGCCTTTTCTTATAACTGAAACCATTAAGTCCCTATAGCATCCCAGTAAATTTTTTCTGCAACCTTTCTTGCTTAGTAATACCTTTTCTATTATAGGGTGACTAGAACTGTACACAATAACACAATACACCAAGTGTGACATTACCAATGTGTTGTACAACTTCAGCAAGATGTCTCAACTCCTGTAGTCAATGTTCTGACAATGAAACCAAGGGGAACCAAGAGATTAGAAAGCATATACCAGGATTTTGATCTGGTGACAGTGAAAGAATGGTGATGTATTTCCATTCAGGAAGGTGAGTGACGTGGAGGGATATTTTCAGGTAATGGCATTCCCAAGTATCTGCTGCTCTTGTTTTTCTAGATGATAGCTTAGATAGTCATAAGCTGGAAGGTGCCATCTAAGGAGCCTCCCACATTGCATCAATAGATGGTACAGATGCCTGCCACTATGCATCAGTGGTAGAATGACTGAATGTTTGTGGAAGGGATACAGTCAAGACGGATGTTTTGTCCTTGATGGTGTCAAGTTTGAGTGTTTTTGGAGCTGCATTCATCCATTATGCTAATGACTTGTGCCTTTTAGATGGATAGGTTTTGGGGAGTTATTCACCACAGGATTCCCTGCCTTTGATTTGCTGTAGTAGGCACAGTAGCTAGTCCAGTTTAGTTTCTGGTTGATTTTAAAGATAGTGGCAGTTTCAACGATGATAGTGCCAGTGAATGTCAAGGGACGATGGTTAAATCTCCTCTTGTTGGAGATGGTCATTGCCTGGCACTTGTGTGATGTGAATGATGTATGCCACTTGTCAGCCCAAGCCTGGATGTTATCTAAGTCTAGTTGCATTTGGATATTGGCTGCTTCAGCATCTGAGGACTCTCAAATGACACTGAATATTGTGCAGTCATCAATGAATATCACCACTTTTGACCTTATGATGGAGGGAAGGTCATTGATGAGCTGCTGAAGAAGATTGGGCCTCAAACACTATCCTGAGGAACCCCTGCAGTGATGCCATGGAGCTGAGATGATTGATTCCCAGTCCCAGTCTTCCTTTATGAAACATAGAATCTATACAGTATGAAAGGAGGCCATTCAGCCCATCAAATATGCACTGACTGCAACCCCACCCAGGCCCTATGCTAACTAGGCCCCCTGATACTAATGGCAATTTAACATAGTCAATCTACCTAACCCGTACATTTTGGACTGTGGGAAGAAACCGGAGTACCCTGAGGAAACCCACACAGACACAGAGAGAATGTGCAAACTCCACACAGTGAGTGACCCAAGCCGGGAATCAAATTCAAGTCCCTGTCATTGTGAGGCAGCAGTGCTAACCATTGCGTCATCATGCCACCCACATGCTGGGTATGATTTCAATCAAAGAGTTGTACATTTGTATTGGGAAGTATGCTATGAATGGTCGATTCGTCACTGTTGACAGCGTAACAGACTTGATAAGATATTTGACAGAGCTGATTGACAGAACAGCCTGGACAAGTTGGGCCAAAGGGTCTGTTTCCATGCTGTAAACCTCTATGACAATATTGCTGGAATCAAAATTTATGACATACAATTTTATATTTGTATATTGTTTTAATAAAACTCAGTTTGGAAACAAATTAAGGTAATACTGGAAGAGTGACTTTGTTTAAGTGTTGTGACTTGATCGATACAGTGTTTAATGTTCATTTGTAAATTATACTTGGCCCAAAATATTGACCAGACTAAGAGCTGTTCTTGTTAATTCCTAATTAAGATATTTGTCTTGTTGAAAACTTCCCACAGGTATAAAATGCAATTATTTAAATCCATGGATAGGGTGTAATTAAAATCGTTTCAATGTATAAAGTTTTGCTGGCATTGAGCATTATCTTCTTGTAATGCAATCAGTCACGTTGTATTCATTAGAGCTTGGGTTTTCCCCAGATTGGACCAACCTAGGAGCCCTTTAAAATGGCGGCAGGACCCAATTCTGAGATTCCTGCCCCCATTCCCATTTCCAGCTATTTTTACCAGTGCAGTGTAACGATGTGCAGAGCTTTCCTGTAAGCAACACTTCCGCTCTCGTTAGCTTCATTTTGGAGGTAGGTAGCTCAAATGCTGCTTCAATTTTAGGAGAGTTAGGATCCTTTAGTAAGATCACAATATTTCAGAGGAGTTGTGAACCAGTCCCAAATGGGAAATAAAAAAAGAACCACCTTCTCCTGGAATATGTTCATTGGCAGAGTTTGAAATATTGAAAAAAATAGTTGTCTTGCTTTCAATAGTTAGATGCTGTGTGTTCCTACTGAGGTACTGATTATATAGTACAGTACCATCTACAAAATAAGTTGATTCACATTGTTTAAGAGATGAGGTTCAATACAGTATACTTGCCACTGGGTAAAGTGCTATCATGCAATGATAACTGAAGGAAAGACTACTTGTGAACTGTTGTTCATAATCTGAGATGGTTTATATGAACACATTTACATGATATTTATTTAACAGTTACCTACATCCTTGTGCTGCATGGATTAACAAATCATAAAACGCAGCTTCAAATAAAAACCATCAATTTTTTGTAATTTCTGTTGGTTTCATTCTCTGTGAGCTGCAAATGTTTGTTACAATAGTGAGACCAATCACTGTCTGTGTGGAATCTGTATGTTCTCTCCAAGCCTGCATGGGTTTCCTCCAGGTGCTCTGGTTTCCTCCCATAGTCCAAAAGAAGTAGTCTCGTGTTAACCCGAGATGTTGATGGTGCGAGATTCATTGATGGTAATGCTGCTGAACATCAAGGAGAGATGATTGTTTGAGATAAAGATAAAGATAAAGAGCAACACAGCACGGGAAACAGGCCCTTCGGCCCAATGAGCCCGCGCCGCCGTCATAACTATATAGTAGCAAATCCATTATCCTATTTTATTATTCCTATATAATATATATATTATTCCTAATATGGAAAATTCTCACTATAGGGACAATTTGTTTCCCAATCAGCCTAAGAGCGAATTTTTGGGTTGTGGGAGGAAACCGGAGTGCCCGGAGAAAACCCACGCAACCACGGGGAGAACGCGCAAACTCCCGCAGACACCGGCCCAATTCCAAGTGTCTGCACCGCCACATCGATAGTCTCTGAGCTGTCATGGTGCCCTTCAGATGGTCCACATAAAGCACTCATTTACGACATGAGATACCAGGCAACCCATGAATCAACATCCAAGAGCCGTACCCGCACCACCTGCCGAATGCATGCTCAATGTTGGTCAAGTATGGACCGAATTACCTGTGGAAAAAAGTCGTAGTTAAACAGTCCTACTATATCCCTCTATCTGCATACCGCTCATGTGGCTGTCCAAGAGACCCTTAAACAGCCCCAGCGTGCCTGCTTCCACCACCTTACTCAGCAGTGCATTCCACACCCCCACTACCCTTTGTGTGAAAAACTGCCCTCTAATATTCGTCCTATACATAGCCCCCCTCACCCTATGGCCATGACCCCTCGTCCTATCCATTTCTAACGGCGGAAAAAGTTTACCTCCATTTACTCTATCTATACCCCTTATCATCTTATACACCTCTATGAGATCCCCTCTAAGCCGACGTCTTTCAAGGGAAAACAACCCCAGTCTATCTAATCGTTCCTCCTAAGACAGTCCTTCCATACCAGGCAGCATCCTGGTAAACCTCCTCTGCACTCTCTCCAAGGACTCCACATCCTTCCGATAGTACGGCGACCAGAACTGGACGCAGTATTCCAAGTGAGGCCTAACCAAAGTTCTATACATGTTCATTGTGTTCATTGCCTGGCACTTGTGTGGCGTGGATGTGACTTGCCACGTATCTGTCCAAGGCTGAATGTTGTCCAGGTCTTGCTTCATGCAGGCATGACTGTTTCAATATGTGCCACAAGACATTGTTGATGTAGAGTCCATAATTTCTTTTAACATTCAATTAGATAGTTCATTGAAAATAAGAAATATGAAATGGTGTGGAGAATGAGCAAGAGAATGAGATTTCACCAGGTGGCTTTTGTGAACTTTGTATTCTATCAGCTGTGAGCTAGACTGTTGATTGGTATGGGAATCCTTTTCATTGTGAGTACAGTATCAATAAACTTAAAAATCTTATTTATTAAAGTAAAATTCATTTCTGCATCTTTAGATGTAGCATTTTTACTACTGGTAATTTTCCATTTGGCCCTTCAGATGTGCATCAGCTGTACTAGAGAGCACTTCAGGCACATATTTACCCCGCTAATCCCCCTAATCTACACATTTTGGAACACTCAAGGGCAATTTAATAAAGCCAATCTACCTAACCTGCACACCATTGGACTTTGGAAGGAAACCAGATCAACAGTGCTACCTCCAATGAATAAACAGAAATAGTATCAGGATCTATCAGAATCTATAGGTAGATTGGTCAATCATGTCATTTTGTTTCCCTTTTTTTGTGAGCTGCAGTGCAATAACTTGGAATTTTTCCCTCCAGTTGTCTCTCTCCTGTCTTGACTGCTTGGACACATCCCAATGGCTTGCAGCCTTTTAATCCTGGTGCATGTGAATATTCTTCAGTTGTGAACCAAGGCTGCCTACTTGATAATATACTGCTTGACAACTGAGTGCAATATATCCTCCAGTGTCAATGAACACGTACTTTCAGATATGGTTTGCCACTTAGCAATCAGGAGCTGCTCCTTTCTGTCTCAACCAAAGAGTGCTGAGGCCATCAGCTAACAAAATGCAGAGCAGAGACACTTTGTATGGCATATTGCTGACCACTGGCTTCACTTAGCCATTAGGGTACACTTATCAAATAAACAATTAAAATCAAATGATCACCTTTTGTTAAGGCAGCGTATTTCCTATTATCTAGATGTACTATTGGCTTTGATGTCTCACATGAAGGATGCTGAATATTCTGCAGTTAAGTGAGTGATTCTATTCAATCAAACAACTCAATGCCTGTGTAATGTGAAAACTTAGTCATTACACATTCAAAGCAGCAGTCATGCAGAATCTTATATTCAATTTAGAAACAAGTTATGTAAAATAAAATTAACTTCTGCATTTTTAGGTATAGCGTTGTACTACTGGTAATTTTCTATTTGGTCCTATAAAGCACTTTAGCTAGGCTCTATCCTTGTAATCCTTCATATTTACCCCACTAATCCCCCTCACCTATACATTTTGGGACACTCACGAGCAATTTAATAAGACCAATCGACGCAACCTGCACATTTTTGGATTTTGGAAGGAAACCAGAGCACCCAAAGGAAACCACACAGACACAGGGAAAATGTGCAAACTCCTAAGGCCAGAATTGAACCTGGGTTCCATGCCACTATGCCCCATGAAATGTAACAATATAATAATGCATATAAATGCCACAGGACACGTTTGCTTAAATGAAAATGTACTATGAGAATTGATGAGTCGCTATCTACCTAGGGGATAACTTCTTGAAATATTTGAAGCAATGCACATTCCAAACACCTAGTTCACTTCAATTCACTTTTTTAACTGAATCTTTAATTCATTTTTAATAGTTTGCCATTTGTATTGGCAATCTGCTCATCACTTATGAAAATACAATCAATTCTTTAAAATTAGAGCTTTTCGCTGTTCTGGAATAGATATTAGGTTCTTAAAGAGAATGAATATCCAAAATCATGCGCAGTCAAACATGTTGAAATTTTCACTTGCCACAATCTTGGGATTTTAATAAAAAGAATTTAATCTTTGAGCTTGCAATAAAAGCAGACAAGGGGAACAAAAGATTTGTCAGAAAGACAGAATGAATAACTGAGTTTAGGCAGTATGTACGTCACTGCAGCCCCCATCCTTTTCATCAATTTCTGTTCAGATGAGAGGAAGTATTGATAGAGACAAACCTTTCTTCAGCAAAATTGGCTTTCTGTTGTAACGTCTCACATGATCCTGCCAACACCAGTAAAATGTCTAGAGAATCAATGCCAGGACATTGAATGTTCTCCATGGTACGCTTTGTCAAAACAGCACACCCCATGAATATAAATTTTGAGATCTATTTTGGTATCAAATTGTCCAAAATTGTAAGTGCCCAGCAGTCTCATAAAGATTGAAAGTGCTTACTTAGAATTTTCAGATGATATGTTTCTCTGCAGTGATGGTGGATAAATGTTATGACATTCCCATTAAGTTGTCTTCAATAGGAGATTATAGGGGACACATGTAAGACAAAATATTATCATACGTCTGCAGTGCTGTAGCTCTAATGACTACTTTAAATAAGAGACAAAGGTACAGCAGAACTTTCATGGAGAACTGAAAGGACAAACAGTCCTGCTGAAAATCTCAAAAATGTTGTGTCAAGTAAATAGCAGGCTTTCAAAATCTTTTATTGCTTCAGTACCCTGGAAAAATCTGAAAATGTTTATCTTATACATGCAATAGCACAATGTCCCCTCAGCAGGCTTCCACAGTAATTACTAATTACTTGCTGTATAGTTAGGAAATTGTATCCGCTTACTCTATTGAATTATTTCTGCTTCAATGGGCACATAAAACTACATGTAATAGCCTCAGTAGAACACAACATAATTGATGAGCCAAAAATGGTCATTGATTGTCTGTACCTCACTGCGAAGATATTTATCGCCATGGTCTCTTATTTTTTTGTCACCTGAGCCTTTAACATTAATAGGAACTCATTTCAATTCCCATCGCTCATAGATAGTGTGGTCATGGTTTGCCCACTATATTGCAGTGGACAAGAAATTACTAAGGAGTACCTCGATGGAAAAGGCTGGCCACTTCTTCCAAACATAGAAACTAGAAGCAGGAATAGGACATTCAGCTCTTCAAGCCTGCTCCGCTATTCATTTTGGTCATGGCTGATCATCAAATTCAATATCCTGATCCCACTTGGCCCCATATCCCTTGATCCCTTTAGCCTCAATACCTATACCTAATTTTCTCTTGAAATCAGACAATGTTTTAATTTTAGCTACTTTCTGCGGTAGTGAATTTCACACATTCACCACCCTCTAGATGAACAAATTTCTCTTCATCTTACCCTCAAACTACGACCCTTATTTCTGGACACCCACATTATTGGGAACATTCTTTGTGAATCTACCCTGACTATCCCTGTTAGGATTTTATAAGTTTCTATGCGATCCCCTCTCACTCTTCCAAACTCCAATGAATATAATCCTAACCGACTTAGTCTCTCCTCGTATGGCAGACCTGCGATCCCAATAATCAGCCTGAGAAAACTGCCCTGACCAGGAATCTGCATCCATGAGATCCTGATAACTTATGAACTTGGGGCTGGCAACATGGTATGGGATGATAAGCTGTACTTAACAATAATGTTAATAAGCTAATAATAAGGACCTGTGATGGCCTGGAGCCCTGGGAGAGGAGATGGTGGGGAGCAGCAAAATTGTTGTCTCGTACTTGAAGAGTACAGCAGCTCTATTATTAGATAGCCATTTTCTCCTCTTGCCCCTAAATGATGGGTTAGGTTTGTCTGGTCTGGAGCATCTCACAGTTGCTTTCCAAGTTATTCTTTTTTCTCCCAACCTTCACATTTTTCCCTTCAAGTTGCTGGAAGTATAAGCATAGGTGATAGGGATTTGAAACTTAGTGAATGACAGGATAATCACTCTACTAATGTAAACAGTGAGACTTAAGGATTCTGAATGAACCAGAGTATTGTGGAGGCATATGAAATAGAATGAATGAAATGAAGTCAAATCAGGTACGGAAAGAGAAAGAAAAGATTAAATTATAAAAGGGAGGAAAGGAAAAACGGGGAAAAAATGGAAAAATTTAAAAAGGGCCATCCAGTGAATTTTACGGGTTCATTCACATTCCCTGCCAGCAATCCCTTTGGTGGGGGTAGATTTCTGCCATTAGTTTCTATTGCAGTATTGTCCAAAGGTTGGAAATGGATTACTGGGCAATAAAAAGTGTGAAAACCTAACTTCAGGTTTAATAGTGTCATTAATTTGCCAATGGTTCATGTCTGATATCATCTCTAAAGTAATACAATCATTGGACCTCCAAAATAATGGGAAGTGATGAAATCTATTGCCAACATTGGATCAATTCCTTTATCCCTTCTATGGATGAAACTGAACCACTTCCTACAGTTCATACATAAAACAGAAATGTGACAGTTTGACTTTGCTTTCAGGACAGCAGTAGAAGGCAACTTGGAAATAAATCGTAGTTTGATATTTGCTAATAAATTGTATAGGATTCAATTCTAGAAGTTCCATCGAAGTGTGGCAATCTAATCTACTGAACCAAGACTCAGGATAAAAATGATTTACATTTCTTTCCAAATATGATAGTGAAAAAGCTTAATTGTGCTGTGCTGTCAAAGCTCTGTATCAGGAAGTCTTTTGTCCCTCTAGGCACCTGGTTTTAACTATCCATATCCAAGCTAAAAACAGAAAACATCATACTTGTGTTACAATGAGCTGACAGAGTTAAACGCAGACAAGCACGGACCCTGTGCAGAGCATGTCAAACCTCATTAGGATTTGTGAATAAGAAGTTATTGCAACTTGAGAAAGGCAAACATCTCCTATCAGGTTTCCAATTTAATGCGAGGCAAACCAATTAATCTGTGACACTGAATCTTCAGATCCAGAGATGGGATAATGTTTTAAATGATCAGCAGAATTCAGAGCTTGAAGTCTTGAATATGCAGAGAATACACTAGTAAAAGACAACAATGTTTCATTGGGAATCTTGTCTCATATGGCATATCAAGTGAACTTCTTTGTCAGGCCACCCTGTCTGTGTGGAGTTTGCACATTCTCCCCATGTCTGCATGGGGGTTTTTCTTCAGATGTTCCAGTTTCCTCCCACAGTCCAAAGATGTATGCATTTGATTGATTGGCCATGATAAATTGCTCCCTTACTGTCAGAGAGATTAGCAGAGTAAATATGTAGAATTACGGGGATAGAGCCTGGATGGAATTGTTGTTGGTGTGGGCTTGATGAGCCAAATGGCGTCCTTTTGCACCGTGAGGATTCTATGATTCTTGTTCCTAAGATCGAGACCATCCTATTAGCTGTCCCTGCTGTTTTCCTCCCTTCTACTAGGCCACCAACTAAGCTTCCTCCAAGATTCTCTCTTGCCCTAATTCTGAACTCACATCTTTATCTAGTTTCTCTTCTGTCTTTCCTCATTCCCTTTTTAGGCTCATACTGTCAATAAGACTCCAAATCCTACTCCCTCATTCCTGTTCCCACCAAACTGGTGACCTCTCAAATTCCTTTCCTGCTCCTGTGTTAGCTCATATTGTTAATGCTTCTTTCCCTTCAGCTGCTTTTCCTCTCTGTTCTGATAGTGGATTCTATATTTAGGGTAGCAAAAAGCATTTTTGAGGTTGTTGGATGTGTTTCTAGGATGGCATGTTGCCTCCCTGGAATGAGGATCCAGAGTTCAGTTAGCAGCTGCAGAACATTCGAACGGGTAGGATAAACAGCAGGAGTTAAGGTCAATGTCGATGCCAGTGGCATAGATAGAAGGAAGGATCAGATCCTGCAGACAGAATTTAATAAACAGAATCCCAAAGGTAGAAATCTCCCAATTATGCCCTATTGGGCCAAAATGCAGGCAATTGGGACTAGCTTAGGGGTCAAAAAAAAAAGGGGTGGCGTGGACAAGTTGGGCCGAAGGACCAGTTTCCATGCTGTAAATCTCTATGACTCTCATTACATGCTAGGGACAAGAAGAGAGAGCAGATGGATGTATGATTGGGAGATAGTACAAGAGGGAGAACTTTAGTTTCTAGGATATTATCATAATCACAGAATCAATATGGCACTGAATGAGCCAATCAGCCCATTGATTTCATATCTGCTCTCTGTAGAACAATCCTGCCAATGCCATTCTCCTATTCAATCTCTGCAACAGTGCAAGTTTGTTTCCTTCAAATGCCCATCCAATTTCCTTCTGAAATCATTAATCACCTCCACTACCCTCATAAGCAATGTGTCGCTATCACCTGCTGCAAGAGAATGTTCTCCCACATTTTTCCCTTGCATCTCCCATCCAAAATTCTCAATCTGTGTTCTCTGCTCAATGTATGATCAGTTATTGGGAACTGCTTTTCTTTGTCTACATATCTAAACTGTCATCATCTTGTAAACCTCTGTTCAATCTCCCTTCAGCCTGCTGTGCTCCAAGGAAAATAATCCCATCTTCTCCAACCTAAACTTGTAGCTAAAAGCCCCGATCCCAGCAAAAATGCTTGGACAACATCATTCTCTACTACCCTCCAGTCTGAAAAATACATGTTTACCATGATCAATAATTTCTGTCCTGAAAGCAGTTTTTTATCCAAGTTATCATTCACTTTCCTATTCCACATGTGATGATATTATGCCTTCGATAAATGTATTCATATCATATTTTCTGTGAAGGATGTGTTTAAAATTCTATTGTTCTCCACAGTGTCAATTTGTCTGGGCTTCAGGCAGCTCACATGCTGAGAATGCAGGCTAATGTTTGATTTAAGCTAGGGATGTATTTATTTTAATCTGAGTTAATACATTTTTGTTTACATTGGTTTTTCTCTTGGGGTTTCCGAGTAGAGTTTTGATTAGGTTGATTGATGGAGACATTCCTATGCTAAAGAGGCGGAGCATAGTTTACAAGGAAAAACTGATATCTATTCCTCAGTTCTGAAAGAAGGAAGAGGTGTCTCTCTCTCTCTTTCTGTCTCTCCAGAGGTGCTCGTTGATTCACAAACCAAGTACAAGCACATAAACTTGTGCATTGCTAACATATTTTGAAGAGGAGTTTAAGCCTGTAAAATGAATGTTGCTTGAATTAGAACTAATAGAGATAGATTGATAGCTAAGAATTGTATCGTCATGTTTAAGCATTTCAATTGGTAAAAGATAAGCTAATGTATTCATTATAGTTAAACTGTATTGTTGCATAAAATTTGTTTTGGTAAAAGCTCTCTAGTATGTCAACGGAACCATATCTGGAGTGAAATATCTTATTGTCACACTATTGTCAAAAATGGAAAAACTGTTGTGGTCTTGCTGGGCTTCATAATATACTTTGGGGTTTCTGATCTGCACCTTAACACAAAACTCAACTTTGTGAACTAACTTTTAAGTGGCACTTTGTCTAGTGCTTTCTTAAAATCCATATAGCCAGCATCCATTGCATTCCCCTTCTCAATCAAAGTAATACATTGCGAGCTAAAAACAATTCTTATCCTGCATTCTCAGAATTTGAGCTGCACATTTTCCCAGACAAATCAACTCTTATAACAAAGTATTGTCTCTTAAAGGAGCCCCACCATAAACATAAAATCAAAATTGCACGGTATTATCATCATCATAGCGAGGTACCAAGTGTCTAATTAAGAATGCCTTGCCCACACCCTAAACTGGCAGGGAGGGTGCGAGTGTTTTTGTCCAATTTTGTCCAATAGGACCTCAATTTGTCCAATAGATGAGAAAGCCAATCTCAATCTCAACCTTCCCTACCCTGACTCAATTGGAACAGTAAGGGCTCTCTGCCCTGTGACTTATGACCTGATCAAATGGTCCTCTTCCCATCAAATCCCAGCCCACTCCTGAATTCAATCCCATCCATGATTTCTGTATCTGTAAGCAGCAAGTGGGAAATTACTGAATATATTGTTGCTTCCCCTTTTGTTCTGTTAAATAGCAGCATGTTCAGGTATTCAGTTCAGCTTCCAGATTTTGCGAGCAGTAGCCATGAATTTAACATTGCTTCCTGCACCGTGAGTAGTCTCAGCACAAACAAATGACACTGGATCAAATGACACTGCCATTGGCAGGGTGGTTATCTGCAGCCATCCCACTCTCTCTACACACATACCACAACAGCTTATTACAGTTTACTAGAGCAGAACCACATCTGTGATGCTTTTAGAAGCAAACCATGCTTTACTTTAAATGAAGAGGCTGCAAATGGAGGCATATAAGTTGCTGCACATCTGTCAGTAACTGTACAGATGTATGTGGACATGCAGCATTATTGTACCTATTTCAGGCCCCTTTAAAATGATCTTTTCCCATTTAAAAAAAAGTTGATGTATGGCACAGAAGAATATCATTCAACCCGTCATGTAGGTACTGATTGCAAAAAAGCTGTCCTGTGTAATCCCATGATTCAACCCTATTGGTTAAACTGTGTTTCACATCATGAGTTCTCTCTAAATTATTAAACAATTTCTGTAATTAAAAATATTATTGCTTTTTTAGCACAATGTTGCTTCTTCTGAATTTTATTTTGTTGCCAGTTGTAGCTGGTATATTGATTTGTTACCCAATGCATTTATTAAAAATAAAGATCAAAGTGATTTTAAAATATTACAATTGTATCAAGACGATTCTCATTTAGTATTTGGTTAAATGAGTTTGGACTCGCATTGGCCATTAATTTTCCACTGCAGGGTTGCAATTTGCACTGATGGCAAGATGGATTGAGACTTGTTTCGAACTGTTTTTATTGCTCACAGTGAGGCTGACTCTTCAGTTCATTGGTTTATCTGAGGTACACTTCTGGCACTGGCACTGTTCTGCTGTGGAGATGCCGGTGTTGGACCACTCACATTGTCTGCGCCTTAAAGACTTGATTAGCTGTAAAGACTCATATTCTAATCAGTATTCTGTAAACTGAGTGTGTATCTTTATATGCCCTATTTGTGATCAGAACTCACCACTCACCTGACAAAGAGGCAGATTCCCAAAAGCACATGGCATTTGCTACCAAATAAACCTGTTGGATTTTAACCTGTTGTCATGGGACTTCTTAGCAGCACTGTTAGCAGCTTATCACCAGCTCCACAATTGGCACTGGCATCCACAACAGCTCTGGCACCAGTACTGGTATGAACAGCCCTGGCATTGACTGATGCCAGCAACAACTCCAGCACCAATAGCACCGCTGGCAATGTTTTAAGTTTTTTTTATGTTTATTTATTAGTGTCATAAGTAGACTTACATCAAAGACAGATAATCCTTTAGTAACTTCTTAATTTGTCAATCAAATTGTAGACATGACTGGAATAAGTGATTCAGGAGCTTTAGATAGAAAATCACAAATTCATCATTGTTTAATGTATTTATTATTGTCACAAGTAGGCTTACATTAACACTGCAATGAAGTTACTGTGAAAATCCCCCAATTGCCATAGTCCAGCACCCATTCAGGTTCACTAAGAAAGTATTTAGCATGACCAACCCACCTAACCAGCATGTTTTTCAGAATGTGGGAGGAAACTGGAGCACTGGAGGAAACCCTTGCAGAGACGGGGAAAACATGCAGACTCCACACAGACAGTGACCCAGGCGGGGAATCGAACCCGTGTCCTTGGTGTGATGAAGCAGCAGTGCTGACACTGCATTGTCATGACCCTAGCATCAACACTTGCAGTAACATCAGCAATGGTAACAGCACCAGCACAAAGCACAGCAACCACACCACCCACACCCAGCGCACCCCCCCCCCCAACCCAACCAGCACTGGCAACAGCTTCAGCACCAGCAATTATGTTCTGTTAGAATAATATCATCTGTTTGCATGCTAACAGTGGCTCAGTCAATAACTTTCTCATTGCAGAGTTACACATTGTATGATTGCATGTCAAGTGCCCACTCTAGGGGCAAGATTTTTCCATCCAGCCCATCCTGGAATTGGAAATTCTCACCCGAGGTCAATGGACCTATTACTGGTCCATCAAAATATCCATTCCAATTGCAACAAAATCCCACAATGGGAAGGACAGGAAAGTTTAAACCTGAGTCTTGAGCACAAAAGTCAAAGCTGACACGCTAGCACAGTACTGAGAGAATGGATCACACCTGCTCCCTTTGGCAGACTTGAAAGATGCTGCGGCACTATTTTGAAGAAGAACCGGGAATTATCTTAGGTGTCTGAGCTAATACGTATATAGAATCCCTAAAGTGCAGTAAGAAGGCCATTCAGCCCTTGAGTCCTCACCGACTCTTATCCAGGTTTACCCCATAACCCTATATATTGATCCCGCTAAACCCCCTAACTTTGGAACACTAATGGGCAATTTAGCATGGCCAATTCATCTAACCTGCACATCTTTGGATTGTGGGTAACCTCAAATGAACATTAAAAATACAGATTCTCTGTTCATTATCACACTGCTGTTTGTGACAGTTTGCATTGTGTGAACTTTTCCTGCATTAGAACAGTGACTGCATTCCAGTTGGCTGTAAAGAGCTTTGAGCCATCTTCAGGTCATGACAGATACTTTTTGAGTCCACAGGTGGGATTTTTCTCCCTCTCCACGGCATGTTTCCTGGTGGGAAGTGCACCATTTGCTGGCAATGGAATGTTATGGTTCCCGCACTGTTGATGGGGTTTCCACTGAATGCTCCCCTCACTGCCGGGAAACCCCCATCTGGGGATGTGCCGTCAGTGGGACAGTAAGATCCCACCAGCGTGAACAACAGCAAGATTTTAACACAAATTTTCCTTTCCATTAGCGACAGGGCTGTGCTATGTGTGTGGAGTTAGTTAGTGTATTAGCTTGAATGAAGCTTCAGATTTTCTGCAAACATATTCAATATGGAGCACAATGTGGGAATTAGCCTCAATTTGCTAACATGCAATCAAACTCACAAAAAGGAAGAATGTGTAAAGTAAATTAATCTCAACAGTAGTGAATTTCAAAAAAAAAAGTGTTTTGTCACTGGCATACATCTCTGGAGTGGAATGACGTACATTAACTCTTTGAGTGAATTTTAAATTACTAGCACACATGCAAATTCCACATATCATTCAATTCCAGTATCATGTGGAATTTGTAGGTGTGCTAGTAATTTTTCTCTGTGTGCCCATCTGAAATGGGAGCATTGACAGCTGCATGGACAACAGAGCTGTTAAAGCAGAGGAGCTTTGCGGCATAACAGCAAATTACTGTAGATAATGGAATCTGAAACCAAAAAGAAAATGCTGGAAAATCTCAGCAGGCAGCATCTGTAAGGAGAGAAAAGAGCTGACCTTTTGACCCTTTATCAAAACATTGAGCTTTGTAGTATTTTATTTTGTAATACTTACTCTTCCTCTTTTGTATCACATTGATTTTATTTGACTTCTTTGTACTTTGTACTAATGACCTGGATGAGGAAGTGGAGGGATGGGTGAGTAAGTTCGCCGATGACACGAAGGTCGGTGGTGTTGTGGATGGTCTGGAGGGATGTCAGAAGTTGCAGCATGACATCGACAGGATGCAAGACTGGGCGGAGAAGTGGCAGATGGACTTCAACGCGGATAAATGTGTTGTGGTCCATTTTGGCAGATCCAACGGGATGAATGAGTACACTATCAAAGGTAGGAGTCTTAGCTGTGTGGAAGAGCAGAGGGATCTTGGGGTCCGGGTCCATAAGACTCTCAAATCGGCCTCCCAGGTGGAGGATGTGGTTAAGAAAGCTTACGGTGTACTGGCCTTCATTCATCGAGGGATTGAGTTCAGGAGTCAGGAGGTAATGCTGCAGCTTTATAGGACCCTTGTCAGACCACACTTGGAGTACTGTGCGCAGTTCTGGTCGCCTCACTATAGGAAGGACGTGGAAGCTATTGAAAGGGTGCAGAGGAGATTTACAAGGATGTTGCCTGGATTGGGAGGCATGCCTTATGAAGACAGGTTGAGGGAGCTGGGACTGTTCTCCCTGGAGAGACGAAGGTTGAGAGGCGACCTGATAGAGGTTTACAAGATGTTGAGAGGAATAGATAGGGTGGACTCTCAGAGACTATTT
The DNA here is from genome assembly GCA_024679065.1 of Sphyrna mokarran. NCBI lineage: Eukaryota > Metazoa > Chordata > Chondrichthyes > Carcharhiniformes > Carcharhinidae > Sphyrna > Sphyrna mokarran. The sequence goes on along the minus strand of JAGIQG010000002.1, from coordinate 38,197,731 downwards.
CCCAGGGCTGAAATGGTCGCGACGAGAGGGCACAGATTTAAGGTGCAGGGAAGCAAGTACAGAGGGGATGCTAGGGGAAAGTTTTTCACTCAGAGGGTGGTGAGTGAATGGAATCGGCTGCCGTCGGTGGTGGTCGAGGCGAACTCGCTGGGGTCTTTTAAAAGACTTCTGGATGAGTATATGGGATCCAATGGGATTGGGGGTTATAGATAGGTCTATGGCTGGGTAGGTTTTGATGTGTTCGGCACAACTTGTGGGCCGAAGGGCCTGTTTGTGCTGTAGTGTTCTATGTTCTATGTTCTACTTCTGGAATTATTCTGATGGATTTTGTTTGCTGCCAATGAATGACAGTTTGTATATGGGGCACTTTCAGTCAAGCACCCTGAAATTCTGTGGGTTGTGGAATGTCAGCAGCCACCGTTAACCAGGCTGATAAGTTGACTGTAGAGAGTTCACATTGTCTACGCAGTGACAGTGGGCATTGGAATCAGGATCCAATCCTCATATTAGATCATTGCTCAATTCTTTCCACATTTACTCTGTCCAATCTGTTAATCTCCTCAATCTCTTTGCTAAAGATAAAAGCTCCAATCCGTTTAACCCTTCCTGATAATTATAGGAGTGAGTTTTCCAATCCCACCCACCATGTGATTCATAGTGTCTGGGGGGTGGGGGGGGGGGGGCTGGACCATGCAAAGACCTTAGGTGGGATTTTCTGGTTCTTAGGGGCGAGCATGGCTGAAAAATCCCACCTGTAATATTTCAGTTCTGGTACCATCCTTGAAAATCTTTTTGACACTTTCTCTGGTACTTCCACATTCTCTCTCTAGAAGGGAGACTAAAACTAAGCACAGGGCTTTGAATGGGGCATGATCGGAGTCGAGGAGCAGTTTAGTAATTCCATACCGTATAAATCAATCCCATGCTTTGTTAACATGTCCAATTGCTTTGTTGAACTTTTAGTGTTGCATTTGAAAGACCTTGTTCACCCATATCCCTTGATCCTTAGCACTTTTACCCCATCTTATCTCTTATTTTCTAAGGTGTAGATATGACTGGGGTATTTTGTTTCCATTCGTATCAGGTGATGGGAGAACAAAATCTCCTGAAAGACCCAAATCATGGGCAATCCCATTGCAATTTTTTCCATGCCCCCATCGCCCACCCCGACCTGCCAGTGATGTACGGGATTGCTGATGTGCAATGTTGAGAACCCCATTAGAATGTATTTAAATCATATCTTAATATCAAGACTCTAATCCTCATAGGGACTCATCCCTCCATTACATTATCCTTTCAATGTGTATTATGACTAGTCTACCACGACCTATGTCTGATGGGCAGACCAGCTGGAGGAGCCAGTTAAGTGCAGTGCTCAGAGATGGGGTGGAGAGGGGGAGGGCAAGAGTCATGACTGCAGATAACCCTGGTACTGCCAGGACACGGTCTTCTGGTGGACAGGCTCTGATTGGCATGATATTGTGAGACCTGCCCTTTGGATTATTTTCCTCTAGGTTGCTAGCAATACAGTGCAGAAAATCTTCGTTGTGGCAGCCAATACCGCTTTTCCCATCCACTGCAAAACTCTGCCTCAAAAAGAGAAATTCCGTCCTACATTTCTATTTTTCTTACCAAAGTGTATCAACTTAGATTTATGAGTGTTAGGTTTAAGTGCCAGAGAACTACCCAGTCTGCACAGTTCCTAATGTCTCCTTGCTGTATTATAGGGAAATACAGCGCAGAAACAGGCCATTCAACCCATGGTCCACATTATCATTCCATGGTGCATTCTTCCTGAATGGCAGCTGTACTTTCAGTCTTCTTCATTTACATTTAGTCCTTGCGGATTCCCTGACTGTAATACTTGGGTTTCCTTTGTTGTTTTAGTTGCCTGACTCAGAAATCCTTCTTCTGCTGCCAGCAGCACTGATACCTTGATCAAGCATATTTATTCTGTCATCCCCCAGGCATTTTTTGCACACATCCTTGATAAGATCATAAGAGTTCTATTGTCCACAATGAGGAGCTGTTGCTTTGGTTGGTAGCCTCCAGAGACATAAGTGTTAAGAATCACCCCCAAACCCTCATATTCAATTATATCAATTAACACCAGTGCATCACTTAGTTCTTTAATGTGAATGTGGCAGTTCTCCTGGTAGATCACTAGCAATGGTTCAAAGACTTTCAGCCCAGACATATTCATTTATTTATGGGAATCTTTGATGGAATGACGTGAGGGGGCTTTACGCCCATGAAGGGGAGTTTCCATAACAGATTTTCATTCTTTTGTTTTAGTGCTTTTTCATTATTAAAGTTTCACATCTTGGTTTCAGCCATCCTTTATCTTGTTGAAATAATTTGTAATTAACATCTACATGACTGCTTTTCATCTGCAGAATTACGTTTAGCTGACAAACCAAATGGCAAGATATTTAAAATGTAAAATGCAAAATGTATTTTTGGTAAAGGAATACAATCTCTCTGGAATGCTGGTAACTTGCTTTCAGTGCAGCCTCCATCGCACCCCATCTGGGTGGGAAAGGATGTAGGGAAAGATGCTCGCACTGGTGCTCCTCCCACACCAGAAGCTTCCTAAATGGTGCTGCTGTGATGTTACTCCATCCTATTAGTTGATCTAACATGCTTTCTATGAGCTAAGAACACACAGCTCCGTTCAGTATTTTAGCTTTGTGCTCTTCAGGGAACATTATTCTGCTGAATGTGGGGTTCAGCAGTAACCCTGTGGTGGGGCACCCAACCTGCGTCTTAGGTAATTTAGAATAATGTTTGTTGCTTTAAAGCCTCTGTGGAGTGTTTCTGAGGTGTTGTGTCGAGTTACTGGATTTGACAGGCATTGCTGCTACATCTTCACAGGGAGGGCAGGGGATTTGGTCACTTGTTTACACAAAGGCTGCCGCGGCTATTGGGCAGAAGTGGCAGTGTCTCTGGACAATACATGACAGGGGGATGCGCCAGAGGCTGCACAATGAGCAAGGCCTCTCTTCATTCATGAAATTGGACTCCTTCATTCTCCTTGACATCGATAGGAAATTGTTTGAACAGCATCTTAATGTGAATCCTCCATCAGCATTCTAATAGGTTTCTCCATTGGAATCCTCATCAGAGTCTCTATGAGCAGAACTAGTCTGCAACCTCACCTTCGGTGAACTGGCACTTGGATTATTTTTTTCCCTGAACTGGTTGTAGCCTGCTCGTGGCTGGAGACACTCTCCACATGCTGATCCCAACTCAATGCTAGCTGTGCCTCTATCTGAACATTTTAATTCTTTCATGGGATGTGGGCTTCAGTGGCTAAGCAAGTATTTATTGCCCATCCCTGAGGGCGATTGAGACTCATTGCTATGGTTCTCGAGTCACATGTTAGCCAGACCAGATTTCCTTCCTAAAGGACATTGGCAAACCAGATTTTCTTTTCTGACAATTGACAATGGTTTTGCAGTGTGGTCATCATTAAACTTTTAATTCCAGATTTTTATTGAGTTCAAATTTCACCATCCACCATGATGGGATTTGAACCTGGATCTCCAGAGCATTACCCAAGGTATCTTAATTACTAGTGACAATGCCACTATACCACTGCTTGAGATGAAGTGAAGTGGCTCCTTGTCAATATGATAATATTACATTCTTTCTTTATGGTGCCCTATTAGCTGCCCAGGCTGCATTTTGGGCATGTGGGAGCCAGACATCAGAAAGGAGAAGGATGGAGCCAGGGAACAGGAGATAGGTAGAAGACAAGAGGAACATGGTTACATCATCTGCAGCTTGCTCGTCATGTCAAATAGAAGGATAATGCTTATGTGGGGATCAAGAAGGATGTTAATTGCATGTTAAGTTGATCTAGCTGTAGGCAGGTGGTAGGAATTAAGCGGAGATTCACTTGAGCCCACATGAATAGGATTGGACTGAAAGTGTGTTTGTTGAATGAAGAAGTGCATGTTTATAATGTGTATCTCTGTAAATAAATGCTTACCAAGGATTGGCTCCAGTTCTATTCTTCACCAACTGGCTTTCTGGAATTGAACATAAGGCAGGAACGTCCCTTCATCTCAATGTTTTCAGTGACACCAGATGCCATAAGCACTCACAACCAGTCCCGTAATGATACGGAACTATCTCCTCAGTGGGGTGCAGGAGAAGCAGATATCCTTGTTCCTCACTGATTCTGCTCTGTTGTCTCCTATTATGTACTACCTTATTCTGCAAGAGAGAAGGAAACATTGCAGTGCTTGTTTTGCACTGTGTTTGGATAATCTTCCTGCCAAAGCTGGAAGTATGTGGAAGCATGAGAAACTGAGCAAGAGGCTGGCATCATTAGAATTTATAAGAGGATGGGATGGATGTTAGGCTAGAGTCCTGAGTCTACAGGCTGGTGCTAAGTGAATGGCAGGGATATAGAATATTTGTAAGACATATATGGTGCTAAGATGAAAAAAGTTCTCTTATCTATTAAAGACTTGAGTATATATATATATGTATATAATTTATATGTAATAATTCACATACATAAAAGCCCATACATAGTCAATGATACCCAGATTCTGTAAATGAATAAACAAAATGATATGGAAGCAGTCAAGCAGTTATATTGCTGTAATGGTAGCATTTGCTATGTCAACCAACATCTACTGAAGTACAAGTAGATTTTCTTTCAATAGACGTTGGCAGTTTCCTCCCAAAAAATTAAAAGGCAGGAGATTTAAATAACTTGTCAACTTGACGGTTCATCAGAACTTACTCACTCTTTATGAGCATTTTTGCCTGCTCTAAAAGAAATTATAGTCCTCACACTGTGGGACGAGACACTTTGCTCAGCGAATTGGGGTCTGTTTGATCTCAGCAATGAGTTCCAATGGCCTGAAAGGGGCAGCAGTTGATGGTCATTGGGTGGACAGAAAGTGCAGGGAATTGGAAACCTCCTATCAACCCTATCGGAAAGCAGGAGGGCACAGTGAGTGTTTGGCATGGTGTCATGGGTGTATGGAAGAATCCAGGTGGAAGGGAAGCTCCGCCAATACATGTGGGGGCCGGAAGATCATGCCTGTTCCCTATCCCCACAGAGGGGTGTTTTGACGTTACTTCGGAGGACCTGATCTGTTTAGAAACCAACAGCAGACTCTGCCTAGAGTGAGAAGCAATGACAGGTCCAGTTTAAATGCCATCAGGCACTATTGGAATTAAAGAATGTTGATACACATCTATACCAGACTCAGACGAGCACCTCAATTGCCTTCAAAACCACCAGTGTTAAAATCAGAAACTGCCCATAGCAGGACAGTAAACGGAATCGCTCAATTTAAACTGTAGGCTACCATCTCCCCTGGTTTCACTGTGCCTTCCGCTCATTAACTGGACTTGGCAATGATTGTACCCATTACTGAACTTGCTCTGCAATGCAATACTTCAAAGAAAGGATCCTCTTGGTTCAGATTTTTTGAAGAAGATTTTTCAAATCTTGTTAGCTCTCCAATAGGCCTTGTGAGCAACAAGACTAACTCCACAGCTGTTAGACTGAGTTCCAAATGCTTAAATCTCTGCCCCATTGCCACAGTGATTTACCGACATCTGTTGGAGAAGCAAGGAATAAAAACTAGTGGACTTGGATAGTGGCCATCTATTATCCATATTCAATGTGTTACTGGACTGGTTAGGACCAAAAATAAACCAGGCTTCTGCCTCAAAGTTCACATAGTTAACACCACAGTTGTTTTTATGGAAGAACAAAGGAGAGAATTTGGGTTTTGAGGCACTTATTGCTGTTTTGTGAAGGTTTATTTTCCTGGGGATTCATTGCTTTGATGATTTACAGTTTGGGCGGGAACCTTTAATCACTGCCCTCAATTTAGGTTAAGTTTTTTTTTATTAATCCAATCATGGTGCAACTGTCAGTATATTTACCTCTGGTGACACCGTACACATTTCATCCTTAAGCTACACCAAGTTATTTTGTCTTTTGTTTCACCTTTCCAGTGTATTTCACCGAAAGGCCGAGGATTCATGCTGGGAGCCTATGACTGTTCTTGTAAGTCTGGATTCTATCGTCCCAGTGGTGTTTCGCAGAAAAGCTTTGATGGTAAGTGCCTCCTGACGAGCAAGAAATGGGCCTGATTAATAATGCAGCATCTTTTTTTCATCTTGTCAGGGGCATGTACTCAATTCCCAAGGACCTTAGGGGCTGGGTTTATGCAATCATTCATAGAAGTGATATCCCGTATACCCTGTAATCTGTAATTTACCCAAAGGTCAGATAAAAATGTCTTCAAGATGTTTGATTTGTACAACTAACTCAAATAAACTCCCTTAGCTCATGTTAACGTGGAATTTACTACTGTAAACTGTGTTGGGAGTGGTTTATAGTAAGGTTATGTGCACATTTAGAAGTGATAATATTTTATTGCTGATTGGATTTAATAAAATATTGTTTTCAATGAATTTTCCAGCCGAAAGGCGCAGGAAAATACCTAATCACTGGCGTATGTATACTCTGTAATGCCTCACTCTCGTAAGATCTGGCTCATAAAATTTATTTTAAACATTCTAAAAAGCTACCCAATTCAACAATGGTTTCACTGCATTCGCAGGAGATATGAATAGGAGCTATTTTGATGCACTTCAGGGTAATGAGTGCTTCTCAGCCAAAGCTGTATAAAAAGGATTATTAAAGAAAAATTACTGAAGGCTCACATAATAGAATCAAATGAATAACATTTAAGATCACATCTTTATAATGATTTGTTTAATTTTACTGTCGTGTTTCTCAACCTTTTAATCTCATCCTCTTTTTTTGTGAAATCAGGAAATTTTGTGTTTTTTTTCCTTTGAACTAAATAAGAAACTGTCCTCCTCTATTGAGAGACATTCATCTTATTTTCCCTCCCCCACATTTATAGGGACATTAGGTAGGAGTGCAAGAACTGGAGTAGACTATTTAGCCCCTCAAGATCACTTCAGTGAGATAATGGTTCATCTGTGATGTTCTTCCTTTGGATGTTCGCAGCTAGCAGATTGCACCGTTCTTTTTGCCTACACCCCAGAGACACTATGGGAAACTGTAAAATGTTCATCAGAAGAAGTAATGTTTACATGCCTGTGCCTTGGCTGCACTTTGATTAGTCTTCAATCCAGGCAACAAAGACACAAGGGCTGAATTATACGAGATGCTGGATTCTCCACCCGCCTTCCAAGCTATAAAGTTAGGGGCAGTGGGAGATTTTGGGGGGGTGGGGATGTGGGCTGAACCAGAGCCATTGAAGCTAAATGTGGGACTGCTGTCCTTCTGTTGTATCTCTGGAAAATCAGATGCCAGTTGTGATCTATTCCTCTTTGGTTGCGTATGATGTTTGGAATTTGGCTGTCCTTGACCCTAGTATGATTTGGAACTTCAGAAGACACTTCTCTTGGAACTAATTCTGTCTCATTTTCATTAGATAAAGTAGCAAAGACACAATCATCAGGCAATTCAGATTCAACTAATCTTCTATCGTAGAATTCATAATACCAGGGATTAAAGATTGGTATTTCTGGAGATTACCTCAGACTACATGGGTGGGCAATTCCACTATTTGTCCACTCAATTTTGTGTTGACTATAATGTAACCTTTTAACAATATGATCTTTTCCATGGATGTCCTGAAAACTGCATCAGCTGGTTTTAAAGGAAGACTTTTCATCTTTTGTTGATCTGTAATCTCAGGATTAAGAGATGCAGCAACATCAGTATCAACTGTGTCCTAATAGGTTGTCCACTAAACTTCAGAAACACCCAGAATCTATGTGATCCATCCTGTAGAAATGAGGCATTCAGTTGGAACTCATCATATTTCTGGACATTTTCTTCTTCACGGTTATAATCCTGTTCTTCTTTGTCTTAAATGTTTTTTGTACATTGCAACTTGTTCTTTTTGTAGATACCTTGATTCTTCTCAGGGGAAGCTGGTCTAACCCAACTAGTTTTTGCAATTTAACTCATTTTGCCACAATCCTCACATTTACTATCGTTGTTCCAGCATTCACCCACTGAATGGCCCATTTTAGCACATCCTTGATATGTTTGTTGTTCTTTTGACTTCTTACGGGCAGCTCCTATCTTGTGAATCTTCATTCCTGAAACAAATTTTGAAACCTCTTTCGCAGCCACTTTCACCGAAAATGCGATTTCTACGTCTGTCTTTGAAGTCAAAGCATGTTCAGTAAGTAATCATCTTTAATCATTTTGAAGACCACAAACTAGACTAGACTGACTTGCCAAATTCACAATCTTGTGCCAGCCTTTTTAAGATTGGACCAAACTGAGCAATGCTTTAATCTTTCGTCTGATTCTGTTGGTGGAACCTGAACTATTCCGCAATGAACAATAGCTTTGGAGAGTAATATTCTTTAAGGATCTTTGTCAAGTCATTTTAAGTTTTGGTTCCTGGCTTTGCTGGATGAATCAAGCTCCTGAACAAATTGAAGGTTTTACTTCTCATTGTACTGAGAAAAACTGATATGCGCAATGCTGCAATTTTATTCACTTATATAAAGTACTGAAATGCTTAACGTAGGAACCCCATGATTAATTTTCTTCATTGAAAGGCCCCATTATCCTAATTGACTGAAAGTTTCTCTTGTAGGCACTAGCGAATAGAGACTGCTCTGTACATTTTTTTATTGTCTTTCCAGTCCTCCCATTTTTACTGACATGGTTGTCTACCTCTAACGAAACCACAGCCAAGGCAAGGAATTGCTGATCTATACTGAGGAACAGGTTTAAGGGTCTAATCAGTGAGATGTTACGCTGTAGAATGAGTTATAAGGGTCTGATCAGTGGGATGTTGCACTAAGGAACCATTGGTTTGATGTATGTATTTTTTTCTAAATGGCCATAGCTGTAGAGTTAAATTATGCCAGATATTCTCTTGAATCTCACCCTTCTCAATTTGAAAAATAAACTTTTAGAAATACACAGAGAGCTTTCTCTTACTTGAGCCTTCCTACCACTGGGTATTCAATCTTTAATCTTGTTGTTGCTTTTTCCCTCAGTCTTCCAAAATTCAAAATATAAGAATCCACAGTTCTTTACTCTTAGGATTTTTACTCAATGTCCTTTGTGGAACAAAATCCTGGCTACTTATTATTTTCTTTCTGTAATGCCTTAACTATGTTAGGAGTTGTAGGCTTTAATAGGAAAGGAAAAGACTTGGTTTGCACACACAAATTCAAAGTAACACCCAAGAGGTTTCATTGAAGAGTTGTCCCTTTGCTCTGCACAGAATACAAAACTAAGGGCAAAACAAAACCCCAGGCACACATCCTGATGACATCACCATCAAATCATATGATCAGCTCTTAAACTAACCTTGCAACACTTTTAAATATATAGCAGATAGCAAGTAAGAGTAATTTATACAGAAAGTGTGGAGCCACAAGAATAAAAAGCATACAATTACTTTAATTTGTTATTCTCACCCAATAAAAACTGTTACAAATTTCCAGGGGATCTATGACATAGACAGGAGGTGCTTACACCATATAGTCTTCATATTGCTGTGCCAATCTACTGTAGTTACTCATATACCTCCTAACACCTCCTAACAACCATATAATTAAATACCAACATTATAGGTGCGGAAACTAAGTTGTAATCATTGATAAGTAAATAAAATTGAGTCGGTTGTGAATTTGATTTTCAGTGAAACTTTCCTCAAAGCTAATTACTACTGAAATGACAAAATTTTGTGAAGAAATATCAGATAAAGAGCATAATAGAATCTCAATGTGCTCTAATACTGTCTTTAAAATATTGTGTATAATATGAGCACTTTTAATATTCAAATACAGAATTTAGTTCCTTTAAACAAATACAGCATTTACAAATTGAGCAGAAGCGATTAAAGCAGCTTGCAGATGTATAAGTAGAAAACCTGCACAATGGCAACTGTATCTTTCTCAAATGGCTAACAAATGTATGTTTGGGACAGCTGAAATTGATACTCTCAAATATGAAGGCTTTAAAGTTCAAAAGTTTTAAAGTTTAAAGTTCATTTATTAGTGTCACAAATAGGCTTATATTAACACTGCAATGAAGTTACCATGAAAATCCCTGAACCATTATACTCGGGCACTGGTTCAGTTACACTAAGTGAGAATTTAACATGGCCAATGCACCTAACCAGCACATCTTTCAGACTATGGGAGGAAACCTCTCCTTCAAATGTAAAGGAAACCTGGAAGGAAATTAATATTTGCAATAAAATGAATTTTTTTTGTACAAGTAAAATAATGCATCCATATATCTTGTAAACCATGTCTAAATAGTGACTAAGGAAGAGGAAGGAAAAGGAATGATTAGGGAAAATGGTGTTATTTGCAACTGATGTAATTAGTAGTCAGAGTGCTGTGAGCCAGGAAGCAGTTTAGACACAGGTGAGGTGTTGAAGAAGCAGCAGGAGTAAGAAAGAGACAGGCAGTCATCCCCAGAAACCAGTTCAGCTAAAAATTAGGAACAGATAAAGGCAACACAAGAGCAGAGGAGAGATTCAACCATCCTTAGGAAACACCTCAGCTCGAAATGAAGTACTGAAGGCAAAAGGCAGTTTGAGCAAAAGATGGTTTTCTTTGCTGAACTAAAGACCATTCTAGGCACTGGTCACTTATGCTGTATGATGTGGTAATCACTGGCTAGATATGGCCAGTAGGTTTATTGTTAATGTTTGGGAAATGGGGTTCTCAGCAGAGTTAAGGATTAAAGCAGAACAGCTTTTGAGGGACTAACTGCTTAATGTTAATTCGCTGATGTATCAGGTTGTTCTTTGAATTTTTTATTATCTGTCATCTTGGTTAATAAACATTCATTATTTGTTGTTTAATGAAAAAGATATCTGAGTTTTCATTGTTTCTGCAAACGTTTCTCGCTAATATGTATGCCAAAAAAAGCACCATGCGAAACCAGTGTGTCAGGTTGGAACACTCTGATGCACAATATCAGTGGGATTGCGTAATAAGTCAAACATGTGGAGTGGCACAGTGGTTAGTACTGCTGCTTCATAGCCCCAGAGGTCCAAGTTTGATTCCCAGCTTGGGTCACTGTCAGTGTGAAGTCTGCATGTTCTCCCCATTGTCTGTGTGGGTTTCTTCCAGGAGCTCCGGTTTCCTCCCACAGACTGAAGGACGTGTTGGTTAGGTGCCTTGGCCATGCTAAACTTTCCCTCAGTGTACTTGTGACATGAATAAATAAATTGAAAAATTTTCAATGTCAAAGCATGATAGGAATTGAAAGATTTGTTCAGTGACATCATCACCATCGATACTTCAAAAGCTCAGATCTCTGGATTGGATGTAGATCCAATTTATTTTTAAGCTATTCTAATTTAGATTATTAAAGCCATGAACAGGAAAATTGTCATTTATGTGAGGTGTTTTGCAGAACAACAATATTGTCAGATTGAATGACAGACGCTTGCAATGGCAATGAATTACAATGTTTCTGCTTCTGCTGTTATGGGCCCCCATTCAATGTTATTTTATACCAATAATTCCTTTTTATTCTATCTTTGGAAAGCTAACAATGAGTTATGTTCTCTGGCCTCAGAAGTAACATTTAAAATATCAATCATAAACTATCCACAGAAAAGAATAGAAACTCTAGCACGTCACAACGTTTGAGTGAGTATAAATTAAGAGAGATGGATACTCAGCAAGACCTTGGAGTCCTCATGCATCAGTCGCTGAAAGTAAGCGCGCACGGATACAGCAGGCAATAAAGACACAAATAGTACATTGGCCTTCATAGCGAAAGGATTTGAGGATAGGCACAGGAACATTTTGCTGCAATTGTATAGAATGTTGGTGTGTGCTGTTTTGGTGTCCTTAATCTAAGGAAGGATATCCTTGCTGTACAGGGAATATAGCGAAGGTTTGCCAAGCTGACTGCTGGGATGGCAGGTCTGTCAAATGAGGAGAGACTTAGTTGTTTAGGACTATATTCACTGGAGTTTAGAAGAGTCAGAGGGAATCTCATAGAAACTCATAAAATTCTAACATGGTCAGACAGAGTACATTCAGAAAGATTGCTCCCAATGGTAAGAGAGTCCAGAACTAGGGGTCATAACTTGAGGATAAGGGGTAAATCTTTTTGAACTGAGGTGAAGAGAAACTTCTTCATCCAGAGAGTGGTGAATGTGTGGCATTCGCTACCACAGAATGTAGTTGAGGCCAAAACTCTGTCTCATTTCAAGAAGAATTTAGATATACCTCTTGCGGCTAAAGGGATCAAGGGATATGAGAGGAAGGGTGGATCAGGATATTGAATTCAAGGATCAGCCACGATCAAAATGAATGGCAGGGCTGGCTGGAAGGGCCGAATGGTCTATTCCTGCTTCTAGTTTCTATATTTCTATGTAAAACCCAAATCCAATGTCCACTGAAACCACTTCATGTCCACTGAAATAACTTCATTTTGCAATTCTCAACATCAGGAAACAACATGTCATTTCAGGTTTAACATGGGATTGTTGTATTAACAAACTGCACCTGGGGAAAAAGACGCACAAAAATATCATTGAATGCAAGAGAATAAATATCAATAATTGAAGACTGCATTATTCTCCAAAGAGACAGAATTGAGATGCTCAAAGCATTGAAAAATCATGAACTTTGAACTCGGCATGTGTTGTGGCCACCGAGGGATCATAAAATCAAAATTATGCTTGCTTGAAAATATGTGATTCCTGATATCAATAAGATTCATCGAGTGAACATTAGAGCATAAGAAACAGGGCTCAGAATAGGCCAGTAGCGTCTTAAGCCTGTTCTGCATTTAGTAAGATCATGGCCGATCTGATTGTGGCCTTAATTCTGCCTTTCCGCCAGACTCCCTGCCCCTCGTACCACCAATCCTTGACTCTATCCCCGATCTAAAATCTGTCTAACTCAGCATTGAAACTATTCAATGACCCACTATCCGTTGGATAGAGAATTCCAAAGACTAACAGCCTTCCATGGGAAGAAATTCCTGCATCTTAAAACGCTAGACAACACAAGTAGGAAACAAGGAAGGACCGTTTCTGATTACTTGATCTTCAGGCATGGACTGTACGATATATGTGGTGGCATGGTGGCACAGTAATTAGCAAGCTGCTTCACAGCGCCAGGGATCCAGGTTCAATTCCAGCCTTCAGTTACAATCTCTGTGAGTTTGCACGTTCTTTCCATGTCTGCGTGGGTTTCCTCTAGGTGCTCCAATTTCCTCCCACAATCCAAAACTGTGCACATTAGGTGAATTGGCCATTCTAAATTGTCCCTTAGTGTCCCAAGATGTCTGGGTTATTTGATTTGTGGGGTAAATACATGGAGTTATGGGATAGAGTCTGGATAAGAAGTTCTATCAGAGAATGGGTGCAGATTCAATGGACTGAATGGGCTCCTCCTGCACTGTCAGGATTCTATGATAAAGGAGAAACATTGGGAATATACTTTGAATTAGGTCGTGTTTGTGAAAAGATATTCTGGATGACTACTTTTTCTGTTAAAGGCTACACACTAGAAACATTACAGCCTTCCTTTTCTCTTCACAGGTGTTGGCTAACTTGCTATACAGTTGGAATAAAAATCAAATCTTCTTGTTGTTGCTTACACTCCAAGAATTTCACCCTCGGCTGACTACCTGTGTGACCATGGATAATTACTGAACATTTCCAAATATCAAAATCTACACAATTCACAATGTCAAACCTGGATAAAAACATTATATTTCATGGAAATTTAGATGTTGTCAGGAGACATAATGATCCTTTTTTTAAAATTGTTCTCACAATTCTCAGGAAGTCCCGTATTCTGTTATAAGAGAATGACACTGGCTCAGGTCTTTCTGGTTGTAGTCTGGAAAATGTGTTGGGGGACCCATCAGAAATCCCAGTGCAAGGACTCTGTGGAATTGCCTGGGAAGTTTCAACTGTGGATTTGACCTTCCAAAATGTCTTCAACTCTGTATTAGAGTCAAAGAGTTCAACCAATTCGAACTTACTTGCCTGGATAGTAACCGAGGAAATTTGACAGAAAAAAAACCCCACATCTAATTCCTGGATAAGTATACAACTGAACCTTCCCTCTGCACAACCTCCATCCCTATAACATTCCCCCTTTTGTATCCCCCTCGCCCACCAGCACTGATACATATAACCATCCTTTCCCCTCATCGACTCCACCCAATGTCCGACTCAGCCCACCCCCCCAACCTGACCTAACTCGGCTTCATTACCTTGCCGTCCTACCCCACTAACACCCTCCTGATTACCTATCTGCCCCTACCGTCTGCCATCCCACACACTCTACCACTGTACCCAGCTGGCACCTTATCACTCTGCTATCATGCCTCTGACCACTCTGCCACCTGCAACTCTGTCACCTATCAGCCTCCATCTATCCAGCTGGCAGCTTGCTGCTGTACCAGCCCTACTCACTTACTTTATTCACAGTCTTTCATCCGCACTATGAAAAGCCATTTAAATGTCCCAAAACTTTTCAATGTGTTGGTGAATGAAGACTTACCAAAATATGACAGCTAATGATATAAACAGCAATGTCAGCATGGATTTACAAAGGGGAAATCATGCTTCACAAAACTATTGGAATTCTTTAAGGATGTGACTCATAGAGTTGACCAAGAAGAATCAGTAGATAGTCTATTTAGACTTTTAGAAAGCTTTTGACAAGATTTCAAGTAGCAGACTACTATGTAAAGTTAAAATGCATTGGATTACAAGTACTGTCTTGAGATGGATAGAAAGTTGGTTTGCAGATAGGAAGCAAAAAGTTGGCATAAATTTGTCTTTTTGCAATTGGCAGTCAGTGACTAGTGGAGTCCTGCAGGGATCTATATTAGGATCCCAACTGTTCACGTTACATATTAATGATTTGAAAGAGGGAACAAAATGTATTATCTCCAAATTTGCAAATGATACAAAGTTAGGTGGGAGGCTGATCTGAGAGGAGGGTACAGAAATGCTTCAGCGTTATTTGCCAGGCTGAGTCTGTGGGCATATGCGTGGCAGGTACAGCATATATGGGTAAATGAGAGGTTATCCACTTTGATAGCAACAATAGAAAGTAAGATTATTATTTGAATGAGTGTAAATTGAGAGAGGTTGATACTTCGCAAGATCTTGGGGTCCTTGTGCATCAGTTACTGAAAGTAAGCGTTCAGGTACAACAGTCAGTAAAGTATGCAAGTGGTGTCTTGGCTTTCATAGCGAGAGGATTTTGGGTATAAGGATAAGGATATTTTGCTGCAATTGTATGGGGCATTGGTGAGACCATTCCCGGAGTATTGTGTGCAGTTTTGATGTCCTTTCTGAGGAAGGATGTTCTTGCTATAGAGGGAGTTATCAGGTTGATTCCTACAATGGAATGTCTGTTATATAAAATTAAATCGATTAGGATTATATTCCCTGCCAATCCTTGCGGTAATCTGAAGGCGATTGCCAATCCTTGGGGCAATCTGAAGGCGATTGCCAATCCTTGCGAGATTCGACCCTTTATGCTCTCCAAATGTCGGTGAAGAAAAACCGAGATTTGAAAGCATAATTAAAACAAAAGACAGCTTGCCGTCCTTAAGCTGGAAGAAAGTTCTGAAAGCAAAGGCTGTGGAAAGTGCAGGAGAAACTCTGTCACCATTCCAAATGCAGGAATAGCTCAAACCTTACATCAGGATTTCCGATTCCTGTCTGCAGCGGGTATTATGGTGGGTGGGAGTGAAAAATGTTGCAAGAGCTTGAAAATCAGTTTTATAGCAGTTTGAAATATTGCCGTCAAGGCTTCAATGGCATGGCACTTTTGCATGTTAGTAACTCACCTTGATATCAGGGCTACAATGCAATTCACCTGCCTCTACATCTGTGTCTAATTCCAACTGAATGGAGCCTTCAGGGTCAGTGGACCCATCTCATTACAAATCCACCTCCCCAGCACAAATCTAAAGTTGACATACATGTCAAGAATGGAAATAAAATGTTGGGGTGAGGAAAAATCCTGACTCCTGATACCCTTTTTACAGATGAAAATCCAACCCCATGCACCTAGTATAAAGTTGTACATCCTGTTTGCCTTATTAACTGCTTTCTGGACTTGCCCAGCCACCTTCAATGACCTATATGCATGCGCCCGGTCCAGTTGCTCCTGCACTCCCTTTTGAGTTGTATCCTTTGGTTTATATTGTCTTTCCATGTTCTTCCTACCAAAATTAATTACTTGACACTTCTCTGGAGTAAATTTCATCTGTCATCACTCTGTCCATTCCACCAGTCTATATATTTCCACTCGAAGCACATAATTATTGTTCTAATAGTTCATAATATTTCCATGGGTTGTGTTAGCTGTACATTTTGAAATTGTGCCATGCATACCCAAGTTAGATCATCAACATAGGTCAAGAGAAGCTGTGTTTTAACTGCTGGGGTCCCACACAGTACACCTTCCTCCAGTCCAAAAATCAATTTCACCTCCCAGCAATGGTTTCAGAGGCAGATCTTTATACCAGGGCTATAGACAATTCACCACCTCTTGCATCTGAACCTGATCCCGACTCCATGGAGTGTTCAGCGTCAGTGGATGTATCTCTATTAAAGCTCTGTCTCCTGTCTCTCAGCCAACCTCATATCCATGTTGCCACTGTCTCTTTTATTCCATTGGCATTAATTTCACTAACAAGCCTGCCATGTGGCATTTCGGCAAATGCCTTTTAGAAGTCTGTGGATGCCAGTCACAACAACTGTCCTACAGCCTGTAACCAAACCAAAAGAAACATTCAGTTGAGTTTGTTCAAGGTACAGTTTGACTTATTAATTGCTCTGCCTTGAACAAACTCTGCATGGCTTTCCTTAATGCACATTTGCCATAATCCCAGGATAAGATTGGAGAGAAGGTGGAGAGTGTGGTGTTTATGGAATTTATTTTTGTCCAACAGAGGGAGCCAATCCTGGGAGAAAAAAGTCCTGCTTCATTAGCTGAGATGCTAAAAGGATTTTGCGTCTATCAAGAAAACACAAATGCTATGGGTTTAATCTTAGACTTGTGCAGTAGTGCAAAATGGGTGATGGCTAATTGGTCAAACCCTTTTACACTCACCATGGGAAAGAAAGTTAGGGAGGATATAAAACGAGCTGCTGATTTGCTATTCTCTATCCTATGTTATCACCTCAATTAACCTTGTAGAGTGAATGCTCCTTTCTTCAATGTTATTCCAATGGCTGGGTTAAAATTTAATAGAAGGAATTGATTTTGGAAATGTAACTCAGAACATGACACTACACATAGACCAAGATTTTCCTGTCCCATCTTAGTGGGAGTCACTGCAGGGAATGCGAGCCAAAAGTCCATTGATTTGCACTGTGACTGGAAGAACCCAGGGGCAGGTGGGGCTGGAAAATTACAGCCTAGCATTGACAATGAAAGCTGGAATTGTCAGAAATGTGTAAATGCGAGATGGACACCTTTGATCATTCACATTAAATCTGCAGGGTTAGACTGGAGAAACTCAGTAACTGATGGACAAAAGTGAATTAAAAGAGAACAGATGGAGGTCAAGGGCACAAACATACCTATTTTCATACATAGAAACACAGAAGATAGGAGCAGGAGGAGGCCATTCAGTCCATTGAGCCTGTTCTGCCATTCATCACAATCATGGCTGATCATCCAGCTCAGTAGCCTAATCGTGCTTTCTCCCCATAACCTTTGATTCCATTCACCCCAAGAACCATATGTAGCTGCCTCTTGAATGCATAAAACGTTTTGGCATCAACTACTTCCTGTAGAAATGTGGTAATGAGTTCCACAGGCTCACCACTCTTTGGGTGAAGAAATGTCTCCTCATCTCCGTCCTAAATGATCTCTCCTGTATTCTCAGACTATCACCTGGTGATAGTCTGGAGACCCCCACAATCGGGAACATCCTTTCTGCATCTATCTTGTCCAGTCCTGTTAGAATTTTATAAGTCTCTATGAGATCCCCCCTCATTCATCTGAACTCCAGTGAAAACAATCCTAATCTAGTCAGTCTGTCCTCCAGGATCAGCCTGGTAAACCTTCACTGAATTTCCTTGAGAGCAAAAATATCCCTCCTCAGAAAAGGAGACCCAAACTGCACACAATATTCTAGGTGTAGCCTCATCAAGGTCCTGTACGATTGCAACAACACATCCCTGCTCCTGTACTCAAAACCTCTCATAATGAAAGCCAACATGCATTTACCTTATTTACCGCCTGCTGCATCTGCATGCTTACCTTCAGTGACTGGTGCACAAGGATTCTAAGGTCCCGCTGCACACTCTCGTCTCCCAATTTATAACCCTTCAGGTAGTAATCGACCTTCTTTCTGTGGTTCCAAAATGGATAACCTCACATTTATCCAAATTATACTGCATCTGCTATTGATTTGCCCACTCACCCAACCTGTCCAGATCATGCTGAAGGATCTCTGCATCCATGTCACAGTTCACTCTCTCACTCAACTTAGTATCATCTGCAAACTTTGAGATGTTACATTTTGTTCCCTCATCCAAATCATTAACATATATTGTGAATAGCTGAGGTCCCAACATCAATCCCTGTGGCACTCCACTAGTTGCTGCTTGCCAATTTGAAAAGAACCCATTAGTTTCTACTCTTTGATTCCTCTCTGCCAACCAGTTCTCTATCCATCTTAATACGCTTCCCCCAATCCCGGGGCTTTAATCTTGCACTTTGTCAAGTGCTTTCTAAAAGTCCAAATATACCACATTGACTGGTTCCCTCTTATCAACTCTACTAGTTACATCTTCAAAGAATTCCAACAATACTGCTTTCTAAGTGCTCTGCTATAAAGCCCTTTAAATCACACAGTGCAGAAGGAGGCCATTTGGCCCATTTAGTCTGCACATCCACAATCCTAACCAGGCCCCATCCCATAATCCCATGCATTTACCTTAGCTGCCCCCCAGACACTAAGGGGCAATTTAGCATGGCCAATCCACCTAACCCGTACATCTTCGGACTGTGAGAGGAAATCGGAGCACCCCGAGGAAAGTCACGGGGAGAATGTGCAAACACCGCACAGACAACGACCCAAGCCGGGGTTTGAACCCGTAACCCTGGCAAAGTGAGTCGGCAGTACTAACCACTGTGTCACCGTGCTGCCCTTGATAATGGATTCGGCAGCTGATGTGCTTAAAAGCCTGCTAATGCATTTTGGATATCTTCCGGGTACTTTCTATTCTGGAGAATTAATTTCTCCACTCTCATGAGTTTATTGTATTATTTGTGCTTTTGTGAGAGACAGCCAGCAACTGTATTTCCCAGTTGTTCATAATTTATTACCTCACATTTAGCCATTTGGAGTTGTTACCTTTGGGTTGGTTGCAAATTAATTGCATCATTCGAAGTGGATTGAGCTGTGAAGTGTGGAGCTCTCTTTCCAGTTCTGTTTGTGTCCTATTCCCTTCCAGACACAAATCTGGTCCTGTAAATTCTCTTTGAGTTTTCATTTTAGAACCATCTTGGAAACCGAATGGGGTTTTGTTTTAGCTCGGTTATTGAGAAATTTGAAAGAAAGTTAACATTCAACAGTGCATCAAAGAAAAATGGTGGCATGCCATATCCACCTTATTCATTTTACAAAAATGGCATCAAACACGAGTGAGTTTATGAGGAAGGCTGGAGGTGACTCAAAGTTCCTGTGGAATGATGGAAATTAAGCTTTGAAGGGATAAAGGAAGAGTTGCAGCGTTCCAACTGTCACTGTCTCATGAGAGAGGTACACCACACAAGGACACAGAAAAAGTAGGAGTAGTAGGTCACAAGGCCCTTCATTCTGCCCTGCCATTCAATACCATCATGGCTGATCTATGTGCCCACCTCAGCCCCATTTCTGTGTCACTTTCCCAAAGCCTTGATCTATCAAGTATTTATCCATCTCCATTTGAATTATCTTTAATGATCCAGCCTCCAGCACCCTTTGGGGCAGAGAATGCCAGAAATTCACTATGCTCTATGAGAAGAAATTTCTATGCAGATTAGTTTTGAATAACTGGGCCTTTATCTTATGTCCCTCATTCAAGACTCTCCCATTAGTGAAAACATCTCACCATCCACTCTGTCAAGCCCCCTTAGGATCTTATATATTTGAGTAAGGTCTCTCCTCACTCTTCTAAACTCCAAGAAATACAGACCCGGACTATTTAGCATCTCTTGGTAGGATAACCCTTTCATCCCAAGAATTGGCCAGGTGAATCTCCTTTTGACTGCCTATAATGTTACGATACCCTTTTTTAGGTAAGGGGACCAAAACTGGCCATAATACTCCGGGTGAAGCCCATTTGCCTGTACAATTGCAACAAAAACCTCCCTATTTTTAAATTCTAGCCCATTTGCAATAAAGGCCAAAATGCTGTTTGCCTTCTTAATTAGTTGTTGTATCTGCTTGCTAGATTTTTGTGATCCATGAATTTGAACACCTTGATCCCTCTGTACTTCACTTATCTGCAGTCTCTTTCCATTGAAATAATCCTTTTGATTCCTTCTACCAAAGTGCGTGATCTCACCCTTCCCCACATTAAACGTTTGAAGATCAATTGTTTTGTGATTCAGTGTGATTTTCAGTGTGTCCTATTGAAAGTGGATCCTATGATTCCAGAAGAGGAGACCATCTCACCCATTTAGCTGACCAAACATAAAAGAGCTATCCACTCTATTGCCACTTTCTGGTTCTATGTCCTCTCCCCACCTCCTTCCCCACCTTTCCAAATGGCTTTCTTTTCAATTATTTCCACCATTCTCTCATATATTTTTCCTTCGTTTCTCACAGTTGATTTGCCGTTCTCATTTAAACTTGCATTTATGTGGCACTCCCCGACCATAATTTTACAAAGGAGGTACCAACGTGGGTAGGTTTGTCAGAATGGCAGGTAGTAAACTGAAGCCCTTGAGAAATTATTGTAACTAAAGCTGCAGAAGGATAAAGAGAAAAGCTTGAACGCTTGGCAGTTTACCATGGTTGACACTAAATTAATTGACAGATACGCGCAAAATAATCTGAGCTCCTTCTCGAGGCATCCAATAAGCATCCATTACCAAATCCAGCACAAAAAGCAGCCTTCTCAGTAACACTAATAGAAATCATTCCGAACAATAGCCTTATCTCAGTATGTTTATTTAATCACACAAACTATATCTGTTGTAAAAATTGCTTTATAAATCTTGTTTTCCTCATTTTTCTTCACCATTGCGCCTCACGGATTCAATTGTAAATTGTCACCTGGTTGTTAAATGATTCAGAGAGTCATGCGAGACTTTGGGTAATTATAGCTGGAATTTTCTGCCTCTGGGAAGGCAATGGCCTAGTGGTATTATCGCTAGACTATTAATCCAGAAACTCAGCTAATGCTCTAGGGGCCCAGGTTCAAGTCTTGCCACAACAGATGATGAAATTCGAATTCAATAAAAAAGTATCCGGAAATAAGAATCAACTGATGATGTGGCACAGTAGCACAGTGGTTAGCACTGCTGCTTCACAGCCCCAGTCACCTGGGTTCGATTCCCAGCTTGGGTCACTGTCTGTGTGGAGTTTGCACGTTCTCCTTGTGTCCGCATGGATTTCTTTTGGGTACTCCAGTTTCCTCCCACAATCCAAAGATGTGCGGGTTAGGTTAATTGGTCATGCTAAGAAAAATTTGCCCTTTACTGTCCTGTCGGTTAGAGGGATTAGTGAGTAAGTATGTGGGGATATGGGGATAGGGCGTGGGTAGGATTGTGTTCGGTGCAGACTCAATGGGCCAAATGGCCTCTTTCTGTACTATAGGATTTCTATGATGACCATTAAACCATTGTCAGTTATTGGAAAAATCCATCTGGTTCATTAGTGTCCTTTGGGAAGGAAATCTGCCACCATGTGACTCCAGGGTCACGGCAATGTGGTTAATTCTTAACTGCCCTTGGGAAACTAGGAATGGGCAATAAATGCTGGCCAGCCAGTGACACCCATGTCCTGTGAATGAATTTATGAAAATCATGCCAATGAGACCTCCTGGTTCTGCCAAAAGTGCACCCTCATCACGGGTTTCCCAGTGGCATTGAGTGCAGTCAATATGGATCCCATTGACAACGGCGGGAGTAGAAGATCCTGCCATCAGCAAATAGCACACTGCCTCACACCGTGAGAAATGTATGGCAAGGAAGGCTAGGAAGTGGGTAGGAGTGTAAACTGGTTTCAAGGAGGCTTTTGGCAACAAGAGGAAGGAGCAGCACTCATGAACTAAGACTCATTTCTAGAATAAAAGCAAAATACAGTGGCCTTCAAGAAACAAGCCAACTCCATTATAAGGAACTGAATTGTTGATTTTGTTGCAACATGGAAAAGTAAATAAACAAGTCTCAGAAAATCTTTAATATCTGAAGACACCTTTCAGACCATTGCCATAACACATCCTGTCAAAACCCTATATAGAATTTTTACAAGAGAAACAGAGCCCTATGAAATATTAGCCTACATTGCGGTAGACTTGTTCATTCAAGCTCTCTCTCTTCTCTGCTTTAACAACATCATTGTAGACTTTCCAATCCAACTTGCCTTGGCAACTGCCCCTGTGAAGTAATGGTTAACTGACGTTGCATTTACCCTTCACACTCACCAGGTCTGATACATCGGGAAGAGTTAAGATAGGCAGCAGGAGGCCAGTCTGTGAGTGATGAGTCATAGAACAGGATAAAGCAGATGGAGGGAAAAGGAAAGGAATTAGTCACTGGAAGATGAGGCCACCTTCCTCTCCACTTTGGGGCCAGGGAGCAAGATCTCTTTGCCCCTGTTTTGAAGAGAAGGAAGGAATTTGAGCACAGAATCTTGAAAAGGTCATCAATGGCAGCATCGTGACACACTGGTTAGCACTGCTGCCTCACAGCACCAGGGACCCAAGTTCGATTCCCAGCTTGGGTCACTGTCTGTGTAGAGTCTGTACATTCTCCTCGTGTCTGTGTGGGTTTCCTCTGGATGTTCCGGTTTCCTCGCACAGTCCAAAAGACATGCTGGTTAGGTGCATTGCCATGTTAAATTTTCCCTCAGTGTTCCTGAACAGGTGCCAAAATATGGTGACTAGAGGATTTTCACAGTAACTTCATTGCAGTGTTAATGTAAGCTATCTGTGACGCCAGTAAATGAAGTTAAATTCAATGAACCTTCCTGGAAGTTTGCAAAAGTCCAACAGCCAATTGAATCACATGCTGAGGGTCAGCGTATAGAGTTTGCCGACATCTTTAGATAGAATGTTAATTACCAGCTGCGTTGATAGTTCAAACAGTTGCTACCCAGGTTTCATCTATTTCACACAACTGGACATAGTTATTGAAGAAATTGTTCAGTTTGGCCTGATTTGATGATAAACTTCGATGATCTTACTTTAACAAAAAGGATCTGTGTAGAGGGCATGGTGATATGGAGGCTGCAAATAATATTGGCACAGATTTGATCATAGTAGGTAAGAACATAGAACATTACAGCGCAGTACAGGCCCTTCGGCCCTCGATGTTTCACCGGCCAGTGGACCCTCTAACCTAAACTATTCCAATATCATCCATATGCCTATCCACCGACCATTTGAATGCCCCCAAAGTAGGCGAGTCCACAACTGCTGCAGGCAGGGCATTCCACGCTCTCACCACCTTCTGTGTAAAGAACCTGCCTCTGACATCCGTCCTATAACTACCACCTCTTAAATTTAAAGTTATGTCCCCTCGTGTTGGTCATCACCATCCGAGGAAAAAGGATCTCACTATCCACCCTATCCAATCCCTTGATCATCTTATACGCCTCAATTAGGTCACCGCGTAACCTTCTTCTCTCTAATGAAAATAACCTCAGGTCCTCAGCCTTTCCTCATAAGGCCTTCCCACCATACCAGGCAACATCCTGGTAAACCTCCTCTGCACCTTTCCAATGCTTCCACATCTTTCTTATAATGCGGCGACCAGAACTGTACGCAGTACTCCAAGTGCGGCCGCACCAGAGTTTTGTACAGTTGTAACATAACCTCACGGCTCCTAAATTCAATCCCTCTACCAATAAAAGCTAACACAACGTACGCCTTCTTAACAACTTTATCAACCTGGGTGCCAACTTTCAAAGAGCTATGTACTTGTACCCCAAGATCCCTCTGCTCGACAACACTATGAAGGGTCCTTCCATTAGCCCTATATTTCATATGCCTGTTATTCCTACCAAAGTGAATCACCTCACACTTATCCGTATTGAATTCCATTTGCCACCTCACGGCCCAGCTCTGCAACCTATCTATGTCCTCTGCAAACTGTAACATCCATCCTCGCTGTCTACAACTCCCCCCACTTTGGTATCGTCAGCAAATGTACTAATCCAACCCTCTACACCCTCATCTAGGTCATTTATAAAAATGACAAACAGCAGTGGCCCTAAAACAGATACTTGAGGTACACCACTTGTAACTGCACTCCAGGTTGAATATTTCCCATCAACCACCACCCTCTGTCTTCTATCAGCTAGCCAATTCCTAATCCAAACTGCGAAATCACCTTCAATCCCATGCATCTGCACTTTCTGCAGTAGCCTACCATGGGGAACCTTATCAAACGCTTTGCTAAAATCCATATACACTACATCAACTGCCTTACCCTTATCTACCTCTTTGGTCACCTCCTCAAAAACTCAATAAGGTTTGTGAGGCACGACCTACCCTTCACAAAACCGTGCTGACTATCCCTAATCAATTTATTCCTCCCTAGATGCTTATAAATCCTATCCCTTATAATTCTTTCCAAGACTTTGCCCACAACAGAAGTCAGGCTCACCGGTCTATAATTTCCAGGATGGTCCCTACTCCCCTTTTTGAACAAAAGGACAACATTTGCCATCCTCCAGTCTTCCGGCACTATACCTGTAGCCAACGACGACATGAAGATCAAAGCCAAAGGCTCTGCAATCTCCTATCTAGCCTCCCAGAGAATCCTAGGGTAAATCCCATCTGGCCCAGGGGACTTATCAATTTTCATACCCTCAAGATTCGCTAACACCTCCTCCTTATGAACCTCACACCTCCTCCTTATGAACCTCACACCTCCTCCTTATGAACCTCACACCTCCTCCTTATGAACCTCTGTAAGTGCTGTAAGGATAGCAGCACTTCCACATTATCCATCGATTCACCACCACCATGATTCAGTGGCTGGAGACAGATTGGCCAGGTTGTGCCCACATCTTAAATCAATTCTTAGGTGTTAGTAACACCATTCATTCGTTGCGATCAAGGGTCACCTCATTCCCATGCTTCCAGGACACCAGTGATGGGGAATCCAGTGATCCATGTTTTTATCTGTTTTTATTCATTTACGCGATGTAAGCATGTTGATGTTTATTGTCAATCTCTAGTTGCTCTTCAGAAGGTGGTGGTGAGCTGGTGGGCTGCATTCTTGAGTTAAATAAATACTTTGTGGTTAGTCTTCACACTAGAAGACACCAATAATATTTCAAAAATACTAAATAATCAAGGGGCAGAAACGGGTATGGCGGGGAGGGGGGGAGAGTGGGGGTGGAATAAATACAATAACTACCACTAGAGAAAAAGTACTAGAGAAACTAATGGGGCTAAAGGCTGATAAGTCTCCAGGACCTGATGGATTACATTCTAGGAAATTAAATGAAGTAATTACAGAGTTAGTGGATGGACTAATTTTTCGAGAATCCTTAAATTCTGCAAAAGTGCCATAGGATTAGAAAACTGTCAAAGTACACAAAAAGGGAGGAAGACAAAAACAGGTAACTATAGGACAGTTAGCTTAAAATTTGCTAATAGGAAAATGTGAAAGTCCATTATAAAGGACGTAATAGCAGAACATTTAAACATGCTTAATATAATCCAGCAGAATCATCAAAGCTTCATGAAGGGGAAACCATGTTGATGAATTTATTAGAATTCTTTGAAGGGATAATGAGCAGGATAGATAAAAGAGAACCAGTAGATGTAATATACTTGGATTCCAAAAAGCATTTGATAAGACACCACACAAAAGGTTACTTAATAAGAGCCCATGGTATTAGGATAGTATATTAGCATGGATAAAGGAGTTGCTAACTACTAAAGGGCAAAGAATTGGATATAAGGGACATTTTCAGGATGGCAACCTGTAACTAGTATAGTGCCACAGGGATGAGTGCTGGGGCCAGAATTATTTACAATGTTTATTAATGATTTGGATGAGGGAAGCGAATATACTATTGCAAAGCTTGTGGATGACACGAAAGTAGATGAGAAGGCAAGTGGTAAGGACGACACGGAGTTTATAGAGGGATATAGACAGGTTAGATGAATGGGCAAAAGATTGGCACATGGAATGAAATAAAGTCTCTATAGTCACAGGGTAAAATAAGCTGCTGTCCTCTTTGAGAGTGAGCTGACTGATGATGATATAACCTGAGGGTCACATACCTCAGGTGAGGGGAAAGGTTGAGGAGGTGAAGCTGAATAACATCAAGAAATTCAACTCACAATGTTGGCATCACTCTGCATGATGAACCAGACAACCAACCAAACAAGCATGGTAGGTCCCCATTAAAGACAGTGATGAGGAGGATTGTCTTCGCTCTGAAGATAGTAAATCTGTGGAATTCTTTACCACAGCAGGCTTTAGAGGCTGGATTATTAAGTTTGTTCAAAGCCAAGATAGATGTAAGTAATAAGAGAATCATGGCTATGAGGATAGGGCTGGAAAGTGGAATTGTGGGGCATATCGGATTAGTCTTGACCTCATTGAGTGGCAGAGCAGACTCGATGCGCTAAATGGCTTACTTCTGTTCCTACATCTTATATTTTTAATAAATTAGTCAAACCTGATTTCCTTTTCATGAAACCATGCTGATTCAGCCTGACTGCACTGAAATTTTCTAAGAAGCAGGTATAACCTTCTTGATGTCAAGGACAGTCACTTGCACCTGACCTTTTGAATTCAGCTTTTTTTTTCCATGTTTGGATCAAGATTTTAATATGGTCAGGAGTGAAATGGCTCTGGCAGAACCCAAAGTGAGCATTAGCGAACAGGATATTGCTGAGTACGTGCCACTTGATAGCATCATCAACGACAACTTCCATCGCTTTGCTAATATTAAGACACAGCTGATGGTAAATGCCAAGTTGCTGAAATCCCAAAGGGGAATAACTGGTCACCCTATTATAGAAAGGTACTGTTAAACTAGAAAGAGAGCAGAAAAGATTTACCAGGATGCTGCCAGGATTTGACGGTTTATAAGGAGAGGCTGAAGAGAATGGGACTTTTTTTTCCCTGGAGCATAGGAGGCTTACGGGTGATCTTATGGAGGTTGATAAAATAATGAGGGGCAATGATAAAGTCAACATCTTTTCCTAAAGTTAGGGGAGTCTAAAATTAGATTGCAAAGGTTTAAGGTAAGAGGGGAGAGATATGAAAGGGTCCAGAGAGGCAATTTTTTCACACAGAGCATCGTATCTGGAACAAGCTGCCAGAGGTAGTAGTAGAGGTGGGTACAATTTTGTCTTTTAAAAAGCATTTAGACAGTAATATTGGTAAGATATGTGTTGAGGGATATGGACCAAATATGGGTTATTGGTAAAAACTAGGCCGCATGGACAAGTTGGGCCGTGGAGCTATATTCTCTGATTCTAACTGTTAAAATGATTCTTGCAATTTGTATATTATGAGGAGGCTTTCAGAAATCAAGGAATGATGTGCCTGAATGATTGTGATGATTTTAAATGAAAGCAAACATTTATTAAAGTAACTTAAATTAAAAAAGCACACTGAAGCACAAGAATGGCTTCACACTGTTAACAGCACTTTCAAGTTGACACTGACAGGGGAAGGACCCACAGGAATGAGGCCTACAGGAGGCCCTAGACCTAAAGAGGGAACAAGGCCTATATGAGAGCATATGGTTGAACTCTGGCAGGAGTTTTCTTGACGTGCGGAGGGCAATGAGGGGGTGTGAATCCCCCAAAGACCTTCTGCTGGCAAGTAGGGTGGGAGTTATGCCAGTGATGATCGGGAAGTCTTTAATGTGGTTTTAAATTGGGGGCACCCTTTAAAATTAGTGTCCCGATCTCTGTGGAACCAGGCTTGCTGGTATCTTTAGATCCCACCCCTCACAGTGACGATGCAAAACTTTGCTTTAAAATGGCAAAGTGTGCAAAGATCTGGACGGAGAACTTTCCTGTTTCTCTGCTCTGGTTTCATTCTAATCCTAAAACATTGCCATTTTTTTTGGGAAAATTCTGCCCAATGTCTCTTTTTTCAGCAATATTCAATCTCTAGACTCCCAAGAAACTCATCTCTGTCAGGGAAAGAAATCTGCTATCCTCTGACCTACACGTGACTCCAGATCCACAGAAATGTGTTTGACTCTTAACTGTCACCTAGTTCAGGGACAATTAGGGATTGGCAACAAATGTTGTCAATGATGCCCACATCTCATCAAATATTAAAAAAGAAAACGGGAGGACATTTCACTATGGAAATTGGGTGGGGTTGCGAGGTTGCAGGCAGAGAATGTTAGGTGGTAGTGAATCCTTAGGCTTTGATACTCATGTTCCCATTCTGTCATTGAAATCATTGATTAGTATATCTGGGAGCTGAGAAGAAAGTTCTGATGGCAACAGAAGAATGAGCTATTAATCTGGAATGACCATTGCTGTGTCAATCTACTTTTGTTCATCCTTCTTTATGTTATTTTTAATTTTTTTTTATCCCATTCCATCATATCTTTCAGGAAAGCTTTTATATTAAACCAGGATTATTAATTCTCAGGGAATTTGTTGGTTAAATGTTGATATCATTAGGTTAGAGAATCTTGCAGGCAGATTTGGTTGCAAGAAGCCCTGGAATCAGCCCGTGACATAAATGCCAAAGTGCTGGTCGCCAGAGATGTGGTTATATTACGGCTGATAGAGAGTCTGCTCCACTGTAATTGTTTTTCTGCTCTGTCCATCAGACTAATGCAGCTTTGATACTTGATGCACCATGATGCACACCCATGGTGACACATCGCTTTCAACAAATATTTGAGCACACCATGATACGCAATGGGATGGCATATGCCAAAAAACAAATTACAATTATCTTACTACAGCTGGTTAATGCCACAAGCACCTTTTTGATTGACTCGATTGGCCTGAAAATCAATTTGTTAACACCGGCTCGCTCGAATCTAATACGTCCAAAAAGTCTCCATGTAGCAGAATAATTGATGCCTTCTCCATGTCTACGCACTAAAGAAGCTGATAAAACTGACAGGGTTGTCTCGTTGTTCATTAGTCCTTGATGTGAGTTGATGTCACGAACACTGGGTTAGAAAGTAAATGTTTAAAAGTCAGTATGGCTTTGGGAGAGTTCTGTGTTTGACAGCAGTGAACTGACAGCTGTGAGCCAAGGCAGAGCCAGCATTATGCCACATCATGTAAAACTAATTGGCACTTTTTCTTTGACATTGTTTTTGCAAAGGTACCAACGTGTGAATGAATGAAACAATTATCTAGACATGGCTCTGAGCCCTTATAGCTTGCTAACAACCTAGAACCCAGTACAGCAACTGTCAATGTCAGATGCATTGTTATCCCTTGGTATCGTGTACCTTTTATACCTGAGTTGGATCTGTGTAGTTGACTACACAGCTCTCTCATATTATTAGGCAATCAATTAAGAATCCAAAATGAATCAAGAGGAAAGTCTAAATCTTTTTGCTCATTGGTGTCTGTTGGGTGTAAGTTCTCTTACGATGGTGTAGGTTTTATTTGTTAAAACCTTCTGCAGCCTATTAAATGTTTTATTTTATAGTCACTAGTCTCTGTGTTTTATCAAACAACTCTCATAATTGCAAGTTTTAAAACACCAAATTACCGGAAACCATCCAGCTCTATTTTTGGCCCCTCTATCAATTTGACAAGCAACATTTAGGTAACATGGCTTTGTGAGTGGAAAGTCATGTCTTGTGAATTTGATTGAGTTTTTTGAATGGATAATCAAGAAGTTAGATCAGGACAGGGCAGTTGACGTTGTCTATATGACTTTTTCAAGGTCTTTGACAAAGTACCACATGGTAGCTTGATGTATAAGGTTGAATCTCATGGGATCCAAGGTAAGGTAGCAACTTGGATACAAAATTGACTTGATGACAGAAGACAGAGGATGGTTACAGAAAGTTGTTTTTCAAACTGGACGCCTGTGACCAGCAATGTGCCTCAGGGATCGCTGCTAGGTTTATTGGTATTTGTCATTTATATTAAAGATTTGGATGAGAATTTGGGAGGCATGGTCAGTAAGTTTGCAGATGACACTAAATTGGTGGCATAGTGGATAATGAAGAAAATTATCTAGGATTGCAACAGGATCTTGATCAATTGGGCCAGTGGGCTGATGAATGGCAAATGGAGTTTAATTTAAATAAATGTGAGATGGTGCATTTTGGTAGATTGAACCAGGGCAGGACTTACTCAATTAATATTTGGATATTGGGAAGAGTTATTGAACAAGGAGATCTAGGAATATAGGTTCATATCTCCTTGAAAGCAGAATCACAGGCGGAGAGGATGGTGAAAAAGGCATTTGGCATACTTGGTTTCATCGGTAAGAACATTGAATGTAGGAGTTGGAACATCTTGTTGAAGCTGTACAAGACATTGGTAAGGTCATACTTGGAATACTGTGGACAATTCTAGCTATCCTATTATAGAAATGATATTATTAAACTAGAAAGAGTGCAGAAGAGATTTACTAGGATGCTACCAAGACTTGATGGTTTGAGTTATAAGGAAAGGCTAGATATAATGGGACGTTTTTCCCTGAAGCATAGGAGACTTAGGGGATGATCTTATAGAGGTCAATAAAATAATGAGGGGCTTGGATCACCGAGATAGTCAACATCTTTTCCCAAAGTTAGGGAAGTTTAAAATTAGAGGGCATAGGTTTAAGGTGAGAGGGGAGAGATACAAAAGAGTCCAGATGAATTATTTTTCGTTCAGAATGTCTGGAACGAACTGCCAAAGACAGTAGTAGAGGTGGGTACAATTTTGTCTTTTAAAAAGCATTTAGACAGTTACACGAGTAAGATTGGTATGGAGTGACATGGCCAAACATGGGTAATTGGGACGAGCTTAGTGGTAAAAATTGGGTGGCATGAACAAATTGGGCCAAAGGACCTATTTCCATGCTGTAAACCTCTATGACTCTATGCTATCTTCTTGTTAATTCCCTCCCTAACAGCACTGTGGGTGTACAGACAGCATATGAGTTTCAGCAGTTTAAGAAAGTGTTCAACATCATCTTCTCAAGGGCAATTAGGAATGGGCAATCAATGCTGGACTAGCCAGCGACATCCCAAGAGCAAATCAGACCCGGTCTAGAAATTTGATTGCGCTCTGCCCATTTTACAGGCATCAGAGGATCCAATATGGTGGGCAGCATAAGTGCACTCATTCTGTACTGGATCCAGCATATTGGATTTGGTATCTTTGTAAATATCCAAAGCACACATAAGAGGCATTGTGCCCATCTATCTATTTAGCACAATATTGGAATTATTCTGGAAGTATTTTAATTATCTTACTTTGGATCGAACTATGGTTGAAAATAGATCAAAAGTTAATCCACACTTTGGAATTAATTGTCTGATAAATCTCTGCTTATAAGAGCCTAAACATTTACAATGTGATATTTTACAGGGAAGATAAAGCAACAGACCCAACATGGAAGTGTATATGAGTGCCTTCCCTGCAGGAATGGATGCAGCTCATGTGAAGATGATAGTCCCTGTCATGCAGAGAAGGATATGCTCCTACGCATTTTCATCATCGCATTCCAAGCTTTCTGCATGCTGATGGATTTCATTGCCATGCTGGTGGTCTACCACTTCCGCAGGTGTAAGGTAAATATTAAGACTCCATAACAATGTATTAATGCTATAGAGGTTTGATGCAGGACTTGTGGTTCAAATTGCAAAGAGAGGAGTGAACTCAAAAGGAGAGTTCCAGTCAAACCGTTGATTACATGAATATACTCAACTTCACCGTGAGACCAGCAAAGGAAGAGTATTGTGGTGTGGGATCAATGTACCACTGAATAGTATGATAGGGGTTCTCATCTATGATTGCTTCCCAATGTACCATGGTCAAATGAAGGTTGTAGGACAAGACCATGCTCTTCCTAGCAGGGTGAAACAAGGAAGGGGAGTTAAGGATTAACTTTGGAAAATGTCTAGGGAAAGGTCTCTGGCTGTTTTGGGCCATTATTTTGACCTTGTAAATGAATGAAGAGAGATGGAAATTGGGGAAATTCATGATCACAGAGCCTGTTAATGTTTTGAGTTCTTTTACCATTTTCCCAAATGCCAACCAAGCCTGAGTGGCATTTTTCTTGCCTTTCAGTCAGAAGGTTGTAGATTCAAATGCCACTCCATTTCAATGCAATACTGAAAGCGTACTGCACTGTGCTATCGTTCAGATACTTTCACCCATTAGTTGGGTGATGTAGAATGCTGTGAGGTGTGAGGTAAAGACTGTAATATAGCTTGGCTTGTTCCTTCTCACACAGGCACTTGAAAGAATAAATGATATTGTGTTGCACTGACATGCTATATTTCGGACTCCCCTGTGAAAGAATGAGTAAATAAATTAAATAAAGAGAGAAGCAATCAACGTGAACATTTTACTTCCTCTGGCATGGCAACAACTGTAAGAAATCTCACAACACCAGGTTAAAGTCCGACCAGTTATTTGATAATAAACCCACAAGTTTAGGGAAATGCTGTTCCTTT
This sequence comes from Sphyrna mokarran, assembly GCA_024679065.1. Classification (NCBI taxonomy): domain Eukaryota; kingdom Metazoa; phylum Chordata; class Chondrichthyes; order Carcharhiniformes; family Carcharhinidae; genus Sphyrna; species Sphyrna mokarran. Next base: position 38,164,907 of record JAGIQG010000002.1, on the reverse strand, counting down.
GTCAGATGTGTGGAAAGTTCATCTCCACATCGTGGCAACAACTGAGCAGAGTGGGAATTATATTCCAACTTATTCCTGTCCTGTGGCAATTTCAGCCTCTTACTTTATATAAAATGAGCTTCTTGTACACATGTTGGATCCCAGTTACACTGTAATAGCTAACTTACTGGGTTTTTAACCTTGCCCAATAAGACCAGGGCTGCATGGAGGCCTGGAATTCAACTGTTATTATTTCGCTGGTAGGATCAGGAAGAACCCCACAAAGGAAGTTCTGAGCCTCTGTTGCTGCACACTTTGCATTCTCCTACCACTTGGCCATCCTACCACAAGACTTCATTCTGTGCCCGACCACTTTTTGCATGTTAAATGTGTTATCTAAGCTCAAGGTCAGCTTGCAATCTGCACCAGACATCCTGCTGGTGGTCTTGACAAACTTTCAGGGCATCATGCTGGAAATACCATCAAACTCGGCCTGGAAATCTGACCATGTGTTTACACACAGCCTGAGGTGAGCTGATTATGTGCAGTCAGACTACATTATCAGCCATGAGGAGACACAGCACCATATGTAGTAATTAATAAAGTTGGAGATGATGATTAGGTGTTGAAGGGAGAAAATTGAGACTGGCATAAGCTCGGGGAAACAGAAAGGAACAGCAGGATGCAACATTTGCAATGTGACAATTTGAGGCACCTCCTTTGGCAAGGGTGATTGCAATGTAATGCAGTTTGTGCTTCCATGAAAATGATGAAAGCTATCTCCATGGCCCAAAGCAACAACTTTGCTCCTACAGATTTTATTTCACCATTCCTTTCTTTTCTGATGAGAATGTTACGCTTGGTCAACCATTTTACAAATTGCCTTCAAATCCATTTAACAGCTGCATCCTTACATAACATTTATTTCTAATACATTTCCAGTTACTTTTCTTTAAGCATGAGCACAATATGATTTTTTTCTTCTATTAAGTCTGCCCCTAGGTAATAGCTTATTAGGTTGAAATCTACTCTGGCAGCTTGCCATACAAAGGTGCATTAAAGTAAGCCTAGTGGGTCCAAATGACATTTATGTTCACAAAAGGATCTGAACAATAGAACCAGGAATAATACTGCAATTGGTCGTAAGAAAGTTACAATTCTGCATGCAAAAGTGTGGATCATGTTACACCACAATTTGCATTTATATGGTCCCTTTAAATAAAGGAACACCTCAAAGGACTTACCAAACAAAATTTGATGCAGGGTCAAATTTGGATTTATTTGGGCACATGACAAAGGACTTAATTAAAGAGGTTAATCTTTAGGAGTTTCTTAAAGGAAGAAAGAGAGGTGGAGCTAAGGAGGAAATTCCAGTGCTTCAGCCCAAGGTGTGGAGATGCCAGTGTTCTCATCCCCAGTGCTGTGTGGGCTGGTGTGACTGTTAGACAGGGCATATTGCCAGTCAACTTAAACATGTGTCTTCAACTTCCTGATCCTTCTTCCCCTGGAAAACAGTTTCTCCTTAATTACCTTATCAAAACTGGGGCGGTACAGTGATTAACGTTGCTGCCTCACAGTGCCAAGGACCTGGGTTCGATTCCCGGCTTGGGTTACTGTTTGAAATTTGCATGTTCTTTCAGTGTCTGCACGAGTCTCCTCCAGATGCTCCAGTTTCATCCCACAGTCCAAAAGACATGCTGCTTAGGTGCATTGATCATGCTAAATTCTTCCTCAGTGTACCCAAAGGGGTGCCAGAGTGTGGTGAGTTGAGGAATTTTTTTACAGTAACTTCATTGCGGTGTTAATGTAGGCTTACTTGTGATGCTAATAAATAAACTTTAAGACTTAAAAAACTGATTTTGATCACCTCTCTCAAAGTACTTAAATCTTGGCCATCTCTTCATATGTTTTTAGGAGAATAACTCCCAGCTTCATCAATCTGATCATCCCTTGATCAATTCTAGTAAATTCTCTTCTGCATGCTGTCTAAGTCTGTGCCCAGAATTGAACATAATACTCCAGATGAGGCCCGACGGTGTTGTAGAAAGGCATAATGACAAAGTTGATGCACTCACCTACAGATCCATACATGCAAATAGTATTTTTAAGAATTTGTGTTACTTTGAAGAAATAACATGTATTTATATTGTTGTTGATCACATCTTCCAGCTGTTCTGAAGAATTTCTTATCCAATGAATTACTTTTGAAGTTCAATTAGTTCTATACAATCAGTAGCAGAAATGAATTTGCAACAAGGTCAGAAGCTGAATGAATAAGCAGGCAACATGTTTTAATGTAAACCAGAAAATGCTGGAAACACACAGCAGCTCTGTCAGCATCTGTGGTGGGAGGAACAGAGTTAACTATTCAAGTCCACCTAACTCTTCTTCAGAGTTAAAGAGAGGGAGAAATGTGATAGATTTTGCACTGTTTAAAAAGGGCTATAGCAAGATATTAGGTCAGAGATAAGTGTGAACTTGGAGAGATTGCAACAAAGTCAAAAATCCTAGAAACATAGAATTCAAAAGGAGGGCACTCAGCTAATCTGACAACAATCCCACCCAGACCATAGCCCTGTAACCCCACATATTTACTATACCAATCCCCCCACATCCCTCAAACACTAAGCACTAATTTAGTATGGTCAATCAACCTAATCCGCACATTTTTAACTGTGTGATGAAACCAGAGCACCCAGGGGAAACCCACGCAGAGACAGGGAGAATGTGCAAACACCATACAGACAGTCACCCAAGCCAGGAATTGAACCCAGGCCCCTGGTACTGTGAGGTAGCAGTACTAACCACTGTGCCACCGTGCCATCTGTTTTTGATGATGGTCATGGAAGGATACATATTGATCAGGACACTGACATAACTCCTTAGTTTTCTTTGAAGCACTGCCATAAGATCCCTCTAAACACTTATCATCCTAAAAATTGTGTCTCTGACAGTACAGCACTCCGGAACTAATGCATTGGAGTCTTACTGGGACCTGATGAAGTGTATCCCAGGACACTGTGGGAGGCTGGGGAAGAAATTGTGGATCCCCTAGCAGAGATATTCGAATCATCGATAGTCACAGGTGATGTGTAAAGATTGGAGGGTGGCAAATGTTGTTCCTTTGTTTAGAAGGGCTACAGGGAAAAGCCGGGGAACTACAGGCCTGTGAGTCTCACAGATTTGGTGGATAAGTTGTTAGAAGGTATTTTGAGAGACAGGATCTACAGGCACTTAGAGATGCAAGCACTAATTAGGGACAGTCAGCATGGCTTTGTGAGTGGAAAATCATGTCTCACAAATCTGATTGCATTTTTTAAAAGGATAATCAGGAAGGTAGATAAGGACTGTGCAGCTGATGTTGTCTACATGGACCTTAGCAAGGCCTTTGATGAGGTACCACATAAAGTTAAGTCTCACGGGATCCGGAGTGAGGTAGCCAAATGGATATAAAATTGGCTTGTGACAGAAGCCAGAGGGTGGTTGTAGAGGGTTGTTTTTCAAACTGGAGACCTATGATCTGTGGTGTGCCTCAGGATCGGTGATGGGTCCTCTGTTACTTGTCATTTATGTTAATGATTTGGATGAGAATTTAGTAGGCATGGTAATAAGTTTGCAGATGACACCAAGATTGGTGGCATAGTGGACAGTGAAGAAGGTTATCTCCAATTGCAATGAAATCTTGATCAGTTGGGTCAATGGGTTGATGAATGGCAGATGGAGTTTAGATAAACGCGAGGTAATGCATTTTGGTAGGTTGAACCGGGACAGGACTTACTCGGTTAATGGTAGGGCACTGGGGAGAGTTATAGAACAAAGTGATCTAGGAGTACAAGTTCATAGCTTATTGAAAGTGGAGTCATAAGTGGACAGCGTGGTAAAAGAAGTATTCAGTGTGCTTGGTTTCATTGCTTAGAACATTGAATACAGGAGTTGGGTTGTCTTGTTGAAATTGTACAAGACATTGGTAAGACAACGCTTGGAAAACTGTGTACAGTTCTGGTCACCCTATCAGAGAAAGGATATTATTAAACTAGAGAGAGTGCAGCAAAGTTTTATTAGGATGCTACCGAAACTTGATGGTTTGGGTTATAAGGAGAGGCTGGATAGACTGGACATTTTTTCTCTGCAGCATAGGAGGCTGAGGGATGATCTTATAGAAATCTATAAAATAATGAGGGGCATACATCAGCCAGATAGTCAATACCTTTCCCAAAGATATTGAAGTCTAAAACTAGAAGGTATAGATTTAAGATGAGAGGGGAGAGATACAAAAGGGTTCAGAGGGGCAATTTTTTCACACAGAGGGTGGTGAATGTCTGGAGCAAGCTGCCAGAGGTACTGGTAGAGGCAGGCATAATTTTGTCTTTTAAAAAGGGTTTAGACAGTTAAATGGGTAAGATGGCTATGGAGGAATATGGACCAAATGTGGGCAGTTGGGACTAGCTTAGGGGTTAAGATAAGGGCAGGCACAGATAAATTGGGTTGAAGGACCTGTTTCCATGCTGTAAACCTTTATGACTCAATGATGATTTCCAGTGGCTTTTAATCAGCAATCTTCTGAAACTCTGGCAAACAAAAATGACCAAATAAACCAAACTGACATTTTGAAAAGAAAGACTTGTATTTATAAGGGCTCTTTCATGACCATCAGATATCTCAAACTGCTTTACGACCAATGAAGTACTAATGAACACTTGTCACTGTTTTAATGTTGGGAACACAGCAACCAATTTTTGCATGGCAACCTCCAACAACCAGCCAGAAAGCCTGTGTTTAATGTCAAAGCAAGTGGAAGAGTCCAACACCAAAAGGGATTAGCGCAGATCTTGGAACCCATCCCTGGCAGCATGGAAGGAATTCCATTTGCACATTTGTAGACCCAATCATCATGTAGTATCTGACAGCCCTGATCTCAGCTTGCAGTACAGACAGGCAAAAGCCAGCCAGAGTCTGAGTGCTGCAGTGGAATTTCATACTGCTGCCCTCATGGTTCTGGATTATGGCATGCAAAGGCACTTGTAGAGTCTCATAGCAGATTACCAGGATTACTGAGGCAGCACCCTAGGAGAGTGGCAGTGCTCTTGTAACCTGCCTGGGTGTGTTGCTGCGAAGCCAAGATGTGGGTATGATCCTGGCAACAATGCTAAATATGTGAGTGTAGCGTGGTGCTGTGAATATTAATAGGTATATGCTCTGATTGTTGGAAATTGTAGATGGGCCAAGTGGCTTTATTTACAAGCACATTTTTAAATGTTTGCTCTCTCATGCTCCAGCTTGCTGCTCTTTCAGTATCTACTTCTCAGTGGCCAAGCCAATCCTTGCCTATTGGTGCACAGTTAATAGACATACGTAATTAAACAGCTGACAGAAACCTTCATTACCAGCACCTTCTTCCAGGGCAGACATCAGCACGAAGCATCAATGCACCATCTAAAACCTGGGTGATATGGGGGCACAGTGATTAACACTGCTGCCTCACAGCTCCAGGGACCCAGGGTTCATATTCCAGCTTTCAGTGACTGTCTGTATACAGTTTGCAAATTCTCCTTCTGTCTGCATGGCTTTCCTCCGGGTGCTCCAGTTTCCTTCTAAGTACAAGAATGTACTGGTTATGTGGATGTAAAGGTTACGAGGATTTATGGGATAAATTCATTGGGTCTCGGACAGGAAGGGAAGGTGGGATATTTGGTAAGATTGAGTGTGTGCAGACTCAATGGGCTGATTGGACTCCTCCTGTACTATAGTGGTTCTGTGGAACACACAATGGAGTTCATTTCTCGCAGGACCATGTTTTGGTTTTGATACCTGTGATAAGTGTCATCCCTGGAGAAGTGCCTTGACCATTGAAAATGAGTTCACAGAATTGTCATGTGGTGCAAGTGCACTCACAGTGCTGTTTAGAAAAGAGTTCCAGGTTTTTGACTCAGTGAAGGAACAGCAGAACAGTTCCAAATTTGGAAGGCATGTGACTTGATCTTGCAAGTGATGATGTTCTATGACAGCCTGCTGTCCCTGCTGTTCTCCTCGGTGGTAGAGATCATGGGTTCAGCAGGTGCTGTCAAAGGAGCTTTGATAAGTTACTGCACTTCATCTTGTAGTTGGTACACTCTGCTGTTACTATCCATTAAAAGGAGTTAATATTTGAGATGGTGGATGGGATGCCAGTGGAACTTTTTCCTGGCTGTTGTTGAGCTTCTTGGAGCTGTACCTGAGTGGAGAGCAGTCCACTTCTGGATAAATGGAATTGGCTATCCTATTCATGCTGGACAAATGGATTCTGAGACCTGTAGAAATCATTTGGCACGGGATTCTTCCATGCTCTTTGACATTAAACTCAGGCTTTCTAACAGAAAACTTGCTATGTACAAATTAGTTGCTTGTATTTCCTACATTATAATAACAATTACATGTCAAATTACAATAGCCTTCAAAAGTACTTCATTAGTTGTGAGGCCTTTGAGACATCTGATGATCATGAATGGCACTATATAAATGCAGGTCTTTCTTTTAAAAGTGTCAGTTTGGTTAAGTTGGTAAAACCTTTTCCTCTTCTCTTAGAAAACTGTTGGGTGTCACAGTGGCACAGTGGTTAGCACTGCTCCCTCACAGCGTCAGGGACCCAATGTGGAGTTTGCACTTTCTCCTCGTGTTTCAGTTTCCTTCCCCAGTCCGAAAGGTGTACTGGTTAGGTGCATTGGCCATGCTAAACTCCCCCTTGGTGTCCGGGGGATAAGCAAGATACATCTGTGGGGTTATGGGGACAGAGCCTGGGTGAGATTGTTGTCAGTGCAGCTTGATGTGTCCAATGGTCTCTTTCTGCACCATAGAGATTCTATGATTAAAAGCCATGACACTGAGGCATTCCTCAGAGAGTCACAATCCTGACTTGTACCTTGTAGTCGGTCATATATGGAAATAGATGCCTCATTTTTTGTAAATGCAAAATGAATGTTTGAATATTGAGCTGTTAGAAGAATTTGTTTCTGTAGAAAATAGTAAAAACAACCAGAAAGAATTGATGCAAATATCCATCTAATTACTTCAATGCACCCACCTTGATAGTGATGGGGACAGAGACATGACCCATGTTTAGTTGTACAATGCACCAGGAATTGTGGAACTACATAAATATTTCCAACTTGTTACCTGTTAACAATTCTCGCACTTTAAAGATTTATAACTTGAGAATTAATGCATTAAAGTAAGGCTGAAGGAGATAACTTGCATTGACTTAATTATAATGTTGGTAACTCAAGCCCATTGAAGCTGGAATTAAACATCAAACCCTGTTTGCATTAATGCATTCTAAAAGGAACATTGAAGCAAAAGTCACTACCACTGTCCTAATGTTCCATTGGCTTTCTGCCTGGGAGTTTGAATTCCTCTTTTCAGTGACTTTTAATCTAGAGAATTTTACATTTGATGCAAATTGACTTTCTATGAACATGATGTAATCTGATCACATGCCATCTTTCAAAATTAGGTTCTTCCTCTGCTTTTGCCTTTTCTTTTTAGCCTCATTTTATACTCTGACTAATTTTTTTTGCATTGACTTAATTGTAATAAAATTTATGGCCATGCTACGTAATTCCTGCTGCTGTTTTTGGTTCCTCCAAAGTTCACTGTTCCACCATCTCTCTGTGATTCTTTTCGTGAAAAGCTATTATGTTTTCTTCATGCATCTTGGACCTCTTACACTCATGAATCATCAGGAATGGAAATGGAGAAGTCCAATTAGTTTTAAGATGCATACCATAGAGATTTGGACTGAATTTTAGCTCTTTGAGTCTCACTTTGGGTAACACACTTGCAATGTTGTTAATGCTGGACACCATTTTGGTGGGGCTATTAGCACAGGCATTAGGAATCTGAATTGGAAGTATGAGGAGTAAGCAGATTGTGGTAGCTGATTTTACTGCAACTGTGCCATTTTCGACTTCAACATTCTAGCTAATGTGCTTGCTGAACCTCAGGCAGCTTTTTTTATTCCTTTGTGGGACATGGCTAACTGGCATTTATTGCCCATCCCTAGTTGCCCTTGAGAAGGTGGTAGTGAGCTGCCTTCTTGAATTGCTGTAGTCCACGTTCTGTGGGTTGACCCGTTAGGGAAGGAACTTCAGGATTTTGCCCCACGACTACGATATATTTTCAGGTCAGAATGGTGAGTGGCTTGGAGGGGAACTTGTAGGGACCTTGCTGAATATAGGGAGTTGGTGGCAGAGTGGTGTTGTTACTGGACTAGCAATCCAGAGTCCCAAGGTAATCCACTGGAGATCTAGGTTCGAATCCCACCATGGCAAATAGTGAAATTTGAATTCAATAAAACACCTTGAATTAAAAGTCCATGGAACCATTATTGATTGTCATAAAAGCTCACCTGGTTCCCTAAGGTCCTTTAGGGAAGGAAATCTGCCATCCTTACCCAGTCTGACTCCAGAATCATAGCAATGTGGTTGAAATTTAAATGTCCTCAAACCATTCAGTTCAAGGGCAATTAGGGATGGGCAATAAATGGGGGCCCAACCAGCAATGGCCACATACCATGAATGAATATGAAAAATGCTTTTGGCAGCAGGAGGAACATTCCAACAGTGCTTTTTAAAAGAATCATCAATTACTTTCAGTGTAATTGATAATTGATTACTATTGACTCTGTCTGCGTTTCTGGAAATACTGTGAGATTTGCATTGCTGTTTAAAGTTGAGTGAATGTTGCAGGGAGTGGTGTAGCCTTCAAGGATTCTGCTCAGAACACTCACCCCCAGTAGTTAGTTGTTCTCTGTCTGTGGCACCACACTGCAAACAAGCAGAGGCAGCTCTTAGCCGGATGAGCCACTTGCTGAGAGGATGGGGACCTTCTCAGAGCAAGGTCATACCTCCCACCATCTTCAGGGAACGATTCTCTTCCTTCTCTGTCAGTGAAGAGCAAAGTGCAGCCTGTCTCCATTTCACAAAAGAGGCACTCGCTGAAGTTTGCCATCTGTTCTGGGCAAACCTGCCACTCAGAACAGGAGGCAGTCAATGCTGCCAGTGACAGTCAATATTACCGTGACCACAAGTGCCTTAGTGTTGGGATTTCTGCCAGGCTGCAACAGGCAGCATTTCTAATATTTTCCATTTTTCCAGAACTGATCTACACTGTATATGCCAGAAGAAGTGAATACATTGCTTTCTCTTTGACCACAGGGAGGAAAGTGGAAAATATGCAAGACTTTGTTGGGATAAAGAGTACCCCATGGTGCACGGTGTCATTCAGTGTTCCCTCTAAGCCGTCTGCTGTCACTCAGCAATATGCAATTTCCCACCCAGGGAACAAATGACTGCGTATAACCAATGTTTCCTTTAAGATGGGTGCATGTATGACTATGTGACAATCTTAAAGAACCACTCAGCGCAAATTAAAAAAAAACATTGACACTTCACACAAGTGGTTTTGCAGGTATCCACCTGCAGAGAGGTACCCCAGCTATGAAGGATTGACTTCCTAATGTACAGTTGATATGCATGCACATCATGCAGGGAAATAACCCATATCCCTGCAGTAAACATAATACCTTTACTCTACACTAGCTGTGCCATCCAAGTTTGAACGACCATGTCAAGCCAGACTGTGCAACAAGGACAATCCACTGATCACTTGCCTTGTGACTCAGATGCATTACAAAAACACACACAGGCAACATGCAAATAATGAGAGATGTGCCACTATCTAAATGCCATCGAGCTGACAACTAGAATGCTTAATGACTGGGCCATTCTGGAGGAGCCCTGCAGTATTTTCACAGCATGTATTATGATTCATCATGGTCTGCCTGTCATATCCTGGAGGAATGCACCATGAGGTTACAGACTCTGTAACAGGTATACAGCTAGCAGCTGAGGAGAATGGAGAAGAGGAGATGGAGGAGGTATCACCATTCCTGCCAACTGACCATGATTGTCTCAACTCACAAAGGTACTACTGAGCACACTCCCAATTCCCCATCCAACCTTGTCTCCATTAAGGACCATCACTACTTGGCACATTAAAAAGACTCCACAAAACTATCATCCCAAATCAATTTGATTAAACATACTGTTCCATATTGCATCAGCTAATCAACCTTGTACATCCCTTTTATACCTGCATCTTGTTTGCCTTCTGCGTTCCAAGTGCTTCTATCCAATGTTATGCCAGTGGCCGCAGTATGGCTGGTGGTTTGCTGTGGGTGGCACTGCAGAAGGCCTCACAGGACGATGTCACACAACTGTGCCCCCGGAGGCCCCAGCTTCAAGCAGCATGAACTTGACATGGACAGCAGCAGCTGGTGCTGGGCTGATTGTTTGGAGAAGTGACAGTGTTGGAGGGCAAATGTTGTCTTGTTGAGAGCGGATAGGAGGTCCCCAGAGCAACTGTCACTTCCCCAGGGCAACATTTTATTATATTCCTTAGTACCTGAGGGGTCCCCTCAAGAAATATTCTACAGCCAGGCACCAGGGAACACAGAACTTTATTCAGTCTTACTCGCTCTGCACTCCAAATGACAACTGCTCTTTCAGAACAGTTCCCGATCAGCTCATCCCACATCCCGGTCAGATGACCTGTTTCCTTTAAGGAGTTGCCGCACCCCCCACCCCCCCCTCCCCGTTTCCATAACACACCTCAAGAAATATTTTAATCTGTTGGAGGGCAATTTGCTGAACTGCTGTAATACAACATAAACCCTTTCCCACCCTGGCATCGGCAATCATCTTGATAACAGTCTGAATTTATGTGGCATTTTCCTGGTTTTACCCTGAGTTTCCACTGCAGCACTCAAACGTTGGGTAGCTTATGTGCAAATGGAAGCTGAGATACTGGCCATCAGATGCTGCAGCATGGTTAGGTCTGTACATGCCAGCACCACCACAGTATAGGAAGATTGGGCACCAAACTCTGCAAAAGGCCATGTGCCACATTTGTGCCAGACTTCCCTAAGCTCTTCCAACACAGGTTTGCCAATACACCACCATCTTTATAGATACCTATCAGAATTTATCTATGTGCCACCATGTTGAACTCCTCATCTTGATTCCTCGCAATAGGTCTCCTGAGTGACCTCAGCGTTCAGTGAGCTGGCAACAGTGCTACCTAGTTCACTGGCTTGTCTGCAGCCCTTATGCTTGGTGACTCAAAATGTGGAGATAGCACCTCCTTCCTGCCTTGTTAAGTATCTCTATTTCATCTAATGTGTGATTGAGAAATGGTGTTTCCTCATCTTCAGTTTCTGTGCATTTCACATCCGTGTACCACTGCCTGACTTGCTGACATCCTTGGTGAAAATTACAAGGCTAAGTTTGCAATGAAGGAAAAGAGGGAAAACAAAAGATGAGTGCTTACAAAAAAAAAGAGTGTGTTTGAACTGGGGTGGGTGGGATGTGAGAAGAAGGATTTTGTAGAATATTTAGACATTTCAACCCAATTGCTGGCCACAGCCTCAGTCATTGCAGTGATGGCAAGCATCACCTTTGGGATAAGGACATGCAACAGTGCCAGTCTTTATCTGCATCACTGTCCTACAAGAGAGAGGGAAGTGGATTTTACAGAGGGACAGATTACCCATCCTTTCGCTCCTGACATTGATAAATCCAGGTTTGCCTGAAGGGCCTCTCTGGCTCAATGTGGATAGAACACCTTCCTCTTCCTGACCACCTCTTCCACCAAGAACTCTAGTACTGCATCAGAGAACATTGAAGCCTGTACATACTCTCTGCCAAGTTGAACCATTCCTGTGTATTTCCAAGGTACAAATGATTGCTGCAGTGAAGCTAACCCCTTCTCAAGACAAAATGCACCTGCCCTGTAAGAGGTTTAGGTTTGCTTCAAGTAGCAGAGGCTAGCTTGAACTCGTTCTTGCTTCTAACATTTGTCCATCCCTTGCTCAAGTGTGTAACTGTGTGTTTTGTGCTAGTTGAAAGCTGCATTCATATAAATGAGAAGTTGATGTGAGGTTTGCATGCTTCCTGCATTGCAACTGGTGGCCACAGGTCCATCACGTATAGCAATCCCTGCTTTTAGTCCTTACCTAATTTATCGTCCTGGTTTAAAAATAACAAAGGTGGTTGTCAACAATACAGGATAAAAAATCCAAAAGAAATTAAAAATGTGGAATATCAGAAAATTCTAGTGCAGTGTTGGACACAGCAGATATGATGTGTCAGTACCTTGTTTTGTTATTCATAATATGGCCCTTAATCTAAATTAAACACAATATTGAACATGGACAAACTTGATGTTTCTTCACAGGAACATTAGAATCTTTTTTGTTAATTGTTATTTTGCTTTAGGTGTCATTTTTTGTAGACGTGTTCACAGTGATCTCTAACAACTATATGAATTTGTTTCTTTTCCTTTCAGAATATCAGAGCGTCAGGTTTGGTGTTGCTGGAGACAATTCTTTTTGGAGCTTTGCTTCTGTATTTTCCAGTAAGTGTTTAATGATTTATGCTCAAGTCCATGACTCAGTGTAAGTACTGTAAGAAAGGTTTTGATCTATGGGACAGATAGACACCCAAATATAACTCTAATGAAATAGTCTGACTGGAGCCATTCTCACTGCCAGCACTTTTCCAATACATGGCAAGCTGCCCAGGTGTTGAAGTGATACCAAAAAATAAATGGCCAGTCACATTTACATTTCTTTTGGTGCTGTTTTAACAACATGCATTTGCTACGCTGCATTGCTTTCCACTAGCAAAGTGTCACAAATTTAATTTACTATAATTGGTATTTTGCGAACATGTGACAGCTAATGCAAATGACCAAACTCAATTGCTATTTGCTCCGCTTGGCTGTGTTGCATCCTAGTCTCTTTACCAAGCTGTTAAATTGTTATAACATAGATATCTGCATCAGGATACGTAGGTGATAATACTTTGTCACATTGCACAGCAACATTTTGCAGGTGAGGGAGACACAAATTTCAGTACAGCTATTTAAAATATGTTTTTACTTCATGGTTTTGTATGTTCAGGTTCATCCGTCCCATTCTTTTGAAATTGTGGATCTTTTCTCGTTTTGATACATTCTTTGACAGGCGACAGGCCAGGAGTACAATTCTGGAGTTTACAATGTTATCTGGTTATTTTATCAGCTTTGTTGCACTTACTGAACTTGTTTCATTTGTCGTAACACAGCCAATCATGATTTGCCTTTAATTACAACTTTATTGCAATTCTGTGCCAGCTAAATTGCTTTTTCGAAAGATGTTGATTGCCCTTGAACTGACTGGTTTTTCAGGCTGTTTCAGTTATGAGTCAATCACATTGCTGTACGTCTGGAGTCACATAGCAGATTGTGTAAAGGTGGCAGATTTCTTTCTCTGAAGTTGGATGGTTTTTTTAATGATAATTAGTAATAGTTTTATGGTTACCATTACTGTTCTTCCACTTGCTACAATGGGGTTGGACCCTTGTCTCTAAGACATTGGCCCAGGCTTCTGGATTACCAGTCCAGTGACAAATTGTTTCTCTCTGGCAAACAATTATTCAAGCAGCTGACTAAATGAAAATGCAGTGGCAGGAATTTTGAGTGAGCATGTGCAGTAAGGATTTCATTTATGCTGGCAATGTACCTGTGAATTTTCCATGTCTGCTGTTAAGGGAACAGGTTCTTGCCATATTATCTCCCACATGTCTAATTAACCTGGTGAGTTTTTTCTTGCGTTTCTGCCTTGGGACAAGCCTGCATTGGAATTGGAGGGCCAAGAAAGAATGGATGGTGAAGTTCATCAGGAGAAAAACTCAGTAGCCTCAAGGTCATTAAGGTGTGTGGTTGAAGGGATAATGAACCCTTTGATATACATCACATCAAATTAATCAAATGTTATTGATACTAAGCAGCAAAAGGTCAATTTGAATCTCTTTTCCTGATGTTTACTCTCACCCATTGGGCAGAATTTCATGGCCCATTCCACCAGCAGAAGCTTCTGGTCCTGCTGAAGTCAATGGAGTTATGAATGGTGCGCCTCAGTTCCCAGTCTTGCCTTCGCCTTGAGGAGGTTGCACAATTCTGCTCAGAGGTTTCACAGTTTGTACAGTAAGGTGTGAAGATCATCGTTTCTAATTACAGCACTCCATGACTTTGCAGTCATTAATCAGACACATTGATCTCATAGAGTCATAGAGATATACAGCACGGAAACAGGCCCTTCGATCCAAGTCATTCATACCGACCAGGTTTCCTAAACTGAACTAGTCCCTTTTCCCTATGTTTGGCCTGTGGCCATCTAAACCATTCCTATCCATGTACCTGTCCAATCTCTGCCTGATTCTCTGAAGTACACTACCATTAAATAACATTGACAGCTCAGTCTAACAAAACCTTCACCAATAGTTTACATCAATATATGAATGGAAACTGCATATTTTTAACATATTAGATGAGCACTTGAAATGCCATAGCATACAAAGCTTATGGACCAAGTGCTGGAAAATAAGATTAGAATAGATAGATGCTTGACAGCCAGCAAAGGAGTGATGGGCTGAAGAGCCTCTTTCTATGCTGTAAGGCTCTGTGACTCTATACCATGTCCTGAAAAAGCAAATTGTGAGTTAACTTAGATCCTGGTCATATATCATTTTGGTTTTTTTTCCATGGAACAAGGCCAGCAGCCTGCTGAATGATCCTAAACACCATTATTCTTCAAGCTTCCTCTGTAATTATCACGCTGGCACTAAGCAGCCACCCAGCAATTGACATCTTCCCAGCATTACGCAGTGATGTGAAAGGCACATCTGGCAACGCAGCAGACGTCAATGCTGATGAGCCAGTGTATTGTGGGCAGAGGACTCTGAGCTGTCTGTCCTTTAATAATGCCAGGAGAATGCACTTACATGCATCTGTTTTCTGCTTTGGCGTATCTTTTCACACTGCAACTGCCTGGAGTGTGTAGAGCAATCATGCTCATTTATCAAAGGATCATAGAATGAATTGCGTGGGTTTTCTCCGGGTGCTCCGGTTTCCTCCCACATCCCAAAGATGTGCTCTTAGGCTAATTGGCAAAACAAATTCTCCCTAAATTATCTCAAATTTGGTTTTTAATCCATAGATCTATAAACATAGACAGGGATCACGGGTAGAGGTGGGAACATCGGGGTGGCAGCGCGGCTCGTTGGGCCAAAGGGCCTATTTCCTGTGTTGTTTTGTTCTTTGTTCTTTGAATCCTAGAATTGTTACAGCACAGCAGGAGGCCATTCAGCCCCTTGTCCCTATGCTAATTCTCTGAAGGAGCATTTCATCTTGTGCCACTCCACTCTTTCTTCCCATTGCCCTGCCATTTTTTCTTGTTAGATAATAATCCAATTCCATTTTGAATAGCCTCCACCACATTCTTACATAATGTATTCCAGATCCTAACCACTCACTGTGAGAAAATGATTCTCCTCATGTCACCATTGCTTCTTTTGCCAGTTATTTTCCATCCTTAATTTTCGGTGACAAGTGGTGTACTTCAGGGGTCTGTTTTGGGGCCCCTGCTGTTTGTAATTTTTATAAATGATCTGGATGAGGGTATTGAAGGATGGATTAGTAAATTTGCAGATGACACTAAAGTCGGTGGAGTGGTAGATAGTGAAGAGGGGTGTTATAGTTTGCAGAGGGACTTGGACAAGTTGCAGAGCTGGGCCGAGAGGTGGCAAATGGAGTTTAATGTGGAAAAGTGTGAGGTAATGCACTATGGCAGAAATAATAAATGTGTAGAGTATAGGGCTAATGATAGGATTCTTAGTAGTCTTGATGAACAGAGGGATCTTGGTGTGTATGTGCATAGATCCCTGAAAGTAGGCAGTCAAGTCGAGAAGGTTGTTAAGAAGGCATATGGAGTCTTAGCTTTTATTGGTAGGGGGATTGAATTTAGGAGCCGCAGCGTCATGTTGCAACTGTACAAAACTCTAGTGCGGCCGCACTTGGAGTATTGTGTGCAGTTCTGGTCCCCACATTATAAGAAAGATGTGGAGGCATTGGAGAGGGTACAGAGGAGGTTTACCAGGATGTTGCCTGGTATGGAGGGCAGGTCTTATGAAGAGAGGCTGAGGGATTTGAGGTTGTTTTCGTTAGAAAGGAGGCGGCTAAGAGGGGATCTTATTGAAGCATATAAGATGATTAGAGGTTTAGATGGGGTGGACAGTGATAGCCTTTTTCCTAGGATGGAGAAAGCTAGCACGAGGGGACACAGCTTTAAATTAAGGGGTGATAGTTATAGGACGGATATCAGAGGTAGGTTCTTTACCCAAAGGGTGGTTCGGGAGTGGAATGCCCTGCCTGCAGCAGTTGTAGATGCGCCAAGTTTGGTGGCGTTTAAGAGGTTAGTTGATAAGTATATGGAAGAGAAGGGAATGGTTTAGTTTGGAGGGGCATTGCTTTTTATATTGGTCGGCGCAACATCGAAGGCCGAAGGGTCTGTTCTGTGCTGTAATGTTCTATGTTCTTAATAACATCTGGTTCCCAATCTTTCTACCATTCGGAACAGCTTTTCTATATTTACCCTGTTCAGACCCTTCATCCTTTTGACAATCTCCATCAAATCTCCTTCTCTTCTGCAAGGAAAATCCCTCCAATCAATTTACACAATCCCTCACCCCTTGTTCATTTTTCTGCAGTCTCTCCAATGTCTTCACATCCTTCCTAAAACGTAGTGCCCAGAACTGGATACAATGCTCCAGATCAGGCCGATGTTTTATACAAGTTTACCTTGTCTTTTCTTGCTTTCATTCACTACACCCTTATTGATAAAGCTAAGGGTGTGCATGCTTTATTAACCACTCTCTTAACTTGTACTGCCACACTCAGTGATCTACACCAGGTTTCTCTGCTCGAACCTCTTATCTATGTTGTTTCTAAGGATGGAGAAAACATTATACATACAGTAATCTACCATTCAGCAAAAAACTATATCAGTCACTATAATTGGCAAGCTTGACTATGCAAATCTTCAGCTGGAGAGACCATCTTTTATGAATACTGTCAGTTTACAAATGCTCTCAGCCTATGAATACTGTCATCCTATAGAGGTCCGAGGTTGAGAAAGTGCTTTGACAATTTGGGACAGGCCTTGAGTACAATCATGAACAAACTTCAGAGATCAAAGATCTCATTAAGCCTTAATTTGTAGCTACAACATGAAATTCTTAATCAGAAATGGCTCAAACTGTGGTTAACATAAAGAATCGCAGAGGTATAGTGGCAGTGGAATTTAAGGACCTGTAATGACAACACATAAGTTTTACTACCACAGGTTACAGCTGGCCGTATCAAAGCTACCTAAAGTTTAAAGTTTATTTAGTAATGTCACAAGTAGGCTTATATTAACATTGCAATGAAGTTACTTGAAAATCCCCTAGTTGTCACACTCTGGCACTTGTTCAGGTACACTGGGGGAGAATTTAGCCTGACTAATGTAGCAAACCAGCATGATTTTTGCACTGTGGGAGGAAACCCGGGCACCCAGAGGAAACCCGGGCACCCCGAGGAAACACACGCGGACACGGGAAGAACGTGCAAACTCCGCACACGCAGTGACCTAAGCCAGGAATCAAGCCCAAGTCCCTGGTGCTGTGAGGCAGCAGTGCCTACCACTGAGCCACCGTGCTGCCTACTCATACAAGTAGCACATCTTTGTAAATGCAGACAGATGAACAAACAATCACTAAAACATGCCATTTTGTTAAGTCTAAACTGACGTTCTTCTCAGTTCAGTGATTCAGAGTTCAGTGGTTTTTGCTCATAACAATGAGGGCATCGTTAGTAAGGCTTATATTTATTGCCCATTCCTAATTGCCCTTGAATTGCACTCGCAATGTTTGAACCTGTAACAATTTGATTACCTGTTATGACACACATTTCAATCATTATCTTGAAATTGAGCCCTGTTTGTGAACCCAACTCTCCACTCATCTGATGAAGGAGCAGGGTTCCGAAAGCTTGTGCTGCCAAACAAACCTGGTGGACTTTAATCTGGTGTTGTGAGACTTTTTACTCTGCCCATTCCCACTGCAACACTGGCATCGCCACATCTTGAATTGAATGGTTTGTAAGGCCATTTCAGAGAGCAGTTAAGAGTCAGCCACATTGCTATTGGTCGAGTCACATGAAGACCAGACTGAATAAGAATGGCAGATTGCCTTCTTGAAAGGACATTAGTGAATCAGATAGGTTTTACAACAATCAACAGCAGTTACCATGACTGATACTGACTTTATATTTAAGATTTATTAACTGATTTAAATTCCACCAGTTGCTGTGGTAGGATTTGAATCTGTGTCCCCAGTGTATCTGCCTGGTTCTCAGGGTTACTAGTTACCACTATATCACTGGTCCCTATTGACAGCCAAAGGCTGCTGGTGAAAATCAAGAGGACCAAGGTAGCATTCTGATGCACACATCAGATCTGGAAACAGCTTCAAACCTGGCTCAGCAGTAAATTGAAGGTGTGAAATGCTGTGATTAATTGCCTGCTTTGTGTATTGCTTTGATTCTATCAGATGTGGGGGTTAGCTTATGAGGAGAGATTCTCCCCTCATCCTTACTTTCGTGGCAGTGTGGCTGTTGGTCTAAGGGGCTGCATTAGGCTCCTGTCTCTGAAGATGCGTAGGTTCAAATCCAACCACTGCTTAAATGGTCAGCTGCTTGTCTGCTTTGTGAGTAGTATTTAGGGTGGCACAGTGGTTAGTACTGCTGCTTCACATGCTAGGGACCCGAATTCAATTTCCAGCCTAGGCCACTGTCTGCGTGGAGTTTGCACAGTCTCCCTCTATCTGTGTGGGTTTCCTCCCACAGTCCAAAGTTAGATGGATTGGCCATGCTGAATTGCCCCTTAGTGTCAGGAGGATTAGCTAAGGTAAATGCATGGGATTATGGGAATAGGGCCTAGATGGGATTGTGATCAGTGCAGCCTCGATGGTCCAAATGGCCTCCTTTTGTACTGTAGGATTCTGTGATTCTACCTGGTCTGGCCTATTTGCGACTCCAGAACTACAGCAAGGTGGTTAATTTTCAACTGCCCTCAGACAACAAGGGATGGACAATAAATGCTGGCCAGCCAGTGACACCCATATCCCACAAATGAATTTTAAAAAAGTGCTTCCTTTATTTGTTAACATATAATCTCATTTGAGATAACATGCATTTTTTTCTTCCTGGATCTGTTCCTTTATGAGATGCTTGTTCATTTTGTTTCATCTTCTTCCTTTTGCTTTATTTTTTCCTCTTTTTCTCTTTCTTGTGTTTCATCTCCCACATGCCTTTATCTATATTTTCCTGTTTGCCTGCAATTGATGGAATCTTCCAGTGATGGAAAGTTATTCAGTGGTGGGACCGGACTGCATAGTTTTATAATAAGCCTTTAAAGAAATGAGTGTATCTCCTGTACATTACCGAAAGAGAAGTGATGTCTGTATTGCATATTCCAGTTTCAGCTTCATTTTTTGTTTAAGCAGCAGAGCAAACAACAACTGCTCAAGCTCCAAGCTTTATAACAAAATAGAATGTTTTCATGTGCCAACCCTTATGATATGAACCAACAGAGTGTCAACCCAATCCTATTGGAGTGATTTGTGTTGTGTATCTTATACAGCAAATAAGCTCAAAGACTTATATCGTAAGTCCAAGACATGGTGTGCAGCAATGATTCCCTTGAAATGACAATGGTGGCAGCTCATGGACATCTTTAAGAAAAGCCACAATATGGTGGCCAGGATGAAAGAAGATTAAGTACAGTCCTATCAGGGTGAGCAGTGTTAGTTTATGCTGCACAGCATGTGAAAACCATCAATGGTATGGTCAGGTTGCAACCCATTGCAGCATCAGAAATTGTTAAAAACACAACATGGCGACTGTGAAGAAAATGCTTTAGAAACTAGGTATTGGGCAAATGCTCAGACAAAGAGCTGGTAAACAAACGGATCTATCTTGGTGAGAATACAATGCGTAGTGTTGCCAGTTCTGTGAATGGGACAGTGTATTGCGAGGACCAGCACCAGGCTGTCTGAGTCAGGAGAGGTGAGTGACTAGGGAGTGAGCGGGATTGAGAGTAAGCAAGGCAGAGTCAAAACAATGAAAGGTTGTAACAATTGGGCAAAGAGAAGATTGCGATTATAACAAGTGACATTGGGAGTTGTTGACAAATGAATTGAATAAAAAGTAAAAATGGCTTGGCACCGTGGTGCATTCCAGCTGCAATTCATCTTTGTGGCTGGAGCTTCAGAAAAGAGCACCAAAACAGTTACAGTGACACTCATTTCAGCTACTGCAGCGGAAGGAATTTCAAAGGGATATTGTTAGAATGCACAAAATGCCATAATTTGAGTTAGAATGCAGCTCACCTAAAGACCATACAGACCATGATTCAGGTGTGTCTCAACCCAACAGCAAGCCATAAAGATTTCATCTAGTAATTAGCAATGAAGGTCTACACAGGCTGAACACATCAGAATTATCAGAAGCTTTTTACTAGAGTGGAAGAGTCAATTACTAAGGGCATAGGTTTAAGATGCAAAGGGCAAGTTTTAAAGAAGATGTACAAGGCAAGTTTTTTTACACAGAAGGTGGTGGATGCCTGGAACTCACTGCCGGGGGAAGTAGTGGAAGCAGATACGATAATGACTTTTATGGGAATCTTGACAAATACATGAATAGGATGGGAATAGAGAGACATGGTCCATGAAAGGGTTTGGAATTTTAATTCAATCGGGCAGCCTGGCCAGTACAGGCATGGAGGGCCGAAGGGTCTGTTCCTGTGCTGTAATTCTCTTTGTTCTTTGTAAGAGCTAAGGTCTAGACACAAGATATGGACTACATTGAAAGTTTACAATCAGATTAAACTTCTGTATCCATCACCTAGAATTCATGTGATTTTGACAATAGCCTGGAGAATCCATAAACTACTTTGTCAGCACGTGCAGAGAAAAGGGTAAAATCTGGAATTAATGGGAGACTTGTTGAGTTGGTGATCATATTCGCTCCCATGGCAGCACTCCTGAAAAATCTGTTAGCCAAGCCCAAAATATACAGCATCAAAGACCTTCTCCAGGATTACTTGGGTACAAAACAATCCTCACATTTTGAAAGAGCTGACAGATACTGCCCCAATTTCTGAAGCACTCGCTAGAATACCCAAACCTGAAAGGACACGTGGAAGATGCACACTTGAGTATCCCCCCTAGACCCACACCCACTGTCAAAGCCCACCCACCGCCCCCATCTCACGAACAGATACCTGCGACCTCACCAAAGCTCAATCCTTGACCCCTTAGGCCCATCCTGAAACCTGCCCTTATCAAATCCTTCCATTTATCATACACACTTACCTTCTCCTTAGTCCACCAAACACCTTGAAGCATCAGTCGACCTTAAACTTACCTGCTTCACAGCAGATGGTGCTGTAAGAATGGGGCGCATATTCCTTCTAATCGACTGAGCTGCCCTTTGTTACTAGACCCTGGGGCAACGTTGCACAGTTTGGATTTCAGGTAAATAACTAGGAGTGGAATGACAACCTGACATTGATTGCCATTCTGAGGAATTTCCAGCCCATTATCTCCTCTCTACTCTGATGCTGACAGAAATCCGTGATTTTCTCATCTCCTTTACAGTTTTTTACATTATATCTGCCTCTCTTCTGCATGATATGTTTTTGTTCTCTTGTTATTTTTTTCACTCAGTATAAATAGGTTTACACATTAGAACTGGGTTGTAAGCCAGCTATTAAAACACAATGAATAAATGTTATGCTCCATCCAATGACATTATCCCCTTTTGATGTGAATTCATTATCAGCTCTGTTCACAAACAGTCACACGTATGATGTTCATAATCAGTTCAGTTTATCACATCAATCTATTAATGCAGGCAAACGGAACAATCAATTCAACTCCACTGGATTCTGTACATGTTTATAGATCTAAGGAGCTATGAACTTAATTTCACAAAGTCAAAGTTGACTTTCCATGACTTTAACATTTCATCTGAAAGATGGTCGTGCAGAAGGGGAGTTGGGGTGAGGGTATGGGAAGGAAGTGGGGTGGGAATGGAGAGAGAAGAGCAATTTTGAATTTTGGTTTCAATATTTCTGGCCAAATGTCAGTATGAATATAATGGATTGAATAGCTCCTCCCTACTGTCATTTTAGTGCTTCTCCTGCAATACTCTTCTTTCATTCCCTTTTCTGCCTACATCTAGTCTGTTCTTTGTGTTCTTCAGGTTTATGCAAACATTTTTATCAGGAGGAAACATAGAAATACAGAAAATAGAAGCAGGAATAGTCTGTTGAGCCTGCTCCACCATTCAGTACGATCATGGCTGATCCTCTATCTCAACGCAATGCTCTCACAGTCTCGACAAAGGCCTTGACATCTTTTGAGTCTAGGAGTCCATCTATTTCCTGCTTAAGTATATTCAGCGACTTGGCTCCCACAGCCTTGTGTGGCAGAGAATTTCACTGGTTCAGCTGTGAGCGAAGAAGTTCCTGCTCAGTCCTAAATTGCCTACTCCTTACGCTGAGGCTATGACCTCGCTGTTAGAGATAACTCCAGCAAAAGGAAAGATCAACCCTGCATCCAGGCTGTTATGCCTTGTCAGAATATTACGCATTTCAATAAGATCCTCTCTCATTCCTCTAAACTCCAGTCAACGTAAATCCAGTTCACCCAATCTTTCCTCATATGACAATCTTGCCATCCATGGAGTCAGTCTGGTGAACATTCACTGTACGTCTTCCATGGCAAATAAAGGTTTTCTTAGGTAAGGAGACAAAAACTGCATACGACCTGAGCCCTGAACAACTGTAGGAAGACCACCTAGTGTCTGTACTCAAGTACTTAGATTTGATTTGATTTGATTTATTATTGTCACATGTATTTGTAAACAGTGAAAAGTATTGTTTCTTGTGCACAATACAGACAAAGCATACTGTTCATAGAGAAGGAAAGAAGAGAGTGCAGATTGTAGTGTTACAGTCATAACTAGGGTACAGAGAAAGATCAAATTAGCATGAGATATGTCCATTCAAAAGTCTGATGGCAACAGGGAAGTGTCAGTTCATAAATGACCTCAGACATTTGCATCTTTTTCCTGACAGAAGAAGGTGAAAGAGAGCACATCCAGACTGCGTGGGGCTCTTAATTATGCTGGCTGCTTTTGCGAGGCAGCAGTAAGTGTAGACAGAGTCAATGAGAAGCTGGTTTGCATGACAGATTGGGTTTCATTCACAATCCTTTGTAGCTTCTTGCTGCTTTGGGCAGAGCAGGAGCCATACCAAACTGATAAAACCAGAAAGAATGCTCTATATGGTGCAGCTGTAAAAGACGGTGAGAATTTAGCTGATAGACTAAAACGTCCTTAGCCTCCTAAAAAGGTAGAGGTGTTAGTGGGCTTTCTTAACTATAATGTTGGTATGGAGGGACAAGGACAGGTTGTTGGTGATCTGGACCCCTCGAAATTTGATGCTCTCAATCATTTCCACTTCATCCCCATTGATGTGGACAGGGACATGTCCTTCACTACGCTTCCTAAAGTTGATGACTATCTCCTTCGTTTGCTGACATTGAAGGAGAGATTATTGTCACCACACCAGTTCACCAGATTCTCTCTTTCCTATACTCCCCCTCATTATTGTTTGAGATCTGACCCAGTCTGGTGGTGTCATTAGCAAACTTGAAAATGGAGTTGAATGGGAATTTGGCCAAATGGACATTAGTCTATAAGGAGTATAGTAAGGACACAGCCTTGTGGGACACCTCTTGCAGTGATGCCCAACATACCATTTGCCTTCTTGATACACCTACATGCTTACTTATTGTACAAGGCAACCCAGATTCTTTTATACGTCAACATTTTCCAATTTAACACCATTAAAATAATGCTGTACAATTTTTTTCCTATTTTTCCTGACTTGTTTTCCTGTTATCAGCTACTTTTTGTATCAGGATCTTAATGAGATGACTCGAGATAGCGTAAAAGAGATGTAGGGATATGCTAACATCTTATTAGTATGTTATCTCTGGTAGTCTAATGTTAATGTTATTTGTTTGATTTGAGTCCATGCTGACTTAGTCCCAGTACTGCAGCTGAGATCAATATGCAAATATTATCAGTTTGCTATGGAGGTCCTGTGGAGATCCCAGTTTTAGCAATGAGCTGAGAGTTCAGAACAGCTAGAGTCAATCAATAAAAAGCAGATTAAGGTCAGAATTCTCACAGCTGTGCGGAAGTGGCTTTAGAGGGAGGCAGGCAAACTGAAAAAAGCAGCACATCAGGCCAATGCCCTGACAATTCATCACCTCTGCATACTTTTGCCACCCCAGCAAAAGTGATGATGGTCAACCAGTCCAGCGCTCATTAAACCGCTAAGCTGATATCAAACAAATCATTTCCCATCCAACTATCATCTCATACGTAGCTTGTGCTGGTCCTTATTATCAGCTGAATGACTCTCTGGAACATCCCATCTGGAAGTTAAATTACTCTCTATGGAAACAGATTTATCCAAATCCTTGAGTTAATGGCAAATCCATAGAATTCACAAAACAAGATAACATTAGTG
Source organism: Sphyrna mokarran (assembly GCA_024679065.1). NCBI lineage: Eukaryota > Metazoa > Chordata > Chondrichthyes > Carcharhiniformes > Carcharhinidae > Sphyrna > Sphyrna mokarran. The sequence goes on along the minus strand of JAGIQG010000002.1, from coordinate 38,140,372 downwards.
AGGATTTCAAAATGCATTCATCAGATGCATTCTGACAAAGTTAATGGAGTGGATAGATAAAGAAAAACACTTAAGGGCAAGATTTTCCAGCTGCGCTTATATCCAATTGGCTACGTCACCCTGGATCCTGTGAGATTTAACTTTGTGCAAGAACCTACCATGCAGTACCTTGTCACAGGCTTTGCCAAAGTCCATGTAGACAACGTCGACTGTACTGCCTTCATCAATCTTCTTTATTACCCTTTCAAAAAATTCAATCAAAGTTGTGAGACACGATTTTCCACTCACAATGCCATGCTGACTGTCCCCAATCAATCCTTGCGTCTCTAAATGCCTGTAGATCCTGATTTTCAGAATACCTTGTTACAATTTACCCACTACAGATATTAGGATCACTGGTTTGTAGTTCCCAGGCTTTACTCACTTGACTCATTCAATCACATTCCAAACTCTCACTTACCCCTATAACATTTCAATATTTCTCATTTCTTCTTTATTCTTCTTGACTTTCTCTTGAGATCATTTTGTGAATTGCGCTTATCTTTGTAGAACATAGGAAGCCTTTTAATTGCCTACAGTTGCCAATAGTCTATTTGTTTAAAACAGTTCTCTCCCAGGACAGATCCTTGGAACCAACATTTTAGAGTCTGTTTGTTTTGCTGCTGCATTCACGTGAATTGTTTTTTCACTTAACAAAATAATATATTGTGGGGACAATTGTAAAAGAGATAAATTATGATCATGTCCTTGTCAGGACTGGGCACACAGGGCTTCAAATTGCTCTGTATAGTATCATTAGTGCTTTCACATCAACTTCCTCTGAAGTTGATTTACTTTATTATTTACTTTAATAAAGTTGTTAACCCAGTGAAAATAAGCAGGTTAGTGACTTCATTAGAGGATTACACACAGGAATTTGACACAGATGCATTAAACATTGCACTGTTAAAAAGAGCAGAGTTTGAATCCCATGGACTTTGTACAAGTTGCATAAGGATGTCCTTAAAATATGCTCATTTTTAATTGTTCAATTTTACTGGAAGAAAATGGGATGATAAGATATTCGGACATGATTAGCATTCACATAACTTCCTTCTGTGGTTTCCTTGATTAGCGATGAATTATTAAAAGAAAGTCATCATTGGGTTTCCTTATTTATTGGGGATGGCTATGTCTTATATTTGCTGAAGATCAACCTGTAAGTGCCTCTGCTTGGGAGGAGTCAATCCAGTATGTAGGCCCATAGTTGGGAATCCCGTCCACTAAAAAACCCACAAAAAAAGCCCGCCCCAAAACTGTCAAAGTGATGCCAAAAACCCTTCTACCTAATGCAAACGGCAACGTTGCTATGAAGACTGCTGAGTAAATGTAGCTAAACACTTTCTCTGTGGCAAAACACACATTTTAAACAATTCTCCATATCTCAAGCACAACTTAAAGGAAGAAAGTTGGGAAAAGCTTCCAACAATGTTTTTTTAACTCAGTTATGGGATGTGGCATGGATCAACATTTATTGCCATCATTGAGGGCAGTTAAGAGTCAACCATATTGCTGTGATTCTGGAGTCGCAGGTAGGCCACACAGGTAAAGATGGCAGATTTTTTTCCCTAAAGAACATTAGTGAACCAGATGGATTTTTACAACGATCAATAATGGTTTCATGGTCATCATTAAACTTTCAGCTCCAGAATTTTTATTGGATTCAAATGTCACCGTATGCTGTGGTGGAATTTGAGCTTGGGTCCACAAAATATTTCCCTTGTCTTTGGATTACTAATCCAGCAACAATACCACTAGGCCACTGCTTTTTCTTAGACTTCAAAGTCCAAGAAATTGGAAATAAGCATTTCCTGAAAATTTCCTCAGAGAAATGAAAGATCCCATTTAGCAGTTCTGATCTGTAGGGTTGGAAGGCCAAGGAGGGGAGGAGATCACAGTCTGATCAGACCAATTAGACTAGCTTCAGAACTGGTTTAAGGAAGTAGAAATCTAATCATCTAAAATAAAGTTACAAGAGCCAGGTTGAGGGTTGGGTGGGGAGGGGCGGTGGGGAATAGACGGGTGTGGTGATGTGGGAGAAGGGCAAACATCTCAAAGTGAATGATCAGGTCATTACAACCATTAGGCATGAAGGTAAAGAAATTCTTTAAACTCTTCACATCTTACTGAACCAGGGCAATATGTTCAGGACTAAGCCTTCTACAAAAGCTTGATGACCGAACAATAGAGGACAATAGAGCTATATTCAAGGAGGAATTTCTGAAATTGTTCTGAGTGGGTGGCAGGGTGACACAGTGACACAGTGATTAGCACTGCTATACCACAGCGCCAGGGTTCAATTCCTGGTTTGGGTTACTATCTGTGTGGAGTTTGTTCTTCCCATGCCTGCGTAGTTTTTCTCCTACAATCCAAAGGTGAATTGACCATGCTAAATTGTCCCTTGTGTCGGGAGGACTAACTAGGGTAAATGCATAGAGTTATGGGGATAGAAGCTGGTAGGATTTGCTTGGTGCAGACTCGATGGGCTGAATGGCCTCTTCTGCACTGTAGCTATCGATGGATACTATGAACTTTAGTGTTTTGGTACAAATGAGTGGATGGCTAGAAAATTGTTAAGAGTTGGTCTCATTTCTGTGGCGCTGGAGTTACATGTGGGCTGTATCAGTTAAGATTAGCAGATTTCCCTTCCTCAAGGACATAATGATCCAGATGGGCTTTTACAAAAGAAAGGTGATAGCTGTCATAGTCAACATTCCTGAGGCTAGCTTTCAATTCCAAATTTTTATTAATTAATGATTAATTAATGGAATTCAAATTTCATTAGCTGCTATCTCGTAGGATTTGAACTCATATCCCCAGAGCGTTCACCTGGTCTCTCTGAATGATTTAGGTTAGTGACATTGCCACTCCATGACCATCTCCCCTCTGTATCCGCCAGTACAACTTAAAAGTCTTGACATTGCAGATGCAAATTGAGTCTAACTTCGATAATTAATTATAGATAATGTCCTAAAAGTTAATTAGCGCTAGATAATAACATTCTGACACATGGAGTATTCGGTAGGTTTATTTGGGGCCTATTATAATTAAACAGATAATTCAACAGATTAGTTGAATCTAATGAGAAGTTGCAGCTAATTAAAATAACACCTCACTAAATATTTTCATTCCATTCAAACATTTCCAAGTTCCTTCCAGAATGCCTGCTCTGTATGACGTTAGCTTTCATATTATTTTGTAGTTTGGTGGCTTTTGGTTTTGCAATCTATAGTATTTTTCCAGAAGTAGCAACTATCAGTTCCTTCATTCTTTGAGTGAAAATGTCACAGAAAACTTTTCTGGTTGTAACATTGCTGTGAGATGAGAGAGCTGACCACATGGTATTAATTTATCATATGCTGCTCAGTAATGAACTTTGGGCTAATGTTGACTGGCAATTGTGAGCTTGATTTTTAAAGACAATGGGTGGTGATTCTCCCAAAAACCATCTGCATAAAAACAGAAGTAAATCATGCTGGTTCTTTATCCTGCAGGAGTTTCAAAAAAAAAGGATCTACCTTTTTATTACAACAATATCGAGGGCAATTCTCCCATCCTTCTGTGCTGCTTTTGTAGCGCAAGCAGACCAGGAGATTTGAGAGGAGGTCATTTCACAAGCTCCCCGCTAGGAGCTATGACCTCTGTGAGGTTCCAGTAGCTGGATTTCCGGCGCCGTTCTACTCCACACCAGAAGTCGGTGTGGAGCTGCATAAATTATGATAATTTTATTCCATACAACTTTAACATAGAACATAGAACAATACAGCACAGAACAGGCCCTTCGGCCTTCGATGTTGTGCCGACCAAAATAAAAAGCAATGCCCCTCCTACTAAACCATTCCCTTCTCATCCATATACTTATCAACTAACCTCTTAAACGCCACCAAACTTGGCGCATCTACAACAGCTGCAGGCAGGGCATTCCACTCCTTAATCACTCTTTGAGTAAAGAACCTACCTCTGATATCCGTCCTATAACTCATACCCCTTAATTTAAAGTTGTGTCCCCTCGTGCTAGCTTTCTCCATCCTAGGAAAAAGGCTATCACTGTCCACAAATATCATTACCAAGGCCAGGACTGCAGTCTCTGGGCTTGCTAGCCTCTACTCCACCCCCAAATCCCTGCCAGGGTGGCTCACTCCGGTAGGGTTTACGATAGCTCCCCACGTTGTGGCCCATTCCGCACTTGCCAACATTTCAGCTCAGTGTGGACAATTTTGGTATCTGGCTGGTACTACAGAACAGTGTCCAAAATCATCAACTCCGAAGTATGGCATTGCCTATAAGCAAAACAAGCTATGTCTGAAATTCTGCACCAACAGCACTTTCGAGGGAGCAATGCAATTGAGATATGATCTGTGTGGAGGCCGTGTCATTCCAACAGTTTCCAATACGTGCTCTCAATAATTTGCATTGCTGGGCACGCATTAATGCAAGTTTAGGTTCACCTCCTTCAGCTTAATCTTGCGGATGTTCCTGCAGGAGTTACCCATTGCCCTGAGAATCTCACTGAGCTCATCCCGACACATCCACTGGGGCCTGATGATGTCCGCTGTAACCAGGCAGATATCCTATTCTGAGTCTGGGAAGGGCCCCAGCTGAGGAGGAAATGTAAATAAATTCCTGAGGGGTCAATTACCGCTGAGCTTACGGCCTGCTGTGAGGAGGAAATTACTGCTGCAATTTGCTGATGGTTTCTCTTTGGCAAGGCTTCTCAAAGCAGTTGGGAACAGTACCAGCTTCCGCTTGCTAAGCAGGGTGAGTACCTCCCTTGTGACGCCACTGAATGGTTTAAAAATCCTCGTACTCTGGGGTGTTCACAGCAGTGAGCTGGAAATCAAACTGCTCCACGTTTCTGCCCCACTGCCCCTGCCCGCCCACCCCAGTATAGCGTGCACAGTTGATTTGACAGGTCTTTGAAGAAAGTATAAAATTCACTACAAAACAGGAAAGCTACATGGTTTGAGTGCTGTGTGGTATTCACAAACGAATATATTGGTTTCAAGAACTTTATTTCTCCCACTTCTATTTTCTCCTGAGTGTATCGAATTGATTTTATTCCAGGCAGCTACCAGCCTCCACTGTTAATTTTCTTTAAAACAGGCTAACTTCCATTCTGCTATCCAGGTCCACATTATTTTCTTCTTTTAAAAAACGTCAAAATACGTTCATTGTCTGAACAACCTTTTTTGGAAAAATATTGTCTAATGCTGAGACATAACTTGCACGCCACATCACCTGGAGCATCTCTTTTATTCCGGACATCAAGGTGATATTGTGGCAGAGTGCTTGGAGGAGGCCGGAAGCATACCTGTCATAAACCTCCTTGCCAAACTAGTGCCTTTAATTGTTTTGGCCTGCGAAATACTTAAAAGTAAAAAGTTAGAAAGTTTGTTTATTTATTAGCCACAAGTAAGGGTTACATTAACACTGCAATGAAGTTACTGTGAAAATTCTCTAGTCACCACACTCTGGTACTGTTCGGGTCAATGCACTTAACCAGCACATCTTTCAGATCGTGGAAGGAAACCAGAGCATCCAGGGGAAATCCAGACAGACACGGGGAGAATGTGCAAACTCCATCCAGACAGTGACCCAACTGGGAGTTGAACCCGGGTCCCTAGCACTGTGCGGCAGCAGTGTTAATAACTGTGCTACCCTGCTGCCCCATAATACTTAAATACTTAAAGTATTGCGTGAGAAATCATACAATTTATCATTTTACATGAACAGGTGATGTTCATTTTTTTTTCTCACTCGTGTTAAACACCGCACTGAATTGCAGTTTCAGATAGGATTTAAGTTGAAGACAAGCTTAATCATATCATAGAAGCATAAAATTATAGAATCCCTAAACTGCAGAAAAAGACATTTAACCCATTGAATCTGTTCCTACTCTCCGATAGCATCTTTAATAGGTCCACCCCCACCTCCTGCCTTTATCCCTGTAACTCCTCTAATCCCCCTAATGTACACATCCTTTAGACACTAAAGGGCAATTTAGTTTGACCAATCCATCTAATCTGCACATTTTTGGACTGTGGGGAAAAATCGGAGCACCCGGAGGAAAACCACAGGCACGGGGAGAATGTGCAGACTCCATACAGTTACCTAAGGTTGGAATGAAGTCTGGGTTCCTAGTGCTGTGAGGCAGCTGTGCTAACCATAGTGCCACCATGCCACTGTAAAAGATCATTCATTGTCACCAAAGAGAAGTAGACAGAAAACAGGGAATTATAGACCAGTAAGCTTAACATTGGCAGTGGGAAAATTCTCAAATCCATTATCAAGCACTTTATAGCAGAGCAATTAGAAAGCAGTGGCAGGATCAGGCAGAGTCAGCATGGATTTATGAAGGGGAAATCATGCTTGACAAATCTGTTCGAATTCTTTTAAGGTGTAACTAGTTGACAAAGGGGAACCAGTAGATGTAGAATATTTGGACTTTCAGTAAGTGTTTGACAAAGTCCCACGTAAGAGATTATCGTGCAAGATTAAAGCTTATGGGATTGGGGAAGTGTATTGAGATAGATAGAAAACTGGTTGGCAGAGAGGAAACAAAGAGTAGGAATTAATGAGTGCTTTTCAAATTGGCAGGCAGTAACTAGTGGGGTGCCACAGGGATCAATGCTGGGCACCCCAGCTATTCACGATATATATTAATGATTTGGATGAGGGAACACAATGTAGCATCTCAAAGTTTGCACATGATACCAAGATAGAGGGTGAACTATGATGAGGATGCAGAGATCCTTCAGAATGATCTGGACAGGTTGGGTGAATAGGCGAATCAATGGCAGATGCAGTATAATTTGGATAAGCGTGAGATTATTCACTTTGGAAGCAAAAACAAGAAGGCAGATTGCTATCTGAATGGCTGTAAATTGGAAGAGGAGAGTGTGTAGCAGGACTTGGATGTCGTTGTGCACCACTCACTGATGGTAAGCACGCAGGTGCAGCAGGTGGTAAAGAAGGCATGTTGGCCTTCATTGCGAAAGGTTTCAAGTACAGGAGCAGGGATGTGTTGTCTAATTATACAAGGCCTTGGTGAGGCCACACCAGAGTATTGTGTGAAGTTTTGGTCTCCTTTTCTGAGAATGGGTATTTTTGACTCAAGGGACTGCAGCAAAGATTTACCAGGCTGACTCCGAGGACGGCGAGACTGATATATGAGGAGAAATTGACTAGGTTAGGATTGTTTTCACTGGAGTTCAGATGAATCGGGGGGATCTCATAGAGGCTTATAAAATTCTAACAGGTCTAGACAGGATAGATGCAGGGAGGATATTCCTGATGGTGGGGGAGATCAGAACTAGAGGTAAAAATCTGAGGATTCAGTGTAGACCACTTAGGAGGTGAGGAGACATTCCTTCAGTCAAAAAGTGGTGAGCCTGTGGAATTCATTACCACAGGAAGTAGCTGATGCCAAAACATTGAATGCATTTTCTGTTTGCTCCCTTAGTTCAGGGCCTTGACTAATATTTCAATAACAACTACTTACATTTAGATAACCTCTTTAATTTAATTTAATAAAACATCCCAAGGCATTTCTCTGGAGGGGTTAGGAAGCAAAATTTGATAGTGAACCACACCAGGTGATATTGGGTCAAATTGTTTGTGACAGAGATAGGTTTTAAGGATTGTCTAAAAGGAGGAAACAGAATTCGAAAGATGGAGAGATTTAGGAAGGGAATTCCAACATTTGGGGTTGAGGTAACTTAAGGAACAGTCACCAATGGTTAAACAGTTCAAATCAAGGATGTTCAGGTAGTCAGAATGAGATGAGCACAGAGATTTCGGAGGGTTATAGTGTTAGATGGAACAACAGAGACAGGGTGGGATAAGGCCATGAAGGGATTTGAAAATGAGGATATGAATTTTAAAATTGAAACATTGCTTTACCAGTTGTCAGTGTCGATTGTTGAACATGGGGATGGTGGTGAACAGGCATTTGTGCGAGGCAGGATACCAAAGGTTGGCTGCCTCAGTTTTGTGGAGAGCAGAATATGCTAAACAGACCAAGGATTTATTGGAATAGTCAAGTCTAAAAATAATAAAGGCACAGACGGTTTCAGCAGGAAATGAGCGAGGCAGGGACAAAGTGGAGTGGTAGCAATAGATGAATCTTAGTGATGGTGTGGGCATATGGTTGGACACTCATCTCTGGATCAAATATGACATCTAGTTACCCTAAGGTTCAACCTCAGAATATTTGAGGAAAAGGTATGGGGCTGACAGCTAGGGAGCTTTGTAGGGACGCTGACTATGGGTTAGATGCTCTGATCAGCAGAGATGCTGCATGCACTACTGCTGAGTACAGAAAATGATCAAGAATTTCATGTTTCTAGGTGTCCAGATCACCAACAACCTGTCCTGGTCCCCACTCCCCCACCCTCCCACTCCCCCCACCCCCCCACCCCCCCACACCCCCCCACCCCCCACACCCCCACCCCCCACCCCCCACCCCCCACCCCCCACCCCACTCCCCACAACCCCCACTCCCCACACCCCCACCCCCCACTCCCCACACCCCCCACTCCCACAACCCCCACCACCCCCCACCCCCACTCCCCCACCCCCCCACCCCTCACCCCCCCACCCCACTCCCCCACCCCCCCACCCCTCACCCCCCCACTCCTCACCCCCCACTCCCCCACTCCTCACCCCCCCACTCCCCACTCCCCCACTCCCCACACCCCCACACCCCCACCCCCCACTCCCCACACCCCCACATCCCCACACCCCCCACTCCCCACAACCCCCCACTCCCACAACCCCCACCCCACAACCCCCACCCCCACTCCCCACACCCCCACCCCCCACTCCCCACTCCCCCACTCCCCCAACCCCCCACACCCCACCCCCACCCCCCCCACCCCCACTCCCCACACCCCCCCAACCCCACTCCCCACACCCCCCCACCCCCACTCCCCACACCCCCCCCACCCCCACTCCCCACACCCCCACCCCCACCCCCCCACCCCACACCCCCACCCCCACCCCCACCCCCACCCCCACCCCCCACCCCCACACCCCTACTCCCACTCCCCCCCCTACCCCCCACCCCCCCACCCCCACCCCCACCCCCCACTCCCCACCCCACCCCCACACCCCCACTCCCCACACCCCCCACCCCACTCCCCCCCACCCCCCACCCCCACCCCCCCCCCCCCCCCCCCCTACCCCCACCCCCCACCCCCCACTCCCCACCCCCCACCCCCCACTCCCCCACTCCCCACCCCCCCCCCCCCAATCCCCACCCCCCCCACCCCCCACTCCCCCACTCCCCACCCCCCACCCCCAATCCCCACCCCCACCCCCCAATCCCCACCCCACCCCCAATCCCCACCCCCCCAATCCCCACCCCCCCCCCCCTCCCCCCCCCCTCCCCCCACTCCCCTCCCCCCTCCCCCCACTCCCCTCCCCTTCCCCCCCTCCCCCCCTCCCTTTCCCCTTCCCCCCCACTCCCTCCCCTCCTCCCCTCCCCCTCCCCCCCTCCCCCCACTCCCCCTCCCCCCCCCCCCACCCCCCCACCCCCCCACTCCCCCCACCCCCCCACTCCCCCCCACCCCCCCACTCCCCCCCTCCCCCCACCCCCCAAACTCCCACCCCCCCACTCCCCCCACCCCCCCAAACTCCCCACCCCCACCCCCAAACTCCCCACCTCCCCACCAAACTCCCCACCCCCCACCCAAACTCCCCACCCCCCCACCCAACTCCCCACCTCCCCACCAAACTCCCCACCCCCCCACCCAACTCCCCACCCCCCAAACTCCCCACCCCCCCAAACCCCACCAAACTCCCCACCCCCCCAAACTCCCCATCCCCCCCCAAACTCCCCACCCCCCCCCCCACCCCCCCCCAAACCCCCACCCCCCCACCCCCCACCAAACTCCCACGCCCCCACCCCCCATCAACTCCCCACCCCCACCACCCCCCATCAAACTCCCACCCCCAATCCCCCACCAAACTCGCCACCCCCCCACTCCCCCCCACCCCCCACCACCAAACTCCCCCCCACCCCACCCCCACCACCAAACTCCCCCCCCCCCACCCCATGCCAACACCATAGTTAAGAAAGCCCACCAACACATCTACTTTTTCAGAAGACTAAGGAAATTTGGTATGTCTACTACAGTTCTTACTAACTTTTAGAAATGTACCATAGAAAGCATTCTTTCTGGCAGTATCACAGCTTAGTATGGCTCCTGCTCTGCCAAGACCCCAAGAAACTACAAAAGGTCATGACTGAAGCCCAGTCCATCACGCAAATCAATCTCCGATCCACTGACTCTGTCTACACTTCCCGCTGCCTCGGAAAAGAAGCCAGCATAATTAAGGACCCCACATACCCCAGACTTTCTCTCTCCAACTTCTTCCATTGGGAAAATAATATAGAAGTCTGAGGTCACAACTGCTTCCTCCCTGCCAGCATCAGATTTTTCAATGGATCTACCTCATATTTGTCTCTTCCTTGGACACAGGTGAGGTCCCAGAGGACTGGAGGATAGCAAACGTAGTACCGTTGTTTAAAAAAGGTCAGAGGGATCACCCAGGGAACTATAGGCCGGTGAGCTTGACTTCAGTTATAGGTAAGCTAATGGAGAGGATCCTTAGGGACAGGATGTATGAGCATCTGGAGCGCTGCGATCTGATCAGGGATACGCAGCATGGCTTCGTCAAGGGGAAGTCTTGTCTTACAAATCTAGTGGAATTTTTTGAAGAAGTGACAAAAACAGTTGATGAAGGACAGGCTGTTGATGTCGTCTACATGGATTTCAGTAAGGCGTTTGACAAGGTTCCTCATGGTAGACTGATAGAGAAGGTGAAGGCGCATGGGATACAGGGTCGGGTATGTAGATGGGTCGAGAACTGGCTCGGGAGGAGGAGACAGAGGGTAGTAGTGGAAGGCTCTTTTTCCGGCTGGAAGCCTGTCACTAGTGGAGTGCCACAAGGCTCAGTACTAGGTCCTCTTCTATTTGTGGTCTACATAAACGACTTGGAAGTTAGGGTAGGTGGTGAGATCAGCAAATTTGCTGATGACACCAAGATGCTTGGATTGGCGGGTACAGAGGAGCAGTGTCAGGCAATACAACAGGACATAGATAGGTTGGTAGACTGGGCAGATAGATGGCAAATGGAATTTAATCCGGATAAATGCGAGGTGATGCATTTTGGCCGGAAAAATGTAGAAGAGAGTTATAGGATAAAAGGTAAAACTATACGGAGCATAGAGACGCAGAGAGACTTGGGGGTGCAGGTTCACAAGTCTCTGAAGGTGTCCTCACAGGTGGAGAAGGTGATAAAGAAGGCGTATAGTATGTTAGCTTTCATAGAAAAGGGTATAGAATACAAGAGTAGGAGTTTGATGTTGCAGTTGTATAGAACGTTGGTTAGGCCTCACTTGGAATACTGCGTCCAGTTCTGGTCGCCGTACTATCGGAAGGATGTGGAGTCCTTGGAGAGAGTGCAGAGGAGGTTTACCAGGATGCTGCCTGGTATGGAAGGACTGTCTTATGAGGAACGATTAAATGGACTGGGGTTGTTTTCCCTTGAAAGATGTCGGCTTAGAGGGGATCTCCTAGAGGTGTATAAGATTATAAGGGGTATAGATAGAGTAAATGGAGGTAAACTTTTTCCACCTTCAGAAATGGATAGGATGAGGGGTCATGGCCATAGGGTGAGGGGGGCTATGTATAAGACGAATATTAGAGGGCAGTTTTTCACACAAAGGGTAGTGGGGGTGTGGAATGCACTGCCGAGTAAGGTGGTGGGAGCAGGCACGCTAGGGCTGTTTAAGGGTCTCTTGGACAGCCACATGAGCGTTATGCAGATAGAGGGATATAGTAGGACTGTTTAACTACGGCTTTTTTTCCCCACAGGTAATTTGGTCCATACTTGACCAACATTGAGCATGCATTCGGCAGGTGGTGCGAGTACAGCTCTTGGATGTTGATTCATGGGTTGCCTGGTACTTCATGTCGTAAATGAGTGCTTTATCTGGACCATCTGAAGGGCACCATGACAGCTCAGAGACTATCGATGTGGCTGTGCAGACACTTGGAATTGGGCCGGTGTCTGCGGGAGTTTGCGCGTTCTCCCCGTGGTTGCGTGGGTTTTCTCCGGGCACTCCGGTTTCCTCCCACAACCCAAAAATTCGCTCTTAGGCTGATTGGGAAACAAATTGTCCCTACAGTGAGAGTCTTCCATATTAGGAATAACCTAAATCTATAATAGGATAATGGAATTGCTACTATATAGTTATGATGGCGGCGCGGGCTCTTTGGGCCGAAGGGCCTGTTTCCCGTGCTGTGTTGCTCTTAAAAAAAATATTAAGTTGATCTTTTTCTACATCCTAGCTGTGACTATAATACTACATTCTGCACTCTCTTGTTCCCTTTTCTATGAATGGTATGCTTTGTCTGTAGAGCGTACAAGAAACAATATTTTTAGCTGTATACTAAGATATGTGACAGTAATAAATCAAATCAAATTACATAATTGAGTGCTTACTTTAGGCCCCTCTTCAGCTGGAATTACCAATCCTGACTTATAGAACCAAGCAAAATGATCCATGGCAAGAGTGATCAAGAGGAGCAGTGGAGAGGCCCTGACCCCTTTTTAGCACATTAGCTGCAGGTCAAGGTTAGGGTTGGGGTGAGTTCATTGGTTCAGGGCATGGGTACTTGGGTTAGGAAAAGGATCGGGGTGGGTAGACAAGTTGGAGAGGGGGCAATAACGAGAAAAGGAAAGTGTTCCTTGCCTGGACACATAAGCCAGAATTGGTATACTGTTTAATCTCCTGGGTAACTCACTGATTAATATCACCCCATCAGTCCAATAAGGTAGTCAGGTAGGGGGAGTTGATCAGGGGTGAGTGTTCAGGTGGGGGAGGATTGGTTAGTCAGGTCAGGGGTAGGATGAGTGTGAGATTGTTGGGTTCAGGGAAGGAGTCAGAATGAAACAGTCGGGTCAAGGGAGGAACTCTGGGATGAGTAGTCAGATGAGGAAGGGGTGAAGGCTGGTTAGTCAGGTCAGGGGTGAGATTGCTGTGACTAGGGAAGGGGTCGGGATGAAATAGTTGAGTGAAGGGAGGAAGTCTGCGATGAGTAGTTAGGTTGGGGATGGATAGTTAGTTAGTCAGGTTGGGGGAGGGGCTATGAAGTGTGGGTGGGCGAGTTTTGGTTGTGGTTAGAGATATGGGACTTGGGTGGCCGGTGAAAGGATTGGGAGTTGGATAATTGGGCTGGGATTTGCAATTAGGAGTTAATTGGACTGATGGGGTGATATTAATCAGTGAGTTACCTAGGAGGTTAAACAGTATACCAATTCTGGCTTACATGTTCAGGTAAGGAACACTTTCCTTTTCTCGTTATTTAATCGGAGGAAATTGCTATTCATCTAGCATTGGCTATTGGATAAGTGGAGGAGGAAGAGAATTGGTGAAAGAGAACCTGGTATTATCAGTGTACATATGAAAACTTAAGTACAACAGCAATACTAAGGCTCCATATAATTTAACTATAATTTATCTCTAGTTATTACATGTGGTGGGCACATTATGTAATTATGAATAAACCTGATCTAATTATGTCCTTCATTTACTTATATAATTATCATAATTGCTAAACAGTCTTTTCCTATAACTAAAAAAACCTAAGTCCTATTTGTTAAAATTGGAGGATTTAATTATTATGCTATTAGCAATAACACAGTAATTATGTGTGCTACTTAAAAGTTATTTTCATATGTACTATAATTCAAGTTAATTATAAAGAAGACATTCTCATAATAGAAAAAACAAAACTCCTTGAGAATATCCAAAATGATAAACAGGAGAAATATTAAGTTATTCTAACTAATTTGGTTCCTGTATTGTTACTCGCAGACAAAAAAGAAAAAAAAAGTTCTGTTCTTGCTATAATTAGCAATCTGATTCTTTCCATTTTGTTTTGTTATTCTTTCTTTCTTTGCTTCATTATCTGATGTTACCTCTCTCTCGATCCATCTCTTCTTTTCACATCATTTTCTTACTATGATAGAATGTCTCTTTGGAGAAAATTTTCACATCCCTCCCCATGCTGTTCAATTGTATTTGGGTCAGGAGGACATTGAAAATTGAAAAGAAAATCTTAGTCCTAAATCCAACCTGCCCACAAATCACCTACTTCTGATTTTACGGAGAATCGGGGAAGAAAAGCACTTTCAAGAGGTAGCTTGGTCATCTAAAGATTATAATGAGTTTTTATCCATCTTTTATCAGCTTTTATCCGTCTTCCAGGTTAAATCCTTGCTGACCAGGTTTCCTGGCCTCACGGTGGCATAGTGGTTAGCACTGCTGCCTCACAGTGCCAGGGACCCGGGTTTGATTCCTGGCTTGAGTCACTGTCTGTGTGTGAAGCTTGCACGTTCTCCCTGTGTTTGTGTGGGTTTCCTCCAGGTGCTCCAATTTCCTCCCACAGTCCAAAAGACCTGCTGGTTAGGTGAATTGGCCATGCTAAATTGCTCCTTAGTGTCTGGGGGACTAACAGGATAAATACATGGAGTTATGGGGATAGGACCTGGGTGGGATCGTGGTCGGCGCAGACTAGATGGTCGGTCGGCCTCTTTCTGCACTGTAGGGATTCATGTTTCTATACAGCTTCAAGCATAAGTATATGAATTAGGAGCAGGATTAGGTCATTGGCATAACAGGGAAATCTGCAAGGCAAGCGTGGCTAATCACGTGGAGAATCAGAGACCATACAGCACTTGCAAGATTGTCTTCTACAATGTTGCAGAAGTGACCTTTGCCTTTGGCGTTGACACACAAGGTTGGCCCATGGATGGCATGGTAGCACAGTGGTTAGCACTGCTGCTTTACAGCTCCAGGGACCTAAGTTCAATTCCTGGCTCAGGTCACCATCTATGTGGAGTTTGCATATTCTTCTCGTGTCTATGTGGGCTTCATCCGGGTGCTCTGGTTTCCTCCAACACTCCAAAGATGTGCGGGTTAGCTTGATAGGCTATGCTAAAATTGTACTTGTTGTCCTGAGATGCATTAGGTTAGAAGGATTAGCAGGTCAAAAAAATGTAGGGATATGGGTTAGGACCTGGATGGGATTGTGGTCAGTGCAGACTCGATGGGCCGAATGGCCTCTTTCTGCACTGTAATGTTCCTATGTTTCTATGATGAGCACAGATGATGGTAACAAAACCTCCATCAAGTGCTAGATGGAGATAAAGAACAGCACAGGAACAAGGGCCTTCAGTCCTTCAAGGTTGCGCCAGTCAATATGTCCTAACTAAGTTTTAAACTTGGTTTGTATCCCTCTATTCCCTCCCTATTTATTATGCATCAAGATGCCTCTTAGCTATGAAATGCTCAAAAGTCATGACAGACAACTCAATAATCTGCATCAATCTGTGTTGACAACAAAGTCGTTCCATGTTCATGATGGTCAGCCGCACCTTTGCTGTGGCAGAGAAAATATAATTGGTCCCACATATTGATTATAACAGAATGTATGTAGGTCACCATTTCTGTTAAATTATAGGCATAGAGATGTCCTATAAATCCATTAAACAGTAGGCTGTTAATATTTTCACTGGTTAGCATATTCATTGTTGCCAAAACAATCGTTGGAAAGGTACTAATGAAAGATTTCAATCTCTACAGTGCCTTTTATGATTTCAGGAATTCCCAAAAGCACTTTACAGCCAATTAAAAACTTTTGAACTATTGTCATTGTTGCGATGTCAGAAACACAGTCATCAGTTTGCACTCAGCAGAGAAACAACAAAGAGATAATGACTGGATAATCTATTTTTATTGAAGGATAAGTATTGGCCAGAACACAGGGGAGATCTTCTCTTGCTTCTTCACCACAGGATCTTTTAAGTCCACCTGAAAGGACAATGTATGTATCGCTGTGTTTCATTATTGTGAAGCGATTGTCAAAGAATAATTGAAGTTGCTAGGAAAATAGGGGACACAATGTTCGTTCGTTTAACCATTAAATGTTAAAAGGGATGGAATGAAGTTTAAGGTTTATTCCTGCACAGTTTGATGGACTTGGGAATTTGGGAATGAAGGATTTCATTTCTGACACCCTTTCCATCTCCCAATTGATGCTCACAGTTTAGGGTCAGTTTAGCTCAGTTGGCTGGACAGCTGGTTAGTGACACACTGATACCAATAGCATGGGTTCAATTCTCATACTGACTGGGCTATTCATGAAGACTTGCCTTCTCAACATTGTGACCACCCTGAGGTGTGATGATCCTCAGGTTAAATCATCACCAGTCAACTCTCCCCCTCAGAGGGGAGAGCAGCCTTTGGCCTCCTGGGACTAGGATAACTTTATTAACAGTTGACTTCAAATTAGATAATATCTGAATAAAAAATTTTTTTCAAGTCACATTCATTGTATTAACAGATTTAGAGGCAAGATTATCTGAAAACACACCCCTCAAAAAATAATAAAAAAACATAGAATGTGTATTATTTTTAATTTCAGTTTTACAAGTGTGTCTATGTAACCCAAAACAGTATATCAGCCAGGGTGAAATTATCCATTCCTTTACCCTAGGGCATGGGCCTTACAGCCCATTGAGTCCATACCTTTGACAATGTTTCTAGTCACTTTTCCTCATGTCATTCTTTCTACCCTATAACTTGCAGCCTACCTGTTACCTAAATCGGAAAGCACATTGGAATTTCTCTCATTTGAAAGGTACTACATATCTATTCAAGCATTAACAACAACAGAATTTTGTCACAAATGGGCAAGATTTCCTGGCCGTTCGATCTTCTGATGGTGCTGACGGGTGCTAACAATGGGAAACACGTTAACAGAGGTGGGAAAATCCTGCAGCTGTCTGATGGCGAGCTGTTTCCCACTACCATAGAACACGGCACGGAGGTGGGGGGGGGGGGGATGCAGAAAATCCCCCCCCCTCCCATACCTCTCATTTGAAATCCTTCAAAACTCACTTGTCAGACTGTAATTATTTACTCCAAGAAAACAAAGGCTTATTTCCCTTGTAAGAAAATACAATATATGATTGACACTACTGCCGGAATTTTACCACCAAGGCTCGTAAGATCCCACCTAAGGCTAACGGAGAATGCCTTTCTGCAAGCCACGTCTACCCCAATTCTGGGGCAGGCGAGATGGTAAACTTCCAGCCTACATGTTAGTCAGAGACTTCTTTGTTTCTATGGTGCTTTGTTCAGATGTGCCTTTATCAGTATGCACAGTTGGAGGAGTGCCACAGGTTATGAACATTGTTCTTGACAAGAATGATCTCCAAATGGTTTCAGAGCTACAAAGTTCAGAGATTTTGCATTGGTTACTTAACTTTTGTGTGACCTCACAAATGCTTTTGCAAGTCTTGAGGCAGTATCCATCACATCACTGTCAACAACCAAATCACTCATATCAATGGAGAGTTCTAAGAATCCTTTTAGACATGATCAATCTTTCACAAACCTATATTATTTTGACTGTTAAATGTTAATTTCATCTTTCTTCTATTATAAAGTTTCAATAAAATATCAAACATCTTGTGACAGCCAACAAACCAAATGATAGAGTCATAAGCATGATGGCCTTGTGGTTGGCACTGCCGCCCCTCAGTGCCAGGGACCGGGGTTCAATTCCTGGCTTAGATCTCTGTCTGTACGGAGTCTGCACTATCTCCCTGTGTCAGCGTGAGTTTATTCCAGTTTCTTCCCACATCCAAAACCTGGTTAGGTTCATTGGCTATGCTAAATTCTCCCTCAGTGCATCTGAACACTGGTGTGTGGTGACTAGAGGATTTTCACAATAAGCTCATTGCAATGTTACGTAAGCTGGCTTGTAACACTGATAATAAACTTTAAAGTGGAAAAGCAAAAGTCCAGCTCATTCTATCTGTACAAGATTTACCTCTTTGGCAGGAATTATTTACCTACTGTCCAGTCTCCATCCTCTTTTTCTAAATTAATTCAAGATTGTCGTTTCCAAGTACGTATCCAGTTCTCTTTCCAATGAGATTGCAAACTCCCCCTCTCATGAGCAACTTGCGATAAAACATTCCATTCTGTAATAATCTGAAAATATTCATTCATAGTTTACCCTCTGAAATTACATAATCTAACGAAACTCAATTACTTTTCCCCTAAACTTCCAGGTTACATTGAAAGAAATTCCACTTTTGAGCATTTCTTCATCACTTTAACCTTCATTCTTGTCATTATCCCAGTGAATCACTGTCATACCCTTCCCAAATCTTTATCTATTAATGCACCAACTTTTGCGGAACCAACGTTTTTTCAACATAATATTAACTTTATTTGCTTGCTTTTAATTTAAAGCACCGATGGATAAGATCAGTGTTTATTAATTTAAACTCCCACCTTTATATATATTTGAGTTAAGAAATGGATATTCATATTCATAAGTTTACAACGATCCCACAAAATAATGGAGTTCAAAGCAATTATTAACTTTCATGAGAAAAAAGACAGCCATGATTGAATGGTGGAGCAGCCTCGATGGGCCGAGTGGCCTAAATCTGCTCTTATGTTTTATAATCCTGTGGTCTTATGAGAATCATGCCTACTCTAATAATGATTATGACCAAAAATTAGACATGTGCAATGATAATTATTACTAATAGTAAATGATATATATTTTTGAGACCTTTACAGTACAAGTTACTGGAGAATTCAGTGTCATAAGTTTTGAGTTCAAACTATTGAATGGCCAAGCCTTTTGATCTCTGAAATATCTATTCTAATGTCCTCCTTTATATATCTTTCATTCTAACTATGTGAGAAAATGCTTGTTTTAATATATTGCATCATTCAATTAGCTGAACATCAGTTTCAAAGAAATGGCCTAGCAAGGCATTCAACTTAAAGGTGATCCGGGATAGGTCAATGATTACTATCCCTGCCAGCAACACCCATACCCCACAAAATAATGAAACAAAACAAGACTGGTAGCCAACATGAAATGAAACCCCAAAGTCTTCTACGGGCATCTAAATAGTGAAAGGAGGAGAAAAGCCAATTCAGGACCAAAAAGGGATTAAATGAACACTTTGTATCTGCCTCCACCAAGGAGGAAGACACTACACAGGCCACAGTGTATGAGGAAGTAATCCAGTCACTTGACTGGTTTAAAATTGATAAGGAGGAAGTTATGAACAGGCCAGCTATACTTAAAGTTAATAAGGCAACAGGACTGGATGAGATGCATCCATGGATACTGAGAGGATTAAGATTGGAAATTGCAGCGATACTGCATAGCCATAATTTTATGGTTTTCCTTAGACTCAAGAGTGGTGCTGGGGACTGGAGAACTGCAAACATTATACCATGTTTTCAAAAAAAGGCTGTAAGGACAAGCCACGCAACCACTGGTCAATCGGTTTAACTTCAATAGTGGGGGAGCTTTGGGGTAAAAATAATAGTCACATGGACAAATGTGAGTTTATGAAGGATAGTAACATGGAATTCTCAAGGGAAAATAATGTTCAATTAACTTGACGATGTTTTTTGAAAAGATAACTGAGAAGGTTGATGAGGAATGTTATTGATGTGGTGTACATGAACTTTCAAGAGGCTTTTGATAATTCAATCTGTGCCTGTGTGGGTTTCCTCTGGGTGTTCTGATGCTTTCCCAAGATTAGGTTGATTGACCATGCTAAATTGTCCCTTAGTGTCCCACGATGTGTGTGTTAGGGGATTAAGGGGGTAAATACATGGTGTTAAAGGAGTAAGAACTGGGTAGAATGCTCTGTTGGTGAGTTGATGCAGACTCGATGCACCAAATGGCCTCCTTCTACCCTATATTCTATGATTCTAGGGCAGCATGGTAGCACAGTGGTTAGCAGTGCTGCCTTACAACGCCAAGGACTGGGGTTCAATTCCGGGCTCGGGTCACTGTCTGTGTGGATTTCTTCCGGGTGCTCTGGTTTCTTTCCATAGTCCAAAGATGCGTGGGTTAGGTTGACTGGCCATGCTAAATTGACTTTAGTCTCAGCGTAAATATGTGGGGTTACGGGGATAGGGCCTGAATGTAGTCGATGCAGACTTGATGGGCCGCATGACCTCCTTCTCACCATTGGGATTCTATGATTCTAAGTTGTTGCTTGACTCGTCTGTCAGACAGCTCTCCCAAATTTGGCAGAAGCCTCCGATTTTAGTAAAGAGGGTGTACTAAACAGAGATTTTAGTAAACAGAGTTGACAATGCTGAGTTTGCTTTTATTATTTCCAGTACCTCAGTTTGCTGGACCATTTCAGAGGGTATTTATATGTCAGCCACATTGCTGTGGCTCTGGAGTCACGTGTAGACCAGACCAGGTAGTGTCAGCAGATTTCCTTCTCTGAAGGACGTTAGTGAACCAGATGGGTTGTTATGACAATCAATAGTGGTTTCATCTTCAGTGTTACTGAGACTAGCTTTTTAATTCCTGATTTATTAATTTAATTTAAATTCTGCCAATTGCCATGGTAGAATTCCCCAACTTGTATCCCTGAAGCATTAGCCTGGACCTCTCACTTTCCAGTCCGGTGAGATTACCATCATGCCACCCCTTAAGATAATGAACAGCTCCCTGTCTGTTAAATATCCATGGCTAGCCAGCAGAGCAGTGGAAAATTCATCCCAGCCATTTAAACTGGGGGATAGGTAGGGCTGGGACCCAGGCTTATCTTTAAATACTGGCCAGAGAATTTAACTAGTTCCAAACATACACATCCCTAGCTCATCTGCTTTGTTAAATGTTGTAATGAGGATGTAATGCATTTCACTGTTCATTTCCTCAAAGTCTGCTGCTTTACATTTCTTATCTTTAAACTATATTTATCACCCACCTTCCCACTTCACTAAAGATGTGCGGTCCAAAAATGTGTGGGTTAGGTTGATTGGCCATGCTAAGAAATTGCCCCTTAGTATCCAGGAATGTGTAAGTTAGAGGGATTAGTGGGTATAATATGTAGGGATATGGGAGGGTAGGGCCTAAGTGGGATTGTGTTCAGTGCACACTTGATGGCCGAAGGGCCTCTTTCTGCACTGTAGTTTCTATGATTTTAAAACCAAAGCAAAATACTGCAAGTGTTGAAAACCTGAAATAAAAACACAAAATGCTGGAAAAACTCAACAACTTTAGCTGCATCTGTAGAGAGAGAAAAACAGAGTTAATATTTCAAGTCCGGACGACTCGTCTTCACTAACCTCCTTATATCCTCATGTATTCTTCCTCAGTCCACTGTGTTTTCATTTGAATGGCTATGCTGAAATCACTTATGTAAATTGTTTTGAAAGTGGTCCAAGGACAGGATCCGGTGGCATATGAAAATCCATAATCCACAAAATATCCATTTACCCTTACCATTAGCTTTCTGTCATCCAGCTATCTGTGCACCCAGCAATGACGCTCACCTTAAGGATGTGAACAGTGTTTTCTCATTCTCTTTGCTTGCAGGCCTGTATCTGTGACTTATTCCTGAAGAAAAATAGATTTAAACATAAAGACCCTGGGGAATTGCTTAACATTTTAATGATGACATCTTAAATCCACATCATCTTCAGCTCTTGAAAGCAAATAAACTAAATTGAATTTAGATATTAAAAATGAACTATTGCAGCAGTTCCCTTAAGGAAAACTAATCTTGCAGAAAGATGCATATATTTAGATGTAAAATTAACACTGTCGCCTTGGAGGAAATAGCAGAACATGTGCTAAGCGTCTTCTTTGCTAAGAGTATTGTTGCACCAGCTACTTGAACAGGCTGTGAATTGCGAGCCAAGCTACCTTGCTTGTTGGAAGTACATGGCAATTTTTTGGCAACGGGAAACCCGTGTGTGGGTGTGCACTGCTGGCAGAATTGAAAATCCCGCCGGAGAATTCCAACCAATATGTTTAAAGTTGCAAGACCATTGTTATCCCACCCCTAACTCAATTCTTATATTTCCTCAAAATTTATAATACCAAAATTGAATAGCTCCCGAAGAAAGAGTTAAGAAGTATGATATTAAAATAGGCTTGATGAATAATTGAAAACCATCACCCTTTCCTTCTGTTCTGCTTATACTGCAGCATGTCAATCATAACCTTAATATATTGCCGAAGGATCAAAAACACAATGGAAAAGTGCTAGACAATGATTAGAGTGTGGAATGGACTGCTTGCTGTGATAGTGGAGTCGGACACTTTAGGAACTTTCAAGCAGATATTGGATAGGCACATGGACACACCAGAATGATAGGGAGTGGAATAGCTTGACCTTAGTTTCGCTCAAAGCTTGGCACAACATTGAGAGCCGAAGGGCCTGTACTGTGCTGTACTGTTCTATGTCTATTTAACACAAAACGGATAATATATTTTTATAAAACAATTTCTAGAGTTGGAAATTCATTTTCCTTTTCCTACCATTTTTAGACATGATGTAGTCATAAGGAAGTCCAAAGTGAAAAACGATCTGCTTGTTCAATGGAATGTGTCATCCCCCTCCCCATCACATGCCATAACTTATGTTTAGAATTCCACAATATAGGTCTCCATTTAATGTTTATGGATAATAAAAGGTTTCCCTTGTGCACTATTTACAACAAAACAAATTGCGGCTCTTTTCTAATTGCTATAAATATCACCCTGAGGAAACCTTCCCTCTGGGTAAATGACATAGTCTTCCCTAAGATTCAAAATGTCCATTTATCACTGCAGAGCATTGCAGAATCTCTCCAAAGCTAACTCATAAAGCACATTGGAAGGTATAAAAGTGGTAAACGCAATCAATTGACTGTCAGGTTGCTGTAATGCTTCACTTATGTGATTTTGTAAAATTTCTAAAGCATGTTTTCCAGTGGAGGACTGAACAGAGATACCCAAAATGGGAGCCTAATTTTGTAGGGAACAGGATTTGGTAAGGAGGCAGACAAGTATATAATTTGCTTGAGCTTTTTCTTCAAATGCCTTTAAATCAAACAGAGGCAGAAGAGCAAAGGATTGCTGTATGCCCATGGAAAGGAAACTTTAGAAAAACAATTCCATGCCATACGTATGGGGAACTGACTAGTAGCACTGAGTGACATTAATGTCATCCCACAACTTCAGGCCAGCACCAGTAAAAAATCAACAATCTGTCATTAACAAATAAGGTATCACCCCAGCTGCCTCATCTTTTCTCCTTGGGCACCATGAATCCCAATTCTACAGTCCATTCTCTCAAGTAGTTTGATCTGGTTTATAATTTAGAGAATCACTAACTCAGGATATTACAATAAGTGTCACCATATCTTCAAATTATTGTCATTCAAAACCATACAACTCTTTGGTCCATTTCAACAGGGTATAAGAAGGCCTGATTACACAAGCAGCCTGCTGATACTTAGGAGTTTTCTGTCAAATGCAAGCCCTCACAAAATTTACTCCATCTTGTCACAGAAGAAACATGCATAATATGGCGAGCCAATGGCTGATGAAGTAATGCACTAGCTGTGCAGACTCTCATTTCTCTCTGTGGGGACGGTGAAATGGACAGGACAATACAGCGGCACAAGGTTAGCACTGCTGCCTCACAGCACCAGGGACCCCAATTCGATTCCCACTTTAGGTCACTCAATGTGCAATTTGCACAATCTCCTCATGTCAGCATGGATTTCCTCCGGGTGAACCATAGAAAAGAACCAAAGATACTCTGCAGTGCAGAAAGAGGCCTTTCGGCCCATCAAGTCACAGACCACAATCCTACCCAGACCGTACCCCCATATCCCTACATATTTTACCCACTAATCCCTCTAACGTATGCATCTCAGGACACTAAGGGGCAATTTTACCATGGCCAATCAATTTAACCCGCACATCTTTGCAATGTGGGAGGAAACTAGAGCACCCGGAGGAAACCCATGCAGACACAAGGAGAATGTGCAAAATCCACACAGGCAGTGACTCAAACCAGGAATTGAACCCAGGTCCTGGAGCTATGAAGCAGCAGTGCTAACAACTGTGCTACCGTACTGTAGTATTCTCAACTGAATTATACAAATTAAAGGTTGAAGTCCATTCCTAGACTTTTGCACATGATCAAAACAACCAAAATATTTGAGTGCTGAAGGTCTGGTGCATTGACAAAGTGTAACTTTATGAATGAAACAATATTCCATGTCTTCCATGTCTACCTGTTCAGATGGATGTACAAGATTCTATTCTATATAGACTTGCTCAAAATATCACTCTTCATATCAAGCATTCTTTACCTCAGGTTGCCCAATTTCAGAATTAGAACATAGAACATAGAACACCACAGCACAAGCAAGCCCTTCGGCCCACAAGTTGTGCCGATCATATCCATATCTACCAGGCCGTAGAACTATCTGTAACTCCCAATCCCATTAAATCCCATGTACTCATCCAGAAGTCTCTTAAAAGACCCCAGCGAGTTCGCCTCTACCACCACTGATGGCAGCCGATTCCATTCATTCACCATCCTCTGAGTGAAAAACTTACCCCTAACATCTCCTCTGTACTTGCTCCTCAGCAGCTTAAACCTTTTCTTCAATTTTCTCTCACTGTCCAAAGATGTGTGGGGTAGGTTGATTGGCCATGCTAAATTGACCCTTAGTGTCAGGGGACTAGTAGGGTAATACAGGTTGTGGAAATGGTGATCTGGGCAGAACAATACAGGTGGCAGGTTAGTTAATGCACTTCTATAATCACCATTAGATCACTGTGAAGTCGAAGACATATCACAAAGTTTCCACTTTCCCCTTAAACTCAAATGGGCTGTCCTGCAGATTCATCACTACAGCAGGGATGTGGGTCAAGAACATGACAAAGAGGAGGAAGACAATTTGGAGGTGCAGATAGGAGAAAGAAACGGTTGTCTTCATGGATGGTGATTACATTGAAATGGATAATAGTGCTGAAGATGATACTGAGGATATAGCTACTCAGCGGTTATAATCTTGTCCCTTTCTCTACCCTTGATGTCACTTGTTTTATTATTCCCATTGTTTCCTTATAGTATAGTCTGCCATGGCCCTCCATGTCTGTGAATACATGTCTTTTAGAATTTGCAGAGATTGCTACTTGTCCCTGAGTTAATCCTAGCCAATAATGAACATTGCCAACTTTCATAGGACAAATAATTTTAATCTTGGCAAGCACTTCAGATGATGTGATGATATCTCCGTTTTCCACAAAATCGACGCTATGAAGCATGCGCTCCCTTCTTTTCGTCTCATCGTGCACGTCATTCTCATTTTCTGGTTTGTCAATAACATCATATATATGTTTCAGTCAGGATGCTAGATGGTTTCACATACTGTTTGTAGGTACCCATTGTGTGCAGTCCTTTTGGATCAATGCACAGCTGTTTGTAACTGTGTCAGTCTTTTCTCTAGAACAGAATGTCAAAGGTTATCCCGCACAATGTAGCACGTTCTAAGACTGTTCATCTGGACCTGCGAATTTGACAATCCGCAGTGCCAGTAATTTGCTCAGTATTACCTCTTTGGTGTTTGTAATTTTCCTGAGTCCTTCCCTTACATTTTCCTGACTTACAGCTGTTTCTGAGATGTTACTTGCATCCCTGATAATGAAGCCCAATGAAAAATGCCTGTTAAATCATCAGCCATTTCCTTACTTTCCATTATTAATTCTCCAGACTAATTTTCTATAGGACCAACATTCATTTTGTTAACTCTTTTCTTACTTAAATATCTAGAGGAACTCTTACCATCCATCTTTATATCTCTAGCACACTTGCAATCAGATTCTATTTTTTTCCCTTTTTACTAATCTTTTTGTCATTCTTTGCCGTTCTTTATATTCTGTCCAATCTTCTGACTTGCTACCTAGCATAATGCAATTACAAGTCACTGCATCTCTATACTTTAACCTCATTTTTCAGTTTTTATTAGCTGGTTCTTCTTTCATGCCTTCATAATTGCTGTTATTTCAGTTTAAGATACTAGGCCAGAATTTTACAGTAGAGATTGGGTGAACAGTTGTATTTCATTTATGAATATTAGGCACATAGACAGATGCACCTGAGTAGAAAGCTTGAAGATACCAGCGTCAGAGCTGTCAATCTGCGCCCTGTTTTAAAACAGAAGTGAAACTAAAACTGGATCTTATGACACACTTCTGTGTGGTTATGTCATGCTGCAATCCCTCAAAGACATGTTACAATAGAAGGTGCCTCCAAAAACTGCTGATCAAGCAGGGCAGCATCTCTTCAGCCACAGCGATATCAGTTGAACCACAACTGCTTCTGGAACAGCAGCCATTGATTAGGCTCAAAAGACGCGTGAGTAGGGCGGCCTGTCCAGAGCTGGTTAGGCCAACTCCATTAAGGTTTGGGGGAGGATCCTTTTGGAGGGCAGTAGGAGTTTTTTTATTGAGGATGCCCTATTCCAGAGGGGATTTGCTCTGTAGCATTCCCCTCTAGCAGATATCTGTATACCTGTAGTGACAGGATGAGGCTCTTAAGTGCCATTTAGTGCCTCAATTGGCCTCCAAGTGAGGAAGCTGCTGCTCTCAACCTTCCCTGTCACAGACCTAATGGGAGGGGGGGGGTGGAACTGGGAAGGTGATGGGCACTCCACCCTATGCCTCTAACCCAACTATATGGTCACAGCGAGCTCCACCTCCCAGCCCACCCCTAGGAGAGGGGAAATTAAATTCCACCTATTTTATGAGGAAAGAATAAATTGGCTATTGAATTCCTTATATAAAAGAAGAAGCTACACTTACATTCCATTGTGTTGTTTATGTAAAGATTATATGCATCTAGGAAATAATCGGTCTATTTTGAATTGATGAATTCATCAGATGATTAATCATTAGTTAAATCAGAGGCCTGATACATTGTAGGATTGGTATTGGATTAAAAGAGGTGTCCTTTATTTGGAAGTTTAAGAGAAGGATTTCATGATGGTGGTGACTAAGGAAGATTGTGTTAAATAGATGACAGCATTTCATTGATCAGTTTTTCTCTGATCCTCATTGTACTTATCTCTGAAGGGTCCTCCAAGCACTAATATATGGTAATAAAATCCCAGTAACATCAGCAAGTGCACACAGAGAAAGATTTGATCCATGGACATTCAGCACAGCCAAGTGAAGCTGAGCCTCAGTAGAAATGAGTCCCACATGAGAGTGATTTGATGTGATTTATTATTCTCACATGTATTGGGATACAGTGAAAAGCATTGTTTCTTGTGCACCATGCAAACAAAGCACACCATTCATAGAGTACATAGGGGTGTAGGAAAGGAGTGGATGAAAAATATGGTGTTATATTCATAGCTAGGGTGAAAAACAAAATCAACTTATGTACTGCTGCATTTAGATAGGTCCTTTCAAATGTTTGAAAGGCAGCAGGAAAGAGGCCCTTCTTGAATTGCTTGGTTTGTGACCTCAGACTTTTGTGTCTTGTGAATCAAAGATATTACTGGCTTGTTGATTTTATGACAGAGTGGATGTAGTCAATGCCCATTGAATAAAGGTCAGAGTGAGTATGTGAATCAATGTCAGGAATGCATATTCCAAGCATGAGTTTGTGATGATTGTCATTGGAAATCTGTAGTGTCACTGCACTGTTTCCAGTTCAAAACTTTTCACTGTCTTAGACCAGATGATCACGGCCTACATAGAAAGGGAGGATCAAATTTTCACAAAGTGATCTTTTGAAAGTAAAAATGTTCAGTAAAACCAGCGTTGAATGTGCTACATTACCCAGTGATTTCTATAAGAGAGTATAAGAAGGAATTGCTCAGTCAGAATGCAGTGAACTGAATTCACCATTACATTGGACCCATTCAGGTACTCCCTGCAGGCCCATAGTGCAAGGAGGTAAGATATTGTTCAGTAAAAATGACATATGTTGCGTTGAGATTTTCCAGTCTCCACAGTAGCTGATCATTATGACCAGTGAATGGAACAGGCAGCCAATAAGGAAAAGAGAATAAAACAAACAAAGAAACATGGTTCCTGACATCTGCTGCAAATGGCATATAGTATTTTGGAGTCAGAAGGTGAGTTACCTGTCGCAGATTTCCTAGCTATAACCACTGTCCTACATTGCAAAATGAGAGGATTTTATTATGTTGCCCTCTCTGCTGCCCTCTTTGTTGGCATGGTGTAAATTACATCAATACAGCCATGGCTGCCTGGGTTGAGTATCTGTTCATTTACTCAGTGCAATACACAACAGAAAGATGATGAGGAAACTGGGATAGAACTCTTTTTTACATTTGACCTGAGAAATTAAGGACCGAAGGACATTTTGACACACCTTTTTGGAACTTCTAACGTTGATTTTGAAAGATTTATCCATGTGACATCATATTCAGGTACACATTGACTTAGCGCACGTACATCATTGAAAAAAAATTCACTGAAGCTATATCTGAGGTCTAAGAATTGAAACCTACAAAAGAGGTGCATTTATAAACAGAGGGTACAGATTTGGCTGAATAAAATAGGAAATTAGGATAAAATGAACATTTTCCTCATTCCTTATTTTCCTCATCACTCAAACCAGTCTCCCATAGAACATAGAACATAGAACATAGAACAATACAGCACAGAACAGGCCCTTCGGCCTTCGATGTTGTGCCGACCAAAATAAAAAGCAATGCCCCTCCAAACTAAACCATTCCCTTCTCTTCCATATACTTATCTATTAACCTCTTAAACGCCACCAAACTTGGCGCATCTACAGCAGCTGCAGGCAGGGCATTCCACTCCCTAATCACTCTTTGAGTAAAGAACCTACCTCTGATATCCGTCCTATAACTCATACCCCTAATTTAAAGCTGTGTCCCCTCGTGCTAGCTTTCTCCATCCTAGGAAAAAGGCTATCACTGTCCACCCTATCTAAACCTCTAATCATCTTATATGCTTCAATAAGATCCCCTCTGAGCCGCCTCCTTTCTAACGAAAACAACCTCAAATCCTTCAACCTCTCTTCATAGGACCTGCCCTCCATACCAGGCAACATCCTAGTAAACCTCCTCTGTACCCTCTCCAATGCCGCCACATCTTTCTTATAATGTGGGGACCAGAACTGCACACAATACTCCAAGTGCGGCCGCACTAGAGTTTTGTACAGTTGCAACATGACGTTGCGGCTCCGA
Organism: Sphyrna mokarran; assembly: GCA_024679065.1. Lineage (NCBI taxonomy): Eukaryota > Metazoa > Chordata > Chondrichthyes > Carcharhiniformes > Carcharhinidae > Sphyrna > Sphyrna mokarran. The sequence continues at coordinate 38,111,211 of JAGIQG010000002.1, read as the reverse complement.
AATTCAATCCCTCTACCAATAAAAGCCAAGGCTCCATATGCCTTCCTAACAACCTTCTCGACCTGACTGCCTACTTGCAGGGATCTATGCACATACACACCAAGATCCCTCTGTTCATCTAGACTACTAAGAATCCTACCATTTGCCCTATACTCTACACATTTATTATTTCTGCCATAGTGCATTACCTCACACTTTTCCACATTAAACTCCATTTGCCAACTCTTGGCCCAGCTCTGCAACTTGTCCAAGTCCCTCTGCAAACTATAACACCCCTCTCCACTATCTACCACTCCACCGACTTTAGTGTCATCTGCAAATTTACTAATCCATCCTTCAATACCCTCATCCAGATCATTTATAAAAATTACAAACAGCAGGGGCCCCAAAACAGACCCTGAGGCACACCACTCGTCACCGAACTCCACGATGAATATCTCCCATCAACCACCACCCTCTGTCTTCTATCTGCCAGCCAATTTCTAATCCAATTAGCTAATCACCCTCTATTCCACACATCTGCATTTTCTGTAGAAGTCTTCCATGGGCCACCTTATCAAAAGCCTTACTAAAGTCCAAATATACTACATCAACCGCCTTACCCCCATCCACCTCTCTGGTCACTTTCTCAAAAAACTCAATGAGGTTAGTAAGGCATGACCTACCCTCCACGAAACCATGCTGACTATCCCCAATCAATTCATTTCTCTCTAAATAACTATAAATCCTATCCCTAATAATTCTCTCCAATACCTTGCCACAACAGAAGTAAGACTCACTGGCCTATAATTCCCTGGAAGGTCTCTCTTCCCCTTCTTAAACAATGGGACCACATTCGCTATCCTCCAGTCCTCCGGAACCACACCCGTAACCAACGAGGCCCTGAAGATCAGAGACAGAGGCTCTGCAATCTCCTCTCTTGCCTCCCAGAGAATCCTAGGGTAAATCCCATCCGGCCCAGGGGACTTATCCAACTTCAAACCCATCCATTGACTCTGTCTACACTTCCTGCTGCCTCAGCAAAGCAGTCAGCATAATCAAGGCCTCCACACACTCTGGACATTCTCTCTTCCACCTTCTTCTGTTGAAAAAATAGACAAGCCTGAGGTCTTCTACCAACTGAATCAAGAACAGCTTCTTCTGTGCTGCCATCAGACTCTTGAATATTAATTTGATCTTTTTCTACATCCTAGTGATGACTGTAACATTATATCCTGCAATCTCCTTTTCTTTCCTATGTACGATATGCTTTGTCTGTTTAGCGTGCAAGAAGCAATACTTTTCACTTGTTTACGGAGAACAGGTTTCTGTGTATGAATATATATATATTTACATATATATACACACACACACCACATCTGACAAGTGTAAATGAGCCACATTACAAATTACTGTTTTGACTGATTATCTTAAATTGTTACTGTGGCTATTAGTACTCACAGGATTGTTCAGCAAGTGTTGCCCAATCACAGAATCATATCTAACAGTAAATGTTTTGTTTTGGGTTGTAAGTATGAGCTGATTGATACAGTCTGCACTCTGCATACTATGAACAACCAGAGTAGTATGCTCTCTGATTTGATTAGCCATCCCTGGAATGAATGGCAAAATCTACGATTAGATGCTATCCCATGATTATGCAACACTTGCTGAATCCCTTGCTCTCATCATACCCAAAGCAGAGCTCAGCCTATGGGATCCCACCTCCGCCAAACCCTTACCCCTATGTGGTCCTGGATCTGAGACTCAGTAGTCCTTCTAGTGGTCAACACAGACCACTAGAACACAGTCTGTCAACACAGAATCTCTATTTGAGATTCTATCCATAACTATAGATTGTCATTCATGGTACTATGTATGCTGTGTGCTCGAAATGGTTTTAATATCCTTTCTGTTTTTGAAGATTAAAGCACAAAGTTAGCATATTTGGTTGCTCGTACATTTTAATTATCCTATTTATTAAATCCAAAACCCACTTTTTTTTGTGTTTAACTGGAGTTATTCACACTTCCAGGAACAATGTAATCAAATGGCCAGCAGATTTCAACTCCCAGCAGCATCACCAGGAGTGAGGGCAATACTCGGAGTGACAACTAATGTTGAGCGGTTGGAGTTGGGGTGAAAGCTACATAAGGGGCTGTATCACTGACACAGACTAGAAGATCCTAGGAGTGAGGAGGTGGGGTGAACATGCCCGCAGTGGAGAGGAATCAGGATGTAGGTTGGAAAGATGGGGCAGGGCAATGTGTGGGAGTGGGCAACACCAGTTTGGGGTCTTCTGATGGCAAACCCCTGCCATTACCTCTTGCCACTTGGCACCACCAACCTGGGTAGTGGGAGGGGCTGGATGTTTGGCTTGGTTCTTTCCCACCCAGGGAATTACTCAGGCCTGTAAGAATGGGAGAGCCAAGGGTTCCAACCTTCCTCTAAGTATAGGAGATCCCACTTCTCCAGAATTTTCAGTGCTGGGTCCTAGAACCAATGCTCCTTCTCCCTGAGTTTCAGAGCCAAACAATTAGTGCATTCCATATCTGAAGTAGAAATGAATGGATGGAGGTAGTGCAAAACATACAGGTGGCCACTGTAGTACCTCCAGACCTGTTTAAACCATTGTAATCACAAATCAGCTCTAAAATTGCAGTCTAAAACCAGATATTTCATGTAGTCATAGAATCTCACAGTGCAGAAGGAGGCCATTCAGCACATCTAACCTGCACCTGCAATCATCCCATCTATTTCCTATTTCCGTAATCCACACATCAACCGTGCCAACTCTCTTAACACTGACGGTGATTGAGCATTGTCAATCAACCTAACCCTTTAGAGCATGGGAGGAAATCGGAGCATCCAGAGGAAACCCACACTGACGTGGGGAGAACATGTAAACTCTGCGTAGATAGTGACCCAAGGTCTGAATGGAACCCAGGTCCCTGGCACTGTGAGGCAGCAGTACTAACCATTATGAAATCATGTCACCTATAATTTTAAACAGATAGGTTTTATTAGCAGAGCATCCATTGAATACTTTTTTTCACCCTTTCTCCAAAATAACCTCCAAAGAGTTGGAGAGAGGTAGTTACAAGAACACAGAAAATATGTTCTATTTTTCTCCAGAAGCAACATAGAATATCGAATGGTGTTAAACCTTTAGATATAACAATCTAAGCTTGTACAGTTAGACACAAACATGAACTATAATCTTGTTTCATACGGTTTTGGTATACATTAAGAAGGAGCACTCTTTGTTTTTGTAAAATTACATTTATTTGTACAGTTTAATCTGAATTTGATTTCAATTACTTTTGAAGTAATTTTGTGGAAATGTCACAAAAATATTATTGATACATACGATACACATGGTTAAATTAAAGTGATCGCAAGATTGTAGAAGCATTAATTCACTCTCCAGTTATTAAAATAATTGTCATTTGCCGTTTTTTGGGGAGTTTTTTTACACATTTCAGGAGGCCACTGGTCAACCATATCCTAAAAGTGGTAGGCTTATTCTAATTCCTACATTCCCAAACCTGGCTAGGTTTTCCAGTTTTAACAAGAACATCTTAACAGTTGAGAACTATCAAAAACAACACGGTTTTTTTGTAATTGCACAAGGAAAATGAGAGTGATCGACAGCAATGAAGACTCTTGAAAATGATGAAAATGTGGATGTGTTGATTTATTACGCAAATTAGCATAAGCAATGTTACAGTGATGAACAAAGAAATATCATTGCTAAGTAACAAAATCTTCAGTCCTTTATGAGGCTGGATTTTACAAGGGTGTTGGTGTGGCAGTGGGCAACAATCAGGGTGGGTCCTTCAATAGCAAACTGCTGCCCCAAACACCCCCCCCCCCCCCCCCCCCCCCCCCCCACCCCCCCACCCCTATCAGATGACATGCATCTCTAGCAACTCCAGCAACATCAGAACTCAGTGGCTATCGCTCGGGACTGCAAAAGAGACTCACAAAGAAAATCATGGCGGCCAGAGATAGATAAACCCTTAGCCTACAGAACGGGGAATAATGGGAAAGCCTAGGGATTCACTCTGAAGAAATTTTGTTGAACACCCTGCAGCCCTTATACTCTGGTGGTGAAAGGAATGGCTGTATAAGCTAGTGGATTGATTTAATATTGTGATTGAACATACCTCCAATTTGCTTTTATTTCAGTTGAAAGAGCTTTCATTTACCCACATTGCATTTTACCTACTGTAGTTCTCCCCACCTGTAAATTTTATTTTGGGCTTTGGATTGCCCCATGGGTGCCTTTCCCCTTCTCAGTTTCTTTGCTCGCTCAGATTTTGTAGTCTGAATACCTGCCCAGCTTGTATTGTATTTCTGTTTATTTATTAGTGTCACAAATGGGTTTACATTAGCACTGCAATGAAATTACTGTGAAAATCCCCTAGTTGCCAACTTCCAGCACCTGTTAGGGTACACTGAGGGAGAATTTAGCATGGCTGATTCACCTAACCAGCATGTCTTTCAGGCTGTGGGAGGAAACTGGGAGAAACCCATGCAGACACAGGGAGAATGTGCAGACTCCACACAGACAGTGACCCAAGCCAGGAATCAAACTTTGGTTCCTGGCACTGTGAGGCAGCAGTAAACACTGTGCCATTCTGAATGCAAGTCATTGAAGTAGAATATAAACAATGGCCAGCCTGCCCTGTTTACATCAATGGGGATGAAGTAGAAAGGATCGAGAACTTCAAGTTTTTGGGTGTCCAGATCACCAGAAACCTGTCCTGGTCCCCCCATGCTGACACGATAGTTAAGAAAGGCACCAAGGTCTCTACTTTCTCAGAAGACTAAGGAAATTTGGCATGTCAGCTATGACTCTCATCAATTTTGCCATATGCATCACAGAAAGCATTCTTTCTGGTTATATCACAGTTTGGTATAGCTCCTGCCCAAGACCGCAAGGAACTACAAAAGGTCATGAATGTAGCCTATTCCATCATGCAAACCAGCCTCCCATCCTGCTGTCTTGGCAAAGTAAATTCATAAAGTTGTGGGCAGCATGGTGGCACAATGGTTTGCACCACTGCCTCATAGTGCCAGGAGAGTTCGATTCCAGCCTTGGGTAGCTGTCCATGTGGAGTTTACATATTCATCTTGTGTCATGAGTTTCCTCTGAATGCTCTGGTTTTCTCCTCCATCCAAAGATGTCCAGGTTAGGTGGATTGGCCATGCTAAATTGCCCCTTCGTGTCTCAAAATGTACAGGTTATGGGGATTTACAGGCTCGGTATATGGGGTTACAGGCTTAAGCAAGGGGTAGTGGGCCTGGATCTGTCGGAAAATTAATACAGATCCAATGAACTGAATGGCCTCCTTCTGCACTGCAGGGAATTCTATAATTCTATATGTAACAAATATATCTGTCATTTTCCACAAAAAGCAAAGTAGGAGAACTCTTCCTGCATCTAGTTATACCATGTAGACCAGTTTTCTGAATGTTGGTACTTTGCAATATGCTCTGAGCAGCTTGGGTTTATCTTAATATATAGCTCTGTTTCCTTGTGAGACCTACCAAAAAGCAAGAACAAATAAAGGGTTAACTAAAAGGAGGAAGACCCTGGCAGGACTGCACCATCAATCAAGTAAAATAATAAGCCACCAAATCCTGAATTCAAATAGTCTGGGATCATTATTGTAATGATCATTCCTGTGGTGAAAATGAAAAGATGTGGGTTAGAGTCAGCACAGTGATCGGATTCTCATGCACACAGGCACTCATACCTATATGAATGCAGTCTTACTGACTTGTTCCAGCAGTGACCAGTATTAAATCTGATCCATTGTGTTCCTTCTCTTCCTACTGTAATTATTTTAAATTACATTTAAAAATTCAGTTCAAATTAGCCCAAACTCAGTACATTACAGGTGGCCTCAATTGACTGCTGGTCACAGGTCTATATGTACCAAGGGCAGATTTGAACAGTCAATTAAAGGCAATTAAACAGTTTGACCAAGAGCAGTTGAAGACCTGTCAATCCTGCTTGTCTTTGTGATGCTGGACAATGACCTGTTTCAGTCAGGAATTGATTATAAATGATTCTGCTGTCTGCCTGCATGATTCACAGATTACATCGGATAAACAGCACAGAAACAAACTTTCCTGCACATGGTAATGAATTTATTTGAAAACCTGGACATATTTCCACGCTGGTTTTGAAGCTGCACTTGAGACTCCAACTGTCCTTTTTCATCTAATTCTCCCAGCATGATCTTCCATTCCCTTCTCCCTCATATGCTTATCGACTCTCTCATTAAATGCATCTATTCTATTCACCTCAACTATAAGCTTGTGGTAGCGTCCCTACTGTTGGTGCAGAAGCTCCAGATTTGAGTCCAGCATCAGGACTTGTTGGTCATGGAAGGAGTATTCAGTGCAGTTAACCAGATTGATAATCAGCTCTGGAATCTATCCACCACTTTCCCATTATTCTCTGGTAAAAACACAGTGTGGGTGTTGAAAGACTTCAACTATTCCAAGTGGTGGTGCATTCTACATTTTCACCATTCTATGGGTAAATAGGTTTCTTCAGAATTCCCATTTTGATTTCTTGCTGACTATTTCATCTTGATAGCCTCCAGTTTTGCTTTTGCCCTCAAAGCATTCTCTTAGTTTTTATTCTTTCCTGCACATGGTAATGAATTTATTTGAAAACCTGGACATATTTTCAACTTGGCAAAACAATGCTGTGTTCACCACATTTTTTCTGATCTGAACTGTTTCAGACTTCATTAGAATGCTATCAGTGCACTTCCCATCCATTCTGGGCAGTGAAAGCAGTGGAAGGTTGTCTGGTTGTCTTGCCACTGTTAGATTCACCCCTCATGCATGGATGTCATGTTCATGCAGGAAGATGAGTGTGGACCAAGAAAGTCTGAGTTATTCCCGTGGGACCTGTAGGAGCACAAAGGAATGATAAACATTTCCTGATCAGGAAGGAGCACAAACCAGTTAAAAATATTGGTGCAGAGTTTCTGCTAATGGCAGGATCAAAATTAAGAAGGGGTTAATAAGATGGATGAAGAGAAGACGCTTTCACTTGTATTGGAAGTCCAAAAACTAGGAACTATTAATTTAAAATAGTCAGTGATAAATCCAATAACAAGTAATAAGTAACAAGAGAAACTTATTTACTCAGAGTGGTTAAAACATAGAACCTGCTATGATATGGAGGAGATGAGCAAGGAAGATAGACACATTTAAAGGGAAGTTTGGTAAGTATTCAAGTGAGAGTAAATTTCACCAAATTGATCTACTTTTGGCATAGCTCAATAATGACACCTTTGAAGCCTCATGATCCACACTTGTGAATTTAAAATCAATTCAAAGCCAGCCTTCAGATCCCAGTTCCAATATTATAAATGACATCACAGTTATCATTTCCATCTACAGGAATTTAAATAATCAGCCAGTAGGTTATTGATCAAAGCATTCTCATTTGGTTAGTATCGTTTGGCACTGTAAGAAGCATTAGGGTTGTGAAATATTTCCTGTTACTTTCTTTCTTTTGTGTCCAGCTCTTGTGGTGTTAATACCACAACAATGAAGTCTTCCACTGACGTGCAACATACTAGTTACTCCCATACTGACATCCCGATGCTGATTCTCAGTAAGCATGCAGGTGATTCAGATCACATATTACACTTCTAATATTTGTCATACTGCATGTACAGGCAAGTAAACAGACAACAGTACTTTGGTTCACATCATATAGAATCACATGTGGTGTCAACAAAGAACAAAACAGCACGGGAAACAGGCCCTTTGGCCCAACAAGCCCATGCTGCCACCCCAATGTTCCCACCTCTACCTGTGATCCCTATCTATGTTTATAGATCTATGGATTAAAAACAAAATTTGAGACAATTTGGGGAGAATTTGTTTTGCCAATTAGCCTAAGAGCACATCTTTGGGATTTGGGAGAAAACCCACGCAAACACGGGGAGAATTCGCAAACTCCCACAGACACAGGCCCAAATCCATGTATCTGCACAGCACAGCGAAAGTCACTGAGCTGTCGTGTTGCCCATCAAATGGTCCAGGTCAAGCGTACACTATCGATGTGAAGCACTAGAAAAATCCAAGAGCAGCCCTCTCACGACCCATCGCGTGTATGCCCCTTGTTAGACAACAAGGTGGACCAAAGCACCTGTAGGATAAAAACAAGTACATCAATATCATCATCTATTTACACACTTCCCAGGGACTCCCAAGGTTCATGATCCCTATTTTAAATCAGTTTTCTATATCCCTCCATTCCCATTCTGTTCATGTGCCCATCTAAGTATTTCTTAAATAACTCCAGAGTACCTGCCTCCACCCCTTTTCTTGGCAGCACATTCCATACCCCCACCACCCTCTGTGTGAAAAAACTCCCTCTAGCATCCAAATTATATCTTACCCCCCTCACCCTAAGCCCATGACCCCTGCCTCAGGAAATTCATTATAAAAGAATGACTGGTACTAGAATATTCACATATCCCTTAACTTTCTCCATTTTATTTATGAAGTGAGATAGTGAAATCTGTAAAGAACAGTCCTTGTGGTACTTTTGTAAGTATTATGCAGTTAGTAGACGATCAAAAACCCAGTTTCACCTCGTTCAAAACAACGTAACTTTTTAAAAGACTTATTTACAGCAGGACTAAGACCAAATGTCCTTAGACAATACCTTCAAACCCACTTTCATCTAAAAGGACAAGGGCAACAGACCGTCAGAAACACACCACCTGAGGGTTCTCTCCAAGTCACTCACTACCCTGACTTAGAAATACATCACCATTCCTTCACTGTGGCTGGATCAAGATCCTGGAATTCCTTCCCTAACAGTATGGTGTGTGTACTTACACCACAGCGACTGCAGAAGTTCAAGGAAGGCACTCACCACAACATTCTCAAGGGTAACTAAGAATGGGCAATGAATGCTGGCCTAGCCAGTGACACCCAATGAACTGTAAACACACATCCAATGAACAAATAGAAACTAAATAAAAAGGCAAGTTCTCATCAGTTCAATAATTTTGATTTGTCTGCAGTCTGGGAGAATCTCAATAGTGCACCTGCTAGAGAAGAGGAAAATCATTGAACATCTGGATATCAGTGTGTGTTTGAATGTGTGAAAACTCCAAAAATAATTGTCAATTTTAGTCCAGTAGTGAGAGCGAAAACCATTATTAGTTTCATTATCAAGTAAAATCCAAGTTTTTGTGATGTTAGTTGAAGATGATTTATCATAATTACTGTGCTCAATTAGAAACCAACTCAAATGGCGTGTCTCATGTTTTCCTGCGACGTAGTCCTTTCACCATTGGTTGCATATGGCCCTCCTGCACCCTTTCCTTTCCTTCTCCCCTATGTCCTCAATATTGGATGGAATTCTCCCATCCACCCACCATGTGAATCATAGCGGGTGGGTCACAGACCATGCAAAGATCCCATTGATCTCAGGCGGATTTTCTTACCTTGAGATGAGTATGGCTGGAAAATCCTGCCCTATGAACAGTATGCTTTATCTGTATGGCATGCAAGAAACAATACTTTTCAATGTGTACCAATACATGTGACAGTAATAAATCAAATCAAGTCAGTGAAATATTCCAGTCCCATTGATTGTCCCGCGGAAGGAATTTAAAAAAATTTTTGAAGCAGGAACTGAAATGTGAATTTGAATTATGCTTGATTATTGACTACATGTTTCACTTTAAAAACGTATGTTGTTAGGGTGATTGGTGATGCTAACTTGACCCTAGTATCACAGAATTAGCAGGGTAAGTATGTGGTTTACAGAGATAAGGGCCAGGTGGGATTGTTGTCGGTGCGGAATTGCTGGGCTGAATGGCCTCCTTCTGCATTGTAGGAATTCTCTGATTCTTTATATTCAAGTGGATTTCCAATAGCATTGCTTGTGTCAAATTTGAGAATTTGTTGTTTATTAGTGGTAGAAGTATTACAATATGCAGTGCACATTTCAATACTTTGCTTCCAATGTGGAATTGAGTCTGACCCTTTCAGAACACCAAATAAGGATAATTGCTGTCAGAGAGAAAAACGCTTTGGAGCACAACAAGTTAACTAGTTTAACTGAATTAAACAAATCCAGGAAAAAATTAAAAGAGCAATCCCTCAAAGGGATATTGGATATCAAATAAACAAATCAGAAGAGAAATTTAAAACATTAAACCAAAACTAAAACATTAAAGGGGTCAGTAAAGTCCTCCAGACTGCACAAGTGTCCGTCAGCATGGAAAGGCTCAAGGTAGCCAACAGATATTGCATGCACCCTTTCCAGGGATGCCCAGCTACATATATATCTGTGGTAGAAAAGCAGAGAGTCGGGCTGGACAACAGTCTTGATTGCCCATTGCCTGGTTGTGTGATTGGTCAGTCCCAGGAGTAATTGCTGTTAGGTGCACTTTGGAGTTAAGCAGAGTCTCCATTTCCACCTATACGACCTCATTTCCACCACAGAACAAAACTGGATAGTTCAGGAACTTAATATGCTGCTTAATAATATCGAAGTAGCAAAAAAATGTGAAACAAAAGGAGCTCTTTTTGAATAAGTATTTTGCTACTTCCTCAATATTAAGCTCCCTAACTATCCAGTTGTGCTTTGTTGCTGTTTCATAAAGATGGAATTTCAATTAATTAGGTCAAAAGTCTAAAGCTTTCTATTTTAAATAGTGTAATGGATAAGTTAAATATAAATTATGCATACACCTACAGTAACTTTAAAAACTTACATTTGGCATACACTCCATGTGAACATCCCAAAAAACTTTACATTTTCTTTATTTTTTCTCTTGAGCAGGTCCCTCATGCCTGTAGATCATGCATACTTGTTGTCTTTAAGTACACCTGCGTAGACAAGTTAGTTATAATTGAGATTTTCATGTTGCAGCAACAAAATAACTTTGGGTTATGTTCTCTTGAGGCCTCTGTATCGCCAAAGCCTGACAACCCAACATGCCAGTTCTAATTCTTCCATCTCTCAGTTTCTCCAAATATTGCTTGACTATTTCTGTCTCCTAGCCACCCAGTCTCTCATGTTGTATGTCTTCACTGGGATTTCATGCCCATCTCCCTACTAATGATATGTGCAGATGGCAGAGCCATGTTCTCTGCTTGCCCATAGCTTCAACAAGTCATAGGCCTCTGATTTGATTCTTTTTATTCTTTATGGGATGTGGGCGTTGCTGTCTGGGCCAATATTTGTTGCCCATCCCTAATTGCCCATTAACAGTCAACCACATTTCTGTGGATTGTCAGAAAAACCCATCTGGTTCACTAATGTCCTTTAGGGAAGGAAATCTATCGTTCTTACCTGGTCTGGCCTACGTGACTGCAGAGCCACAGCAATGTGGTTGACTGTCAACTGCCCTCTGAACAAGGGCAATAAAGGATGGCAATAAATGCTGGCCAGTCAGCGACACCCAAGTCTCAAAAATGAATTTAAAAAATGTGTGCAGTATATCTGAGACTGAACCAGACCTTTGGATTCATATTTGATCCTTAGATGAGTTTCAGATCACATAACTGCGCCATTAACATGACTTTCTCTGTAACATTGCCTAAGTCTGACCCTGCTCCAGCTGATCAGTTGCTGAAACCCTTAGTATTACATTTGTTACCTTAAACTTGACTATTCCAATGCATCCCTCTTTCACCGTCCTTGAACCTCAGCTCATCGAGAACATTGCTTCCGGAGTCTGACCTCACACCAAGTTCCATATATCCAAACCCCACTGATATTGGCTCCCAGTCAGACAATGCCATATTTTAAAATTCTAATCTTTGATTTCAAACCCTCCCTATCTCTGAAACCTCCTCCATAAATATAAGATATTTATGGGTCCTCCAAATCTGACTTTTACGCAACCTGAATTTAATTGCTTTATCTTTGGTTCCTTCAGATGTCTTGGCTCAAAGCTCTGGAGTACTTTTGAGAAACCTTCTGAATGTCTGCCTGTCTTTCCTCCATTAAGGCATTCCTTAAAACCTATCTCTTTGGCCAATCTTTTCATTGTCTGTCCTGATATCACCATCTCTAGCTCTGAACCAAATTTTGATGTTAATAGACTTGTGAGACATTTTTCTCCATTAAAAACACGATGTAAGTGTTGTTGCCTTTCTAAATTTTTTTAAAGTAGTCAACTATCATTTTTTGTATGTTGTTTTCCTCATCTGTTGATTTTGTGGTGAATGAACCTATCTCTGTGAGGCACAGAACGGATTTTAACAAATCCGATCCATTTTAAGGATTTTGGCTTTGTGGCTAATACATAACTTTGCCAATGTGAATTGAAATGTAAGAAATCCTTAATCCCAAAGCTCCTATTCAGCTTTAAGTACTGAACAGCAGATGAACTTCATATAAATATACAAAGGAATTTAGAAGTATAGAGAAAAAGATAAATTGGTGTTCAAATTAAGTCTTGATCCATATCCCCCACCCAGGTCCCTCCATCAGAGATAGAAATATTCCTTATTTACAAATAATGGTGAGTGCTGATCAATTATTACATAACATCATGGCATTGTGAGGCTTCATTCCTGCCTCTCCATTCCAGCTGACTCCAACAAAGACTTTCACTTTTTAGAGTCCATTATCGCACTTGTGAAGTAGAGATCATTGATCACAAATAATGTTATCAATCTGTGATCGATGAAAATAAGAATGCTGAGGCTTTTCTTTCAAGTGCAAATCATTTTTGCATCAGCGAGGCAATCTTGCTGATACTTCCTTTATTGATCACTCTTAAACTTGATGCATTAAACTGAGGAAATGGCTTAAATTGAGTATTGTCATCGTGTACTGGGTCTCTTTTATAAAGCACAGTTTATTTAGAAGGAATTTGTAACTAATACCTCCTCTCCTGTGCTGCTCGTAGCTATTTCTACCAGAGATCTGTTGTCATGGCACGTCACACTCACCTGCTTTGAACCATGTTCACACATCCATTGTATCCCATTTGTGACCATTCTGTGATCTCCATAATCAACCTGCATATTCTTACTGCTACAGAAACAAAAAATGAAAATGTCAGCAAGTCGAACAGCATCTGTGGAGAGAGAATAGAGCCAATGTTTCAAGTTTGGATGATCTTTCATTATTTCTATATCATTATGGAATTATTAATGCTTGACTGATTTCTATAACCTATCACTATCATATGGCTGTAAGTTCATGGTTTCAGTGAGAACTCAAAATGGTTATTGAAGGATTAGTTGACTTTGAGGAGGTCATGGATACAAATGTAAGGGATTACATACTTGTGGGGATTTAAATATACTGAATGGGTCATCATTACTGAGAGTGTTTTATCTGCAATAGATATTTAGAACTTTATTTTATTTAATTCAAGCATGGCCCTGAGGCCTGTCCATAGTCGATACTAGTTGAGTTGTCATGAAGGATGTAAGGGTGGAGGATATGAGTTGATATATGGTAGCATGGGAAGAGGTAGAGAGTTGAGGGTTAGAGTATTTAAATGGTTAAGAAAACAACCAGTCTGAAGTCCCAGAGAATCACGTAGGCCTTTTAAACAATCTGCCTTAGAACTCCATAGACCCTGTAATTGGCATCAGGGATTGGCAGATCCAACTCCATTCTGCACCTGTCTGGAATGAAAATTCCACTATTAGGGCACTTTTTCCCAAAGCAAGTGCTTGCCTGTCTTGTGAGTGCAAACCCAGGCCAGTTATCAAGGATGGTAATTTTAGAATTCCTTGGGTTAAAAACAATGTCAGAACTGAACCTTTTGTCCTGCAAATAATGGCCATGTCATGAAATATTTGCACTAAGCTACTGACAACATACCATGCAAGGGATCATTTTCAGTGTCTTAGTACAAGCAGTTAATAATCCAAACAACTTAAAAGTTACATACCTGGCCTAAGGACACACATCTAGATGGTATGCAAGCATCAATTGTTGAAGTTGGGAGCTATTTCACCTTCTCAGTGAAGCCCAGGCCTAGACTACATGTTCATCTCCTAATGGAGTCTGAAATAGTTTTAGATTAAGGAGGGAACTGATGATGAAGCCTGGAAACATCTTTATAGAAGGTTCACAGTATGTAGGCATCAGCCTGTGGGTGTTAGTGTCAGTGTGTGCTTTATGGAGACAACTATTTCAACATTGGATATTTATGAGGATCAGGAACAAATAGTCAAAAATAAGAATCTAATTGGTTTTAAATGGAAACAGCAGGAGAGATCTGAGCTTATTCTGGTTTTCTATAGGATCATCCAGTCTCTTCCGAAGAGTTAATTATGCCTAAATTTAGCTCACCGAACTTAAGGCATGGGAGATTTACCACGCAGCCTGCCACATGTTCAGCACAGGAGATGGCCTACCATTGCCTGGTGACAGGATCTTCTGATCTCATTGTTTTTTTTTTATTAGAGCAACACAGCACGGGAAACAGGCCCTTCGGCCTGACGAGCCCGCGCCGCCGTCATAACTATATAGTAACAATTCCATTATCCTATTCTAATTTTAGGTTATTCCTAATATGGAAGAGTCTCAATGTAGGGACAATTTGTTTCCCAATCAACCTAAGATCGAATTTTTGGGATGTGGGAGGAAACCAGAGCGCCCGGAGAAAACCCACGCAACCACAGGGAGAACGCGCAAACTCCCGCAGACACCGGCCCAATTCCAAGTGTCTGCACAGCTACAGCGATAGTCACTGAGCTGTCATGGTGCCCTTCAGATGGTCCACATAAAGCACTCATTTACGCCATGAAGCACCAGGCAACCCATGAATCAACATCCAAGAGCTGTCCTCGCACCACCTGCCGAATGCATGCTCCTTGTTTGTCAAGTTGGACCGAATTACCTGTGGAAAAAAAGCCATAGTTAAACAGTCCTACTATATCCCTCTATCTGCATACCGCTCATGTGGCTGTCAAAGAGACCCTTAAACAGCCCCAGCGTGCCTGCTCCCACCACCTTACTCGGCAGTGCATTCCACACCCCCACTACCCTTTGTGTGGAAAACTGCCCTCTAATATTCGTCCTATACATAGCCCCCCTCACCCTATGGCCATGACCCCTTGTCCTATCCATTTCTAAAGGCGGAAAAAGTTTACCTCCATTTACTCTATCTATACCCCTTATAATCTTATACATCTCTATGAGATTCCCTCTAAGCCGACGTCTTTCAAGGGAAAACAACCCCAGTCTATCTAATCGTTCCTCATAAGACAGTCCTTCCATACCAGGCAGCATCCTGGTAAACCTCCTCTGCACTCTCTCCAAGGACTCCGCATCCTTCCGATAGTACGGAGACCAGAACTGGGCGCAGTATTCCAAGTGAGGCCTAACCAAAGTTGTATACAACTGCAACATCAAACTCCTACTCTTATATTCTATACCCTTTGCTATGAAAGCTAACATACTATACGCCTTCTTTGTCACCTTCTCCACCTGTGAGGACACCTTCAGAGACTTGTGAACCTGCACCCCCAAGTCTCTCTGCGTCTCTATGCTCCGTATAGTTTTACCTTTTATCCTATAACTCTCTTCTACCTTTTTCCGGCCAAAATGCATCACCTCGCATTTATCCGGATTAAATTCCATTTGCCATCTATCTGCCCAGTCTACCAACCTATCTATGTCCTGTTGTATTGCCTGACACTGCTCCTCTGTACCCACCAATCCAAGCATCTTGGTGTCATCAGCAAATTTGCTGATGTCACCACCTATCCCAACTTCCAAGTCGTTTATGTAGACCACAAATAGAAGAGGACCTAGTACTGAGCCTTGTGGCACTCCACTAGTGACAGGTTTCCAGCTGGAAAAAGAGCCTTCCACTACCACCCTCTGTCTTCTCCTCCCGAGCCAGTTCTCGACCCATCTACATACCCGACCCTGTATCCCATGTGCCTTCACCTTCTCTATCAGTCTACCATGAGGAACCTTGTCAAACGCCTTACTGAAATCCATGTAGACGACATCAACAGCATGTCCTTCATCAACTGTTTTGTCAATAGAGTTTCCTGTTGAATGCTCTCCTCATCACCCACAGTGAGGCAGCATCATCAGCGGGAACAGAAGACCCTGTCTGCACAAACAGCCAAAAGGTTCCAGCCATAGGAATATATTTACACTACCAATCTCCATCAGGACCTGCAAAAACTATAGGGTAAATATATGCCCAGTGGTTTTACAAGTTCTTTAATTTTAGGATTCCAAAATTAACTATGATTCTGGATGATTTAGATCCATGGAATCTCTGTAGTGCAGAAAGAAGCCATCTGGCCCATCAGTTCTGCACTGACACTCTGCAAGAGCATTCCACCCAGGCCCACCCCTCCACACTGTTCCGGTAACCCCACATATTTACTATGACTAATCTACCTAATGTGCACATCTTTGGCCTGTGAGAGAAAACTGGAGCACCCAGACATGGGCAGAATGTACAACCTCCACACAGACCTCAAGGTTGGAATTAAACCCAATGCTTCAAAAAGTATTTAGACAGTCACTTGGATAAGATGGATATAGAGGGAGATGAGCCAAATCACCAGGCAATTGGGACTAGCTTAGTGGTAAAAACTGGCTCTGTGAAACAGCAGTGCTAACCACTGTGCCACCATGCCACTCTATTCTATTCTGAATACCATTTTTTATTTAAACTTTGTTTTCCAGACAAAGGAAGAATAGCTTTGTGGCTGAATGTTTATTCACTCTGCAGGTGAACAGCCCATAGTTGAATATAAATTAAAAGACCATAATATTTAGGAGCAGAATTTGGCCACTCGACCCGTCAAATATGCTCTGCCATTCAACCATAGCTAATTTTTTCTCATCCCCATCCTCTTATCTTTTCCCCATAACTCTCAATCCCTTATCAAGAACATATCTATCTCTATCTTTAAGACATTCAATGACCTGGCCTCCACAGCCTTCTGTGGCAAAGAGTTCCACAGATTCACCACTCTCTGGCTGAAGAAATTCTTCTTCATCTCTGTTTTAAAGGATCGTGCCTTTAGCCTGATGTTATGATCTCCGGTTCTAGCTTTCCTTACCAGTTGAAACATCCTCTCCATGTTCACTCTATCCAGGCCTCACAGTATCCTGTAAGTTTCAAATGTAGTCAGCCAGTTGCTTCTATCTTCTCCATAATCTTCTTCCTGTTGACCATAAGGGCTAGCACCAATCATTCTTGTACTCAGGGATTTTATACCTTCAGTGGGACGTGCTGGAACATTCCTTTTGAGTGATACAGCAAATAGTTAGTTAAATACAAGGTCCATCTCCTTCATACCATTGACCAATTCCTTCTCCAATGAAATACTTTGTCTTTTCCATTCTCCAAAATCTCAATCCTTTATATATCTTCTCACCTGAATATAAGAATGTGTAGGTGGCATGGTGGTACAGTGGTTAGCAATGCTGCCTCACAGCTTCAGGGACCCAGGTTTGATTTCTGGCATGGGTCACTGTGCGGAGTCTGCATGTTCTCCCTGTGTCTGCGAGAGTTTCCTCTGGGTGCTCCAGGTTTCCTCCCTTAGTCCGAAAGACATGTTGGTTGGGTGCATTGTACATGTTAATTTCCCCCACACGTGCTGGAATGTGACAACTAAGGGATTTTCATAATAGGGGTTAATTGGCTATGTCACAGAGATTCAGCCTTGATTATTTGTTGATTATAATGTTATAGTTGTGATCAGTGAGATTGATATAAATTGGCAAGATTAATTTAAGTTTAGATCCTTAAATAGCTGAAGTTAATAAGAGTGCCATTTTGCTGAATAGATTGAAGTCCATTGGCTTGGAGAGAACAACATTCCTTTAATTTATGCAATCTCATCATTATGAGCTGAGGTGGATTGAATTGATTATCTCACCTTCTGCTGGGAAGTGTATGTTATCTTTGGAGATATCAAACCATTAAATCTTCATTTCAATAGGAACAGTGCATTATTTCTGGATTCCCAAATCCTGGGTAAATTCATCTCCACTCTAATAGCTCTATCTAGACCACTAGACCTACATTCAACTTCTCTAAGGAGTGACAAATCGAAGTATATCTGTTTGTACCGGGCTGGCGCAAGGATATGATTTTAACTTTTATTGTTTTCTGGTTTGCTTGTTATTGTCGTACTTTTTGATTTTGCAGAGATATACTTTCATCAAATATAATGAAAGGACTCCTACACTTTCTGCTACAAAGATATCTATAACTGAATGAGGAATAAGGCGTTTATTGTCAAAATGACTCTCTTTTAATATCTTTTATTTCCATAGATGCCTAATTTCTGTTGATCAATCACAGTGACAGGAGTACTTTGTACAGTTTTGGTTATTTGAAAAAGGATATAATTGTGTATGAAGCAGTCCAGAGAATGTTCACTTTACTCATTCCTGGAATACAGAGCTTATTTCCTGAAGAAAGATTGAGCAGGCTGGAGTTTCAAAGAATAAGAGACAATTTTATTGAACCACATAAGATCCTGAGGGAGCTTGTTCGGGTGACTTCTGGAAGGAGGTTTGTGGGGGAGAATAAAATTAAGAAACACCATTTAAGAATTAGTTGTCTCCCTTCTGAGAAGATAGTGATCTATTTTCTGTAAGGATCATTAGTATTTGGAATTTGCTTCATCAGAAAGCAGAGGAGGCTGGATCATTTTATTAATCTGAGGCCTAAGTAGACACATATTTGATAGACAAGGGAGTCAAAAGTTGTGGAGAGCAGGCAGGACAGTGGAGTTGAGACCGTTATCAAATCAGCCATGATCTTATCGAATGGTGGAGCAGGCTAGGATGGCTGAATGGTCTCCTCCTGTCAAGTCTTATGTTCCTATGCACTTGAAATCAAAAGGAGATTAACTTTTTGAACTTCTGTTACTCACCATGCCCTGTATGGTTGCAATAAAACTTCTTGCTTTTATATTTTGTTCCTCTTTTTTTAAACCTTCATTTTGTCCACTAAACCCAGGCATGTTGATGCTCCTGATAATTCAGCCAATGAAACACTGGTTCTTAGATAAACTGGTTCCCTTTTTCACCCCTGCTTTCTCGGATCTTTGCTCATAGAAGTTCTCACCAGAATGCCGATAAGGGAGGACACCCTTTTAATGAGCCATCCCTAGATCTGTGGTCTTCATTCATTTTACAGCTTTTGCAATGAATGCTTTGTTTGTACAAGCTTTTCCAGTTGAGTGTTTTTTCCCCCTTCTCAGTATTCACTTTGGTTGCTGACTCTCCCATTTAAGGCATTTCTCCTATAAGTTTGCAGAGGTATTGTGGAGCAGGGCTGAAATGGGGTGATGTCAGTTTGAAGATTTTTTATCCTATTGAAAGGGATGTATTTGAATATTCTACACCTACTTCTTTATTTGTCACAGTTCAGCCACAAAATGCATTACAGTTGGAATGTGTGGATCCTTCAGCAAAAATCCTTCAAGTAAATCACAATGGAGTTTTTTTAAATATGACTTCAGTATTAGGTGGGACATGGTATTATATGCTGTTTCCTGCAGCAAATTGGCTGCAGAAAGCCTATAATGTCAATTCAAAGATTTCCTTTCTTGTTTTACTAGGACATGACCACTGACACTTGTATCCAACAGATCCAATATCTTTGTCCGATACTGCAGGTTTGCATCAGAGCTCCAATCTGATTCATAGGCAGATGAATCGTTCTGATTAAACCTGATCTATCACATTGATTGACAAATGTGTCTATTGCGATGCCTTCAATTCCGCCACAAATGTTTCATTTTCTGCCATGGATTTTTTTGAATTATTTGTCATTGTAAGCATCGAAGAATTAAAGTTAAATTTGCTCATCACCTTTAGATATACTCAATTTATCAAACTCTGGAAATACTGCATTCATAAAACTTTAGGCATTTTAGCAAATACATTCAACTGCCAATTGCAACTTCTGGATGGCTGGTTTGCAAAATATTCTTCAGGAAACATATGGCAGTACAACTAATAGAAGAACATGAAATGTATCTATATGCTTATTGCATGTTTTTTAGTTTCATAAATGGATATATTTTTTAAAATGCATGGTGAATATTTACATATATCTTGATAACAGAACAGCAGACTAATGTTCAAGATCATGAAGAATACAGAGATGTGTTCTAAATATATGATATAACAGTGGCCTGGTAATGCTCTGTGGCTGTGGCCCTTGGAGCAGGTTAGCACTGCTAAGTCAGCACCATGCTCATGGAAACCTGGCAGTACCACCCTGTACCAAAAGGCGGACACCAATGGGAGCCTTGTGAATGAGTGAAGGGGATTCATTTGTATGGAATAGTGGCTGAGAGCAATAGAGGAGCAGGGAATGCTGGCGGTGGCCGTAAAGAAAAGTGGGTGCCCCATTGGCACTGTTACTTTACAGTGCCAAGGAGCCGGGTTTGATTCCTGGCTTGGGTCACCGTCTGTGTGGGATTTGCACGTTTTCCCCGTGTCTAGGTGAGTTTCTTCCAGGTGCTCCAGTTTTCATTTCACAGTCCAAAAATGTGCAGGTTAGGTGCATGGGCCATGCTAAATTGCCTTTTGGTGTCTTGGGATGTGTAGGTTATTAGGATTAGCGGGGTAAAAATGTGAAGTTAATGGGATAGGGCCTGGGCAGGATTATTGTCAGTGCAAACCTATGGGCAGAATAGCCTCTTGCTGCACTGTAGGGATTGTATGATTGTATTCAATAATATTCAAAGATATCCCCTTTAAGCAAAATAGCATGAAATGAGTAGTCCCAGAGACGCCATTGGTTTAGATAGTACTTCAAGGAACATTTTGAATGAGGTCAAGAGGGATCAGTTTCAAGAAAGATTTACTTTGCATTCTTTCCGATACTAACTTGACCCGCCAATACCTTTATGTGGACACTGCACGCACCAAATGTTAACTCTCCTGAATTGATGCAGAAATAATTGCTTTTGTTTTCTTCCTGCAGGTTGTTATACTCTACTTTGAGCCAAGCATATTCAGATGTATTCTTCTTCGATGGGTTCGTCTTCTTGGCTTTGCAATTGTTTATGGAACTGTAACTCTCAAGCTGTACAGGTACCATCTCCCTATTTTTTCAGTCTCCTTCACTGGTGCCCTTTCTGTACTAGGTATTGCTTTGCAGAGTATTATGCAGGTTAAGAAATGAATTCATCAAAATTACTGTTATTAATGATTGTTTGCTGCTCTGCATTACATGCTCTTTCCATTTACGTACTTCTGGTGCAAACATTTCCAACCAGAAGGAAAATTTGGCAAAATTTCCCTCATGCAGCCCAAGAAATTGTTCCTGATAATGTTAAGGAAATTACAGGCTAGGTGTAGGCAATGTGCATTTCTCACAGATGAGGCTCTCCACCCAGGAGTTTGCAAATGTAACATCCACCCTTATAAATCAGTTTAGGGGCAGCACAGTGGTGCAGTGGTTAGCATTGCTGCTTCACAGTTCCAGAGATCTGGGTTTGATTCCCGGCCCAGGTTACTGTCAGTGTGGAGCTTGCACGTTCTCCTCGTGTCTGCATGGGTTTCCTCTGGGTGCTCCGGTCTCCTCCCACAGTCCAAAAATGTGTGGGTTAGGTTGATTGGCCATGCCAAAATTGCCCCTTAGTGTACTAGGATGCTTAAGTTAGAGGGATTAGCAAGTAAAATATGTAGCGTTATAGGGGTAGGGTCTAGGTGGGATTGTGCTTGGTGCCCTTTTCTGCACTGTCGGATTCTGTGATTCTAGGTGTCTTTATGCCATGCCTATGATTTTGTAATAAGTCAGTACTATATACTATAACATTTTTGTTATTTGGCATGCTCTGGGAGTGTCAGTTAACAAAACTGCTGGTTAGTGGGGAGTTCCTTTACTCCGGATGCAAGAAAGGTTGCAGCCTTTTCTTCAGGGAGAGGGGAAGCTGACGGGGCCCCAACACAGTGAGACATCACTTTGAAACCAACACAACCTGCGACCAAAGTGACACCATGAGCTTCAAACAGGTTTTTAACAAGATCAAGCTGTTAGTTCACTGACAATTGCTTCGAGTGTGCTTTGTTCATTGTCGTATGAGAGAGATTGAGCCAGCCAAGGCCGTATTCACTACATTTTAGAAGAATGAGAAAGTATCTAATTGAAATGTATAAAGTTCTGACAGAACTGGACAGATTGGATGCAGGGATGTTGTTTTCTCTGGCTGGGGAAGTCCAGAGCAAAGGGTTACAGTCTCAGGATTCAGGGTAGGCTATTAACACTGCCCTAATACTGGGAATCAGCCTTCTCACCACCCTTCTCCTCCACTGAAGCAGAGCATGGATTTAACTACTATTTCTGCCAGCTGCAGAGTTATGGAAGTTAGAACAGTGTGGGTAATTTTGACTTTAGATAAAAGGGTGAAACAGAAGAATTCAGAGAAACTTGCACTGTGCAAGTTTCATTTTCATTGACTTCAATGGGCCCTCCTTATTTGCTTGGATGCAGGAGCAGCCACAAGTCACCCTCTAGATTTCCTCCCCCACCCATCCTCCCAGAGTGGTCTGTCTGCCAAAGCTACATTTTGATTCAGATTTAATGAGGTTTGAGAGGAAGTGCCTCTATTTTGAACTGCCCTCTCCCTTATGAACGCTCTGTTGCAGCCTGCCATTTCTATCAAGCCAGAGTACCACTGATTGGCTCACCCGAGTTTTGAAAGCCTACCAGTTGTCATTAATTGGATGGAAACCCCAACCTTTAACTATTCAATTTGCTGCCTTTGTAAGAATCGGGGTCTCTGATTACTACTGAGCGGAGGTGGGAAGGGATGCAGAGGGGGTGAGGTTTGTTGGTTGGGGACTTTTCAACAGTCCCAACTTTTTTTTCCATCTTCTGAAGCAAAAATCCTGTCAATGTTTGCATAAAGGCAGCACAGTGACACAATGATTAGTACTGCAGCTTCATAATTTGATTCCTGGCTTGGGTCACTGTCTGTGCGGAGTCTACACATTTTCCCCCTATCTGCATGGATTTCCTCCTGATGGTCCACTTGGGAGTTACTTGATTTAAGTCAATGTAGGTGACTCATTGTTATGTGAATAGTATGTTTTTCTGGGTGCTTCAGTTTCCTCCCACAGTCTGAAAGACATGCTGGATAGGTACACTGGCCATGCTAAATTCTACCTCAGTGTACTTGAACAGGCACCAGAGTGTGGCGACTCGGCAATTTTCACAGTAACTTCATTGCAATGTTAATGTAAGCCTACTTGTGATACGAACAAAATAAGCTTTTTTTCGTTGAACAGTGACCTCTTTATGATATTAACCAATTCATTGCAATGCTACCAGGTACTGTCCTGAGCTTTAAAAATAAGCAACAATCTGCCAAACTAGAGACTTCAGATTACTAACTACTCATTGGTGAAATTAAATGAATATGACGACAACGCTACAGATTTCAAAATCCTACATTGTCTCTTTGTAAACACTGAGTGGGTGAAATTAGTCTCAGGCTGAAATGGAAACTCAGTGATAGCAATGTGTCAGATCCTGTTATCTTCTGTAAATTCAATCAGTGTTTGTGTCTCAAAATGAGCAGTTTGTTTTACACTGCTGTCTAAAGCCAATTTCACCCCGTTACAATCAGGAAACTTTGAACTGATTTCTGCCATTGTTTAAATAACCTACTATAGTAGAGCCAGTCATTCACATCAACTCTTACTATCACCTGGTTTATCTTTGAATATTCTCTTAAATGTTCAATAATAGAGCAGCAAAATTTTTTTACTGCTGTGTGCCTCACAGATCTACATAATCTGCGCCATTGAGGCAGAACAACACAGAGCACAGTCATTAGCACTGCTGCTTCACAGAGCCAAGGGTGCAGGTTCGATTCCTGGCTTGGGTCACTGTCTATGCAGAGTCTACACGTTCTCCCCATGTCTGTGTGGGTTTTCTCCAGGTGCTCCCATTTCCTCCCACAGTCCAAAGATATGCACATTAGGTGTATAGGCCATGTTAAATTTTCCCTCAGTGTACCCAAACAGGCGCGGAGTGTGGTGACTAGGGATTTTCACAATAACATCATTGCAGTGTTAATATAAGCCTACTTGTGACATTAGTAAATAAATAGACAGCAAGTCAAAGGCAGTACGATTTGGAATTGCTGATATTTTTTCGGGCAGAGTGCTATGGGACACCCAGGAATGTATCTAAAAGTCAGATCTGAAACATTGCCAGTTCAAGTCCACCCAGCATTTAGAATGAAAATGGTAAAATAGGATCCATGGTGTACATTCACACCTATTTTTAAATATATAAATGACTCTTTGGCGATAAGCTAATGAGTTAATCTTCAATACTACAATAAGATGCTGTAAAACCAGTGAGACAATAGACTTTTAGATATGTAATGACATAGGATTAATGAATGATCTCATACTTAAAGGATCAGCAGGAAAGAATAATCGTAACATGATGGAACTTCACCTTCAATTAGCAAACAAAAAACTTGTGTCAAAATGGGCAGCTTAAACTTCAATAAAAGCAATTACAAATGCATGAAATCAGAATTGGTTAAAGTGAGACGGAATAGATTTAAATGCTGGATAAGCAGTGGAGATGTTTTAAGGAAACACTCCTGGCACAGCTGCACAAACTCATATACCTCATCTGGGAAAAAGGGAACATGCTGAGGGTCTCAGCAAAGCTGTGATTACCAGCAACCCTTACCACCACCATTCCCCTTCCCCTCGATCCCCATTCCCCTGTAAACTGCAATCCATGAGCTTTACGGCATGGCAAATTCAGGAAGAGAGCCAGCACAAGTAACCACAGCATATGGCCCTTTTTGAGTTAACAGAAGCTTCTAACTCTGTCAACTGCAAAACTTCTGGATTATCTTCTTCCAACTTAGCTGCTATTCTCCATACTTTTCTCCACCTGCTCCACTGCAATGTGTAAGTTATGATCTTCGCCAACAGAGCCACCACAAACCCTGTTTCAATGTCAATTGGGGTCGAACAAGACTGGGTCATTGCAACAACTCTTTTCTCCATTTTCCTCATTGAATAATGACCACACCTTCAACTTTGATACTTCCCTGACGAGATAAGGACACTTCCTCCAGGATCCATCGACAGCCAACTTTTCGAATGGGTCTTTCGGAAGGCCCCCTTTTGAATCTGTGCCCACCAGTTCTGGCTCTGACCCCTCACTCTTCACAGAGTCGCCTGTCCCAACTTCTAATCTAATTCACCAAAGTGGATGGAAAATAGGAAGGTCCAATTTTAAAGATTCTGTGCACCCAACTTCCTGATGAAAATCCAGACCAAAACCTGCAAAGGGATACGGATAGATTAAGGGAGTATGGATAAACTTGGCAAAAGGACAATTTGACAAAATGTGAAGTTGGAAGAATGAAAGTACGCAATATAATTTAAATCATAAGATTACAGAATGCTGCAGCACAGAGAAATCTGAGAGTTCTTGTACATGGAACAAAAAAAAGTACAGCAAGTAACCATTGAATTCTTACAGTACAGAAGGAGGCCATTCAGCTCATTGAGTCTGCACTGACTCTCCGACTGAGCATTTTAACCACCACCGCCCCCCTACGGGTGAAACAGAAAATTTGGCTGATTGTTTAAAGGTCTGTTGATCTTGTGGCGTATGTAGCTGGAAAACCCTGCCCCATATTTCTTCTGAGGCCTTACGGGAGAAGCTGGCACGACTCAGTAATGGAGACGGACAGATCAGGCGTTCAGGGTATGGGTTCACTAACCTCATCTTTATTCGGCACTGGTGACAATTGATGAAACTGCTGGAAGAATGGAGGTTGAGGCCACCTGAGAGAGGCATACAAGATTATAAGGGGCATGGACAGAATGGATGGTCAGAAGCTTTTTCCCAGGGTGAAAGAGTCAATTCCGAGGGGGCATAGTTTAAGGTGCGAGGGGCATGGTTTAAAGAAGATGTATGAAGCAAGATTTTTACACAGAGCATGGTGAGTGCCTGGAACTTGTTGCCAGGGGAGGTAGTAGAAGTGGATACGGTAGTGACTTTTAAGGGGCACCTGGACAACTATATGTTGTTGTTTGTCCATCATCATCGATGGGGACCTCGACATCATTAGTCATTTTGGGGCTGGTTGCAATGTGTCCGAAGATGACTGATCAGGCCAATTTGGGCACGGAATGTCCTGGCCCATATTGGACAGACTTGTATAGACACTGTAGTTGTTCACTGATGGCTCTGGACTTGTGTAGCTCGAGTTTAAGTTGTGCTTCAGCAATACACCTTGCTTCTTGAACTTGACAACCTTTGTGGATGAGGCAGTGCCAGGTAGGGTGGTTTTGTGTCAGCATTTCTCAGGTGGCTGTGTTTATATCAAGTGACTTCAGGGAGGCTTTGAGTATTCTTCTGCCCTCCATGTGAGTGTCTTTCAGCACAGACTTCCCCAAAAAGGAGCTGCTTGGGTATGCACTCGTCTGACATTCGGATGACATGACCTACTGACCAGGTCTGTGCTCTCATCAGCAGTGTGTGGACTGATGGTAGATTTGCTCTAGAGAGGACTTCGGTGTCTGGTATTTTGTCTTGCCATCTGATGCGTAATATTCTGCAAAGACAAGTCATGTGGAAATGATTGAGCTGCTTTGCATGCCTTCAATACACAGTTCACGTTTCACAGGAGGGTAGTGAGTACTCCAGCATTGTAGACCTTCAGTTTTGTTGCTGGGCTGATTCCTCGACATTCCCGTATGGTGGAGCGCAGTCTACCAAAAGCAGAACTTGTCTTTGCTGTTCTGCAGTTAACTTCTGTATCAATAGTCACTGCTTGGGAGGGGATGATATCAAGATAATTGTATGGGGGCAAATACATGAACAGGATGGGAATGAAGGGATATGGTCCTGGAAGGGTAAGGGTTTTTAGTTAAGTCGGGCAACATGGTCAGTGCAAGCTTGGAGAGCCAAAGGTCCTGTTTCTGTGCTGTAATTTTCTTTGTTCTTTGATAACAGGGGTGGGAATCTTGCCATTTTTAAAAAGCTCTCGCGTTATGAGGACTCAGTGAAAATCGGGGCCTGGGTCACAGTAATTCATCTACTGCATGTGCTACGAAGTCAGTCCGATTATTCAACAGGATTTGAGTTAGAGCTTTGGCCAAATTGAGAAGGATGGCTGTAGGGAGTTATTTGATTTAAGTCAGTGTGGGTGACTCATTGTTGTGTGAATAGCATGTTTTGTATAATTGGCGCAAATGATACACTATAGTGTTTGAAGTAAGTGAATCGAATCATGATGGTTGCTTTTATCTTCATTTGCTGCTAAAATAAAACAGGGTTACAATTCCCACACAGCCCTGGAATTATACTGAGTGTTCTCTTTGTTTATTGAAGATATTGAAGGGTTCTGCATGCAAAAGACAGAGTTAGCTGAGCTCAGGGAATGTAGTTAGTTATTAGGTAATACAGACACATCTCAAAACGTGATGTTTTAACTGTGACACGCTGATCCCATGCTTAACACTTTACTATGCAAGCCTTTATTTGTTGTTGTCTTTCAATGATTTCAAAAATAGTTTTCAAACTAAGAAATCGAGCGAACAGCAATTCTTTCAGGCTGCAGCAGGGCAAGGGATCTGCAGATTAAAACAAAAATAATGATCTTCAGCATAGTGGAGCTATCGTTTGTGAAATTGGATTGAACACGATAAAATGTCCTTGTGCGACATTCATAGAAACCCAAAATGCAGAAGGAGGCTATTCAGCCCATCGAGTCTGCACCGACCACAATCCCACATAGGTCTTATCCCCACTACATCACACATTTAACTCACTAATCCCTCTAACCTATACACTCCAGGACATTAAGGATCAATTGAGCCTGGCCAATTAATCTAATCCGCACATCTTTGGACTGTAGGAGGAAACCAGAGCACGCG
This sequence comes from Sphyrna mokarran, assembly GCA_024679065.1. Classification (NCBI taxonomy): domain Eukaryota; kingdom Metazoa; phylum Chordata; class Chondrichthyes; order Carcharhiniformes; family Carcharhinidae; genus Sphyrna; species Sphyrna mokarran. The sequence goes on along the minus strand of JAGIQG010000002.1, from coordinate 38,083,316 downwards.
GAGGAAATCCACACAGACACACGGAGAACGTGTAGATTCCATACAGCCAGTGATCTAAGCCTCGAATTGAACCCAGGTCCTTGGAGCCGTGAAACATCAGTGCTAACCACTGTGTTACCGTGCCGCCCAGAAGTAGTATAACTCCATCAGCCGTGCTCTGTTTGAACAGTACAAGCTGCCCCTCTGATGAAATAAAAAGAACATCAAAGTCAGGATAAATCACAGTCAATTGTTTCCCTGACTTAGTGAAGATTTTATATACAGTGCAACTCCAGGTTGCCTCAGGTTTTGGATCTTTTTTGGAAGTAGCTTGATTATTCGTTCTTTCCAGCCTCACTGGCCAAGGGAACAAACACCAGTATTGATTCTGGGCCTCAGGGAAGTTGGTCTGAGTGAAGCGGTTTGGAATGGAAGGTTCTCCGATTTCACCTTGCCCATTGCAAGATCAGCGTTCACTTTGTGCTGCGGTGCAGCCGAATGATTGAGATTGGGAATTCACAGAATGGGAAACATTTAAAGTTTTGGGAAGATCATGGGGGAGCAATTCTCCCATCCCGTTGCGCTACTTTTGGAAGCTGTTTCAGAGGCTCCCCCTGGGCATAATGGCCTCTGAAATCGTTGCAAAGCTGATAACTTATTGTTCAATGCATTACCATGCAATTTAAATATCATTAATGAACCCAGGACTGAAGTCTCCAGGCCACTAGTCTCTCTTGCCCCCGCTTCCCCCCCCCCCACCCCCCCTTACCGGTCAGGGGTGTTTCATTCCAGCAGGGTTTAGTACAGCTTCCCACTGCTGTCAGTCCTACCATGCTAAGTGATGGTGGGGGGAGGGGGGGGGTGGTAATAAAGGCCCACCTCAGAGGGTCAGGCATCAGTGGAGTTGCCTCCTGGCATTTCAATCTTGGCAGTGCCAGCCTGAACCCCTGGCACTGCCAAAGAGGCATAATGGCATTGCCTACTCGGCACAGAGCAGTGCCAAGGGGGCAGAGCCTAATAGGGTAGGATCTGATCAGGGCAAGGCCTGAGGGGCAACCAGTGGGGGTGAGGGATCCCGCTGCCACTCTGCATTTGGGCTGAGTGATAGTGAGAGAGAAGCCAGTGATCAGGGCTGGCCATCAGCGTAGGTGGGCTTGGGTGGGTCAGCAAGCTGAGGGGGTATGGGGGAGGAGTCCTGCTAGGAGGTTGAGAGGAGTACCAGGAGATCAGGGTAGCGGGAGGTAGTATAAAGCAAGCCCAGGCACATATGGGGGTCTAGCAATCAGGCTGTGGGGGGAGGGGGTGGTGGTCGCATGGCTGGTGATGTGGGGGTCATGGGGCTGGCCAGCAATCGAGCTGCCAGCGATCGGGAGGCCGGCAGCGGGGGCCATTGCACATGTGCCGATATGCACTATGACAAATTGGCACATGCGCAGTGGCCCACTCAGCACTATGCCTCAGCACAAGTCTTTGCAGCAGGAATAGGCCCAATGCACTGATCTTTTGTCTGATTCACTCTGCAGTACACAGACTGTGGGGGATTCCTTCTGAAACTTCTGTTGGAAAAAAAAGCAGTATTTACTCCAGTTTTTACACAAATTCAACACTTAGAATTTTTTTTTGGAAAAATCGACCCCTATTTATTTGTGTCACTAGTAGGCTTACATTAACTCTGCAATGAAATTATTTGAAAATCCCTTGGTCGCCATACTCTGGCACCTGTTTGGGTACACTGAGGGAGAATTTAGCATGGCCAATATACCCAATCAGCACGTCTTTCAGACTGTGGAAGGGAACCTGGAGGAAACCCATGCAGACATGGGGAGAATGTTTCAGACTCTGGACTACACACTTCAATCAGAGGAAATCGAAGTTCTCAGCCGAGGGCTCAATTTCTGTCCCACCACCAAAATGGACCCCATCAGTCTCGCAGCAGATACAGAGGAATTCATCAGGCGAATGAGGCTGCGTGAGTTCTTCCACAAACCCCAAGAGGCCAATAGTGGACTCAATGAGACAGCTAATGAACCAGAACAGCCGACAGAGGGATCCGCAGTGCAGCAACCGAAGAGGAATGAATCCAATTGGACTCCTCCGGAAGGCCGCTGCCCCCGACTGGACATGTATGCCCAAGCCATCAGGAGGTGCGTGAACACCAGATTTATCAACCGCACTTACAAGACAGTCCCGAACATCACCCAAGTACAACGCAAGGCCATCCGTGCTCTCAAGACCAACTGCAACATTGTCATCAAACCAGCAAACAAAGGAGGCGCCACCGTCATACTGAACAGAACGGACTACTGTGAAGAAGTGTACCGACAACTAAACAATGAGAAACACTACAGACAGTTACCAGCAGATCCAACCAAAGAACACACTCGTCAACTCAACACTCTGATCAAAACCTTTGATCCGGACCTTCAGAACACCCTCCGGGCTCTCATTCCACGTACTCCCCGCATTGGAGATCTCTACTGCCTCCCAAAGATACACAAGGCAAACATACCCGGCCGTCCCATCGTATCGGGCAATGGGACCCTGTGTGAGAACCTCTCCGGCTATATCGAGGGCATCCTGAAACCCATCGTACAAAGAACCCCCAGCTTTTGTCTTGACACTACGGACTTCCTACAGAAACTCAGCACACATGGAGCAGTTGAACCAGGGACATTCCTTGTCACAATGGATGTCTCGGCGCTCTACACCAACATCCCCCACAACGATGGTATTGCTGCAACTGCCTCAGTACTCAATGCCAACAACTGCCAGTTTCCGGATGCAATTTTACAACTCATCCGCTTCATCTTGGACCACAATGTCTTCACCTTCAACAATCAGCTTTTCATCCAGACACACGGAACAGCCATGGGGACCAAATTCGCACCTCAGTATGCCAACATCTTCATGCACAGGTTCGAACAAGACTTCTTCACCACACGAGATCTCCAACCAAGGTTATATACTAGATACATTGATGACATCTTTTTCCTTTGGACTCATGGTGAACAATCATTGAAACAACTGTATGATGATATCAACAAGTTCCATCCCACCATCAGACTCACCATGGACTATTCTCCAGAATCAGTTGCATTCTTGGACACACGCATCTCCATCAAGGACGGTCACCTCAGCACCTCACTGTACCGCAAACCGACAGACAACCTCACAATGCTCCACTTCTCCAGCTTCCACCCTAGACACGTTAAAGAAGCCATTCCCTATGGACAAGCCCTCCGTATACACAGAATTTGCTCAGATGAGGAGGATCGTGACAGACACCTCCAGACGCTGAAGGATGCCCTCGTGAGAACAGGATATGGCGCTCGACTCATCGATCGACAGTTCCGACGTGCCACAACGATAAACCGCACTGACCTCCTCAGAAGACGAACACGGGACACGGTGGACAGAGTACCCTTTGTTGTCCAGTACTTCCCCGGAGCGGAGAAGCTACGACATCTTCTCCGGAATCTTCAACATATCATTGATGACGATGAACATCTCGCTAGGGCCATCCCCACCCCCCCACTTCTTGCTTTCAGACAACCGCACAACCTCAAACAGATCATTGTTCGCAGCAAACTACCCAACCTTCAGGAGAACAGTGACCACAATACCACACAACCCTGCCACAGCAACCTCTGCAAGACATGCCAGATCATAGACATGGACGACATCATCAAACGTGAGGATACCATTCACCAGGTACACGGTACATACTCTTGCAACTCGGCCAACGTTGTCTACCTAATACGTTGCAAGAAAGGATGTCCCGAAGCATGGTATATTGGGGAGACCATGCAGACACTACGACAGCGGATGAATGAGCATCGCTCAGCAATCACCAGGCAAAACAGTTCCCTTCCTGTGGGCGAACACTTCAGCAGTCATGGGCATTCGGCCTCCGACCTGCGGGTAAATGTTCTTCAAGGGGGCCTTCGTGACACACGACAGCGCAGAGTCGCTGAGCAGAGACTGATAGCCAAGTTCCGCACACATGAGGACGGTCTTAACAGGGATCTTGGCTTCATGACACACTATCTGTAACCCCCGTAACTTGCCTGGGTTAGCAAAAAACCTCACTTACTGTGCTGTCTGGAGAAAATACACAATTCTCCAACAATGCTCAGGATTCCCTTCACACACATTGTTAGCCACTTTAACACTTCAATAGCAGGTTAGATGTAAGGATTCGCATTCTAATCAGCAATCTCTGACTGTCTGTGCTGATGTGTGCTATTGCAGACCAGAACACTGCATTTGCCTGAGGAAGACACAGAGTGTTGAAAGCTCGCGTTTTTACTATCAAATAAATCGGTTGGATTATAAATTGGTGTTGCTAAATTCTTACTGAGTTCAGACTCTGTATAGACAGAGCTAGAACTGAACCCAGGTCCCTGGCGCTGTGAGACAGCAGTGCTAACTACTGAGCCACTATGTTTTGGTGTGAAGCTAAAGATTTAATGCATATGTGAACAAAAAAGAATTCTGACCACATTTGCCACACTTTGATTGAATTCATTACTTCCTCTGCTTTTCTCAGGTTGAGAATTTAGCTGCATCTTTCTCAGACATAGGGCAGAGATGTGGATAGATGATGATGGAGGTTTTGACCACTGGCATATCCTAAAAAGAGGCAACACAGGGGAAGGCCTGATGAATTCTAAGCTCTCACACACTTTTCAGGCCAGTGGTAGGCCTTCCCCCAGCAAGATGGACCCTGGGTGTGGAATTCCTGCCTGCTGAAAGCGGCCTGATAATCAGAGGCCAGTGACTCTTTTGTACTCAGCAGCTCCATAAGAAGTCTCACTACATCTGGTGTTTGTGAGGCTCCTCGCTGTATTTACCCCAATCCAGTGCCGGCACTTCCACATCAGCAGCGCCACCAGGGAGTTGGTGGTCACTGTCCGGGTGGGCCTTCCCACCCCGGAGTGAATCAGAGTGGAGGCAGGAAGATGTCTGAGTGTTTCCCCCCCCCCCCCCCCCCCCCACCTGCTACCCCCCTGCCCGATTAAATGCCCCCCTTCCCCACATTGAAAATCTCCACGAGGGAACACACAAGATTCTGCTCATAATTGAAAACGTTGCATTGACTCCTGCAGCTAAGCTTTTTATTAAATTAATTCGACATGTTCAGGCTAATAGTAATATGAATCGTGACAACTGCTTTATTTTTGTGAGAGAGGCACTACACTTATGGCTCATTTGGGATAAAGAGCAGAATTGCACAGTAATGCTATGTAATTGAAGCAAAAGTAAAATCAGTTAAATTGAGATGATTTGATACGGAGAGATTTCTTTCACTATTTTCACCCTCTTTTATGATATCTGACTTGACTGCTAATGGGCTTTGTTAGTGTAAGTGAGCTAATCGGAATGAGTGCTGATTCTGTCCATTCTTGAATTGCAGGGTTTTGAAGGTTTTCCTCTCTCGAACTGCACAACGCGTACCTTACATGACCAGCTGGAGAGTGGTGAGGATGTTGGGAATCATTCTGCTGATAGTCTGCTGGTTCCTAATCTCGTGGACATCTGCTGTGTGCGAGAATTTAGACAGAAATGTTTCACTGGTTGTCCAGGGACAAACTGCAGATGGCCTGAAGTTTAATATGTGTCTGCTGGATCGCTGGGACTACATGATGGCCATTGGTAGGTATGGACCTGGCAACAAAGTACGTGGAAAGTATGCTATAAAACCATTTAACTCTGGTTTGTGTATATAATGTGTGTGTATGTATGAGTGTGTGTGTACATGTGTGTGTATATAGTTTGTGTGTATAGCGTATGTGTGTTTGTGTATAATATGTGTTTATAGTGTGTGTATATGTGTGTGTATATATATATAATTGTATGTATATATAGTATGTATGTATAGTATATGTGAGTGTATAATAGTGTGTGTGCATATTGTGTATAGTGTGTATGTATAGTGCATGTGTATGTGTGTCTAGTGTGTGTATAATGTGTGTGTGTGTGTGTATAGTGTCTGTGTGTGTGCACATTTGCATATGGATGTGTGCACACGTGTGCATGTGTGTGTGTGCATCAGTAAATTTGTCCTTATGGTGGAAATAATCCCAGTAATAAGAAACTCAGTTTCATTACTTAATTTTAAAAATTACTTGCAACAGCAGAGCTTTCAGTGATCTCAGCAGTGATCTCAAGATCATAAATATCCATCAAGATTAGAATGGAGACTCTTCGACTGGAGATGTATGATATTTGATCACATTAGTCTCTTACCGCACAAATTTCCATTATTATAGTAATGCTTCAATCTGCGACCCGAAGCGTACTCTAAATGAACTAAACTCTTTAACTGAATTTGTCCTTGAACTTGGACAATAAGACAGGGCTTTTAAAACAAAAACAAGAAATGCTGCAAGATCTCAACCTGGTCTGACAGCATCCATGGGGAGAGAATAGAACCTACATTTTGAGTCTAGATGACCTTTGCCAGAACTCAGGGGGTAGGGAGTTCATTTGGTTTCCAGCCTAGGCTTTGGCTTCACTGAGTAGGCCCATTAGTCGAATGCCACATGTCAGGGACTCACTTTCCCCAACCTGAGGGGGGTTGGGGAGGATAAGGGCAGGGCAAGAAAATAGAAGTGAGGTCTCCCCCTTCCCCCCATATTCCTGTCCCTGAGGAAGTTTCCCAGTGGCGAGCCAGGATGCGGATCAGCCGCTTCCAAGCATGGGAGCGGAAACCAATTGAAATACATAGGCTTAGTTTCTCATTCCCGGGTCAGGTGTGCAGAATTCCCCGGCTCCACAAACCCAATCTTTCAAAAATGGCGGCCTGCAGTTCCAGTTTCCGTGGTGGAGCATGGGTTGGATTAGAGATTGGCATCTGTTGCCTGAGGAATGAGTATGGAGTTTGTCAGGAGGAGGGGTCGGCTGGTGCTCTGAGCTCTGGCACTTACTTTGTTGAACTTACTTTTGAAACAATGATTAAAACAACACACAACTATCCAACCCTCATCCACACGCACTCCCCAAGCCAAATTTATACCAACCTATGTCCCTCTACACATCCTTCCTGGCCTTTCATACTCCCCCTATGTCTCTATGAATTTTTGTTGTCACGTCACTCACTTAGTGCCAACTCATGCCAACCCATGCCCACTCCCACCCACCACTCTTTTCCCTTACTCCTTCTCTGCCAACTTACCCGCCCACAATCTCATTTCAGTGGAGGCACCTGATGGTTTAAATGGTCAACTTCCTCTGTAAAACACGTATGTGCCACCAGTCCTGATTGCACTACCACCCCCTTGAAAATAGGAAGTGCGTGTTCAGAAGCTAAATTTAGGATTTTCAGCCATTTCTATTATTTCCACTATGGGCAGACCAGTGGCACAGTGGTGAGCATGACTGCCTCATAGTGTCAGGTTCGATTCTGGCCTTGGAGTTTGTGTGGAGTTTGCACATTCTCCCCCTGTCTGTGTAGGTTTCCTTCAAGTGCTCTGATTTCCTCCTACAGCCCAAAGATGTGCAGATTAGGTAGGTTGGCCATTGTAAGTGTGTAGGGTACAGGATTAGGGCAAGGGGTTGGGCCTGGGTAAGTTATAGACTTGTTGCAGACTCAATGAGCTGAATGGCCTCCTTCTGCATGGCGAGGATTCTGTGGCTCTATGGCCTTGTTCACAGTACAGCAGAGAGCTATTCCAATGTGGTGAAAATCTCAGCCTTAAGGACTTAGGGGTGGTTTTTGGGTCCACTGACATTGGGTCACCAACATGGCCCCTCATCATGTGGTGAGGGAAGGGAAGGCTATCCCTGCTGCCCAGCAAGCATTACAAAAGCACTTTCCCCTCTATTCCACAAGGCTTAACACCTTCCCGGCTCTGCATTACGAATGTAATTTTATATTTCTGAGGCACCTTCATAGTCCTTGGCCTACCTCAACAGCAGAGGCCTCTCCAGGTGAAGCTCCCGAAGATCCAGAGCTGACAGATCTCTGGCAGCATTGAGAGGTCAGACAGTGGGATTGGGGACTGCAGGCTGCATGCCTCCAGGAATATTGCACTACTGACCTCACTGCTCAGAAGAATGGACTTGAATATCCATTTGATCTTTATGCCAAGTAACAAATTCCAGAGAATATCAGCAGCCGTGCTCACAGGTTTTAAAATGCTTCTCCTTCCTGAGCCTTGTTCCAGTTTCCCTTTAATCAGGGATGAATTTTCCTGGGTGTTCGAACACTCATCTGCTGTAAGTAACATCAGCTAGAGAATCCTACAAACTGGGAAAACCACGTAAGCTGCCAAACCTGCTGTGTATGTTCAGGGAACCCCAGCAGAATTACAGCCTCTTCACCCCAGGATTCTTCGAGCTGTGCCTGCAAGTTTTGACTCAAACATCAAGCGAATGCACTGACTTGTAACAAGATAGGAATCACTGGAATTCACTCATGAGTATTAATTCTAACAGTGAAGAAAGGGTTCACTTCAGGATAGTGCTGTGATTTGCAGCTCACTGATCTGCGGTGCCTAATTTGTTTAATGTTACATTAGTGCACAATATAAAGGGCTGCTTAAAGCTCATAGGCCTTACTCAAGAAGTACGTGAAGGATATACTAACAATCAGTGGAAGATGAGAAATAAATTATTCTTTTGCTAAGGTGTACTAAAAGTTATTGTTGAAAATTGATTTGTTTCTGCCTGATCTCCGACCCACCATCCGCCGCCTCCTCCCCCGCATCCCACTTCCCACTGTAAAGCTTCTGATCCAATTCCTCAGTCTGCAGTTTCCATCCTCCCCCATTCCCCCAGCCTATGCCTCTATCCCCAGTGTAGACTTAGTCGCTATTGTGATCTTCACTGACCAGCTCCCCACTTGGCCCGTGAGCCAGTCTTATATTCAGGCTGAGCTCTGCATAGGGAACCATAGTTAAAACTCCACAAAATGTGGTGGAATCCCCAGTCGAAGGTTCTGACTGACCTCTTCCGTGCGAGTCAGGGAAATAAAAACACCCCTCCCCCAACAATCCTGTTCCATTTGGCCATGTTAAGGAGTACATCAAAGTGTTGGAGAAAGTGCTCAAGAAATTAATTTGTCAGGCATCAAGGATGAAGGACTTCATTCATTTAGAAAGTCTGGAGATTATTCTCTTTTGAGGAGAGAAGGCTGATGAGATATTTGACAAAGATGTTATAAAATTGCTACCTTTGATGTCTGCTTAGTATTAACTTTGCCCCTTTTAACAAGATCATCCGAAGATACAGCATTCATTTTCACATGAACACTGATGGTACTCGATTCTCCTTCACCACCATCTCTCTCATTTCCTCCAATTCTGCTCAATTATCAGACATCCAGCAATCATGAGCAGAAATTTCCTTTAATTAAATATTGAAAAGACTGGAACCATTATTTCCAGTCCTCACTCCAGATACTTTTCCTGAGCTGCCAACGTTTCCCCATTCCTGGCAACTCTTTGAGGTTAAGTCAGTCTTTTTGCAATCTTGGTGTCACATTTGATCATGAACTTGAACTTCTCACCTCATATTTATGCCACCCCTGAGACTGCCTATTACCACCTCCATAACATTACCTGACTTCACCTCTGTCCTGGTTCATCTGCTGCTGAAACCCTCATTCATGTCTTCATTACCTCTAGCCTCAATGCACACTCCTGGATGATCTCCCACATTCTGCTTTCCATGAAGTCATCCAAAAAGCTGTGGTGTCATAACACTCAGCAAGTCCCATTCCACCATTACCCCTGCACTCAGTGACCTACATTGAAGCGATGTCTTGATTTCAAAATCTGCATCCTTGCTTTCAAATTCTTTTCTGGCCTCGCTAGTCTCTCTCTGTAGAAGGATCCCATCCAGGCCCACAATTCACTGAAACATCTGCATCTCTGGAATTCTGCTCTCTTATGCATCCCCTTTGGTGATTGTCTTTGGTTGACCAGGCCTCAAGCTCTGAAACTTTCTCCCCTATACCTCTCCTCCTCTCTACATTACTTTCCTACTAAAAGACATTCCTTAATATCTATGCCTTTAACCAAGCTTTTGTTCATCTGATCTAACTTCTCCTTAGGTAGATCAGTGTTATTATTTGTTTTATAATGCTCCCATGAAGAATCATCAGATGTTTCATTATGTTTGATGTGCTACATAAATATACATTGTTGTTGAAGTTATTCAAAATCATGAACTGTTTTCATGGAAAAAAGTGAAGAGAAATGATTTCCAGTTGTGAAATTGTGACAGCAGCCAAAGATTTACAGTGATTGGCAAAAATCCGGAGGCAGTATTAACATTTCCGCACAGCGCATTATTGTGATCTGGAACCCAGTGCCTGAAAGTGGATGCAGATTCAATGATAATTTTCAAAAGAGTATTGAATAAATACTTTAAAAATATAAAGGATGTTGACGATTGAGAATAGGAGTAAGATTAATTGGATACCTATCAAAGACCTGGCATATATACCATGGGTGGGATTTTATAACCTCACTCATCCCAAAATTGTAAAATCCTGAGGTCAACAGTTCTTTCCATGGTTCACCCTTTCCCACACTGATTCCCAAGACGAGCAGAATGGTAAAATTTCAGCCAGTGGGCTAAGCCAAGTAACCTCCTGCTGTATTGTATCCTTCAATGGCTCTGTCATTTCCTGGGAAAGCGCTCATTCAACTTGATACCTCATAGTGCCAGGGACGCAGGTTCAGTTCTGGTTTTGGGTGATTGTGTGGAATCTGCACATTCTCCCCATTTCCTCTAGGCACTCCGGTTTCCCCCCACAGTTTAAAGATGGTGGCACAGTGGCACACCAGTTAGCACTGCTGCCTTAGAGCACCAGGGACCTGACTTCAATTCTGGCCTCTTCATGTGGAGTTTGCACTTTCTCCCCCTGTCTGTGTGGGTTTCGTCTGGGTGCTCCGGTTTCCTCTCACATTCCGAAGATGTGCGGGTTAGGTTGATTGGCTGTGCTAAATTGATCTTAGTATCAGGGTGATTAGCAAGGTAAATGTGTGGGGTTATGGAGGATAGGGCCTGGGTGGGATTGTCGTCAGGACAGATTTGATGGACCAAATGGCCTCCTTTTGCACTGTAGGATTCTATGATTCTACAATGTGCAGGTTAGGTGGATTGGTCATGCTAAATTGTTCATTAGTGTCCAATTATGTACATGTTAGGTGGATTATGTAAATGCACAGGGTTATGGGGAAAGGGCGATGGATGCAGTGGGTGGAGGGGTTGTTAGTTTTGGCTAACATGTTCTTTTGGAGAGTCAGTGCAAAGTCGATGGGCTGAATGGCATTCTTCTGCACCATAGGGTTTTTATGGTTCTAATTTCTATTGCGAATGCACAATAAGTTTAGTAGCTCTGACAAAATATCTTTGACAAATTGCTAGACTTGGATGAACAGAAACTTACTTTAAATTTAGCAGGAGGTTGTAAGTTAAAAAACATCACAGCCAAATAAAATATGAAATGATAATTTGGCTGAAAATAGTTAATCTTTTAATGGATCACACCCAATTTATTCAAAAGTGGACTCCCTCAACCCCCTGAGAAAGGCAGCCAATCACAACTGACCCTTCAGAAAAATAAATCTCTCTGGAATTTGTATCTGACCACAAAATGTAATTGAGCGTAACTCCAAGTCAATCTGAGGAGCCACACTAATCAATTCTGAACAGCCACATTACACAGATGATTCATCAATGCTTTGAGCAGTGCATGGACCATGATATTTGGCAGAGGCTGTAAGCATCTCTTGTTCACCCTATTCTTTCTATCTTTCATTTTGCATTATTAGAGTCATGTTGATTAACTCTTGGAACAACGTATTCGTTATGCAGAGTGGTGAGCACTGCTACCTCACAGCTCCACGGATCTGGGTTCAATTCCAGCACAGGATCCTGTCTGTGTGATACTTGTACATCTAATCCCCTGAACCTATATGTCTTGTGACGCTAAGGGGCAATTTCACATGGCCAATCCACCTAACCTGCACATCAGGTCATAGACATAGACAGTCATAGACAGCAGTGGGAAGTTGTGCGTGGAGCCTGAAGAGATTGGTGAGGCACTGAATAAATATTTCTCTTCGGTATTCACGCAGAGTGCTGGAAATGTAGCTATGGAGATCACTGAGGTACAGGGTTGCAAATTGGGAAGTATTGTAGTAGATAGGGAGGATGTGTTAGAAATTCTCGAAGGTTTGAAGTTGGATAAGTCCCCTGGGCCGGACGGGATTTACCCTAGGATTCTCTGGGAGGCAAGAGAGGAGATTGCAGAGCCTCTGGCTCTGATCTTCAGGTCCTCGTTGGTTACGGGTGTGGTTCCGGAGGACTGGAGGATAGCGAATGTGGTCCCATTGTTTAAGAAGGGGAAGAGAGACCTTCAGGGAATTATAGGCCAGTGAGTCTTACTTCTGTTGTGGGCAAGGTATTGGAGAGAATTATTAGGGATAGGATTTATAGTTATTTAGAGAGAAATGAATTGATTGGGGATAGTCAGCATGGTTTCGTGAAGGGTAGGTCATGCCTTACTAACCTCATTGAGTTTTTTGAGAAAGTGACCAAAGAGGTGGATGGGGGTAAGGCGGTTGATGTAGTATATATGGACTTTAGTAAGGCGTTTGATAAGGTGGCCCATGGAAGACTTCTACAGAAAATGCAGATGTGTGGAATAGAGGGTGATTTAGCTAATTGGATTAGGAATTGGCTGGCAGATAGAAGACAGAGGGTGGTGGTTGATGGGAGATATTCATCGTGGAGTTTGGTGACGAGTGGTGTGCCTCAGGGGTCTGTTTTGGGGCCCCTGCTGTTTGTAATTTTTATAAATGATCTGGATGAGGGTATTGAGGGATGGATCAGTAAATTTGCAGATGACACTAAAGTCGGTGGAGTGGTAGATAGTGAAGAGGGGTGTTATAGTTTACAGAGTGACTTGGACAAGTTGCAGAGCTGGGCCGAGAGGTGGCAAATGGAGTTAATGTGGAAAAGTGTGAGGTAATGCACTTTGGCAGGAACAATAAATGTGTAGAGTATAGGGCTAATGGTAGGGCTCTTAATAGTGTTGAGGAACAGAAGGATCTTGGTGTATGTGTCAATAGATCCCTGAAAGTAGGCAGTCAAGTGGATAAAGTTGTTAAGAAGGCATATGGAGTCTTAGCTTTTATTGGTAGGGGGATTGAATTTAGGAGCCGCAGCATCATGTTGCAACTGTACAAAACTCTAGTGCGGCCGCACTTGGAGTATTGTGTGCAGTTCTGGTCCCCACATTATAAGAAAGATGTGGAGGCATTGGAGAGGGTACAGAGGAGGTTTACCAGGATGTTGCCTGGTATGGAGGGCAGGTCCTATGAAGAGAGGTTGAAGGATTTGAGGTTGTTTTCGTTAGAAAGGAGGCGGCTAAGAGGGGATCTTATTGAAGCATATAAGATGATTAGAGGTTTAGATAGGGTGGACAGTGATAGCCTTTTTCCTAGGATGGAGAAAGCTAGCACGAGGGGACACAGCTTTAATTAAGGGGTATGAGTTATAGGACGGATATCAGAGGTAGGTTCTTTACTCAAAGAGTGATTAGGGAGTGGAATGCCCTGCCTGCAGCTGTTGTAGATGCGCCAAGTTTGGTGGCGTTTAAGAGGTTAATTGATAAGTATATGGAAGAGAAGGAATGGTTTAGTTTGGAGGGGCATTGCTTTTTATTTTGGTCGGCACAACATCGAAGGCCGAAGGGCCTGTTCTGTGCTGTAATGTTCTATGTTCTATGTTCTATGTTCTATCTTTATAGTGTAAGAGGAAACTGGAGCACCCGCAGGAAACCGATGCAAACAGACAGTCACCTGAGGTTGGAGTTGAACTCGGGTCCAATGGCTCTGTGAGGCAGCTGTGCTAATCACTGTGCCACCATGTGGCGCTATGTAAAATATCTATTGTCTGTAATGGTATTTATAGATTATCCTTGGAAACGTTGATAATATCATGGAGTTGCTGCAGTGTAGGCTATATGGTGTGTATACAGTCACAGACAAGTGGTGGTGAAGTGGATGGACGTTCAGGCCTGTGGTTGGGATTCTGTTTTGTCTTTGTGCCTATTAAGCCTCTTTATTGTTACCATGCTGAATCCTTCCAGGAAGATATATGTCATATTCCTGACTTAAACATTGTAGATACAAGTAGGAGTATTCAGATTGCCAACCTTTATCCTGTTCTTGCAGCCAAAAGCTACTCCAATTAAACTTCTGGCCCATGTTGACCAATCAAGGCATTAATGGTAGAGGGTCATTTGCTATAGTGCTGTTAAAATTCATTGTAGTGGAGAAGTGGCTCAGCTGTCTCTTCTTTCTGAATTGTCATTACCTGTCACCTTGACAGAAAGAATATTACTGGGGGCATAAGTTTAAGGTGTGAGGGGCAAGGTTTAAAGCAGATGTATGAAGTAAGTTCTTACACGGAGTGTGTGGGTGCCTGGAACTTGCTGCCGGGGGAGGTCGTGCTAGCTGATAGGAAAGTGACTTTTTAGGGATCTCTGGACAAATACATGAATAGGACGGGAATACAGAGATACGGTCCCTGGAAGGGTAGGGAGTTTTAGTTCAGTCGGGCAGCATGGTCAGTGGAGGCTTGGAGGGCCAAAGGGCTGTTCCTGTGCTGTAATTTTATTTGTTCTTTGTACCTTGCACTTTTCAGGACAAGCCATTGTTCAGGTCCTGTTTTAGGTAGAAACAGGAGTAGGTCATTCAACGAGATAAGCCTATTCCAGCATTCAGCAAACTCATTGTTATCTACAATCTAATTTCATATATCCCACCTTTTGCCTTAATACCTTTACTTAACAGAAATCTATTAATCTCAAGTCAACATTAACAACTGATCCAATACAGTATCAATTGACATTTTTGCAGAAGAGAATCTACCAAACATCTACCAATCTTTTGTCTGTCAAATTGTTTCCTAATTTCATCCTTTAAATGTCTGTCTCTAGTTTCTAGTTCCTCCCCCTCACCCCCCACTGAGTCCAAGTCCTGGACTCCCCAGGCAGGAGAAATATATTCCTTCTCGGACAACATGGGCCGCTTTGTTACCAAGAATTGTGAATTATGATAACTTCTGTGCAATTTGCCAGCCAATAACTGTAGTTCTGACTTGATGATGGACAGAAAGTCATTGTAGAAGCAACTAAAAATATTTGGACATTGACGCTCTCTTCTTGAACTTCTGAAGTTAATATCCTCAGAAGCTTAGATTAAAACTAACTCTCCATTATTTAGGATTAATTATTCTTCTGCATTCTCAGTATGTGGGTTGCCCGGAGCAGATGAGTTGGCACCCTATAAATAGAGGCTCTTAAACATACCCTCCACAAAAACAATGATATAACTACATTTCTTAAACGCATAATACCATCATAGTTTTCTTTAGAGCAGAGGAGACCAAGGGGAGGGAATGACTGAGATGTATAAAATTATGAGGATCATAGAATTGACAAGAAGAAACATTTCCCCATGGTGGAGGGATCAATGACCAGAGGTCATAGATTTAAAGCCAGGGGCAAGAGATTTCCTGAAGCCTTGGCAATTAAGCCACAAGAGTTTATTTGAACGCCGCCTGTTTGACCTGATTGACAGCTGGCATTATACATGAGGATATTCTGAGTTACAGGAGATGTGAGGAAAAACCTTCTCACCCAGAGGGTGTTAGGAGTTTGGAAGTCACTGTCTGAAAGGGTGGTGGAAGCAGAGACCCTCAAGAAATATTTCAGTGTGCACTTGCGATGCCCAAGGCATACAAGGCAATAGGCCAAATGCTGGGAAATGAGACTAGAGTAGTTAGGTAGTCTGTCTTTGATCAACACAGACGCAATGGGCAGAAAGTCCTTTTTCTGTGTTTATACCTCTGATTTCATGGCTGTATGTTTTGATTTTTGAGAATCGCGCCACATTTTCTTCCATCAAACTAAATTGCTCATAATTTCAAATCACAGAAATGGTTGCACTTTTAGCAAGTGGTGTTTTTGCTGGTTTATGCCATGTTTCACAGTAATATTCTCTGACGTGATCAGTTTGCTTACTGGCCAACTGACTGTGAGAAAAGCCACAAATCTTTTATTGTGAAATTAGATTTGCATTTTACATCAATCAAATGTTAGATCAAAACGTGTCCTTGTTTCATGATTCTGCTTTCATTTGTCAAAGTCTTTCAACATCATCATATTCAGATTCCAGAGTGATTTAAGCAGTGTTGGATGGTGTCATTTTCAAGGAATGGCCATTACCAGACATAACTGAGGCTTCCTAAACTCTTGGCAACTAAGCCACAAGAACGCCACTTGAACGCCACCTGCATGATCTGATCGACAGCTGACATTATACATGTGGATATTCTGAGTTTTCTTCTCTATTTTAGCCAAATAAACATTTCAATCGTCTGATCTCTATCTGAAGCAACTATTCATGTGCTTGTGTGTGGGTGACTTGTTTTAATCAGAACTACGGATCTGTTGGAGCTGTTTTGTTTCAAGCTGCCTTATTGTCATGTAAGAAACACGAGAATGAGTTTTCTCTGACCCACAGATGATCCGTATAAAGTGTATTGAATTGGGGGGGGTGAGGATGGTTTGATTATCACTAGGGGGAGTTCAAAGCCAAATGACAATTTTGGATTTGCAATTCCAATTTTCAAATCAGTATAGCATAGATGTGGTTTCCTTACAAACACAAGCATTGTTGAGAACCATAGAGTCCCTAAAGAGCAGAAGGAAGCCATTCGGCCCATCAAGGCTACGCCAACCACAATACCAGGCCCTGTTCCTGTAATCCCACATATTTATCCCGCTAATGCCCCTGACACGAGGGGCAATTTAGCATGGCCAATCAACCTAAACCCCACATCTTTGGACTATGGAAGGAAAGCGGAGCACATGGAGGAATCCCATGTAAACACAAGGAGAATGTGCAAATTCCACACAGACAGTGACCCGAAGCCAAAATTGAATGTGGTCTCTGGCACTGTGAGGCAGCAGTACTAACCACCGTGCAGCCTAAGGGGCCTTACCTGTTGCAGTTTTGACCTGCAACATGCAGAGGAGAGGTCACGTCAGCGGTTTCATTTTAATTGGTGTCAATCTGAATCAATTAAAATTGGCCCACAAATCTCAGATGCATAGAAGGCCATTTGGCCATCTCTGTAGTAGCTCTCTGAATGAGGAATTCTCCTATTGCCATTCATCCATCTTCCCCATAACTCTGCACATTCTTCCTTTAAAGATAGTAACTCAATTCCCTCTTAAAAAGCCTTGATTGAACCTGCCTCTGCCACACCCTCAGGCAGCACATTCCAAACTCTAATAACGTACTGTAAAAAAGAAGTTTCTCCTTATCTTTCCATTTTTTTTAGTCAATTACCTCAAGCCTCGATCTCAATCCTTCCAGTTTCTCACGATTTACCCTGTCCCGGCCCTTTCATGAATTTGAGATCTTCTGTCAAATTTCCTCTAATTTTCTCTTCTCCAGGGAAAATAAGGCTGAGAAGTTTATTTATTAGTTACAAGTAAGGCTTACATTAACACTGAAATTAAGTTACTGTGAAATTCCCCTTGTCGCCACAGTCCGGATGAATGCAGCCCATCTTTCAGACTGTGGGAGGACTCCAGAGCACCCGAATAAACTCACGCAGACACAGGGAGAATGAGGAAGCTCCACAGGCAGTGACCCGAGCTGTGAATCGAACCCTGGTCTGTGTTGTTGTGAAACAGCAGTGCTCACCACTGTGCTACCAGTCCCAACTTTTCCAATTCATCTGTATAACTGAAGTTTGCCATCCCTGGAACCATTCTCATGGACCTTTTCTGCACTCGCTCCAATGCCCACACATTCTTTCTAAATTGTGGCTTCCTGAACTGAGTGCAATACATCTGTTGAGGCCATACCAGTGTTTTATGCAAGTTTAACATAACCTCCTTGTTCTTGTACTCCATGTCCCTAGTAATAAAATGCGGGCTACTGTATGTCTTACTAACTATGCTGTTAACCTGCTCTGCCGGCTGCGATGAATTATGTATACCCAGTGTACCTCTGCACCCCTGTAGAATAGTATTCTTTATTTTATATATATTTAATTTATTCTTTCTTGGGATATTTACATTGCTGGCAAGACCAGTGTTTGTTGCTGATCCCTTGAACTAAGTGACTTGCTAAGCCATTGCAGAGGGTAATTCAAAGTCAATAATGTTGCTCTGGGTCTGGAGTCACATTAGTCATATTAGAGGGGGTTAATGATTCAGAAAAACCAGTGACAGAGATAGGGACCTGCAGACAGTTTCAGTGCCAGCGTATGCTGAACGTGAGAGAAAATAACTTAGTGGCCTCACAGGAAAGTTACAAATCAATAGGTAATAACTGTTGTTCAGGATTGTTCAGGACAGACTAAATAAATAATTATTTATTGTGAAAAAATAGAGTTAGAATTTTAAAAAATATAAACTTTTAAATAATTCTAACAATTCTAAGATAAATTAATTTACAGACACTAGCAGCATGAAATGTAAAAAAACCCACGAGTCCATTATTTTGTTCTTTTCTTAAATGATAGCGTTTATTAGACTATCAAGTTTAAATTAGTACAGCAAGTGGATGAATAGAGGCATTAATTGTCTTCAAAATGAATTAAGGAATGATTAATTAGTTACTTAATTTAAGTACAATAAAGATGTCAGGGCAGGTGTTGTGCTGTGACTGCGGGATGTGGGACTTCTTGGATGCCGGTGCAATACAGGGAAAATATATCTGTTGTTTGTGTCTGTGGTTTGAGGAGCTTCAATTCAGTCATTGAACTGGAAGCTGAGCTGCAGACACTGTGACACAACAGGAATGAGGAATGTCACCTGAACACTTTCTTCCAGGATATGATCACATTCCTTAGAATGGAGTCTTCTAGAATGGGGCAGCACAGTGGTTAGCACTGCTGCCTCACAGCACCAGGGACCTGGGTTTGATTCCTGCTTGATTGTCTGTGTGGAGTTTGCATGTTCTCCCCCTATCTGTATGAGTTTCCTCCAGTTTCCTCCCACATTCTGAAAAATGTGCTGGTTAGGTGCATTGACCCGAACAGGTGACAAACTGTGTCGACTAGGGGACTTTCACAGTAACTTCATTGCAATGTTAATGTAAGCCTTACTCGCAACTAATAGATTAATTTAACTTCTGTTGTGGTCAGTAGTCAGGGATGGGATGGTGTGGTCACAAGTGAGGCAGATGAGGGAATTGAAAAGGTAGAAGTAGAGAAGCCCCAGCACTTGCAATTATTCAGATTGAGAATGAGACTGGGGACTACAAAGTGGATGAACAACTGATCATGGTACCATGGAACAATGATGGGAACTAACAGGAATGTGGCAGTGGTAGGGAACAGACAGTCAAGGAGATTCATACAGTTCTCTGCAGCCAAGAGCAAGAGGCCAGAAGATAGTTGCCTGCCAAGTGCCAGAGTTTGGACTGCTCTGGGCTGGAGAGAAACTTGCAATGGGAGGAGGAGGATTCATGGTTGTGATCTTCATAGGTACCTATGACATAGATAGAGCTAGGAAGGATTTCCTGCTAAGAGATTATGAGCAGCTAGGAGCTAAATTAAAAGGCTGAACCTGAAAGGTAATAATGTCTGGATTATCATAGGACTATAAAGCATAGGAGCAGAAGTAGGGCAGTTGGCCTAAGGAGTCTGCTCCAGCAGTCAAAGAGATCATGACTGATCCGATTTAACAATCTTCAATTCCACTTTCCTGCCTTATTTAAAGTTAAAAGTGTATTTATTAGTCATAAGTAGGCTTATATTAACACTGCAATGAAGTTATTGTGAAAAACCCCTAGTTGCCACACTCACAACCCCTAGTTACCACACACCTGAACACCCATTCAGGTACACGGAGGGAGCCAATCCACCTAACATGTACATCTTTAGACTGTGGAAAGAAACCGGAGCACCTAAAGAAAACTCACACTGACACAGGGAGAATGTGCAAATTCCACACAGAAAGTGACCTGAGCTGGGAATCGAACCCAGGTCCCTAGCGTGGTGAGACAGCAGTTCTATCCACTGTGCCACCATGTCACCCATCTCCATAACCCTTGATTCCCTTACTGGTTAAAAATCTGTCTATCTCAATCTTGGACATATTTAGGAACAATGCTTCTGGATCTCTCTATGTAGTAGAGAATTGCACAGATTCACAATCCTCTGGGAGAAGAAATTTTTCTCATCTCTTAAATGGGCAACTTCTTGCTCTGAGATTATGCCCTCTGGTTCTCGCGTCTTCCACAATGGAAACACCCTCTCAGCATTTACCTTGTCAAGCCTCCTGATAATCCTATATTTCTCACTAAGATTGCCTCTCACTCTCTGCTGCAGCTTTCTGCAGTCTTTTTCCATTGGAATAATATTCAGCTTCTTTTTGTTTCTATCAACTTCACATTTTCCTGCATTATATTTCATCTGCAAGTTTTTGCCCACTCACCTAACGTGCCCATATCCCTCCGAAGACTCTGTGTCATTGTCATTAGTTTCCCTCCCACCTATTTTTACATCAGCCACAAACTTGACAATAGTGCATTCATTTGTCTCATCCAAGTCATTAATAAATATTGTCAATAATTGTGGAGAGCATAGCATCTATTCTTTGTATTTGTTTAGTGTTGTTGTGGTTCTCATTGACTGACTAATTTAGGATGTCTTCCACATGCCTGGGTGGCACGGTGACACAGTGGTTAGCACTGCTGCCTCATAGCGCTAGGGACCTGGCTTGGATTCCTGCATGTTCTCCCCATATCTGTGTGGGTTTCCTCCGGGTGTCCGGTTTCCTCCCGCAGCCTGAAAGACATGCTGTTTAAGTGCATTGGCCATGCTAAATTCTCCCTCAGTATACCCAAACAGGCGCCAGAGTGTGGCGACTAGAGAATTTTCACAGTAATTTCACTGCAGTGTTAATGTAAGCCTACTTGTTACACTAATAAATAAACTTTAAACTTAATCGCACATGTGACTGGTGATTCAAGAAAAGCTTTTATATTTTGTCCAACAGCAGACAGCTTTAGCCTATAACCATTTCCATTAGCTACACTACAGTCTTCAATCTATCTTGGATTTTACACAAGAACAAGATCAAGTCAAGAAAAAGAGTTCAAAAAGTCACAGAATGCAAGGGCAGAGTTAAAGTGCACTGCATGAATAATGAGACCAAGTTTAAGTGCTTCATTTTACAGAGTTTTATGTCCTAAGGCTTTAGGTAAAAACTATCAGAGTTAGGACTGATTCATGTTATATTTATATAACAGCAGTATATATATGTTATCTCTAACCTCAGTGAGGACTTGGCTTTTGGAGTCTACATTTCCTATTGTTGTGGGTGAAATATCAGGCCCTTGTTTAAATGAATCACTACCAAATCCTGTGAAGCATCAAGCCGAAATGGTTACCTGAGTGATGGCGCAAGCAGCAGTTAACGGCAGGAAGTTAACAGAGAAAGGGATAGTTTGAACTCATGGCTGCGTGGATGGTGCAGGAGGGAGGGGTTCAGGTTCCTTAACAATTGGGACTCATTCTGGGATAGGTGGGACCTCTTCAAGAGAGATGGTCTACACCTGAAACAGAGGGGGACTAATATCTTGGGGGGAAAATTTGCTAAGGCTATGATGGGGGCTTTAAACTGATTCGGGGGGGGGGTGGGATCCTAAGTAGTTGGGGTGCTGAGAGGGATGAGAGTAAGGGGGTTATAGAAGAGAGTTGTAAAACACAGCGGCGTACGGGTGGGTGGGGCATGGTTTGAGATGCGTATACTTTAATGTAAGGAGTATTCGCAATAAGGGGGAGGAACTTGCAGCTTGGACCAGTACCTGGAACTTCGATGTTGTGGCCATTTCAGAGGCTTGGGTAGAGCAGGGACAGGAATGGATGTTGCAGGTTCCGGGGTACAAATGCTTTAGTCGGAGTAGAGAAGGAGGTAGAAGGAGGGGAGGAGTGGCGTTATTGGTCAAAGACTGTATCACGGTGATAGAAAAGAAATTTGATGAGGACTTGTCTGTTGAGGTAGTATGGGCTGAGATTAGAAACAGGAGAGGAGAGGTCACCCTGTTGGAGTCTTTTACAGACCTCCTAATAGTTCTAGAGAGGTTGAGGAAAGGATTGCGAAGTCAATTCTGATTAGGAGTGAAAGTAGTAGGGTAATTGTGATGGGGGACTTTAAATTTGCTAATATTGATTGGAATAGCTATAGCTCTAGCTCGTTAGAGGGGTCAGTTTTCGTACAGAGTGTGCAGGAAGGTTGTTTGACTCAGTATGTAGAGAGGCCAACTAGAGGTGAGGCTACATTGGATTTGGTGCTGGGCAATGAGCCAGACCAGGTGTTAGGTTTGGAAGTTAGTGAACATTTTGGTGATAGTGACCACAATTCGGTTACGTTCACCTTAGTGATGGACGGGGATAGGCATGAAGCTGGGGGCTGTAGTTATAGCTGGGGGAAGGGTAATTATGAGGCCATCAGGAGAGAATTAGGGTGCATAGATTGGACTAGGGAACTACAGGGACTGGGAACATCTGGAATGTGGTGCTTATTCAAGGAGCAGCTGCTGCGAGTCCTTGATAAGTATGTCCCTTTCAGGCAGGGAGGAAATGGTCGAGTAAGAGAGCCTTGGTGTACGAAAAAAGTTGATTTGCTGGTTAAGAAGAAAAAGGAGGCTTATGTCAGGATGAGGCTTGAAGGCTCAGTTAGTGCAATGGATAGCTTTAGATTAGCCAGGAAGGAGGTAAAAAGTGAATTGAGGAGAGCTAAGAGGGGACACGAGAAGATGTTGGCTGATAGGATTAAGGAGAATCCTAAATCTTTCTTTCGATATGTTAAGAATAGAAGATTGGTTAGGGCAAGATTAGGGCCAGTCATAGACAGCAGTGGGAAGTTGTTCGTGGAGCCTGAAGAGATTGGTGAGGCACTGAATAAATATTTCTCTTCGGTATTCACGCAGAGTGCTGGAAATGTAGCTATGGAGAGCACTGAGGTACATGGTTGCAAATTGGGAAGTATTGTAGTAGATAGGGAGGATGTGTTAGAAATTCTCGAGGGTTTGAAGTTGGATAAGTCCCCTGGGCCGGACGGGATTTACCCTAGGATTCTCTGGGAGGCAAGAGAGGAGATTGCAGAGCCTCTGGCTCTGATATTCAGGTCCTCGTTGGTTACGGGTGTGGTTCCGGAGGACTGGAGGATGGCGAATGTGGTGCCATTGTTTAAGAAGGGGAAGAGAGACCTTCCGGGGAATTATAGGCCAGTGAGTCTTACTTCTGTGGTGGGCAAGGTATTGGAGAGAATTATTAGGGATAGGATTTATAGTTATTTAGAGAGAAATGAATTGATTGGGGATAGTCAGCAGGGTTTCGTGAAGGGTAGGTCATGCCTTACTAACCTCATTGAGTTTTTTGAGAAAGTGACCAGAGAGGTGGATGGGGATAAGGCGGTTGATGTAGTATATATGGACTTTAGTAAGGCTTTTGATAAGGTGGCCCATGGAAGACTTCTACAGAAAATGCAGATGTGTGGAATAGAGGGTGATTTAGCTAATTGGATTAGGAATTGGCTGGCCGATAGAAGACAGAGGGTGGTGGTTGATGGGAGATATTCATCGTGGAGTTCGGTGACGAGTGGTGTGCCTCAGGGGTCTGTTTTGAGGCCCCTGCTGTTTGTAATTTTTATAAATGATCTGGATGAGGGTATTGAGGGATTGATCAGTAAATTTGCAGATGATACTAAAGTTGGTGGAGTGGTAGATAGTGAAGAGGGGTGTTTTAGTTTACAGAGTGACTTGGACAAGTTGCAGAGCTGGGCCGAGAGGTGGCAAATAGAGTTTAATGTGGAAAAGTGTGAGGTATTGCACTTTGGCAGGAACAATAAATGTGTAGAGTATAGGGCTAATGGTAGGGCTCTTAATAGTGTTGAGGAACAGAAGGATCTTGGTGTACGTGTCAATAGATCCCTGAAAGTAGGCAGTCAAGTGGATAAAGTTGTTAAGAAGGCATATGGAGTCTTAGCTTTTATTGGTAGGGGGATGGAATTTAGGAGCCGCAGCATCATGTTGCAACTGTACAAAACTCTAGTGCGGCCGCACTTGGAGTATTGTGTGCAGTTCTGGTCCCCACATTATAAGAAAGAGGTGGAGGCATTGGAGAGGGTACGGAGGAGGTTTACCAGGATGTTGCCTGGTATGGAGGGCAGGTCCTATGAAGAGAGGTTGAAGGATTTGAGTTGTTTTCGTTAGAAAGGAGGCGGCTAAGAGGGGATCTTATTGAAGCATATAAGATGATTAGAGGTTTAGATAGGGTGGACAGTGATAGCCTTTTCCTAGGATGGAGAAAGCTAGCACGAGGGGACACAGCTTTAAATTAAGGGGTATGAGTTATAGGACGGATATCCGAGGTAGGTTCTTTACTCAAAGAGTGATTAGGGAGTGGAATGCCCTGCCTGCAGCTGTTGTAGATGCGCCAAGTTGGTGGCGTTTAAGAGGTTAGTTGATAAGTATATGGAAGAGAAGGGAATGGTTTAGTTTGGAGGGGCATTGCTTTTTTATTTTGGTCGGCACAACATCGAAGGCCGAAGGGCCTGTTCTGTGCTGTATTGTTCTATGTTCTATGTTCTAAGTCCATTGTCATGGTCCCAGGCAATCAGGAGGGAAAGACTCTGGGCCACTGTTGGGTAGATAGGGGGATACGGATAAATGGGTTAACTTGCCTTCTTGGCCATAATCTTTCAGAGAAAGTAAGGTTACAAAAAAATACCAGAGCTTAATTAAAAGTAAGGGCTCAATTTTCACTGGGAGTCAGGACTTTTCCTTACCTCGCAATCTCATCTCTGTTCTACTTTTGTGTCAACAAGGTGGGAATGGGCTGGATTTAGGCCCATTCCCTCCACAGGCAGGCTCCAAGTGGCAAAAATTGACTAGTAGTTAGAACACTTGGGTGAAGTTTCATCACGGTCCCTCTTTCTAATGCTCCTTAAAGACTCTTTGCAAATACATCTCACCTAGTTACAATTACTTATGCTTGTTGACATGGCTGCCCCATGAACTACATGCCTTTTCCCCAGTGAATATCTGGGCCTTGGTCTCTCTGTGCCTGCCTCCCATTGACTAAAGGATAAGCAACAGGACTGACTCATTAGTCATCACCAGACATTAATTGCCCTCACAGGCCATACTCTGTACACTCCCAAATAGTGCTCTCCACAACTACCTTTCATCTCAGTCCCTGGTTTTCGTGACAGCTTGTGGGGTGATAGCATGATGAGTTAACACTGTCAGTGATTCACCCACCCGAAAAGTGAACTGTTCCCCAGCAGCAAGCTGCTCTTTCCAGTGAACTGCCAAAAACCCATCAAAACGCTCGCTCAACAGTGGCCGTGTGACAGACAGCCCAAGGCGTGCAATCTCACAACAATTAGGTTCAAGCGGAGCTACTTTATCATCTCTGCTACCACACCACATGATGTCATCGCTCACTGCAAACAAGTACCAAGCAAAATCAATGTTAAATATATCTGCATCTCAACCTGGGCTGAACTTGAACAATAGTGTTGTCCATTAAGTTGCTTCCATTCAAATTTTGAAGAGCTTTTTTGGCAGATAAATTATTTTTCATTTCTTCGTTAATGCTTCTTCATTCTGCAAACATTTTTTCGGGCAGTTGTAAAGGCAGAGCATATTTTGTTTTAAAAAAAGTGCATACGTGCCTTAAATCTCATCAGCAAAAGATGTTGCACGTTTTATTTTAATCATATGGGCGCTTTCTCAATTGTGGCTGTTAGAACTGAAACGATCACATTGCTGCTGTGGCACTGAAGAGATTAAAATCAGTTCACTGAAGGGACGGATATTCAGAAATACAAAGTGACCAGGAGGCAGCCTCCAGCTTAATGGATAACAGTATAAATTTTCAAGACTGTGGCTGAATTCATTTTGACAGGTATTGCTCGGTTTAGAGGTGAACCAGCAAACCGAATAAAAAGGACAAACTTGTCAGGCACAGCTACCACAGGTTATAATGTGAAGGATGGTAAATGGCAGGGAAAAATAAATTGCCTCACAGGCAGCTATTTTTCTATTTATATTGTTAATTAGGAATTGCTTGTGACATGTGGGCCAATAAACTGGAACACGGTGTTTAGTCAAAGCCGGGGATTAGTTGGCTAGCCTGTGTTTTGTTTCTGGTTTTTCTTTTTCTGATTCTGAAAGCAGCAAGATAACAGCTTAAGACGAGCCTTCCAAAAGAATAACAGAGAGGAAATTGCTTTTGTGCCATGCTCAGGGCTCCACTCAATCTCCCTGTCAGTTTGTTCACTGAAGGCGCTGCTCAATTATAGAATCATAGAATAGCACAGCGCAGAAGGAGGCCATTCAGCCCATTGAGCCAGTGCCAGTTCTTTCAAAATGCAGCCCAATTTGTCTCCCCTCCCTCTTTCCTTATATTCATGCCACTTTCTCTTTTACACCTTTAATCATTAGGTTAGGCTGAAAAGAATTTGTTGAGGGAATGTTCTCAATCTGGAGACAGAAACACACAGCTCCTGCACCCCATGGATGGGAGAACAAATATGGACCTGTAAATTAGGACACTGTGCCATATCAATTAAAGGGCCTTGCCTTGACGTACCTACTGCTGGTGCACCTGCCCCTCCCCCTCCATGATTTTATGATTGGCCAGGGAGCTGTCAGGTGCATTACTCGCTAGTGGTCCAATTGAGGCCTTATAGTGAACACTTAAAATGTAATTAATGGCCTAATCTCACTGCCACTCCAATGTAATGGGTGGTGTGAGAGATTTGCACTCACCATATAGCCCAGCATATCCTGTGGGCTGCTTAGTCAGTGGAAGCGGGGTTGTGGGTGCCTCCTTCTCTGGCCCACTGTGCCAGTTGGAGGCCCCTCACACAGTTTTGCCACCCTATGTCAGCCCTCCTCACCTGCCCTGTCCAGCCTAATCCACACCCAAGCTCACTGACCCCTTGCTGGATGAGGCCCGTCAGCCTGGCTCCACTTAAATCCCAGACATAGCCGAATGCCCAGGTCCATGGCTGAATGGAACCACCTTGGTCTACCCGCAGTACCAACACTGGCCAGTACTCCTGCATTGTGCTGCCACTTTCGCATTGGACATTAGTTCTGAGAAGTAGGATGACCTGGAGATGGATGGAACCCTGCTTTATCCTAATTTAAAGGTCTTGGCAGAAAGCTTAAAGGGGCTGTGAGCTAGATGAGCAGAGGTGGGCTCACCCCCGATATTTAATCTGTGGTCAGGAATACACGCTCAGTGTAATATTCAGCCCATGATCTATCAGGGTGTTTGCAGGTGATGAACTTGGGGTTCATGACCTGCAACGTTAGCCATTTTAACAGCATGCATGTTTAAATAAATCCTCACAGTGCAGAAGGAGGCCATTCAGCCCATCAAGTCTGTATCAAATCTCCAACAGAGCATTTTACCCACACCCTCCCCTTGCTCTATACCCATAATCCCAGACATTTATCCCACTAATTCCCCTAACCTACACATCTTTGAACTCTAAAAGGCCAATTAGCATGGCCAATCCATCTTACTTGCACATCATTGAAGTGTGGGAGGAAACTGGAATACCTGGAGGAGAACCACACAGACATGGGGAAAATGTGCAGACTTCACACCCAAGGCCAGAATTGAACTCAGATCCTTGTGAGGCAGCAGTACTAACCACTATGCCACCGTGTCACAGCCCTTAGTTACTCAATGGAATGCCATATCTGAGGGCGTGACACACACCAACAATGATACAATTTGCAACCTCCCCACCGTTTCAAAGCTCAGTCAACCGTTACATTCTCTGCTCAGAATGACAGGTTAAAATTGAAGAGTGCGGGAGTGGAGCACCAAGCTAATAAGTCATCCAACCTGTTTTAACCTGATCTGTCACCCACTTTCACCCGGGATGGTCAAGGCCAAAATTTCCTCTTCTATTTTCTCTACAGGGCTATCTTCCGTCTGAGCATATGCCCCAGTTAGCTGGGCTATAGAGCAAGGTTACAAAGTGCTTCACATTCCCACTGGATTTACTGTTCAATGCTTTACTAATGAAAAAAAAGCATTTCCCCAGAGGTGTGAACAGGAGAATTTAGCAAAACAATCATCAACACCAATGAGCCAATTGATTGCTAAAATTGAATTCGTGCTTTTGTGTTACTTCCAGCGGGTGACTGCCTGTCTTGCCAACACACACTCACCTATTTATAAAAGTTGATTGGTTATACTTCTGTGTTGTTGAATTGTTAATGTGATGTTGCTTAAAATATTATGCTGCATTCCATTTAAATTTTGGATATTCTTTGGTTTTAATCTTTATTGTTGTCTTTGCACAGATTGAAATTTGTTGACACAGAGCCAATTAAACATTTTTCCTCAGTGACATGGGGACAGTATTTTCTAAACAGCTGATGGTTTCCCAAGTCCCTTTTCTACTTTGTGTTTCTTTCTAGATTCATTACCTTGAAGTATTTGACAAATCCTGTGAACAGAAGCATGAGCAGACTGCACAGGAAAATTGGAAATCTATGAACATACATTTGAACAGATGAATTAGGAGCAAGAGTAGGCCATTGGAATCATCCTCTCCAGATCCATCCTGCCAATAACCCTCAGGAACTTAAATGTTTCAATCAAGTCACCTCTTACTCTTTTAAACTCCAGTGGATATAGATCTAAGCTCTCCAACCTTTTCCCATAAGATAACCTGCTTATTCTTGGTATTAGCCTAGTAAACTTCCTTTAAACTGCTTGTAATGTGTTTGCATATTTTCTTAAATAAGGTGACCAATATTGCAGACAGTCCTCCAGATGTGATCTCATCAATGGTCTATGTAACTGAAGCATAACCTCCCTACTTTTATAATCAATTCCTGTTGCAATAAACATTCTGGCAGTCTTCCCAAATATTTGCTCTGCCTTCTTATCAGCCTTTTGTGATTCATGCACAAGGACACCCAGATCCCTCTGCACCTCAGAGCTACAAGGAATCACATTTGGCACATTATGAACACATCCCCTGTGATATCAAGCCCAAGGGGTAAATTTTCCAGTCCTGCCCTCTGTGGAAACCATTGTGATGTAGAGATGCCGGCGTTGGACTGGGGTAAACACAGTAAGAAATCTGACAACACCGTGCCAGAGCAGAAAAATTTTCAGACCATTGAAAGGTCTGTTGATCTTGGGCAGGATTTTCGATCTCAGGGTGGGTGGGATTGTAAAGCCCCACCTCAAAAGTGGGACTTGAACCCGGAGCTTCTGGTCCAGATTTAAGGAGCTAACTCATGAGACCTCCTGAAAAGGTTTGATCAAATTGACTGAATCCAGTTATTTAATATTTATCCTTTCATCTCATTTTGTGACAGGTGATTTAGAAGTTATTGGAGTTAAACCATTCCAAAATGTTACCATGATCTCACTAATTGTGACAATTGAAGGTTAAACCAGTTCTGTAATTAGTTCAGACAGATTATGTGAAGCATTGTCATTCTGTTTGATATTGCAATTCAGAACTTTACTCACTTTTGAAACAAGAAAGACAAATAATCTAAAAAAGATGATAACTAATTAATAAATAACAATCTACCAACCCTCTACAAACTATGTAAATGATACTGGTGATGCAAAGATAGGTAGGAAAGCAAGTTGTGAGGAGGATACAAAGAATCTGCAAAGGAAAATAGGTTAAGTGTGTGGGAAGAAAGTTGGCAAATGGAGCATAATGTAGGAGAATGCGGGGCTATCTACTTTGGCAGGAAGGTATTTGAGGGTTATCGATGGTTGTTAGAAAAGTGGTGTTAAGGTCACATTGAGATCAGCCATAATTTCATTGACTATCAGAATAGACTGGAAGGAATGAATGATTTACTCCTATTCCTATTTTTTATGATCTAATGACCAAACATTTATTCGATTAATGCATAAGCTAGCCCAATTAGAT
Source organism: Sphyrna mokarran (assembly GCA_024679065.1). Taxonomy (NCBI): domain Eukaryota; kingdom Metazoa; phylum Chordata; class Chondrichthyes; order Carcharhiniformes; family Carcharhinidae; genus Sphyrna; species Sphyrna mokarran. The sequence goes on along the minus strand of JAGIQG010000002.1, from coordinate 38,053,342 downwards.
ATGAACCATGCAATGTTAAACAAAGGTAACTTTAATGTAATTCAACCCATCAGTTCATCCCTTCACATCCCAAGAAGATCAAGGTGGAATTCTCCAGCCCCACTTTGGCGAGTTTTCCCACAACTCACCATCGGCTGCTGTCAGGATCTTCCAGTCCTGCCAAAGTTGATGACAATTTATATTTCTCTCTTATGCCACAGTGGAAATAACTTCAGCGGGATAGGAACATCTCACTGACAGGAAGGGCCAGACAATTCCACCCCAAAATGTCCTGCTCTTCTAGTGTGCAAGAATTCCACAATGTTAGCCCTTCCACTTATTTTTACAAAGTTCATAATGAATCAGTACTTTTAAGAACTTATATGTATATTTCCCTTCTTTGCTCTCTTCATAATCTGCATGACTTTGGGTCATGGAGGTGAGCTAATTCAAAGTTAGTGTTGATCCACAACTTTCATTCTTTCTTTCTTGTGATTTATGAGGTAACTTTGGAATTATTTTCCCTCCAAATGTCTTCCTTCTTCCTGCACAGGATCAGCTGACTCCTCTCTGAGCCTCCTTATTCCTGTGAATCTGAGATCAGAATATTATGCTATGGAAATCAAGGAGGTAAATTTCCCCCTGAGAATTTGGGAGGTTGATGAAGAATGATGCCCGTCACCATCACACGTCCATTGGACGCAAGTTCTGGAAAGGAAAGACCACAGTCAACCTTCCAACCCTGCCTTCATTTGAGTCCCTTAAGTAGCCAACTAACAAGCACATGATGGCCTATTCCTGCCTCCATTGTCATTTCCCCAACTTCAGACAAGCCTGCCAACATGCAGCCTGTCTGGCTAGTAAAACCATGCAAGCTGCAAGTCATCTGTGAGAGGGACTGCAGTTCCTCAATCTGCACTAATCTGAGGCAGTGAGTGCCATTGACTTCCATTCTGCTGCTGACCCTCTCTCTCTTACAAAGAAAGTTTGAACAGGTTGGGCCTACACCAATCGGAGTTCAGAAGAATCAGAGGTGAACTTAAATTGAAACATAAACTTGAGTGGGGATTTGATAACGTCATTCCGAAGAAGATGTTTTTACTTGTGTGAGTGACTAGAATCAGGGGGCATAGGTTATGAATATTAATATTGTTTAAGGTGGAAATGAGAATAAATTGCTTTCAAAGAATTAATGGTATATGGAATTCTCTTTGAGTCATAGAGGTTAACAGCATGGAAACAGACCCTTTGGCCCAACTTATTCATGCCACCTCATTTTTTTAAAACATTAAGCTAGCCCCAATTGCCCACATTTTGCCCATATCCCTCTATACCCATTGTACCCATGTAACTGTCTAAATGCTTCTTAAAAGACAAAATTGTATTCAACTCTACTACTACATCTGGCAGCTTGTTCCAGATACTCACCACCCTCTGTGTGAAAAATTTCTCCTCTAGACATTTTTGTATCTTTCCCCTCTCACCTTAAACCTAAGCCCTTTAGTTTTAGACTCCCCTACCTTTGGTAAAGATGTTGACTATCTAACTGACCTGTGCCCCTCACTATTTTATAGACTTCTATAATATCACCCCTCAACCTTGTTTAAGGCTTACTTAGACAGGCACATGAGCGGACTAGAGATGGAGGGATACAGGAGACTTTTCTAAATAAAGATTACAAGCCCTGGAAATGATTCCTGTGGACCTTTCAACATATTTCGTGGCTAACTTGCTTGATTTCTGTGCTTCTGGGGATTCCATAAATGTCTGTCTAAGTTTTTGCGTGTCTATTGATGTCTTTTACTTTACAGGTGATTCAGTCCGCCTTGTTGACCAACATGGGGCATACACGCAGTGGGTTGTACGATGACTGCTCTTGGATGCTGCTTTGAGAGTTGCCTAGTGCTTCACTTCGTTAGTGTACGCTTAAACTGGACCATCTGACGGGCAACAATGACAGCTCAGTGACTATCACTGTTTGCTTTGCAGATACATGGATTTGGGCCGGTGTCTGCAGGAGTTTGCACATTCTTCCCGTGATTGTGTGGGTTTTTTCCGGGTGCTCCGGTTTCCTCCCACATCCCAAAAACATGCTCTTAGACTGATTGGTGTAACAAATTGTCCCTAAATTAGACTTCCCTCAATCTTCCCCGATGGATGTAGACAAAGGTCATAGGTAGAGGAGGGCACTCATAATGTTAAAATGGTGGCGCGGGCTCGTTGGGCCGAAGGGCCTGTTTCCCGTGCTGTGTTGTTCTTTGTTCTTAACCTCCTACACTCCCAGAAAAAAAGTCCCAGTCTATCCAGTGTCTCTTTATAACTCAAACCATCAAGTCCCAGTAGCATCCTCATAAATCTTTTCTGCATTCTTTCTAGTTTAACAATGGTTGATTATTCTTCCCCAGAGAGCAGTGGAGGCTGGGTCAATGAATTCATTCAAGGCTGAGTTAGAGAATTTTTGAAAGACAAAGGTACTGGAGTTATAGAGGATAGAGAGAAAGTGGAGTTGAGTTTACAATTGGGATGTTGTTTGGCATTAATCTATTTAAAATCCAATATTACAAGAACACTCAATGAAGAAAAATCTAGATAAAGACAAAACACTGTGGATGCCAGAATCTGAAACAAAGACAGAAAATGCTGGAAAATCTCAGCAGATCTGACAGTATCTGTGGAAGGAGAATAGAGCCAATGTTTTAAGAGCCAAAGCTTTTGACAAAGTTCTGAGCTCTGACAAAGGGTCATCCTGATTTAAAACATTGGCTCTATTCTCTCCCTGAAGAAAAATCTACGTTCAGTTTAATCAATGGTACATATTTGATTAAAAAGAGCACCCATTTTCCATTTAAAATAAGTTTTTAGAAACATTTTTGTAGACATTATGAATTCATTTCCTATATAGTTTCAGTGGAAATGACTACTAGGGCAATCTAAAGCTTTCTGATTCTACAAAAATCTGCAACATAGCCAACTTGTCAATGAGAATATTGGCCACCTGCAATTTACAACGTGTATCATCTTCAAAGAAAATCAATGTTAGTGATGAAGAGAAACAAACCAAGCTGTCAACTGTTCTATTTCCAAGCTCTGCGATGCTGCCATATGGAATAACATGGTTCATTATCTAAATATGTCATTTTAGAGAAGATGCCATTATTTCATCTTTTGAAGCTAATTCATTAGAAAGCCCAGTTTCCTTGCACAATGGATTGTTCAATCATATACACTCCCTCCTTTTGACTAGCCTCCTCCTTCGTGCAAAATTAAGTTTCTTCCCCAATTCCTCTGCAAATAAAAATTAGTATCGTTAATATTTCTGTAAGTCCCCTACTCCAAAGACATTAATCCAGCTCACTATTGAAAATGTCCATCTTAATCCCCCAAGTCAAATAGTTGCTCTGAGAATTTATTTTCTTTCCACTATCCTGTCTTCACTTGCTCATGGTTAGCACATCTATTTTGCTTCAGACCACTTGCCCTAGGCTGGGAAGGATTACATCACTGGGACTTTGCCACTGTGCTGTGAAATATTTGGCTCAAAAGAAAATCAGTTAACTCCTTAGTCCCATGAATAGTTGCTAAGAAGAGTAATGCAAGAGTGGATTTGAGGTCACCATGTCATGTCATCCTATCTCCAAGCACTGTAGGCAGCTGGATTTACAAACCAAAAGTAACTTCTAGTTAAGTGGCATGTGGAAAAAGGGTCGGGTTTTGTAGATACTAATTGAAATTTCTTTTATTGAAATGCAGGAGGTTGGCCTTTCTAAAGAAAGTTCAGTTGGTGCATGACGCTCAAAGTCACTCCGTTCCTTCTCTGCTTTTTCCTCTGCAGCTGAATTTCTCTTCCTGCTCTGGGGTGTATATCTCTGCTATGCAGTACGGACAGTACCATCAACATTTCATGAACCACGCTACATGGCTGTAGCTGTCCATAATGAACTCATTTTATCTGCTGTATTCCATACCTTCAGGTAAGATAACCGTTGGCTCTTAAACCTAATTAAGTAAAAGCTGGGATGGTGGGGGATGCCTTTTTATTCTCTGCTTTTCAAAGTAATTGGAGCAAGAGGAGGATTTTTTAAAAAATAATTCAAGTGTTTATTCAATTCATGCCATACAAATGCTTTGGCTGCAGTGTCTATTTTTCTCCAGTCCCTTTTCTATTTGACTAACCTTCCTCACGCAAGAATTACTGTAGTGCAGTCAACTGGTAAACAGTGATCTCTTCACATTAACTATAACATATCTCCGGGACCGCCACCGGAGACTAGGAGCATGAGAGATGCTATAGTGAGACCTTACACCACACAGTGGTGACCACAATTAAGGGCACTGAGAACCTCCAGAGTACCATCTTTATTCATTTATTTTATTTATTCATTCATTAGTGTCACAAGCAGGTTTACATTAACACCGCAATGAAGTTACTGTGAAAATCCCCTAGTCGCCACACCTCGGCGCCCATTCAGATATACTGAGGGAGAATTTACCATGACCAATGCACCTAACAGTCTTTTGGACTGTAGGAGGAAATCAGGACAGCCAGAGGAAACTCACACAGACATGGGGAGAATAGACAGTGACTCAAGCCAGGAATCGAACCCGGGCCCCTGGTGCTGTGAGGCAGCAGTGCTAATCACTATGCCATTTTGTAGCAGATGGTCTGTGCCTTATGAATGTTTCCTGTATGTATGTTACAACAGTTGACCATGCATACCCAGATCCCATTTAACTGATGGCCACATTGATTTTAATTGTGGCTTATGGTTAATTGGTGAGGGTGGGGGGATTTTTATTGCACTAGTTGCAATGTACAGCAACATCATGAAATGGACAAAATAAATGTGCAGCAGTCTGAACAATCCTTTTCCCGCTGTCACCATTTTTCAACTTGATTATCCACACCTAACTGATGAAGGAGCAGTGCTCCGAAAGCTTGTGATACCAAATAAACCTGTTGGACTTTAGTTTGGTGTTGTGAGACTTCTTACTGTGCCCACCCCAGTCCAATGCCGGCATCTCTGCGTCATGCTTATCAGGCTACTCATCATATGTATGCCTGTGTTATTGGGAAGGAACCCGTACATTTGAATGCAAGCTATTTTACCCACTCCTTTTGTGAAGTCATTAACCTGGTCATTTCCAATGCTTTGAGCCCATTAACAAAATGGCCAACTGGGGAATTTCATTTTGATGTCATCACTTCATCATTTCATGTCACTTCAGTCATTGCCTGTTTTTCAGTTTTTCCTCTGTTGTCCAATCTTACTGAAAACTGCATAAAGTTAACAGCAGCACTCACTGCAAAATGATTGGCATGGCAGCACAGTGGTCAGGACTGCTGCCTCACAGTGCCAAGGACCCAGCTTGATTCCTGGCTTAGGTCACAGTCTGTGCACTGTCACATTCTCACCATGTCTGTGTGGGTTTCCTCCAGGTGCTCCAGTTTCCTCCCACAATCCAAAAATGTGTTGGTTAGGTGCATTGGCCAAGCTAAGTTCTCCTTCAGTGTACCCAAACAGGTGCCAGAGTGTGGCGAATAGGGAATTATCACAGTAACTTCATTAACTTCATTGCACTGTTAATGTAAGCCAACTTGTGACTAATAAATAAACCTTACTTTAAATGTGCAGGCCCTATTTCATGGTGCTATTACCTCTGGTGGAAGCAGTGGTGATAAATGTTACTTACCTGAAGTAATTCCTGTCAAATACAACTTTTTTTTCCATGTATTCACATTTATGGAGGAATCAAAATTCACTTCTCAGTTGGAAATGAAGCTGGATCACACTGCAAGTTTGTTAAAGGCAAAATTATGAAGCATCCCAGTCATATGTAAGGCCCTGTACACTATTGGGAATGATATAGTACCACCTTGTTTATCTTAACATTGTTCCTCTTAAATTTTATTCAGTATTCAATTGTACCTGACTGCAGTGAATTCCTGTCATCGCCAATGTATCATTTGTCTGAGTTGCACATTTGATTGAGTACTGGAATCTTTCATGCGAACACTTACTTGTGTAAAATAGGAATAGCCAGATGTATAAACGCAAAGTGCTTAATCCTTTTACTAGGTTTTCAGATTCTGTAATTGTCATTATAAGCTTGGGTAATCCAGGTCTAAGTGCATGTCACTTGCTGTAATGCAGCTGTAATGCAGCAGCATGTCACAGCATAGCATATGTGCATGGCCTCCAACGCCATCTTCCATTGCGTGTATGTGAGCTGCTTGTACAATCCATGCCGATTTGCGCATGTTTCTGCACTGCAGAGAGCCCACTGATGCAAAACCGAAAAAAGCTTTTAGCTCTGTTGACAGTTTGCAGGATCGGAGATGTGTCAACTCTTCAACAGCGGAAAGAATACATACACACATATTGGTTATTCTGAACATATTCAACTATGTGTTTTCACTGGCTGTTTAAATTTCCTATTCAGGGGCTTGTTGATGTATCTCAATAATTGAATAAAATAATATTGCCTCATCTGAAGTGCATTGACTTTTATAACTCACTGTGTATGTAAAATCTAAGTGGTTCTACCTCCACAGAATTCTACCAGTGAGGAGCAGGCATAGGGAATCTACTTCATCATTTTTGTTTGAGTCTGGTGCAGGTTTTATAAATGATTAGAGCTGAATCTAAGTACAAGGTTAAAATGTCAAAGTTGTGGAGCATGGCTCAAAATTGCTGTCAGCATCGTACAGTTAAAAAGTGTCTTTAAATGTGGAAGAATGTCCCAAAGAACATTGCAAGGGCATAATTAGACAAAAATAAAAGACATTGAAACAAAGGCGGGGGAGATATTATGAAAGGTTGGTTAAAGATGTTGGTTTGAAGGAAGTTCTGAAAGGAAGAGCAAGAGGCAGAGAGATATTTCTAAAAGTTGGCACTATCCCATGCTCTGGGCAAATGAACACCATGGATATGAGCACCTCCAATTTCTAAGGTATGTAATTTGCACTTGAGGCTTACTTTTTCTTCATTTTTACCTTTGCCATTCCACAACTCCAGCCTACCCCTAATCCATAGCCTTCTCATTCTTTGTTGTTTTTATTCTGCAATCCTGTCTCTTTAGAAAAGCTCAGCATGTCACCATTTCCACACTTGCCCCGTCTCTGCAGTGCTGTCAATGTTGGTGATGTCTTGCGCGGAGGGACTTGGCCCTTCACCTAGGTTTTTGTATTTGAGTTATCCATATCCCATAAGCTACATTGAGCAGCAAAATTGTTGAACAACTATGGCATAAATTTGTACAAAGATATTTCCAATGTGATTTAAAATCAATTAACAGTAAAATCAAGAAAACTGTGATTGAGCTTTGCTGGATCGCATTCTCAGAAAATATTATAAGTAACACTATTATTATGTTCTTTGCAGTATATTGATTGTCTGGATTGCAAACATTATTCCTGCTGGATCTCAATGTGTGGTCCTTCTCTTTTAAAAGGAAGAACTATTGTTTCAGCTGCATGTGTATTCCCTTAGATTTCCTTCCCCAGGTCCAGTTTGGCAATTTGTTTGTCAACACACACATTATATCACAGACAACTAATTAATTCTGTTCTATTTCTGCCCATCCAATAGTACATCACAGCAGTTAGCATCAGCAACTAATCAGTTTCACAAGTAGGAAAGGGAGTGGATTTATCTACTCCCTGCTCAGGAATTCTGCATCATTAAAATGACCCCAATTGCCCTTCAGATCCCAATTATTTAAATGTACACAACAGGGTAAGATTTTCCTTCACGTACTGTGCACAGAAGCATCAAAATCTGGTCACAAATAAAATCTAGTGTCTTTGTTGACATAAAAGCTCATCTCTCCTCCAGCAACCTCACTCTCCCAACCACCAAAATGACCCGAAGCCAAATGCCATTGTTATCATCGTACTTTTAAAAACCTATTTGAAAAATGTTACCAGCTTCTCCTCTTTTCCTCCAATGGACAGAGGTTTGAGAAACTCAAAACATTTTTTTGAGATACAGCCAGATCTGTTACAAGGTTGTTCCTGCACTATTCTGAATGTGTGTTGCTTTCAGGTTTTTAGTGCTGTCTTTGTTTTCAACATGTATGAGTTGGTACCTGAAAGTCAAAGGCTTACATATCAGCTCTAGTCCAGTTGCCAGTACTGTTACTAGGTTTACTCCTCACTGTTAAGAACCAGAAAATCTCTACAGTGCAAAAGGAGGTCATTGGCCTATCGAATGTGGAGTGACCACAATTCCACCCAGGCCTAATCCCCCTTAACCCCACCTATTTACCTTGCTAACCCCATAACATTAAGGTGCAATTTGGCATGACCAATCAACCTAACCAGCACATTTTTGGATTATGGGAGGAAACTGGAGCACCCAAAAGAAACCACACACAGGCAGGACTGGGACTGATGTTCTCGGGGAAGTATTTGCTAGAGTGGTTGGGAACAGTTTATAGTAAAATAGCAAGGGGATGTGAATGCATGCAAAGGGTCAGAAGAAACCCACGCAGACATAGGGGAGAATGTGCAAACTCCACACACAGATACCTGAGCCGGAATTGAACCCAGGTTCCTGGCGCTGTGAGACGGCAGTGCTAACCACTATGCCACTGTGTTGCTCAAAGCTTGGGTTGGCTTTTATAATTTCCAGTGGAGGCAGGACAGAAATTGCACAGGCCACTTGCTCTCTTTTTCCCACAAAGGAAAAAAAAAACTGTTAAACCAGAAAATAAGCATACTGGATCAAAATGGCCTTGCATACTTTAAAATGAAACATCAGTAAAATGGAGAAATGAGAATATAGATCTGGGCCGCTTTTCAGAAAAGAGGGTCAGCCATCAGCTGGCCATTTGGCAGCCAGCCTGCAGGAACGCCAGACAATGAGCATGATGAAGAGAACTTTGCTCCGATCGAGGCATCTCAGGCAGGACATCCAGCGAGAGAGCTTCTAAACCACTGACAAGTTCTGGGGGAAGAGAGACCAGTACAAACTATACTGGTTACACACAGGCAGGACTGGGACTGATGTTCTCGGGGAAGTATTTGCTAGAGTGGTTGGGAACAGTTTATAGTAAAATAGCAAGGGGATGTGAATGCATGCAAAGGGTCAGAAGAGGTGAAATCAAGGACAAGAACAAAAGACAGAAAGGGTAATAAGAAAAGTGATTGGCAGAGAAATCAAGAGCCAGAATCAAACAGGGTCATGGTGAAAAATAATGAGAATGGGACAAAGAATGTTAAAATGACAACCCTTGAGGCTTTGTGCCTTAATATGTAGAGTATTTGCAATAAGGTGGATGTATTAATCATGCAAATAGATGTAAAGAGGTATGATATGGTTGGGCTTACAGATAAATAACTGCAGGATGAACCAAAGAAGTGAATTAATAAACCCATACTTTAAGGTGAGAGATACAGAAGTGTTCAGAGGGGCAGTTGTTTCACGCAGAGGGTGGTGAGTGTCTGGAATGAGCTGTCAGAGGCAGCAGTAGAGGTGGGTACAATTTTGTCTTTCAAAAAGCATTTAAACAGTTACGTGGTTAAGATAGGTATAGAGGGATGTGAGCTAAATGCAGACAATTGAGACAAGCTTAGGAATAAAAAAAGGATGGCACAGAATTGGGCCAAAGGGCCGGTTTCCATGCTGTAAATCTCTTTAACTATGAGTCTATTATCATCCAAGGGTATTCAGTATTTCAAAAGGACAGACAAAAAAGGAAAAGGTACTGGGGTTGCATTGCTGTTTAAGAGGAAATTAACATAATAATGTGGGTGGATATTAGCTCCAACAATGTGAATCTGTATGGGTAGAGCTGAGAAACACCACTGGGGCAAAAAACCATTATTGGGGTTTTATATAAACCCTCAAACTATAGTGGTGATATTGGAAATTCCACTAAACAGGCAATTAAAGATGCCTGTGATAAAGCAACATCTGTAATTATGGGTGACTTTAATTTACATATAAATTAAGCAAATCAAATTAGTAACAATGCCGTAGAGAAGGAATTTCTGGAGTGTATATGGGATGGTTTTCTAAACCAAAGCATTGAGGAACCAAACAGAGAAGAGGCTATCCTGGAGAATTGTGTAATGAGAAAGGAGTAACTGGCAATTTAGTTGTGCAATGATCTGGGGATGAATGACCATAATATGATAGAATTGGTAATCAAGATGGAGGGTGATGTAGTTGATCCTGAGATTAATGGCCTGAATCTAAATAAAGGAAATTATGATAGTATGAGGTGCAAGTTGACTGTGATGTTGGATTGGTGAACATTATTTAAAGGGATGATGGTGGATAGGCAATGGCAGACATTCAAAGAACACATGGATGAACTGCAACAATTGATCATTCCTGTTTGGTAGAAAGAAAAGGGAAAGATGGCCAAATTATGGCTTACCAATCAAACAGAATAGGAGAATGACTTGGTTTTGGTCACTAGTTAAAGAGTCATTCCTCTCTTACCTTTCTTGTCTAATTTTACTTATCTTCTGAGAGGGGGACACAGCCGGAATTGTGAGGGGCACTTCTACTGGGTTACTTGATAAAGATAGAGTGAGGCTTTGGGCCTTCACCTACCTTCCAGGAAAGGAGACAGCCAGACCCACAAGGGACACTTAGACTGAGATAGTTGTCAAATATGGAGTGAGGTTCAGGGCCTTCATTTGTATTCTGGGAGCGGAGACAGCCGGACCTGTGAGGAAAAGCTGTACTGGGGCAGCAGGCTGAGTTTGAAAATGGAATCCCCCAGTGACGTCAGAGGAAAACGATAAATTCATTGATTGGCGAGAAGCTACTGTTCAGGATTATAATTAATTAGCTTAAACTAGAAAAACAAATCATTTATAAAAAAGTAGTTCGTTGAATTTCAATAAGGAACACTAGCAATAGGAAAGTAAAGTTAAATCAAGCAAAGTGAATTAAGGGAATAAAGTAAACAAAATAAGATAAAGTTAGCAGACAGAACATAGAACAATACAGCACAAACAGGCCCTTCGGCCCACGAGTTGCGCTGATCACATCCACCAATTCACAGACCTATCTATAACCCCCTATCCTATTCTTTTCCATATACTCATCCAGAAATCTCTTAAAAGACCCCAGTGAGTTTGCCTCAACAACCTCCGAAGGCAGTCGGTTCCATTCACTCACCACCCTCTGAGTGAAAAACCTACCCCTGACATCTCCTTTGTATTTGCTTCCCTGCACCTTAAATCTGTGTCTTCTCGTAGTGACCATTTCAGCTCAGGGAAATAGTCCCTGAGAGTCCACCCTATCTATCCCTCTAAACATTTTATAAACTTCTATCAGGTCGCCTCTCAACCTACGTTGCTCCAGTGAGAAGAGTCCCAGCTCCCTCAACCTATCTTCATAAGGCCTGCTTCCCAATCCAGGTAGCATCCTTGTAAATCTCCTCTGAACTCTCTCAATAGCCTCTACATCCTTCCTATAATGAGGCGACCAGAACTGCGCACAATACTCCAAGCGGGGTCTGACAAGAGTCTTATAGAGCTGCATCATTACCTCCTGACTCCTAAACTCTATTCCTCGATTAATGAAGGCCAGTACACCGTACGCCTTCTTGACCACTTCCTCCACCTGCGAGGCCGATTTAAGAGTCCTGTGGACCCGGATCCCGAGATCCTTCTGCTCTACAACACAGCTAAGACTCCTACCCCTTATATTGTACTCCTTAGAACATAGAACATAGAACATTACAGCACAGAACAGGCCCTTCGGCCTTCGATGTTGTGCCGACCAATATAAAAAGCAATGCCCCTCCAAACTAAACCATTCCCTTCTCTTCCATATACTTATCAACTAACCTCTTAAACGCCACCAAACTTGGCGCATCTACAACTGCTGCAGGCAGGGCATTCCACTCCCGAACCACCCTTTGGGTAAAGAACCTACCTCTGATATCCGTCCTATAACTATCACCCCTTAATTTAAAGCTGTGTCCCCTCGTGCTAGCTTTCTCCATCCTAGGAAAAAGGCTATCACTGTCCACCCTATCTAAACCTCTAATCATCTTATATGTTTCGATCAGGTCCCCTCTTAGCCTCCTCCTTTCTAACGAAAACAACCTCAAATCCCTCAGCCTCTCCTCATAAGACCTGCCCTCCATACCAGGCAACATCCTGGTAAACCTCCTCTGTACCCTCTCCAATGCCTCCACATCTTTCTTATAATGTGGGGACCAGAACTGCACACAATACTCCAAGTGCGGCCGCACTAGAGTTTTGTACAGTTGCAACATGACGTTGCGGCTCCGAAATTCAATCCCTCTACCAATAAAAGCCAAGACTCCATATGCCTTCCTAACAACCTTCTCGACCTGACTGCCTACTTTCAGGGATCTATGCACATACACACCAAGATCCCTCTGTTCATCTAGACTACTAAGAATCCTACCATTTGCCCTATACTCTACACATTTATTATTTCTGCCATAGTGCATTACCTCACACTTTTCCACATTAAACTCCATTTGCCACCTCTCGGCCCAGCTCTGCAACTTGTCCAAGTCCCTCTGCAAACTATAACACCCCTCTTCACTATCTACCACTCCACCGACTTTAGTGTCATCTGCAAATTTACTAATCCATCCTTCAATACCCTCATCCAGATCATATATAAAAATTACAAACAGCAGGGGCCCCAAAACAGACCCCTGAGGTACACCACTTGTCACCGAACTCCAGATGAATATCTCCCATCACACCACCCTCTGTCTTCTACCTGCTAGCCAATTCCTAACCCAATTAGCTAAATCACCCTCTATCTCATACATCTGCATTTTCTGCAGAAGTCTTCCATGGGCCACCTTATCAAACGCCTTACTAACGTCCCATTAAAGTCCTTCATCCCATTATTCCTGCCAAAATGGACCACTACATATTTATCTGCATTGAAGTCCATCTGCCACTTCTCCGCCCAGTCTTGCATCCTGTCTATGTCCCGCTGCAACTTTTGGCATCCCTCCAGACCATCCACAACACCACCGATCTTTGTATCGTCGGCGAACCTGCTAACCCATCCCTCCACTTCCTCATCCAGGTCATTTATGAAAATGACAGAGCTGAGGAAAAAAAGAGAACTTCAGAAAGAGCAAAGCCAGGAGGATAAAAGAGCGAGGCTGAGGATGGAACTGGGAGGATATAAGAATGGGTTTGAAAATGGAATGCCAGCTTGGACTTTGGAGATCTTGAGGTGATTTAAAAATGATCCAGGGCAAATGGAAGCAACTGATTGTGTGTGTATGGTAGGGTAAGGATTTACTACTTTATTGCTTATAACTTGAAAGGTTTTTATTTTATGTTTTATAGTTTGTAGTGATAAGAAGAAAATTATTTGACTTTAAATATCTTTCAAAATGTTTAAAAAAAGGAGAGGTCATGGCACTAGAGTGCAAAGCTGTGGTGTGCATCTCCTCCTCTATGTGGGAAGCCAGGAACATTTTCAGCATCTGGTGCCTTCATGTGTGCAGGTATTATCTCCATCTGCAGCTCCTGGAAGTCCAGGTTTCGGAGCTGGAGCAGTGACTGGAGATACTGTGGAGCATCCACGAAGCAGAGAATATCACGAATAGCATGCATAAAGAGGCAGTCACCATAGGCTAAGACCCCACAGTCAGAAAGGAAATGGATGACCACCAGGAAGAGCAAAAGCATTAGGGAGCCAGTACAGGAATCTCCTGTAGCCAATCCTCTACAAAACAGATAGACCACCTTGGGTACTACTGAACTGAATGTCCTTTCAGAGTAAAGCAGCAACAGCCAAATTCATTGCACCTGTTGACATTGCTGCACAGGGGAGAAGTAAAAAGTGTGGGAATGCAGTAGTTACAGTGGATTCAATTGTAAGGGGAATAGATAAATATTCCATAAAATGGCAGGGGGATGAGAATATAAGCAAGGGGGTGGCAGGGATGGAAGAAACACGGACAAGAACACAAGACAAAAAGGGCAATAAGAAAAGAGATTGGCAGAGACATCAAGGGCCAGAATCAAACAGGGTCATAGTGAAAAATAATGAGAATGGGACAAAGAGTATTAAATTCTTAGAAGTTTAAAGCTTTGTGCCTTAATACACATAATATTCACAAGAAAGCAGACGAATTAATCGCAAATAATTGTAAATACGTATGACATAGTCAGGATTATAGAGACATGGCTGCAGAGTGACCAAGGATAGGAACTGATCACTCAGCATTTAGAAAGGGCAAACAAAAAGGTAAAGATGATAGGGTTGCATTGCTGTGAGGAAGGATATTAGCTCCAACAAAGTGGAATCTGTATAGGTAGAGCTGAGAAACATCAAAGGGCAAAAGAAAATTGGGGTTTTATATAAACCGTCAAACGATAGTGGTGATGTTGGGAATTCCACTGAACAGGCAATTAAAGATGCATGTGATAAAGTAACGTCTGTAATTATGGGTGACTTTAATTTAGATATAAATTGAGCAAATCAAATTAGTAACAATGCCCATAGAGTAGGAATTCCTGGAGTTGTACATGGGATGGTTTTCTAAACCAATGCATTAAGAGACTAAACAGAGAACAGGTTCTCTTAGGGTATTGTGTAATCATAGAATCGTAGATCCCTATAGTGCAGAAAGAGGCCATTTGGCCCATTGAGTCTGCACCAACCACAATCCCACCCAGGCCCTATTCCCATATATTACCAACTAATCCCTCTAATCTACACAACCCAGGACACTAAGGGGCAATTTAGCATCTTTGGACTGTGGGATGAAACCAGAGTACTCAGAGGAAACCCATGCAGACATGAGGAGAATGTGCAAACTCCACACAGACAGTGACCCGCACGGGGAATGGAACCCCAGACCCTGGAGCTGTGAAGTAGCAGTGCTAACCACTGTGCTACCATGCCATCGTACTGTGAGAAAGAAATAATTAGCAATCTAGTTGTGTGAGGCCTTTTGGGGGTGAGTGATCATAATATAATAGAATTGGTCACCAAGGTGGAGGATGATGTAGTTGATCCTGAGATTAGTGTCCTGAATCTAAGTAAAGGAAACTATGATGGTATGAGGTGCGAGTTGGCTGTGATGGATTAGGAAATATCACTTAAAGAGATGATGATGGATAGGCAATAGCAAACATTCAAAGAGCACATGGGTGAACTGCAACAATTGTTCGTTCCTGTATGGCGGGTAAAAAGACGGGAAAGGTAGCTAAATTATTTTAAATTTATGTCACAAGTAGGTAATGCAGTTGCTGTGAAAATCCCCTAGTCAACACACTCTGGTACTTGTTTGGGTATACCAAGGGAGAGTTTAGCATGGTCAATGTACCTAACCAGCGCATCTTTCAACTATGGGAGAAATCCGGAGCAAACCCACATAGACACAGGGCGAACATATGGACTCTGCACAGATAGTATCCGAAGGCAGGAATTGAACCCAGGTCCCGAGAGGGAGCAGTGCTAATCACTGTGCTACTGTGCCACCTCAATGCCTTACAAATCAGAATGTAAGAGTAAGCTTGTGGGAAACATAAAAACTGACTTGTAAAAACTTCTGTAAGTATTTGAAGAGAAATTGATTAGTGAAGTCAAATGTAGGTCCCTTACAGTCAGAAACAGGGAATTTATAATGGGGGACAAAGAAATAGCAGACCAACTAAATGCATATTTCATATAGTCTTCACAAAGGAGGACAGAAATAAAATACCAGAAATTTTGGGGAATACAGGATTTTGTGAGAGGGAGTAACTGATCAAAATCATTATTTGTAGATAAATGGTATTGGATAAATTGATGGGATTGAAGGCTGAATAATCTCCAAGCCTGATAAAATATGTCTCAAAATACTTGAGGAAGTAGCTCTAGAAATTGTGGGTGTATAGATGGTCAGCTTCCAAGATTCTATAGACTCTGGTACAATCCTTCCAGATCAGACAGTACTGAATGTAACCTATTTAAAAAGGGAGGTATAGAGAAAACAGAGAATTATAGACCAGTCAGCCTGACATTGGTAATGGGGAAAATGCTAGAATCCGTTATAAAAGATTTAAAAGAAAAGTGCTTGGAAAACAATGGCAGGCTCGGATGAAGTCAACATGGATTTACAAAAGTGAAATCATGCTTGACAAATCTACTGGAATTCTTCGAGGATGTAATGAGTAGAATTAATGAGGGGCCTGTGGATGTTGTTTATCTGGACTTTCAGGAGACTTCCAACAAAGTTCCATACAAGAGGTTAGTAAGTAAATTTAAAGTGTATAGGATTTGGGATAGTGTATTGAGGTAGGTAGAAAACTGGTTGGCAGACAGGAAACGAAGATTAGGAATAAACAGGTCTTTTTCTAAATGGCAGGTAGTGAATGACCAGCAAGGGATCCCGCACAGATTGGTGTTAGGACCCCAGCTATTCACTATATATATTAATGATTTAGATGAGGAAACTAAATGTAATATGGGCAGCATGGTGACACAATCATCAGCTCCAGAGACCCAGATTTAACATCGGCCTCGGTTCATTACCTGAGTGGATTTTTCACATTCTCTCTGTGTCTGTGTGTGGGTTTCCTCCAGGTACTCTGGTTTTCTCCCACAGTCTAAAGATGTGCAAGTTAAGTGGATTGGCAATGCTACATTACTCATTTGTGTATCAAGGTGTATAGGTTAAATGCGATTAGCCATGGTAAATGTATGGGATTATAGGAATATGGCAGGGAAGAAGGCACGTGTAACATATTCTGTCAGAGAATTGATGCAGATACAATGGGCCGAATGGCGTCTTCTGCACTGTAGACATTCTATGATTCTAGTACTTCAGAATTTGCATATGAACAAAGCTAGGTGGGAGGGTGAGCTGTGAGGAGAATGGTAGGAAGTCTCACAACACCGTGTGAAAATCAGGTAAGACTCACCTGATGAAGGAGCAGTGCTTCGAAAGCTTGCGCTACCAAATAAAAATCTTTAACCTGGTGTTGTGAGACTTCTTACTGTGCCCATCCCTTCCAACACTCGCACTTCCACATCTGTGAGGAAGATGCAGAGAAGCTTCAGTATGATTTGGATAAGCTGAGTGATTGGGCAAATGCATGGCAGATGCAGTATAATGTGGATTTAGTTGAGGTTATCATTTTGATAACATTTTGCTCAGGATTGTCTTCAGGTTTCCCTTGGTCTATGCGCGTTCCCCCTCCCGAGGTTTGTCAGTTTATCAATCTGGTCAACTGCCAGGGAGGGAGTAAAAGAAAATATGCTGTTGTTAATTTTGGCTAGACCTCCATGCCTAAGATGTGAGATTTCATTCCTCCATCCCATCCCATTGCTACAAATGCAGCTTTTGTGTTTCCCCACTCCCCACATTTATCAGGCCAGCAACTCTAATTCCCATGAGGTGCACACAGAACCCAGGGGGCTGATTCTCCCAGCCCTATTGTGCTGGTCTTGTAGCGTAGTGGACCAGGAGACTCTAACGGAGGCGGTTTCACAGGCTTCCCTGCTGGGCGCCATGACCTTTGCGAGTCACCAGCAGCCAGATTTCTGATGCATAAATTATTAAATTTGTATTTAAATGTAATTTCAATATCATTAGCATGATCCCAGGCCCACTAGCCTCTCCCCTGTCCTGCCAGGAGTGGTTTACTCCAGCGGGGTTTGGTATAGCTCCTCACTTGCGGGGGCCTGCAGATAGAGACCACTGTGCATGTGCCAATCTCAGCAATGTCAGATTGGCACTATGCTGCCAACATCGAAGCAGGAATAAGCCCCGCCCCAGCTTTTTGCATTGATTTATGCCGGTGCACTCTGCAAAGCACAGAGTGTGAGAGATTCATTTTGAAACTCGCTTTGAAAAAAGCAGTGTTACTTACTACAGATTTTAATGAATTTGGTACTTAGAATTTTTTTTTGGAGAGTCACCTCCCACATTTCCAAAGGGAATCTGGGACTGAAAACCCAATGGCATAAATTAGATATCTAAATGCCTGTTCAAATCTAACTACATTGCAAAATTGTTCAGTCGAAACACCCCAGTCATAATACATCATATCATTGGTGGTACATAATACATATACAAATGCAGTGTGATTAGGAGACAGCAAAGCTGAGATAGCATCAGCCATGTCTGTAAGTCTGACACACATATTGGTAATTCTGGTAATATATTGCAATTTTACATATCCAATGCCCAACCTATCTCTGAATCTGTAGCTGGGAGATATAGGAAAGTATAATAAGCTGACTGCCAAATATTGTGTGCAATTAACCCACTTCATGCTGCATAGCTTTGCACTTATTCCCACTTAGCAATAAATTATAGCCATATCAAAAAATGCAGCCTTAAGTGTTACTTCTGTAGCTTACCACTAATGGTCACTCAAATCAACTTTATGGTATCTAAAACGCAGAAAAGCTCTACAATTATCCTTCCAAGGACATCTCTTCAAATGTTTGCAGTTAGTCGGCAACAGCGCAATTGAATCAAAATAAGGTGGCACAGTGTTAGCACTGCTGACTCACAGCTCCAGGGACCCGGGTTCAATTCCCAGCTTGAGTCACTGTCTGTGTGGAATTTGCACATTTTCCCCATATCTGCATGGGTTTCTTTCAGCTGCTCCAGTTTTCTCTTACAGTCCAAAGGTATATGAGTTAGATTGATTGGCTGTGCTGAATTGCTCCTTAGTGTCCCCGGATGCATAGGTTAGAGAGATTAGTGGGGTAATTATGTGGTATTAAGGGGATAGGGACTGTGTGGGATTGTGGTTGGTGCAGATTCGATGGGCTGAATGGCCTCTTTGTACACTACTGATTCTGTAAACAGTGGATGCACAGACTTTATTAAACTCATCATTGTCATATTTATAGATGCTGGTTAACTTTGCTGGCAGGGAGTGCTTGTGACTGCTGGCTTCTTCTGCAAGCTTTGCCCAATACACTCAGATCTGAATGAAAGCAATACCACAACATAAATAATTATGGATCACACCCATGATAGATACAATAGCTCGAATCTCCTGATCAGGATTGAATGCCCATTTTGATCAGACAAAAATAATCCTCACTTACTTTCCTCCAATTTATCTGGGCGATCCTCTGATGGAGGAGTCTTCCATACTGACTCAAGTACAGGAAACATTGGAGGGAGTTCCCTCTATTTTTAGCACTAGTTGCCATATTCTGTAAGTCATGGAGTTTAAATGTCTCAGTTTATTTGTAAAGCCACCGAGAAAATGTAAGTCTGTAAGAGAGTAAGGTGAATGAGGGAAGTGGATAAGGAGTAAGGCAAGTTAGGATGGCAGGTGGTCAGGTCAGGTTGTTTGTGGTGGGGGAGCGGTGTTGAGGTCAGGTTGGGTCAAAGAGGGTCAGGTGATTAGGTTGGGTCAAGGATAATCTGATGATGGGGTCTACTCAGGCGAGGGTTGTATGTTCTATCGTTACATAGGAGTTAAGACTCAGATTCTTCAGTTTAACCTTTCCTGGATACCACTCCAGGTAAATAAGTCAGAACCACCCAAATTGTCTGACTCGAGTTGGGAGTTTTTCGGAGTATCCCAATGATTGGAAGAATTGCTCATTGGAAATTCAAATTTCTTGAGCAATTTCCACCGATTCAGCGCACTGAGACTTCTGAGGGCTTCCATTGTGCACACTTTGAAGGTTACATCCAGCCACTGACTATACAGAGACTGGTAGATCAGGAGCCAATGTTATACAAAACTGTGTGTTGAAGTCACCTGATGCACGCAGACTGAGTAAATATTAGACGTGGCCTGTTCATTGATTACTTCTAGACATTAGTAAGTTAAGGCAAAATGTTCCTTTCTATCACATAAAACAACATGCCATTGTACTTATTTTGGACTCTGCTTCACATAAGTGCCTGTACTCTTCTCAGTATAATTGGGTATAACATTCACGGTTTGAATTCTAAATCTCATGTCAACCACAAAAGTGTAACCAGACAGGTTGACAGCAGAGAAAGGGGTCATCTACTCTGTTGGATCTGTGATGATTCTATCTGCCGCTAACTAAAATTAATTCCATGGCCTTGCTTTCTCCCACACAGTGTAACTGAAGAAGGCCCATAGCCCAGTGCTGATCTTGTTATGAAATATCAAGATGATATATTCATAAATAAATTCAAAACCTATTGAATATCGTTCCTTTCTCGATCATGTCATAATTAGCTAAATATTCTATTTCTTTGCTTCAAACTGTGCAAATCTTCCCATACCGTTACCACCAATGTTCAGATGCACCACACTTGGTAATGAGGCCCCAGAGGAAGTTCATTTCAGAGTTGTCATGCCTTAACTTTAACTTAGCAGTGCTGTCTGACTGTGCCAGGGACCTGGTTCGATTCCTGGCTTGGGTCAATGACTGTGCGGAGCCTGCCTATCTCCCTTTGTCTGTGTGAGTTTCCTATGGATGCTCCAGTTTCCTCTGAAAGATGTGCTGGTTAGGTGCATTGGCCAAGCCAGATTCTCCCTCAGTGTACCCAAATTGGCACTGGCAACGAGGGGATTTTCACAATAGCTTCATTGCAGTGTTAATTGTAAGCCTACTTGTGACACTAATAAATAAACTTTAAACATTTGATTCCTGCTATAAAGCACATGTTCTGTCAACATAACGCCAAATTGTGCCTCACCATTCCTCATTCATCTGTCATTAATCACTTCATGCATGTAGTCACCCTGAAGCACTAACAAAGGTATTCTACAAAGTGAACCTGCATTCCATTATTTTTACAGCAGATAAGGCAAACTTTTTGTTGTTTAATAAATCTGAAATGACATTTACTTAATTTGAAAGGCAACTAGAGCAATAAATGAAAAGAAGTTAATTGGGTCATGCGATTAAATTTTACGTTGTCTCCATAATTTCCAGTTAAATGAACTGAATAAAAGGAATCAGGAAGAAGCCCATCAGGAACATTAACCACAGAATCAATTAGGAACAAGAACATAATGGCATGTTAAATAAGAAAGGGTTGGAGCCCATCATGTCAATCTCATTAAAATCCGTATTTCAGAATTAATCCAGCACAAATATCAGCAGGAATTGATACAAGAGTCTTGGTTACTTTTATTTCTATATTTCACCAAGCTGTTAAAGGCTTTGATAAACTAAAGAAGCAATATAAGAATACAGACAGTACTCAGACTTACAAAACAATTGGTTCCTGAAAGCCACATCGCGAAACGTCGAAAGTTGAACCGATTTTCCCACAGTGCTACAGATGGAGGGTTGTTTCCTGAACCGTGGCCTATTACTCTATTTACTAGGTACTCATTTCCCCTTCCTGGCTTGGTCTCAGGAGTTCATGTACAATATTTTGGTTATTGATTTGACACTTTTGAACCGGTTTTAGATGATAACAGGTCTTTTTGAGCTTAGTTCTCAAATTAACATTGTGGGCAGAGTGGGTGGTTGGTGCAGGACTTTATAACTTTTTTGGGATCCAACTATGCCACTCCTGACTGGAATCAGACATGAGGTTTAGAGTTTAGAGTTTAGAACAACACAGCACGGGAAACAGGCCCTTCGGCCCAACGAGCCTGCGCCGCCGTCATAACTTTATAGTAACAATTCCATTTTCCTATTCCAATTTTAGGTTATTCCTAATATGGAAGAATCTCAATATAGGGACAATTAGGTTCCGGAGCAATACGCCAGACCACAGACCCCAGAATCCCACTGAATTTGATTTGATTTGATTTATTATTGTCAGGTGTATTGGTATACAGTGAAAAGTATTGTTTCTTGTGCATTAAGGAAAGAAGGGAGAGGGTGTAGAATTTAATGTTACAGTCATAGCTATGGTGTAGAGAAAGATCAACTTAATGCGAGGTAGGTCCATTCAAAAGTCTGATGGCAGCAGGGAAGAAACTGTTTGTGCATTAGTTGGTATGTGACATCAGACTTCTGTATCTTTTTCCCAATGGAAGAAGGTGGAGCAAAGAATGCATGGGGTTCTTGATTATGCTAGCTGCTTTGCCAAGGCAGCAGGAAGTATAGAACATAGAACACAGAACATTGCAGTGCAATACAGGCCCTTCGGCCCTCGAATTTGCCCTGCCTTATTACTTATGCTGATCCCCAAGAATGTATCCTCATCCTCCTCTATTTCTCAATCGCATGCTGCCCCTTCATCAAAAGCAGGACATCAGTTTCCATATGTATGCTAGTAAGTCCTAGCTCTGCCTTATCATCACTCCCCTCAACGCCTCCACTAAACTGTCAGCTTTCTGCTGATTCAGTACTGGATAGTGGCCAGAGATTGCTACATCAGCAAAAATTTCTCCAGCTAAATATTGGGACGACCAAACCATTGTCTTCAATTCCCTCTATGAACTCCAATCTCTTCCCATTCATTCTAGTCTCACTTTAGCAATGATCTGAGAATGAACCATGGAGTGAACAACTTGGTGTCGTATTTGATTCTGAAATGAACTTCCATCCTCATTTCCACACCATTGCTAAGACCGCCTATTTCCATCTTCATAGCATTGTCCAACTCTGTCCCTGCCTCACCTCATTTACCGCTCAAACCCTTGGTTTGTTACTTTTCAACTAGACTATTCTATTGCTCCCCTTGTCAATCTCATTCCCATTTGAATTTAAAGAGCAGAATTTTCTGGTCATGCTCACCCCAAGGCAGAAAAATCCCACCTGAGGTCACCTGAGCTTTGTGATGGTCCATGCTTCACCCATTACGATTCTTACGGTGGGTGGGACAGGAAAATTCCACCTGATGTCATCCAAATTCTGATCTCTGTGTCTAACTCACACTAAGTGCTGTTCGACCAACAGCCCTCTGCTTGTTAACCTATACTGGCTTCGGGTTAAACAGCCCCTTGATTTAAAAATTTCCATCATTATTTTCAAATTTCTCCATAGCCTCATCTTTCCCTATCTTTAACCTCCTTCAGCCCTAAACTCTGATATATCTTACACTTTGCCAATTGTGGTCTCTTGAGATCTGTGATTGAAAGGATAACATGGTAGCACAGTGGTTAGCACTGCTGCTTCACAGTGCCAGGGACCCAGGTTTAATTCCTGGCTTGGGTCACTGAATGTGTGGAGTCTGCACATTCTCTCTATGTCTGTGTGGTGTTCCGGTTTCTCCCACACTCTGAAAGATATGCTGGTTAAGTGCATTGACCTGAAGATGGACTGTGATGGCTGGGGGAATTTCACAGTAACTTCACTACAGTGTTAATGTAAGCCTTACTTGTGACTAATAAATAAATTTCACTTTTACTTTATTTTAGTTGCTTCCCAATGGTTGCTTTGTATTCCATGCCTTGAGCTGCCAACGGTCTTGAGTCCTGGAATTCAAACTCTACACCTCTCTACCTCTTTTCCCCTTTCCAGACATGCCCAAAACCCTTCTCTTTAAGCAAGTCTTTTGTCATCTGTCCTAATAAATCTGTTTCCTTATGTACCTGAGTGTCAAACTTTGTTTGCTAATGGTCCTTGTAGCACACCCAAGAGGTTTTACTGTGCTGAAGGCATTATATAGATACAATTTGTTGTTACTGCTTCTTTGGAAGGGGCAAATGCTTCTGCACCAAACATAGTTGTCATGCAGCAGAAGTTGGGAGGGGGGAGCGGAGGAATATCCTTTCTTTCAGAGCTACTGTTCTACGAAAAACTCTGCCTCAACCATGTACCCTTCCATAAGCTGCATCTGTGACAAAAGACAAATGGCATTAGCTTTGCCTGAATTCAACGAAGTGGCTCAGGGAAAACCTGCACCACAGCAGGCTGTGGACCTGCTGTTTCCACATTGCAATTTTAGGACTTGTGCTCTGTCAATGCCATTTTATGGTTCTAAATTGCACAGAAATAAGTTGTCCAATCAGTTGAAAAAGATGTTTACTTGTCATGATATTTTTACCAGGGAGCTTTTGAAAGAATTACAATCATATTTTCCCAATCATAGCCAGGGTAGGCCTTCATTATTACACTCGAATTCGAGGCAACCTGAGATTGTTCTCTTCACCCACTGGTGGTAAGGCCATTAACCAAAGAAAACAATAAGGTCATAGCTTAATATAGCCACCTGGTAAATCCTTCTTTGCAAACTCTACTGGGAACTTTCTTCTGCTTTTACTCAAAACAAAGAAAGAGCAATTCAGTGAGGTAATTACACCCCTGTCTATTGTGAAATTAAGTTACCACAGACATTAATATTGCTTCCAGTTACAACCTTCTGTTGCTTCCAGATTTATTTCATGGTTCTTTTTGAAGGCTTGCTGTGCGCTCATTGCGATATGAGACTGGTGTGAGGCCATACCTCAGTTAGATAAAAGAAAGTTAGATGAAAGAAAAGTTGGCGTGAAAATAAAGTAGGAACAAGCAGATAAATTAAGCTGAAATATTAACAACAGGTTAAAGACGATAATGATAGAAATATTCTTGCAGGTTTATCAGTATTTTTTTGAAAACACATCATCTGTTATCAGCTCATTTTTTTAAATTCAGCAAATTCAAGAACACAAGATAAAGCAGCAAGAGTGGACCAAACAGCTAGTTGAGCCTGCTCTGTTGTTCATACTTTTCCATTTTGTTACCTGCTCCCAGTACCTCGTAATTCTAAGAGACCAAAAATTCTGTCTATTCCATCTTTCAGTGCATTCAATGATTAGATATTCTCTGGGGTAATGAATTCCTAAGATTCACAACTCTTTAAGTGAAGTAATTTCCCCTCATCTCAATTCTGAATGATCTGCCCCTTCTTCTGAAACTGTGCCCCTGGTAGATTCCCCAGTCAGCAGAAACAATCTCTCAACATCCATCTTATCAGCCACTTCTGCAGGTTTCAATGAAATCACTCTCATTCTTTGAAACTCCATGGAAAATAAATCCAATTTACTCAGCTTCTCATCATAGGACAACCCTCCTCATCCCAGGGACCAATTTAGGGAAAATTCATTGTGCCACCTCCAATGCAAGTACATCCCTTCTGCACAAAGTATTCCAGATGTGGTCTCACCAAAATTCTGTACAATTGCAAATCAAGTATATCATTCTTTAAATGGGAGGTCATAATTACACAAAGCATTCTAAGTGTGATCACTTTCATACACTCCAGACCCCTTACAATAATGGCTAACCTTCCTGAATGCTTTCTGCACCTGCATGCTAACCTTCTGAGTTCTTTGCATGGGTATTTTTTTGAATATCAGCACTTGAATTTCATAAACATTTTAAAAACATTCTGCTTTTCTATCCTCAGAATTAAAATGAGTAACTTCACACTTCCCTGCATTACACTCCATCTGCCATCTCATTACCCATTCAATTAGCCTGTCTATTTCTCTTTGTTGCCTTAGTGTTTGCACCCATCCTCCCCCACCACACCACTCCCACAGTTTACCTTTCCACTTAGCTTTGTGTCATAAGCAAACGTAGATACATTCCTCTCTGCTCTTCCAACTCATAAATAATGATTGTAAATAGCTGAGGCCCCAGCACTGATACTTGCAGCACTCATTTTCCAGCATTCTGTAGACTCTAGAAGAGTTCCAATGGATTGGAGGGCAGCTAATGCAACTCCAATTTTTAAAAAAAGGAAGGAGAGAGAAAACAGGAAATTATAGACCAATTAGCTTGACATTGTTGATGGGGAAAATGTTGGAGTTAATTATTAAGGATGTAATAACTGAGCATTTGGAAAGTGGTGACAGGATTGATCCAAGTTAGCATGGATTCACTGAAGGGAAATCACGCTTGACAAATCTTCTGGAGTTCTTTGAGCACGTGACCAATAGAGTGGAGTATGGTGAACCAGTAGATGTTGTGTATCTGGATGTTCAAAAGGCTTTTGACAAGATTCCACACAAGAAATTAGTGAACAAAACTAAAGCTCATTGTACTGGGGGTAATTGGGCGGCACGGTAGCACAATGGTTAGCACTGCTGCTTCACAGCTCCGGAGACCTGGGTTTGATTTCCGGCTCAGGTCACCATCTGTGTGGAATTTGCACGTTCTTCTCGTGTCTGCGTGGGTTTCCTCCGGTTTCCTCCCACAGTCCAAAGATGTGCAGGTTAGGTTGATTGGCTATGCTAAAATTGCCCCTTAGTGTCCTGGGATCTGCAGGTTAGAGGGATTAGTGGGTAAATGTGTAGGGATATGGGGATAGGGCCTGAGTGGGATTGTGTTTGGTGCAGATATAATGGGCCAAAGGGTCTATTTCTGCACTGTAGGATTCTATGTTCTATGTATTGATGGGGATACAAAACTGGTTGGTAAATAGGAAGCAGAGAATAGGAATAAATGAGTATTTTTTCAGAGTGGCAGGCAGTGACCGGTGAGGTATCTCAGGGTTCAGTGCTGGAATTCCAGTTGTTCACAACATACATTAATAATTTGGATGAAGGAATTGAATGCAATATCTCCAAATTTGCAGACTACACTAAGCTGTGTCATCTGTATGAGCTGTGAGGATAATGCTAAGAGGCTGCAGGGTGACTTGGACAGGCTGACTGAGTGAGCAAATACTTGGAAAATGCAATATAGTGTGGATAAATGTGAGGCTATCCACTTTTGTGGCAGAAACAGGATGGGAGATTATTATCTGAATGGTGGCAGTTTAGCAAAAGGGGAAGTACAACGTTATCTGGGTGTCATAGTGGAACAGTCGCTGAAGATTGGCTTGCAGGTAGAGCATGCAGTGAGAAAAGCTAATAGCCCATTGGTGCTCATAGTAAGAGGATTTGAATATAAGTGTAAGAATGCCTGCTGCAGTTTAACAGGGCCTTGATGAGGCCACACCTTGAGTACTGTCTGCAGTTTGGTTCCTAGTCTGAGGAAAGACATTCTTACTATTTAGGGAATCCAGTGAAGGTTCATCAGCTGATTTCTGGAATGATTGGACTGACACATGAAGAGAGACTGGATCAACTGGGCTTGTATTCACTGGAATTTAGAAGAATGAGAGGAGATTTCTTAGAAACATATACAATCCTGATGGGACTGGACCAGCTAGATGTGGGATGAATGTTTCCAATTTTGGATAAATCCAGAACTAAGTGCCTAAGAATAAGGGTGAGCTATTCAGGACTGAGATGAGGAAGAACTTCTCCACTCAGAGTTATAAATCTGTAGAAGTCTCTACTACAGGAAGTTGTTGGGACGAGTTTGTTAGATATGTTCAAGAAGGAGCTGAACATGGCCCTAGTCAAGGGATATGGAGAGAAAGTGGGAGTGGAATACTAAAAATGCATAGACCAAATGACCTCTCCCAGTACCTAATTTCTCTATTTCCATTATTCATTGCCTGCCAACTTGAAAAAAAAGCCCAATTTATACCCACATTCCACTTTTCATCCATTAATTAACCCTCCTGGCATGCTAATATATTACCACCAACATCAAGAACCTTGCTTTTGCCTTTTAACCTTTGTATGACATCTTATCAAATGTCCTTTGTAAATCCAAGTATATTACATCTATTGGTTCCCCCAAAACTACCCTCCTAGTTTCATCCTTGAAAAACTCTAATTACATTGTCAAACAGGATTTCCCTTCAGTAAGACTATTTTAACTTATTCTTAACATTCAATACTTCTCTAAGTGCATCATTAGGACTTTCTTAATAATGGATACCAGCATTTTTCCATCAACTGATGTTAAGCTAACTGGCCTGTAGTTCATGGTTTTCTTTCTTGAAGAAAGGTGTAAGACTTGCCAACCTCAAAACTAATGAGACAGTTCATAAATCGGAGGAATTTAGAAAATAATAGCTGGAGTATCCACCATCTCTGCAGCTATCTCTTTTAGAATCCTACAATGTAAGTCATCAAGTTTTGTGGATTTGTTGGATTTTAGTCCCTTAAGTTTCTTCAATACATTTTTTATGCTGATGTTATTTTTCTTACTGTTTTTATCTCCAAGGTTACAATCTATTTCTGGCATTACATTTGTATCTTGAACTGCAAAAACAGACACAAAATAATGGTACAATGCCATATCCTTATTCCCCATGGTAACAACTCTTGTCTCTGCTTCTAAGGGATCAACATTTACTTTAGCTACTCTCTTCCTTTTTAGAGATTTATAAAAGTTCTTACAACCTGTTTTTATATTTTTAGCTAGTTTATTTTCATTCTATTTTTCCCATCTTTTTCAAATTTATAGTGTCGCTTTGCTGTTTTCTAAAATATTCCCAATCCTTAAACTTGATGGGTTTTTTTGCACTTTTTAAGTCCCTTCTTGTAATCCAAAGCTATCCTTAACTTTGGACCTGATTTTATCAATTGGAGACTAAGGGCCAATCCAGGCGTAAAACGAATCTGAGACTAAGGGCCAATCCAGGTGTAAAACGAATTCATGTCAGCATGCCCATATGCTGTTTGCCAGCTCTGATCCGGTCCATGCTGTGGGCAGGGCTTAGCACTGCTGGAACGATCGTAGCTTTGAACAGTGCATGCGCAGTTTAAAAAAAATCTAAAACAGTGCACCCAGCCATGAAAGACAAAAGCAGCTGAGAGAGCCTGTGGTGGGAGGGGGGGAGGGGGGGGGGGCAGGGAATGGGGGGGAAGGTTGAGCCTGATCAGATCCCTCTGGGAGGCATCCCCCCCCTCCCCTGTCGATCAGACCCCCTCTGGGAGGCAAACACCCTGTACCCCCGATCAAATCCCCTTTGGGAGACAGCCCCCCTGATTGACCCCCCCACCCTGGGAGGCAGCCCCCCCTCACCCCCGCCACGTTGGACCCTCCCCCCCCCTCCCCAGGAAGCAGGCTCTCCCCCTCAGCAGAACACTCCCCCAACATACCATGATTGCTGCTCTCCCTCCATCATTCTTCTGACCTGCACTCGTTGGATAGCCTGCAGCACCTTCCTGGCCTTCCGCAGGCATCTGCCAGAGGAAGGAGACAGGCTCAGATGGATCTCTTGTTGGGGGGTGTGGTTGAGATTCTTCCAAGTCCATCCTCCCCCCCCCCCGCCCCCGACTCCGACAGACTCCTACAGAAGGCACAAAGGTGCTGACCTTCACCTCCCCTGTATGTGCCAGAACCTTATACTACACCTCTCCAAAAGTCTTTTTCCATTGTAATCTAAGTGATTATAGTTTACTTTGTGCTCTAACTTCTATAGAGTGACAGTCATAGGGTCCAATTTTATCATCAAGTTGAGTCCATTTTCGGGTAAAGTCATCTTGAGACAAAAAGAACGATCCACATCCACCTCCATGCCGATTCCCACTTTTCCAAGGGTCAAAAATGGCCGCCTAAACCTGAAGTGATGCTATATCTTAGGACTCTTTTGATCTTAAGTCCCTCATTATGTGATTGATGTGGTCCTTGGATGAGTCGAAATTGATTTGGAAGTGTGAAATTCTGATCCATGGATCATTTTAAAAAAATGCAGGTTGTGCTTTAAGGAGATCAAATTTTAAAATGGTGCCACCATTCACACAAAGACAAAGAGATTTCCTGTCCTGGCCAATTTTAACAGATTCTATTACAATGTTGATTGTGTTCGTCTTGAAAGGATTTTTTCAACAATGGCTAACTAGATCGACAGCCTGAAAGGTAGTCTTCCTCTGTGTTTTACTTCTTCAGTCAGAGGGTGGTGAATCTATGGAATTTATTGCCACAGAAGGCCAGGCTATTGAATGTATCTAAAACAGAGAAGGATACGTTTTTTGATTGGTAAGGGGATCAAAAGTTACGACAAAAATATGGGAGAATGGGATTGAGAAACTTATTAGCCATGATCAAATGGCGGAACAGACTTGATGGGCCAAATGGCCTAATTCTGCTCATTTATCTTATGGATTTATGGTTTTAGTTTAAAGTCACTAATTTGTTATAACTTGCTTTTTGCTTTCTCACAGTTGAGTTTAGGGATTATGATTCCCTTGGATTACTTAATTATTTTTTTCCTTTTTGGATTGAACTTGAATGTTACATTCTCTCATATCGGCTTGGGAATTTGGCTAGCCACAGTGCTTTTAAAAACAACTGCTCTGACTTTTGAAAGATTCAAATGCTTTTTAAACTGGTTATTGCCAAGAACTTTAACTCTTTGGCTCACAGTTCTTAGAGTTCTTTGACTCGCCAATCTGTGAGTTTTCAAACCAGACCTTCACACCCTGGTGTCCTCAGTGGAGTTTATTTCTTCTGATTTCTGTTTCCAACTTCGCTTCTCTCAAGTGATCTTCCTTTGCATCTTCACTCCAGGTGCTTTCAGTCAAAATGTTGCTCCTTTAATTTTTTCAGCTTTTTAGTTTTTCTCTGCGTTTTCTGTGAGGTCTTCAGTTTTTCCACAAGCAACTATCATGGTGTAAAGTGTTGGATTTATTTCATAAGTTCTGAAGAAGCCTTTGTAGTCATAGATTGTCATATTGACCAGAAGACCATGAGACATAGGAGCAGACATAGGCCATTTGGGCCATTGAACTTGCTATCCAATGAGACCATGATTGATTTGATATAATCCTCAACTCTAGTTTCCCGTTTTATCCCCATAAGCCTTGATTCTCTTTCTGAGTAAACATTTGCGTATCTCAGCTTTGAACATCTTTAATAACACAACCTGTGCGGTAAATGATCCCATAGAGTTTCTACCCTCTGAGAGCAAAAAATGTCCTTATATTTATCTTAAATGGGATTATGCTCACAAGGGAGAAAAAACCTCTCAGCATCTACCCTGTCATGCCTCCTGAGAATCCTATATCTCTCAATAAGTTTGCCTCTCATTCTTCTAAACTCATAATTAGCACGGACCAAGCCCACTTAATCTCTCCTCATTGGAAAATTCCTCCATGCCAAGGATCAACTTTGTGAATGTTCTCTGGACAGCTTTCAATGTGGGTATATTTCTCTTTAAATTAGAGGACCAAAAGTGTTTAGAGACTTTGAGAACGATTTAGAAATGTACAGTAAAGGTACAAGCTAAGAGCTATCTCCATGCTTGCTGATACACAAGGCTCTGTCCCACACTAGATGAGACTATGGATGTAGGCCATGTGCTCTCCTACATTACTGTGTGGTGGTACAGTACTCAGTCCCACATTAACACAAAATATAACATTTCCCACTGTTCACTTACTTCCATACCTTTTAGTCTATACATCTAATTAGCCTGATCCAGTTCTCCCCTCATACAATCAGTTTTATTCAAGTCTGTGATTCAAAGATGTTACTTTCAAACCTTAACATAAAATTCCATGATATTATGATCACTATTTCTCAGTGGATGTTTTATTATGACATTACTGATTAAACATGCTTCATTACACAATACCAGTTCTAAGATAACTTTATCCTAGTTAATTCCACAATATACTCCTTCAAAAAACTGCCACAAAAACATTCTATAAGCTCAGTTGCAGACTACACTTGCCAATTTGATTGTCCCAGTCTACACTGAAGTTTGAAGTCCCACACAATTATTGCACTATCTTTGTTCCCATCTCCAATATTTTCTTGTTTAATACTTGGTCTAATATTATAGTTATTGTTAGAGGGCTTATAAACTTCACCCATCCAGTATTTTCTGGACTTTTGCCATTTCTAATTTCCACCCATACTGATCCTAATTCCTGATCTTCTGAAGACAAATCTTTTCTTATTCATGTTCTTATGTTGTCCTTTCCTGTTATTACTACCCCTACTATTTTTCCCATTCTGTGTGTCTTACTGTAATATTTATTTCCAAAGCTTGACCATTTGAAGTAACCATGTCTCTCTCATGGTGACTTGATCTAAATTATTTACCTCTTTTTGTGCCACTGGTTCATCTATTTTATTGCAGATATTTCAGATAAGAAGCCTTTCATTTCACTTTTTTTACTATTAGTCCCTGCAATAATGCTAGTCACTAATGTGTAATTTATCTTAAACTTTCTGTCCTTCCCCATGTTCCTCTGCTTATCTTTACTCATACCCATCTTCACTATATCATTCTGTAGCTGGACCTTTCTCTTTGGATTTCTAAATCCTTCTTCTCTCATACCAACTCTGTTAGTTTAAAGCCCTGTTATACAATTGACCAGTATCCCACCCTGGTTTAAGTGCAACCTATCACAATAAATTAGCTTGGTCTTCCCTGAGTACAGGTCCTGGTTCTCCATGAATCAAAACTCCCTCCTACAATCTGTTTGAGCTGCTCAGTTAATTCTTTGCTTATCCTATGTCATTTGGCATGTTGCTCGGGAAACATTCATTTACATTTTAATTTGACCCCAACTACTCAAATTCCCTTAGGAAAACATCATCCTTGTTTCTAACCATGTCATTTCTTCCTCCATTGACCATAGCAACTGCATCATTCCCCTCTAGCCACAAGATGTCCTTAACCTTGGCACCAGGCATGCCAGAGCTATTCGACAAATTCTGCAGCCAAGGAGCTTCCAGCCCTACATGCTGATCTCCTATATCTTCCTCCTTAGTCATACCCTCCTGGCCCTGACTATTGACCAACTCAAAAGTTGTGCCTAATTTAGGAGGTGTGACTGGCTCCATAGATTCTCAAATGCTGCAGTCATGGCACACTCCACCAGCCCTGTCACTTTGGTCCAGTGTTATTTATCAAATTACTTAATGTTTTACACAGCTAAAATAATAAAAAATTGCGTCCTATTAGCTTGCAGACAAAGAAAGAAACTCACCAACTTCTGGAGGCTGTAAAAATAAAAAGATAAAGGAGCACCTCTTTCCTCTACAGAAAATTCCCATATGAACCAAACTCTCAACCACACATCTTATCTACATCTCACTCCTGCATCATCTCCTTTCTATCCAGTTGGAAAAATCACCTATTTATAAAGAGCCTCTGATGAGTCACTTGTTAGCTTAGCTTCCTGCTACAGTAATCAAAGTCTTTTGAACCAAACACCTTCAACTGATTGACAGATAACTGCCACTGGCAGGCAACTAGCTCCCTGATGAAACAAGGCTGTTCAACTCACTTGAAGGTTGAAAGTTCTGCATCAGAGCCTGACTCTTAATCTTGAGAAAAAAAGCTGACCAGAACTCACCATGTAAACCCATTACTGACTCTATAGACATCTCATTCCAGTGTAGCCTTCTCTCCTTGCGTCCCTTTATTCGAGGAACATTATTTCTTACTATGGCCTACTAACTTATTTCTAGAAGTTTAATCACAACTTTTTCTTCTTTGTTATTTCAGTTAAGTTAAAGCATTTTAATTACATTCAAGCATTATTCAGTCCATATTTATCCAGTAAGAAGTCTCATAACACCAGGTTAAAGTCCAACAGGTTTATTTGGTAGCACAAGCTTTTGGAGCGCTGCTTCTTTATCAGGTGATTAGAAAGTTGGGTTCACAAACAGAGCATATATGGACACAGACTCAGTTGCGAGATAATGGTTGGAATGCGAGTCTTAACAGGTAATCAAGTCTTTACAGGTACAGACATGCGAGTGAAGTGAGGGTAAAGCACAAGTTGACAGTTAGTGTTCTTGAGAGCACAGATAGTGTTGCATTGTCCTTTGGTGATGTTCGGGGCTGTTTTGAGAGTGCGGCTGATGAATCCGGCATTGACGCATCTCCTGACAGCTTAGGCATAATGTCAAGTCGAGGGTAGCGGCCTTCCGGAGGAGCCCAATTCGACATTTTCCCCTTCGGTTGCTGCACTGCGGTTCTCTCTGTCGACTGTTCTGATTCATTGGCTGTCTCATTGGGTCTGCTGTTGGCCTTTTAGGGTTTGTGCAAGAACTCTTGCAGCCTCATTCACCTGAAGAATTCCTCAGTGTCCCCTGCGAGACTGATGGGGTCCATTTTGGAGGTGGGACAGAAATTGAGCCTTCGGCTGAGAACCTCGATTTCATCTGATTGAAAGATATAATCCAACAAGTTGACAATGGACTTCCCCACATTCTGAAACCCTGTACTACAATGAAACTACAACACATACAATGTACACCAAGAATAGGAAACTTGGGAAACTCAGCATCACCACCAGCATCAATCAAGTCTCCCAGATGCCGCACAAGAAAGCAATATCATTGCAAGGGAGTCCACTATAAACTTGTCTGACTAAGTATTCTCCAAGATGGCCTTCAAGACATACGACAATGCAGAATCACTGAGCAGAAACTGAAAGCCAAGTTCCACACACTTGAGGAAGGCTTCAACTGGGATCTTGGGTTCATGTCACACTATCTGCAACTCCAAAAATTTGTCTGGATTTGCAAAATCTTACAAACTGTCCTGAGACAACTCGCATCTCTTTAATAAAAACAAATTACTGCAGATGCTGGAATCTGAAATAAAAAGAGAAAATGCTGGAAAATCTCAGCAGGTCTGGCAGCATCTATAAGATCTGAAACCAAAAAAGAAAATGCTCTTTAACCTGTGCTTAACCCTCTCTCCACTTGCATTGTTTGTCTGTATAAAGACTTGATTACCTGTTAAGGTTCACATTCCAACCATTACCTTGTAATTAAGTCTGTGTCTATATATGCCCTGTTTGTGAACCCAACTTGCCACTCACCTGCAATGGAGCAGTGCTCCGAAAGCACATGCTAGCAAATAAACCTGTTGGACTTCAACCTGATGTTATGAGACTTCTTACTTTGCCCACGCCAGTCCAAAACTAGCATCTCCAAATCATATTTATTCAGGAATTTGTTAATTGGCTCAAGTGGACAGCCAACTTTCTTTCACTGTATGCGAGGGAATTGTTCACGCAGTGGCAATGTCACTGGACTAGTATTCTAGAGGATCAGGCTAATAATCTGGGTACATGAGTAGAAATCCCACGGTGGCAGCTGGAGGAATTTAATTTCTATTAACATATAAAGCTAGTCTTAGTCATAGGAACCAGGAAATATCTGATAAGGTGCCACATCAAAGGTAATTACAAAAAAAAATTACGGCACATAGTGTACAGGGTAACATATTTGCCTGGGCTGAATATTGGCTGGCTAGCAGAAAACAGAAAATATACACAAATAGGTCTTTGTCTGATTGGCAAGATGTGATGAATGGAGTCCTGCAGGAATCTATGCTGGAGCCTCAACTTTTTACAATTTACATCAATGACTTAGATGAGTGGAGCAAAAGCAAAGTAGCTAAATTTGCAGCTGATCTTCTATGTTTCTATATTTCTGCTCTTATTTCATGTGTTTTTATATTCATATGAAACTGCTGTCATAAAAACTGATCTGGTTCACTAATATTTCCTTTAGGGAAGAAAATCTGTTATCCTTACTTGTTCTGGCCTACATGTGACTCCACAGTTCCAGCAATGTGGTTGGCCCTTTAACTACCCTCTGAAATGGTTGAGCAAGCTACTCTATTCAAAAGCAATCATTGATGGGCAACAAGTCCTGATGTTGGCAGCAATACCCACATCCCATTAAAGAATAATAAAGATTTGTCCCACTGACGACAGTCATGTTGATTTGTGCAGATCTGACTGGAAAGCAAGTCAATTGGATCACTTTGTTTTATATCTCTGGCTACCCTGCGAAATCAGAGATTTTAAGTAGTCTAAAATGACCTTCAGAGGACAGTTTCATGACAATTGTACAAATCAGTCTCAAAACTGCATTATATTTCCTGCCCTAGTTTGATTGTGATTCATGAACTTCTATAAGTCTAAATCAAACTTCAGTAGTTGATGTAAGAATTGTAACAATTTAATTATGAAACATATTGCATTATCATTCATATTAACTGTCTGCTATTTTAATTACAAGCTGTACTTGTAACTCTGTATTGCAGTTATGTGTTCAATGTATACTTGTAATGTTGGTGTGCATCTTTAGCTCATTAACTGCAGACGATCAAAATAATATCATTTGCTACATCCCATATCCTTTCTATTCAGCTGTGATAACACCATCTGCCACACTCTTTGAGCAGAGCTATAGTGGGATGAATGCCAACTGGTGTCTTCGCTAATGACTGAGTTCAACTGAGAATGACAAGACACTTTCAGACTGTACCAAGAAAGGAAAAGAAATAGAATGAACTGTAAATTGCTTAAATGAAAACTTGCAGATGATTAAGAGACAGAGGTGACAATATCATCTAACACTAAGAGGCTTAATCATGGAAAAAGAATAGTTACAGTGTAGAAGGAGACCATTTGGCCCATCATGCCTGCACCTGCTCTTCAAGTATGCAATTGACTTAGTGCAATTCTCCCTTCTTCTTCACCCCCTCTCCCCCAATAACCCTATATATTCTTCTTTTACAGTCTAATTCCTTTTGAATTTCTCAATTGAACTTACCATCATTACACTCAGACAGTGCTTTCAAGACTTTAACCTCTCACAATTTTTTCTCAGATCACTATTGCTTCTTCAGCTAATTGCATGAAGTCTGTGCCTTTTTACAGGTAGGGACAATTTCTCGCCCTCTACTCAGTTCAGACCCCTCAAAATGTAGAATATTTCTATCAAATCTCTTCACACCTTCCATTTCTCCAAGGAAAACAGACTCAATCTATATACATTACTCAAGCTTTTCATTCCTGCATTCTCTTTAATGCCTTCTCATCTTTAATGCCCAGAATCGTACACAATATTCCAACTGAGGCCAAATTAGTGTCTCGTACATGTTCAACATAATCCCCTTTTTCTTGTTTTCTATGCCACTGTAAATAAAGCCTCAGGTACTGTCCTGCTATCTTCCTGGACGTGGGCACATTTACAACCAGATTCCTCTGCTCCTCCA
Organism: Sphyrna mokarran; assembly: GCA_024679065.1. NCBI lineage: Eukaryota > Metazoa > Chordata > Chondrichthyes > Carcharhiniformes > Carcharhinidae > Sphyrna > Sphyrna mokarran. Next base: position 38,016,727 of record JAGIQG010000002.1, on the reverse strand, counting down.
CCCCCTTTTGAGTTATATCAATTATATTGTCCCTCTATGTTCCTCCTAACAAAATAACTTCACATTTCCCCACATTGAATTTCATCTGTTCAACCATTCTACCAATATCCTTTTGAAGTTCTACATTATCCTCCTCAAAGTTCACAATATTTCCAAATTTTAATCATCCACAAATTTTGAAATTGTGTCCTGTACACCAAGATCTAGAACATTAATATATATCAGGAAAAGCAAGGGTTGCAAAACTGACCACTAAGGAACTTCACTCAATTTTTTTTTCAGTCTGAAAACTATCCATTAACCATTACTCTTTGTTTTCTGTCATTCGGCCAGTTTCACATTCAAATTGCAACTTGTCCTTTTTTTCTGTAAGCTACAACCTTGCTCACAAGTCTGCTGCATGGCACTGTACCAAATGCCTTACGTCCATGTACACCACATCAACAGCTTTGTTTCTGTCAACTCCCTATTGTCTCTTCAAAAAATTCCAGCAAGTTAGCTAAACATGATTTTCTCTTAAGAAACCTACATTTTTCCATATGATTTCTTCATTTTGCCCAGAGTTATTATTTCCAGAACTTTCCCCACCACCCAAATCAAATTGACTGGCTTGTCAATGTTTGGATACACCATTTTTTGATCATGGATATAACATTTGCAATTTGCCAATCACCACCCTTGAGCCTAAGGAAGATAGAAAAATTATGATCAGTTCCTGTGCAATTTTCACTCTCACTTGCCTTTATCCTTGGATGCATCTCATTTGGCCTTTTCAACTTTAAGTGCAGATAGTCAATGCTTTTAACAATTTAAAACTCTGATAGTGTCAGAAATACTCCTCTTTCATGGGTAGCAGCTTCTTTATAGCAAAAACACATACAAGGAATTAATTTAATATCTCAACTCTACCTTCTGCCTCCATATATGAATCCTTTTATTTGATCCCTAATTAGCGCTACTCCTCCTCTTACTATCCTTTTATTAATTATATACCCATAAAACATTTTGAATATTTTATACTAGCTGCCAGTTTTTGTTTCTTACTTCCTCTTTGCTTTTCTTTTGAATTTCCCTTTCGAGGGCATGTACCTTTACTATATCCAAATTATCTCTTCTTTGCAGGTAGCCCATTGTTCAGCCACTATTTTTCTGGCTTTGACTCAATTTGTTCTTATCCCATTGATTATTCTCACTCTGGATACAGGGGTTGAAATGACTTGTTGAAGCTGTACAAGACGTTGGTAAGGCCACACTTGGAATACTGTGTGCCGTTCTAAAAGGATATTATTAAACTAGGAAGAATGAAGAAAAGATTTACTAGGCTGCTACCGGGACTTGATGGATTAAGTTATAAGGACAGCTGGATAGACTGTGACTTTTTTCTCTGGAGTGTAGGAGGCTGAGGTATGATCTTATAGAGGTCTATAAAATAATGAGGGGCACAGATCAGCTAGATAGTCAATATGTTCTATAGCGTACAGAAATGTTCTGTAACATACAAAAGGTTCAGAGAGCGAGGTAATGTTAGGGATCTAGAGGAGTATATAACTTGTAGGAAGGAACTTAAGAAGGAAATTAGGAGAGCCAGAAGGGGTCATGAGAAGGACTGGTTGAAGTCTGTTGTCCTCTAGATTCATTCGGACAAGCTGAAGACAAAATAGCTTCTCAGAATCCCAGGGAAGGACTCTTTAGTCAAGCTATCAAATGCAGAATCTTTACTACAGGAAGATATGACCTTTCTTTCAGATAACCAGCAGAAGTTTCTAAACAACAGGGAGAGAGGGAAAACACTTCTTTTTAGCTTGCTGTCCTTTCTAAAACTAAACCCTAACTGCAGCCAAACAGAAAATGAAATCTTAAACTCACTGAAAAAAAACTTGTCAAAAGCACATGATTGTCTTCCTAACAATGTAGATTGTAAAACTAACCCCAGAATAAACGCAATCCCATTTAAGCCACTTAAGTAGCAATAAAAGGACATTTCCCATCAAGCTGACAATATAATGACTTCGTTGAAGCTGTGAGAGCTGCAGAAATCATGATTTTAAAAACCTTTCTTGAGGGTGCACTAACATTACTCTGTATGTTCCTTTAATGCCTTTAGTGCCTAGAAATATTTCTATTTCCTTCTTAAATATATTCAATGATTTGTCCTCCACAGTCTTCAGTTTCATTATTCTCTGAGTAAAGAAATTTCTCCTCATCTGAATCCTAACTAGCCTATCCCTGTGACCTGAGACAGGGACACTCTTGTTTTAAATCACTCCCTTCCCCCAGCCAGGAACAACATCATCCCTGCATCCAGTCTGTTCAGTCCTGTCCGATCTTTATACATTTCATGAGATCCGCTCTCATTCTTCTAGACTGCAGTGAATACAGGTCTACTCAACTCAACTCTTGGTCCTTCTGTCCTCAAAAAAATGCAATCCAGTATTGGAAAAACCTTTTAGAAAATGGTGGAAGACTGAGCAGCTTGAAAAGCAGACCCAGAAGCAGAGGTGCAGAGGAACATCTACCAAGAGAAAGCTCCAAAGAAAGGCATGGAAACGGAAAGTAGAAACTTAAATATTTTATTGCTGCTGGAGACTCCACTGAAATTTCCTTTGGAAGACCTGCTTCAAATTCCGGAGACATAGCAGAGATGAGCTAAATCTTATCAAACTTCAGATTATAGCAAGTTCTGAGAAACTCATAGATAATTCAGAGTCAGAAGTGCAGTTTGAAAAAGTCCTTCACTTAAAGCCAATCCTTACTTTGGGATTTGGCACAGATCACAGACATTGAGGCATCTACTTAAGAAATATCGAGCATGGTACTGGGGCAACCATTAACAGCAATCTGAATCTGCTCTCCATGGCTATTTTGACCTACTCTGAACCATCTCTGTCCAGCAAGGGACTTGGACAAGTTGCAGAGCTGGGCCGAGAGGTGGCAAATGGAGTTTAATGTGGAAAAGTGTGAGGTAATGCACTATGGCAGAAATAATAAATGTGTAGAGTATAGGGCAAATGGTAGGATTCTTAGTAGTTTAGATGAACAGAGGGATCTTGGTGTGTATGTGCATAGATCCCTGAAAGTAGGCAGTCAGGTCGAGAAGGTTGTTAGGAAGGCATATGGAGTCTTGGCTTTTATTGGTAGAGGGATTGAATTTCGGAGCCGCAACGTCATGTTGCAACTGTACAAAACTCTAGTGCGGCCGCACTTGGAGTATTGTGTGCAGTTCTGGTCCCCACATTATAAGAAAGATGTGGAGGCATTGGAGAGGGTACAGAGGAGGTTTACCAGGATGTTGCCTGGTATGGAGGGCAGGTCTTATGAGGAGAGGCTGAGGGATTTGAGGTTGTTTTCGTTAGAAAGGAGGAGGCTAAGAGGGGACCTAATCGAAACATATAAAATGATTAGAGGTTTAGATAGGGTGGACAGTGATAGCCTTTTTCCTAGGATGGAGAAAGCTAGCACGAGGGGACACAGCTTTAAATTAAGGGGTGATAGTTACAGGACGGATATCAGAGGTAGGTTCTTTACCCAAAGGGTGGTTCGGGAGTGGAATGCCCAGCCTGCAGCGGTTGTAGATGCGCCAAGTTTGGTGGCGTTTAAGAGGTTAGTTGATAAGTATATGGAAGAGAAGGGAATGGTTTAGTTTGGAGGGGCATTGCTTTTTATATTGGTCGGCGCAACATCGAAGGCCGAAGGGCCTGTTCTGTGCTGTAATGTTCTATGTTCTAGCACTATAGCTGCAGATGCTTCATCCACAGGTCTATTCCAGGGACAATTGGATGGAAGTCACCAACTTGTGTACTATACAGCCAGAAGGCTGTTGGACACAGAGACAAGGTACACCATCATAGCAAAGGAAGCTCTAACAAGGACATGGGCGTACGCAAAGTTTTCAGGATATATCATCGACTTCAAGGTTACAATCAAAGTGGACCATAAGTTATTGGTCTCCTTATCAGATGAGAAAGAGTTAGATAAGATGCCTCCTCAAAACCACAGGTTTTGCCTGCACCTCATGAAGTTCACATACAAGTTGGTATATGCCCAAGGTAAAACCAAACAATGGAAGCCACATTTTCCAGGCCACAGTTGGCCTTTCGGCATAACCAGATATCAATCTTATTGAACAACTGGACCTCCCAATTGACAAGGAGACACCTGCCAGTGATCACAAGTAAACTCCAACAGAACGTCCAGGAACAAATGCACAATGAAGAATGTGCCCACATCACAGATAGGGTACAGCATGGTGGCATAGTGGTTAGTACTGCTGCCTCAAAACACCAGGCACCAGATTCGATTTCCAGCTTGGGTCACTGTGTGTGCTGAATTCATGTTCTCCCTGTGTCTGTGTGAGTTCCCTTTGGATGCTCCTGGTCATGCTAGTGAGATGGAAATCCCCACTTTTTCCAGCTCCGCACCAGACAGCGTAGAGATCCAGAAGCTGGAGAGGTGCAGAGGCAGTGGTGCACAGTGGGAAGCCCACCCAACAACCTCTGTTTTAAGTCTCTTGGCCCCTGGAGAATCACCTCCCTGAACCTTTGAATTGAATGAACTGATTTGGGGAGATGGGGTAGTGATAATGTAAATATTTGATAGTAATAACAATGAAAAATATAAGATAAGCTATTATTACTTAAAATACCATCTATTCTTCTGCTGGATGAACCAAATTATACTCCACCTCCATGTAACAAATATAGTCCTCCTGGCCCATCAGGATCACCCGGCACCACCCTCTTTATACATGTTCCTCTTTACCTCTCCCTCTACTTCATTTATTTTTTCTCACTCTGATCGTTAGTTCGTTTTTATTTTTTCTCTTTTCACTTTTTCCTTTTTTACTCCTTCCTTTTGCTTGTTGCTGCAAAGTGCTCTCTCTCCCTCCCCATTGTTTGAAGTGTTCAGACTGTCGTGTGAGGGAAGTTCAGTCAGAGTGTGCCGGAGACATTTTAGGGGCATTGCACGAGAGAAGAGATAACTATTATTCAGATCGGCGACAATGACAAGGTGACACTAACCAAATCTGCTAGCTCTGGCACGCTTACCTGACAGTGACTGTGGGGAGTTGTCTTCTGGGTCAGCAAAGAGACAGATGCAGAACCACTCCATCTGCCACAAGAGAACTTAAAGCTTTGATGCAGCATAAGGCCAGCACAGCCAGTGACAGGATGGTCAGCCATGGTTTGATGGCAGTAAGGAGAAACTCGCAACCATTTCTTGCAGCGCCACCTCCATTTCAGCAGCTACAAACAGAAAATGAAATGGCGGCAGTTTTGCCATTTCCCTGCGGACTTAAGCCTGCACCCTGCATTTTCCTTAACTTCAGTCTTGCCTCTTCATTTCTTAGCCCTGTGTGCCATCAGCCACATTAAAGGTTGCTAATTGGTTGCAATGTTTTTTAATGCCCTGAGGTGATGGTTTCATTGTATTATTGTGAGAAACTCAACTTAAGTTCTGGGACCGCAGTTCAAATCCTGCACGGCAGGTGGTGGAATTTGACTTCAGCGAAAAATATCTGAAATTAAAAATCGACTGATGACCATGAAATAATTGTAAATTATCGAGAAAACCTACTGGTTCATTAATATCTTTGAGAGAAGGAAATCTGCCGTCCTTACCTGATCTGGCCTATATATGACTCCAGAGCCACAGCCATGTGGTTGAATCTTAACTTCCGTCTGAACAAGGACAACTAGGGGTGGGCAATAAATTCTGGCTAGCCAGCGACATTCATGTCCCACAAACGAATAAAAAAAATGCGAAGGGCTGGATTTTATGAGAGGCTGTGGACTGACCTACTCTGGCTAGAAAATCATTAAAGCAGTATTATTTGATGTAAGACAAGATTTGCACCTTTATTTCTGGAGAAAATCCCACCTTAGACTTCTGCCAACCAACTGGATGGTCAGCAGCTCGTGCAGTGCCAGTGGAGATCTTGGCCAATGCTGGGAAATATGAACGATCCCACTATACAGAGGAGCCCACGGTAGTGATTAAGTAACCTCCCATGTAGCAGTTTGTGTTCCTTTGACATAAAACAGGAATTCGGCACTAAATTTAAAAGAAATGCTAATTCCTATTTTTAGACTGGATTTTCGTGCTAAAAGAAGACAACTAAAATGGTTGATCCCGCTGTCTGGGAGATACCCTCCCACCCACCACCACCACCACCTCCCCTCCCGCAACCCAGACCCCAGAACATAATGATTTTCAGTTCCAAGAATGCCTCATATTCTCTTCTAAAAAAAACACCTTCTGTTTATGACATGTGTCAAGAAGAAAATCTGTGTTGATCGAGTGGATAGTCAGAGGCTTTTTCCCAGGGCTGAAATGATTGCCACAACAGGACACAGGTTTAAGGTGCTGGGGAATGGGTACAGAGGAGGTGTCAGGGGTAAGTTTTTCACTCAGAGAGTGGTGGGAGCGTGGAATGGACTGCCGACAAAGGTGTTGGAGGCAGATTCGATAGAATCTTTTAAGAGACTTTTAGCTAATTACATGGAACTTAGTAAGGTAGAGAGTTATAGGTAAGCCTAGTAATCTCTAAGGTAGAGACATGTTCAGCACAACTTTGTGGGCCAAAAGGCCTGTATTGTGCTGTAGTTTTTCTATATTTCTATGTTTCTATATTTATGTGCCATTTGAACTGATCTCTTCTTGTCCTAACACAAGCAACATTCATGCCACACAAATACCAGACAATGACCACCTCTAACACGAGAAAATATTTTCTTGACATTAAATGTCATTACTATTGCTGAATTCCCCACTATCAACATCCTGGAGTTACCGTTGACCAAAAAGTTAACTGGACTAGCACATAAAGACAATGGCTACAAGAGTAACCCACCATCTGATTCATAGAGGCATAGAAACTAGAAGCAGGAGTAGGCCATTTGGCCATCTGAGCCTGCTCGCCATTCATTTTGATCATGACTCATCATCAAATTCAATATCCTGATTCCCCTCTTCCCTCCATACCCCTTGATCCCTTTAGCCCCTAGAGCTGTATCTAATTTGTTCTTGAAATCAGACAACGTTTTGGCCTCAACTACATTCTGTGGCAGTGAATTCCACATATTCACCACCCTCTGGATGAAAAAATTTCTCCTCACCTCAGTTCTAAAAGACTTACCCTTATCCCCAAACTATGACCTCCTTGTCCTGGATTCCCCCACCATTGGGAACATTCTTTCTGAATCTACTTTGTCTTTTCTTGTTTGAATTTATAAGTTTCTATGAGATCCTCTCTCACTCTTCCAAACTCCAACTTAGCTTCTCCTCATGTAATAGGCCTGCCATCCCCAGAATCAGTAAAGTACAAGTCAGGAGTGCGATGGAATACTCTCCACTTGTTTGGATGAGTGCAGCTCCAACAACACTCAAGAAGCTCGACACCATCCAGAATAAAGCAACTGGCCTGATTGTACCCCTTACTCAAACATTCACTTCCTCCACCACAATAGACAGTAGCAGCAATGTGTACCATCTACAAGATGCACTGCTGCAACTTGCCAAGGCTTTTTCCACATCTGTGACCTCTAGGCTGCATCTAGGAACACCACCACCTAAAGTTTTCCTCCAAGTCACTCACCATCCTGATTAGGAACAATACTGTTACTGTTGTTGGCACAAAATCCTGGAGCCCCCTTCTTAAAGCACTGTGGGTGTGCCTACATGACAGGGACTGCAACAGTTCAAGCAGGTGACTCACCAACAGCTTAGCAAGTGCAATTAGAGATGGGCAATAAATGCTGGCCAAACTAGCAATGCCCATTAGTGGGACTCCTCAATCTCACATTCAGTGGGTGATCATTGTGTCCTAGGAGCCAGTCACTAACTCTACTTCAATATGTGAAGATCTCAGGGAGGTTTGATTAGCACAAGTTGAAAGTTCCATGGCAGCTCAGTGAAACTGCTCTTGCAGTCCCTGGAAGGAGGAACTGATGAAGTAGGTAAAAGCAGTAGTGTCTTTGAAGGTAGCTGGAAATGCATGGCTGCTTGGTCCACTTGACAGGAAAGCTTACAATTACAAGCTAGTGCATAAGGAGGCCATTCATCCCATTGAGTCTGCATCAACCATAATCCCATCCAGGCCCTATTCCCGTAACCGCTCATATTTACCATGCTGACATGACACGATCAATTTGTGAAGATGTCGGCTGTGGACTGGGGTAAACACAAAACACCAGGTTAATGTCCAACAAGTTTATTTTATAGTAAACCCACTAACTCTTGTGGTTTGCCCCTTCATCAGGGGCAAAGAAGCTTTGGCTTGTGGATCCAGAATTGGCTTGCCTGCAGAAGGCAGAGAATGGTTGTAGATGGGTCTTTTTCTGCGTGGTGGTCGGTCACCAGCGGAGTGCCCCAGGGGTCTATTCCAGGACCCTTGCTGTTTGTCATTTTCATAAATGAACTGGATGAGGAAGTGGAGGGATGGGTTAGTAAGTTCGCCGATGATACGAGGTTGGTGGTGTTGTGGGTAGTCTGGAGGGATGTCAGAAGTTGCAGCAAGACATAGATAGGATGCAAGACTGGGCGGAGAAGTAGCAGATGGACTTCAATGCAGATAAATGTGTAGTGGTCCATTTTGGCAGGACCAATGGGATGAAGGAGTACAATATCAAGGGTAGGAGTCTTAGCAGTGTTGAGGAGCAAAAGGATCTTAGAGTCCGGGTCCATGGGACTCTTAAATCAACCTCGCAGTGGAGGATGTGGTCAAGAAGGCATATGGTATACTGGCCTTCATTAATTGAGGGATTGAGTTTAGGAGTCGGGAGGTAATGCTGCAACTTTATAAGACCCTTGTCAGACCCCACCTGGAATACTGTGCATGGTTCTGGTCGCCTCACTACAGGAAGAATGTGGAAGCTATTGAGAGGGTGCAGAGGAGATTTACAAGGATGTTGCCTGGATTGGGAGGCATGCCCTATGGTCTCTTCTCCCTGGAGAGACAAAAGTTGAGAAGCGACCTGATAGAGGTTTATAAAATGTTGAGAGGAATAGATAGGGTGGATTCTTGAAGGCTATTTCCCAGAGTTGAAATGATTGCTATGAGGGGACACAGGTTTAAGGCGCTGGAAAGCAAGTAAGAGGAGATGTTAGAGGTAAGTTTTTCACTCAGAGGGTGGTGAGTGAGCGGTAGAGGCAAACTTGCTGGGGTCTTTTAAAAGACTTCTGGATGAGTACATGGGATTTAATGGGATTGGGAGTTACAAATGGTTCTGTGGCCTGGTAGGTATAGATATGATCGGCGCAACTTGTGGGCTGAAGTGTTTGTGCTGTAGTGTTCTATGTTCTATGTCAGGTGACTGCAGAGTTCTGGTCACAAACAGAGCATGAAAAGACACACACAGTTTACAAATTCCACACAGACAGTGGTGCGAGGCTGGAATCGAAGCTGGTGTCCCTAGCACTAAGACCCTGCTAACTGAGACAGCAGTGCTAACCACTGTGCCACTTGGTCCACTTCTTCCAAATGGTTGCGAACGATGCTGATGCTGCTGCATCACGTCCCAGGAAGCTTCAACACTCCCTGTAGACACAGTGTCTGGAGCCTGAGCTCCTGCTCGTGAGACATTTATATTCATCTTCTGTCCCCTGTGGAGTGGTGAGTGGGTAGGAAAAAGACTGATGCTCGTTCTCCTTATTTGATTCCTCAAAAATGAGACCCAAAGTAAAGCAGCTGTCATGCTGATTTAAGTGCTGAAAGCCTGAAATAAAAACAGAAAATGCTAGATAAATTGAGCAGGTCTGGCAGCATATGTGGAGAGTTAACAGTTGTTAAATGGACTCGAAACATTAGCTATGTTTCTCTCTCTGCAGATGCTGCCAGATGCTGCTGAGCTTATCCAGCATTTTCTGTTTCATTTTTGATTTCCAGTGTCTTTTAATTTAAAGGCAAAGCGTGAATCAGACCATTAACTTCAAAGTAGCTGAAATCATCTCTAAAGCAATAAAAGTACATTCTCAGCTCAGGTCCCGAGATTATTGTTGTATTCTACAGCACATCAGAAACCTGTGCCCACGCAGTTACAACAGCTAATAATGGCTATATGTGCAACTCATCACTCCAGTTGGGTAGGCTAGTAGGGGAAGCGATGGGTGGTACCCCATGTATAACCAATTGAGGCTAAAGGTGAAGACTCTCGGGTTGCTGACAGCTTCCTAATAATTCCTAATTTTGTCTTTTTTAAGTCAAGCGTCTGCTTCTAAACCCAATCAATGTTTCAGATTTAACATCTGCACTCATCACCTCCAACCCTGTACAATCAGCTTTTGTATGATACCCATTTCTATATCTCCACCACCACTCAGTACACCACTCAGTACATAGGGCAGCACGGTGGCCCAGTGATTAGCACTGTTGCCACACAGCACAGGGATCCAGGTTCAATTCTTGGCTTGGGTCTCTGTCTATGTGGAGTTGCACATTCTCTCTGTATCTGCGTGGGTTTCCTTCAGGTGCTTTGGCTTCCTCCCAAAGTCCAAAAAATGCACTGGTTATGTGCATAGGTTGTGCTAAATTCTTTTTCAGTGTACCCAAACAGGCACTGGAGTGTGGCAATTAGGCGATTTTTATCATTACTTCATTGAAATAATGTAAGCCTACTTGTGACACTAATAAATAAACTTTTTTAAATAGGAGTAGATTTCCAACTTCACTACCTTGTCAACAACACTGCTAGAGTATATCCATTATAGATTCCCTATCAGCTTGTCTGATTCTTATTCATAACTGACATGTTGCAGTGTTTCAAAGAGAAGTGGCCAGACAATGAGATGAGATGACTGTTAAGCGTTACAGAACATGTGATGGTTTCTAGCTTCCTAACATTTATCACAACTCTTGGGAGAAGCCGTTTGACAACACAGAGGGAGTGGAAGTGTCCAGAGAGGAGTTGGAAAATGCGGCTTGGGTATCATCAGTGTACATGTTTAAACTGAGCCTATGATAAGAAGGAAATAGTAACACAATGCAGTGACCATCACAGAGGACACCATTTCAGTCCTGTGGCAGGTGCAGAAATGCATTTGTCAGAAAGATAGGCAGATATGGGTGACATGGTGGCAAAGTGCTTAGCACTGCTACTCACAGCACCAGAGACCTAGATTCAATTCCAGCCTGAGGTTACTATCTGCGTGGAGTTTCCACGTTTCCTCTTCTATGTTCTATTAGGTACAGAGGAGATGTCAGGAGTAAGTTTTTCACTCAGAGGGTGGTGGGTGCATGGAATTGGCTGCTGACGGTGGTGGTGGAGGCAAATTTGATAGGGTCTTTTAAGAGACTTATGGATGAGTACATGGGATTTAGTAGGATTGAGGGTTATAGGTAAGCCTAGTAGGTAGAGATATGATCGGCATAACTTGTGGGCCGAAGGGCCTGTTTGTGCTGTAGTTGTTCTATGTTCTCCTTGCATCTGCGTGTGTTTCCTCCCACAGTCCAGAGATGTGCGGGTTAGGTTAATTGGCCATGTTAAATTGCCATTCTGTGTCAGGGGGATTAATAGAGTAAATATGTGGGGTTACAAGGAGAGGCCCTGGGCTGAATTGTTATAAGTCTAGGCTCGATGGTCCAAATGGTCTTCTTTTGCACTGTGGTGATTCTATATTTGCAAGGCCATAACCCATTCATTAATATGGAAAAAAAAACCTGTAAAATAAAGTGATGAGCATACAAAGCTATGCACAAGCATTCCAACAGAGTTGATTTGTTAAATACCCTGTTTGCAATTTTTTTGACATTGATCCATGAATAATTGCCAACATACAAGACAATATCTAATGGTTTAGAAATATGCTACGGAGCTGTGCAATCATCACATAAAATTGTATATGAACTTCTTTAGATTGAAATAAGAATTATCAATCTGAAAGACTTTTAATTATAAAATGATATTTCTCTTTACAGGTTTACGCTGGCTTCAAGCCTTCACAGTGATTGGATGCTCATACTGTTCTTTGCTCACACCCATCTGACCATAACTGTCACTCTGGGCTTGCTTCTGATCCCTAAGGTACTGTCAGTGTTACTCAACCTCTGCCACCGAAACACCTTTCAAATACAATATTTATTATCATGTGGTTTAGACCGATGACAGATTACTTGCTTCATAAATCATGGTAATCAGATCAGAATCAGAGTAGTTAATACTTTCAGGTTGCTTGACTCAGACATGAGATAGCAGAATCTATTGGCACATCAATTCAAAATGTAAATTAGCAGCAGATATGTGTATGTCCGAACTGCAGCTTTGCAATTTTCACATTGTTCTTTGTGGCCTAATAATAGTTAGAGCAAAATAAAACAATTCAAAGCGATACTTTGAATACTGAGCTCTGCAGATCATAGAATCATAGAATCCCTACAGTGTAGGAGGAGGACATTCAGCTCATCAAGCCTGCACTGATAACAATCCCACCCAGGCCGTATCCTGCAAACCCACGTGCTGTCACCCAGCGTGGCATACTGGCACAGTGATTAGCACCACTGCCTCACAACTCCAGGGACCAGGGTTCAAAACCCAGATTACATCATGTCTGTGTGGAGTTTGCATGTTCTCCCTGTGTCTGTGTGGGTTTCCTTTGGATGTTCCAGTTTCCTCCCACAGTCCAAAAGATGTGCTGATCAGGTGTATTGGCCATGCAAAGTTCTTCCTTGGAGTATCTGAACAGGCACAGAAGTATGGCAACAAGGGGATTTTCACAGTAACTTCATTGCAATGTTAATGTAAGTCTACGTGTGACACAGATAAAATAAATAAAACAAATATTTAACTCCCCATATGGCCAATCAACGTAACCAGCACATATTTCAAACTGTGAGAGGAAACCAGAAGAAACCCAGGCAAGTACAGCCAGGACGTGCAAACTTCACACAGTCACCCGAGGCTGGAATTGAATCTGGGTCCCTGGTCTGTGAGGCAGCCATGCTAACCACTGTGTCACCATGCCACTGGAGTGATAAAGCACGTTTCCTAAAACTACCCAGGCAAATTATTGAAGATTCACGTGTTTCTGAAATCGTTTGTAGTGGGATAGAATTATATGCACATTTTCAGTAAACATCTACTAACGTATCCAAGGTATGGATAGACTGTATAAATGAAGCATTTCACTGCAGATCCGACCTCATAACCTTATGTTTCACCTTCAGTTTTATCCTGATTGATCTGGTTGTTTAGTGCCACTGTGAAACTCAATTTAGTGCCTGTAATAGGATTATTATGTTGTTTAATAAAAACAGAAAATTAATTCAACTTTATTAATTTCATCATTGCTGATGCAACTGGCTTCCAGGATAAAAGATAAAAGGCACAAACCATTCATTTCACTGACATCTTGATTCATTCTAATTTTGGGCCAAAATTTCCCCCCCAGTCAGGACATAGCGTTACAGCATGTTACAATGCAGAAGGAAGCCATTCGGCCCACTGAGTGTACACTGACTACATCCAGGCCCTATCCCCATTACTTCATACATTAACCTAGCTGGTCCTTCTGACCCTAAGGGTCAATTTAGCATGGACAATGCACCCAACCCGCACATCTTTTCACTGTAGGAGGAAACCAGAATACCCGGAGGAAACCCATGCAGACACAGGGAGAATATACAAACTCCACAATGACCCAAAGCTGGGAGTCGATGCCAAGTCCCTGGCACTGTAAGATGGCAGCGCTAACCACTGTGCCACCATGCCACAGAGACCTTAGGGTCGGGATAATTCTTGGCTCCACACACCCAGCTCAGGAGGAAGTTCTCTGGAACTTTGGATTGGTAGAGTGGGTGAAAATGGCAATCATGGCTGGCAATTCTGGAAATAATGTGAGAGCTGCCAGTTGTGGAGGCAGATTGGACAGGCAGCCTATTTCGGTACATCGGCACTTTGTCTGAAATTCTTAAAAAGCGAAGAAATGTAAAAGAACCCTCATACCATCTCATCCACTCGCACATACTCCTGATGCTTCATCATATCACCCCCCAACCATGGACCCACGTCTGTAACCCCTCCTCCAATCTATGCCCTCTTCCCATTCTTTATAGCCCCATGCCAATTTAGTGAAAAACAATCCCTCCGATCCACCACCCTTTGCCTATTCATATTCCTTTATGGAAACAATAATTTCATTCAAGTGCTTAAACCGTTATAAAAATAAATATTGGATGTCATAATCTCACTTCGTAGCTGTCAATCAAACTGAAATGACAGCATCTACTATGATAAGGAAGGTTATGAAATCAGTCATGCAGCACTAATCCAGTAATGATAACCCTCAAGCATATGTTCATGCTGAGGACAGCATGAAGGTAGTGATCTTTTAGGGGGGCCTTGACAAATACATGGATAGGATGGGAATAGAGGGATATGGTCCCTGGAAGGGTAGGGGATTTTAGTAAAGTCGGGCAGCATGGTTGATGCAGGCTTGGAGGGCTGAAGGGCCTGTTTCTGTGCTGTAATTTTCTTTGTTCTTTCATGTCCTGCAATTGATGCATGGGATTTCAGATATTTCCACGTTTACATTTCACAAAAGCTAGCAGGCAGGGAAAGGCCAGCTCAAGGAACATGGTGGTGGTTATACCTTTTAAAAAGATAAACCAGAAGAAGCTTGCTATCCACATTGGGTTGGCTTCACCATTAAAAATAAATCAGTTGGCCATCTTAGAGACTCGCCTTGCAAGGTAAACAAACACTTTATGACTCTTCAACTCACCCTAGTCTAGGACCAGTGTGCTACAGTCCTCAACATATACACCCCAACAGTGAACCTACAGAAGAGTAGTCCAAAGAGGAGCTTTGCTCTAACCTCAAACAATCCTTTGCCCAGAGTTCCAATGCATGACAAGCTCATCCTCCTTGATGATTTGACGCCAGATTGGAAAGGACATAGATCTCTGGGGAGGTATAATTGGCTGAGAGAGGTAGAGAACACCAGTGGTGCCCTACTCATGATAAAATGACTGGCCTTGTCAATACCAACAACTTATTCTGTCAGAGACATGGATATAAGGTGTCACACTAACCCCCTTGCTGCAAGCACTGGCATCTGCTCAGCCAAATCATTGTCCAAGCAAGGGACTTCAAGGGCATGTGTTATCACCTGCACCATGCCAAGAGCCTGTTACTGCTGGAGGGATGGAGCACCATCTAATCTGTGATCAACATCAACATAGTGACAGAAAACTGGAAAATCAACCCTGAGGCACTCAATGACTCTGGCGTGGGAATCCTTTCATCCAGCACCTCGCTACCAACCTGCAACCCCAGTCTACATCACTGAGGGCTCCATTGCAAATACCACAGGAGTCAGAATCATAGAATCATACGGTGCAGGAAAGGCCCTTCAGTCCATCAAATCTGCACCGACACATGAAACACCAGACCTCTTGTCCCATAGCTTCTTGCTACTTACTCAATGGTAATACATGAAACCGGTCACTCATTACAGTGCAGATCCAGACAGAAACAAGTGAGTCAACCCCATTCAAACATCAAATCCTCAAATCACTATTTTACTTGTGTAGGCAGTGCCGTGCTTGACCTACACACCTAGGTAACACTTGGATAGTGGGACAGCATACATTATGTAAACATCATAGTATGAGTGCTAACCTTGAGGGGATTCTTCACTGTACTACATCCTGGCACAGTGGAGAAACAGCAGGTCGATACTCAAATAAATCTCTTTCGAAAGCCTTCTTCAGTTTTTCTTGTCTATTTCCCCATGTGCTGATTTGTTCCAATTTTTTCAATTAGTAGAAAACATCAGCTTTGTGAAGAATTTGAAAGTTTTAACCAGCACTGCTGAGCTTTCTGACTATTGGGAAAACTTTAGCAAATCACTGGAGGAGACAGATTGCTGAAATGTTTTAGATAATCAAGAAGTAAATTTGGAACTTGTGCTCTATTTAGCTCCACATCTGCATATTGAACTGAGTACATGATCAGGGCCTAGAAACACAGGATCCTGCAGGTAGATCACTCAGTTCTCTCATGGTCTTCATTTTAAAATAATTGGTGTAGAACTATTTGTAAATAGCAGTGAAGGTCCCAGGGACCAAGATTCTGGCTCATCATATCATTGAGTGAGATATGAACAATGCCAGAGCAAAAATAAAAAGATGCAAGTACCCAACTTGGACCCAACAGGACTAATTTGGTAGAATTCTTTGGGAACATTACATGTGCAGTGAACAACTGGGAATCTGTGGAAGTGGTGTATCTGGATTTCCAGAAGGCATTTGTTAAGGTGCTGCACCAAAAACTGCTACATAAGTTAAAGGTGCACAGTGTTACGGGTAATGTATTAGCATGGATAGAGGATTGGTTAACTAACAGAAAGCAAAGAGTGGGGGTAAATGAGTGATTTTCTGGCTGACGATCAGTGATTAATAGTGTGCCCCAGGGCTTAGTATTGGGATTGCAATTGTTTACAATTTACATTGATGATTTGGAGTTGGGGACCAACTGTAGCGTCAAAATTTGCAGATGGCACTAAGATGGGTGGAAGAGCAAAGTGTGCAGAGGATGCTGAAAGTCTGCAAAGGATATAGATAATATAAGTGATTCGGCGAGGGTCTGACAGATGGAGTTAAATGTTGGTAAATGTGAGATCATCCATTCTGGTAGGAATAACAGCAAAATGGACTATTATTTAAATAGTAAAAAATTGTAGAGGGATCTGGGAGTCATTGTGCAAGAATCACAAGTAGTTGGTTTGCAGGTGCAGTAGATAATTAAGAAGGCAAATGGAATTTTGTCCTTCAGTGCTAAAGGGATGGAGTTTAAAAACAGCGAGGTTATGTTACAGCTGTATAAGGTGCTGATGAGGCCACACCTGGAATATTGTGGACAGTTTTAGTCTCCTTACTTAAGAAAGGATATACTGGCACTGGAAGGAGTGCAGAGGAGATTCACTAGGTTGATTCCGGAGTTGAGCAAGTTTGCTTATGAGAAGAGACTGAGTAGGCTGGGGCTATATCCGTTGGAATTCAAAAGAATGAGGGGAGATTTTATAGAAACATATAAGATATTGAGGGAAATAGATAAGATAGAAGCAGGGAAGTTGTTTCTACTGGTGGTGAAACTAATACTGGGGGGGCATAGCCTCAAAATAACGGGGAGCAGATTTAGGACTGATTTGAGGAGAAACTTCTTCAGACAAAGGATTGTGAATCTGTGGAATTCCCTGTCCAGTGAAGCAGTTGAGGCTATCTCATTGAATGTTTTTAAGGCAAGGATAGATACATTTTTGAACAGTAAAGGAATTAAGTGTTACGGTGAGTGGACAGGTTAGTGGAGCTGAGTCCACAAAAAGATCAGCCATGATCTTATTGAATGTCGGAGCAGATTCAAGGAGCCAGATGGCCTGCTCCTGCTTCTAGTTCTTACATTTTTACATTCTAACTGTCACATCCATGGAAACAAGGTCATGTGACCAAGCAGCCTAAGAAGCTGGATTGAAGCTTCAGTCTGTGCGGAGGCTTGGCTTTGAATCACACCACTGCCACAATTGATTTGAGTTAGGGCAGCATGGTACCACAGTGATTAGTATTTCTGTCTCACACCTCCAGGATCCTGGGTCTGATTCCTGGCTTGGGTCACTGTCTGTGTGGAGTCTGCAAGTTTTCCCCATGTTCACATGGGTTTCCTTCAGGTGCTCCGGTTTCCTCCCACACTCCTAAGATGTGTGGGTTAGGCACTTTGGCCATGCTAAATGTCCCTTAATGTCCCAGGACATGTAGGTTAGAGGAATTAATGGAGTAATTATGTGGGATAGGGCCTAGATGGGATTGTTATCAGTGCAGACTTGATCAGTGCTTCCTGCACTGTAAGCTTTCTTTGATTCAGTATGAACATCTGGAAGCAGCTTTTCAGATGTCGGGACAGAACAGGAGATTTGGAGAATTCAGCCTCATTAGAATCTTCAAAGTCTGCTGGATAGGAAATTGGTTATAAGCAATTCATCTTTTTTAGACTGCATGAATGTGAGCATGGTGGTGCACGAGTCACTGTTGGGACATTTTGCCCTTACATAAAACATTATAATCTGGACTTGGGTTTAGAGGCACAGTGTTAAATATTGCAAATGACACTGAAATAAAGAGAATGATTGAAGAGAATTTTGGGTGACACAGTGGCACAGTGGCTAGTACTGCGACCTCACAGCGTCAGGGATCCGGCTTCAATTCCGGCCTCAGGTGACTGTCAGTATGGAATTTGCACATTCCCCCCATGTCTTGTTGGTTTCCTCCGGATGCTCCAGCTTTTTCTCAGTTGCCAAAGATGTGCGGGTTAGGTTGACTGGCCATTCTCCATTAGTGTCAGGAGCACTAACTGGATAAATACGTGGGGTTATCGGGCTCGGGCCTGTGTGAAATTGTTATTCGTGCAGACTCGATGGTCCAAATAACTTCCTTCTGTACTGTAGGAATTCTATGATCTATGATTTTTCTATGAGTAATTGTGAAGGTTACATGCAGCTTCAAGAGCATATGGATACTTTAGTGTAGGCAGGGAGAAGTGGTTTAGTGGTAATATCACTGGACTACGAATCCAGAGACCTGGCCAATGTCCTGAAGACACATGTTCAAATACCCTGTGGCAGCTGGTGGAATTTGAATTCAATTAATAAAAAATCTGGAATATAAAACTAGTTTCAGTAATGGTGCCCATGAAACTATCTTTTTGTTTAGTTGTAAAAACCCACCTGGTTTACTGAAGTCCAGGAGGGAAAGCAATCTGTTATCACTCCCTGGTGTGTGACTCTAAATCCACGGCAATGTATTTAACTCTTAAGTGCCCTCTCAAACAAGCTATACAATTCATGGGCAATTGAGGATGGGCAATAAATGCTGGCCTTTCCAGCAACACCCAGATCCCATGAAAGCTTAGAAAAAAGCTTTGGATGGAATTTAATGCAGAGAAATGTGAAGTGATACCAAGTTATAAGAATATGAATCTCATTTCTTTGTGATATAGAGATGCTGGTGTTGGACTGGGGTAGGCACAGTAAAAAGTCTCACAACACCAGGTTAAGTTCAACAGGTTTATTTCTCTGTGGAATGGTTAAGGTTAATATATATGAATTTAAAGAGAAACTGGTTAAATAGGGGATGGGAGGTGTGGAGGAGAGATGGAAGATTATGCTAATAGGGCAGATGAATTAAAATTGTGGAGACTGATATGGGGTATAAATATTGGCACATGGTCTGTTTCTGTGCTGTAAAATTCTATGTAATTCTATAAAAGTTTAAAGCTTGTAAACATTGCTATTAAAAATGTCCCGTCTGCATGGCAGTTTACACATGATTGAGTGAAGATGCAAAGCAAATGTTTCTGGATGCAGAAAGGACGCATTAAAGTCCCTTTCAGGATGCTGCTCCTTTGCTCAGCCTCTTGTAGCTACACTTGCAAAGCTGCATCAAGAAATGAAGCTTTATCTTCCACATACCCCTGCCATTCCCAGCTTTCTACACAGCCAGATTGACACAGTCCCTTCAAACAGCAGCAGCTGCTGCAGACACACACATAATCCCACATCGCAATGGCAACCTGTTCTCGACAACAACCCCACTCTGGCCTGGGAGCATCTTGTGCATAATTAATCAGGTCAACATCACTCAGTCCAGCAAGGTCAGTCAAACACAATCGCAGCTAGCACAGGTTTCCAAATAGTCCGACTGCTACAGTGCAGGCAACGCAAAAATCTATTTTTATGTCTTTTTTTTGCAGTGGTATTTTCATATCATGCATTTTAATGAAGTGCACTTTTCTGTGTGTGAATGGCTGGCTTTGTAATTGGCTCATGGCATAATGAGGCAAACTCCTGGAGCTTGACTTTCAGACATGTATGAAATTATGCATGAGGTTATGAAGCCAACATCTGCTGCATTACAGGCCTGGGCCTCTCAATGGTCTGTCAAATCACATGGGTACACTCATCACATGATCTTCAGACCGGTGCTGTGGCTTTTTGTAGCTTTTTCAAATTAAAACATGGAAAAGCTTAACCTGTGTTTGCAACCCATTGAAGCACGGCTGTTTTGCATTATCTGTGTATAACCTGTGCACAACTCGTCTTAATTTGTCAGAATGGAAAAATATATTTTAAATACTGTATATGCTGTAGCAGGGCTCATTCATTGATAATATTTTAGTTTATTGGTAATAATTAAATGGAAGAGGACAGCCCTTAATGAGACTTATCAGCTCTTGTAATATGTATGTGTCGAGTTTAGGTGTATTCCTATCACATGTTTTGCTGTATCGAGGTCAGATAGAGTTCAAGGCATAATTGTAGCGAAGCTAAAAGCCATTACGTAAAGTACAAGAGAGCAAGTTACTTTTCATTTGATTTGCAGGACAGGCTCTGCTATCACTAATTCAAGGATGCCCAATCCTGCATGCAGCCATTATTTACTTAGATTATAGAAACAGTGATTACAAAAGAGGGGAGTTAGAACTTGCAGGAATGAGCAGATTTGGGAGCGCAGCGGGAAGGCAGGAGGAGTCACCAGGTAGCCAGCCACAACCCACTGATTATAATCCACCAATTTCACTGCTGTGCATTGTCCTCCATTAGCTTGATTCCAACAGGAAAGGCAGGTATCCTCTCTTCCAGAGACAGGGACACCACAAGTAAATCATATCATTACAACAAAAGTTATCCCCAAAATTGTAAAATTACTAGCGAATGGCCATTCCTCGAAGATGAATTTTTTTATTCAAGTTGGACATGAGCCACGCCTATCTTCAGCTTGAATTGGACGAGTCCTCCTAGAAATATGTGACAGTCAACATATTTTATGAGCATACCCACTTTTTAAGGTCTAGTCAGTGTGTGCCATTTTCCAAAGAGTCATGGAGAACATCCTCCAAGGGCCACTCAAGTTCATAGTATCTTTAGATGGCATCTTTGCCATTGGGTTATCAGAGTAGAAATATTTGGCCAACTTAGAAGAAGTCTTGTAGAGATTTTCCAGAGCAGGAATTTGCTTGCAGTGTTTCCATGTGGCTGAAGTAAACTATTTAGGTTACTGAGTAGATGATAAAGGATTATATCCAGTGGACGATAAGATAAAGGCCATCAAGGAAGCACCAACTCTAAAAAATATGGAGCTGAAATCTTTGGGGTTAGTAAACTATTCCAGAAAGTTTATCCCAAACTGTACAAGGGACTGAGACCACATCTGGAGCACTCTGAATTTTAGTCCCCTTATTTAAGGAAAGATATTATTTTATTGGAAACAGTTCAGAGAAAGTTCACTAGACTGATCCCTGGTGTAGAGGGATTGTCTTATGAGGAAAAGGTTGGGACTCATTAGAATTTAGAAAAATGGGAGGTGATCTATAGGATTCTTAAGGGGTTTGACCGGGTAAAGGCTGAGAGGATGTTTCCACTCATAGGAGATCAGGGACCAGAGGACTAGTCTCAGAATCAAGGGGCACCAATTTACAACTGAGATGAGAGGAAATTTCTTCTCTCAGAGGGTTGTGAGTCTTTGGAACTCCTTGCCACTGAGAGCTGTGGGGGCAGAGTCCTTGTATATATTTAAGGGTGAGATAGATTGTTTTTTTATCAGTTGGTGGAGGTGCTGGGAGAGACCCAGACACGAGGTGGGAGGGAGATTATAATGGCCATAAAGGCCATGGGGGATCGTTCTTAGATCTCCCCATTCATGGAATAGAGCTTCCTTAGAGCCCAATAAGAAGTGTACAGTGGAGACTTTTATTTAAACCTGTTAGTTCACCTGGTCCATTATTTTAGATCACTAAGCATCGACCTCCCTATATAATATAATAAAATGTATAATAAAGGCTGCTTGGTGACAGGAAACTGACAACCAGCTGAATTTTCAGGCCTATTTATTTAGTCCATGGAATGAAACTCTGCAGAAATCTCAATAAAGCTTTACTTGTAACGCCAACTAGGGACACAGATCAGGGAGGTGAAGCATGAAGGAGCAACAGCACCATCTAGAGTTCATAGGACTGAAAGGTAAATGAAAATATTCAGAGTGATATCCAGGTATTACCCCCCAGTATGGCACAATCATAAAAGCAAAATACTCTGGATACTGGAATCTGAAGGAAAAACAGGAAGTGCTGGAAAATTTCAGCAGATCCAACAGTATCTATGGAGGGAGAAGTCCATTTTTTCACTCTGACAAAAGATCATTTAGACTCGGAAGTGAGATTACAACCGATGTTCAAGTCTAAATCAGACTTGACCAGAGCGAAGGCATGGATCTTTGTCATTTCTCTCTTCACAGATGCTGTCAGACCTGCTGAGATTTTCCAGCATTTTCTGTTTTACATAGGAAGTATCTGTGACAAAAAGCAGGCACACTGAATTTGAGCCCTTTGTTGAATACTGACAGTTTCTTGGTAGAATGCCCTGTACTAGTTTAAAGATTAGGTCAATGAAGTAACGGGCTGCTTAGCATACTGCTACATACAGTTAAAACTCAAGAATGAGGATACTGAGGTCTGGGTTTCTGCCAGGAAATAAAGGCAGGTTAGAAGGAGGGCAAATAGCAGATTCGCACTCCAGTGCATGTCAGTTGCCTGATGTATTGATGCCTCTGTACAATCTCTCTAGACATAATCCCACTACCTAGTAACAATGGGATGCTTAAGTTGGCGACATTTGAGAGTTGATTTGAGGCAGTGGACACGATCTCTTCACACCTGCGGGATGTTCTAGTCCTGCTGATGGCATACCTTCACCCCATGGTCTGAATGAATGTAAAGTAACAGTTCTGGTCATAAGCCAACGGGCTGGGTCTGAACTCCCAGCAAGATGGCAGTTTAGGGATGCTTGGGCCAGGGGAGGCCCAAAGATTCCTTCTGGGGGCTGAAGAAGTAATCCTGCCCCCCTTTAACATCCCAAATAATCCTTCAAGGTTCCTCTGGTGTGTTGACGTAGTTCAGGCCTCCCATGGGTCTTCATTAAAATCACATCGCGGCACTCAAAAACCTCATCAGACTGCAACTTTCAGATTTAAATTAGACCCATGTGTGGGAGGGTGAAGCAACAAAACACTTTTCACAGGCAAACTGTAAGATTGCAACACAACCCTCCTCCTATTGTCTTTGAAATACAGTTAGATATTTATGAGGGGTTGTGGGAGGCAGGAAAAGATCCAAAATAATTTTTAACAAATATGAGCCAGAATTTAACACCTCCCTCATCCCAGGGAGATTCCAATGAATAGAAAGGGGGCAGGGTAAGGTGGTGGTTGCGCAAAGCGTAAAATTATATGGACACGATTCCACCGCCCTGACCCAGAGGTAATTTCACAATAGAGCAGATAGGGCATCAGACATGTTCTAATTAATGCCCTTTAGTGGCCACTTGTGGGTGTTTTCCCACCTGGCGTGAATATTTAGGCTGACAAGTGTGAGTTGGATCAGAGTGCTGAATCAAAAAAATGAACGTTCTCGATCTCGGTCAGGAAGTAAAAGTGTGGGCACTTCATATTGAAAGTTCTTCAGATTTGGGGCACCTTCCCATCAGGAATGTGGGAGTCTTGGTGCCATGCCCACGCCCTACACCAAGTTCAGGCCCCTCGTCCTGGGACCCCTGATGCTTATTTGAATTATGAGCCGGGGGTTTAGGCTCAGGCACTGCGCTATAGTACCTCTTCTGGCCACAGCAGCACCAACCTGATTGGCTGTCCACGGTGGGCTTCCATTTAAGGGTAGACAGAAGTCCCACCTGCTGCCAACAAAGACTCATTTGAGCGTTAAATGCTTGAGAGGCATGGCCGCTAATTCACAGGATGACAGGTGCCAAGCACTCAGCCTGAAAATTCAGGCCGAGGATTCAGTAGTTAAATTAAGTTCTGCTGAGGCCAACATTTAAGCAATTGGCTGAAGTTGCCTCTGAAATAGGGCTGTCTAGTGACAGAAAAATGAAGGGGAGGCCCATTGTTGCACAAGACCTGCACTGTAGGAAGCCTTGTCCACTACATCACATGTTTATCATGGCAAGAACACAAAGTCTAGCAACCCACTTGATTTCTCTTTCCTCCTGTATTGGGCGGCACATTAGCACAGTGATTAGCACTATGGCTTCACAGTGCCAGGGACCCGAGTTCAGTTCTGGCTTGGGTCGCTGTCTGTGTGGAGTTTGCATGTTCTCCCTGTGCTTGCTTACATTTTCTTTGGGTGCTCCAGTTTCCTCCCACATTCCGAAAGACGTGCTGATTAGGTGCATTGACCTGAACAGGCGCGAGGTTGTAGTGACTAAGGGAATTTCACAGTAACTTCATTGCAGTGCTAATATAAGCCTTACTTGTGACTAATAAATCAACTTCACTTTGATGCTGCCACCCTCTGTAACTAATAAGAGAGGAGTAGTGAAAATTCCTGGCCGAGTGCCAGTAAATTTTCTGATGCTGAATCCCCTTCCAGTGAGAGATTGCCGAGGGGCAACGAATATCTCTCCCTCTCCTCTGGCTCAACAGCACCCCTTTTCTTTTAGATCTTTGACCAAGCTTCATCACTCTGTGTTTTGTCCACCCACCTTATAAGAACTCTTTTAGTTTCTGATACTATCCTTTGATAGTGGCACTTTCTAGCTTTTTGCTGGCCAGCCAATGTCCAACAAATGAATAAAAAATTTCATAATTTGTAAATAAATTATACAGTTGGGGGATGATTTTCCCAACCAAATGAATGCTACCTTAATTGAGCCTCATCCACGTGTTCTCCAAATGTCTGCATGGAAGGGTTTCCTCCGTGTGCTTCAGTTTCTTCCAACAGTCCAAAGATGTATGGGTTAGATGGATTGGCCGCGTTAAATTGTCACTGGGTGTCAGGGGATTAGCTAGGGTAAATGCATTGCATTAAGGGGATAGGGCCTGGATGGGAGTATGGTCAGTATAAAATCAATAGGCTGAATGGTCTCTATCTATACTGTCGCGATTCTATGAGGAGTGGAAATGTAGATATTGCTGGCCCTTAGGCCAAGATTTCCGATCCACAATGGCGAACATCCCTGAATTTTCAAGCATCACCACCAGCTGAACAAGGCTGTGTGGCCAGAGCACAGACAACATTTGGTTGATAACATTCAAATGTCCTTCTGGCCCGTGAACTCAGCAAGGGGTGCTTCACAAGGAGCTACTACCCCAAGATAGAGAGAAGACAGTTCGATTTGCAGCTTTCAGGATCAATCAACAGATAAGGAGAGACAGAAAGGTTGAACCCTCTCTCAACAACTTTCCACATCTTAATCAGATATATTGCACATTTTTTGGTTTTATGACTAACCAAAAAACAAAGAATGAGGTCTAAAGTTATGTGTGAAATCTCTGTTGAGAAGGTGAATGAGCAACTCCTTAAGATAGAGTTAGACAGGGTTAAAGGAGAAGACAACTTGAAACATAATGTTTCACCCGCTGACTAGGGTAACATGACGCTTGTATTCATTTTTTTGCTCGAAGGTGTGAAGGTAGAAAGCTGACTGAAACCATAAATCATTGACAATCATAAAATAAAGCAATTTGTTGATTTATATTTGGCAAGCACATTAATCAGTCTTCTTTTTGCAGGGTTGGAGAAGACTGCATATGAGGTTATAGCTTTCAGTATTATAGAAGATACTTTACTGACGTGGTTTCTCCATTGTGCAAGCATATGATTAGTTACTGAGCAGTAAAGGGAGGTTCCTTGAGCATCAGTGACGCAGAATAAAGTTGTGGACAAAACTTACATTAATCCCGAGGGAATATCAAGAGTGCAAATGATATTTGTAACAACCGCCTTTGAGATGAGAAGGCGTTTTCCTGTATCTTGTTCAAGATTTCAAAAGAGGGATTCAAAGATTCAAGTTTTGGATTATCATAGAATTTCTGCAGTGCAGAAGGAGGACATTCACAGCTCTTTGAGCCTACACTGACAACAATCCTACCTAGGCCCTATTCTTGTAACCCTCATGCATTTATCCTGTTAATCCCCTAACACTAAAACAATTTACCATGGCCAGTCAACCTAACCCATGCATCTTTGGAGTGTGGGAGGAAATCTTGAGCTTTATGAGAAGTTAATAGTTGTTGCAGTTTAGAAAAAAAGCAAAAAGGGCAATTTTAACTCGAAGCAGGATTGCTGAATGGGAGGCCCAAAGCAGGCAGTGTATCCAGAAGGAGAGGACAGAGTGAAACCTGACTGGTTTTCACTGTCAGCCTTCACTTTAAAATTTGACATCTGTCACCTACTTGCATGAAGCTGGCAGGAATGATGTCAAGGCTGGTGGGTGGGTGCAGGACAACTCCCTCTACTTAGAAGAATGTTGCCCAGCGTCGGCTACGTTCTGGAGTTAGGGTTGCCCAAACAATATGAGGAGAGGGACAGAGAGAGAAAGGAAGGAGGAGGAAGAGGCCAGTGGGGACTCAAAAAAATTCTTTCTGAGCCTCACAGATACACTGCTGTTCCATCTGTCTCTCAAGGAATCCTCTTGAAGCTTAATTCTAAAACATACCTTAAACTTTCCTGATTGCTGTGCTGATTCCCCAGTCAGTTTAGCCAATGCTCTAAACAAAGTAATATCACAGCGCTGGTGATATCTACCTATAGCAAGGGCTTCCATTGACTCAAAAGTTATAGCATCATAGAATCCTACAGTTCAGAAGGAGACCATTTGGTCTATCAAGTATGCACCAACCACAATCTCACCCAACCCTATCCCATAACCCTATGTATTTACCCTAGCTAGTTTCCCTGACACTAAGGGGGCAATTAGCATGGTCAATAAACATAATCTGCATACCTTTGAACTGTGGGAGGAAACCGGAGAAAACTCACACAGACACGGGAAGGAGGTGCAGATTCTGCACAAAGTGACCCAAAGGCAGAATTGAACCCCGGTCTCAGACACTGTGAGACAACAGCACTAACCACTGTGCCACTGTGTTGTCCCAGGTTGATTGGCAATGCTAAATTCCCCATAGTGTCCCAGGATGTGTAGGTTTGAGAGATTAGTGGGGTAAATGTGTGAAGTTGTGGGGATCGTGCCTAGGGTTGGATTGATGTTGGTGCAAACTCTATGTTCTATGTTCTAAACTCGATGGGCTGAATGGCCTCCTTCTGCACCGTAGCGATTATATGAAAGTTGGCAAAGAGAAAGTGGTAGCAGGTGGAAATGGAGCAAACTCAGGCCAGGATGTTGTTTCATCTGATTTGAATCCTTGAATTTTCAATGGGGGAGGGTTAAATTTCTTCCTTAAACGTATCTCAAGCAGCTTTTGTAATGAGGAGATATTGCACATTTGCAATTGGAGATAATAGTGAGGTCATGAATATTGACAAAGGGTGGATGAGGAAACTCTTGGAAGTTGGTGACTATTGGTTGACGTGACAAGAAACTGGAAAATAAAGATTGAAATATATTCACTTTTCCACTGCACTTGTTGCCGATGGATGTATTTGGTTATCTTCCCGCATGTGATGGCGCACAAGGCAGATTTTCATCTGTTTCCATAACTAGTTTATCCTGGAACAGGTCACTAGTCTGTCACCTGAAGCTTACTGTTCGAGGGGCATCATTCAGCATCAAGCATGGTTGACCAGGAGTCTCTCCCACTCTTATCAGTTGCCATTGGCACGTATCAGAAGAGTTTTGCAGGTTGACACTCAACCTTTTGGCTGTGTTATGAACACAGCTTCCTTGGCCATCAAGTCCTTGGTTAGGATTCACAGAATCATAGAACCATACAGGCTGGAAGGAGGCCATTCGGCCCATCAAGTCTGCACTGAATCCGACCTAGACCTATCCCCCCAACCCAGCTAGTCCCCCTGACACTTTATGGGCAATTTAGCATGACCGATTCACTGAACATGCTCATCTTTGGACTGTGGGAGGAAACCAGAGCACCCTGAGGAAACACACACAGACACGGGGAGAATATGCAAACTTCACACAGACAGTGACCCAAGACGGGGAATCTAACCTGGGTCCCTGGCAATATGAGGCAGCAGTGCTAACCACTATGCCATCATCCCAGAGCTTCTGATTTAGAGACACGGATACTGCTCGCTGCACCACAAGCCTGCCATTGGGGATAAATGAAGAACTATCAAATCGTACCTGAAATCATAAAAGGAAAAGAAGCATCTAATTTTTGACTGTCCAATAATGAATCTATTTCTAAAATCAGTGGCATTCCCCAAGTCTCCTGTTTGATGTCTAAAGGCATTAACTATCTAAATATACATCTTTGCTCATTCAAGGATCATGCAAGGATATGTAATGATTACAAATAAGCCATGGGCTCAAATCTTTATCAGCTTTAGAGCATTTGAAGCTGAAACTAAGTGGCCTGTAATTCAAATGTCATGATGTGGAGATGCCGGCATTGGACTGGTGTAAACACAGTAAGAATTCTCACAACACCAGATTAAAGGTTTATTTGTAGCAAACACCATTAGCTTTCGAAACCAGCTATTCCTTCGTCAGGTTGCTAGTGGCGTTTGCAACAAAGAAACCCGTTGGACTTTAACCTGGGTTGTGAGACTTCTTACAATTCAAATGTAGCAGAGTTGGTTGGTTGAAACAATCCTGTGTTGGAAAGACTCAAGTTTCTGTTTTCAGCCAAATAAGGTCCACATGTATTATTTTATTTTTCTTTTTTTCCAGTATCTTCAAGCAGGGATCAATCCCAGAGACGACATAGCAACAGAGGCTTATGAAGATGAACTAGACATGGGTAGATCGGGTTCATACTTGAATAGCAGTATCACCTCAGCATGGAGTGAGCACAGCCTTGATCCAGACGACATTCGGGTAAAAAAAAATTAACGTCTCCTGTTGCCAGGTTCAGCAATTAATTTTATTTCTTAATTGACTGTGAAAGAAAGATTTATTTCTCCCTGTAAACACCAAGCTACGCTCATACAAAAGCAAAATAATGTGCATGCTGCAAATCTGAAATATGAAAAAAGAACAATGTAAGAACATAAGAACTAGGAGCAGGAGTAGACCATCTTGCCCCTCAAGCTTGCTTTGCCATTCAATAAGATCATGGCAGATCTTTAACTGGGCTCAGCTCCACGTACCCGCCCACTCACCATTAATTCCTTTACTGTTCAAAAATCTATCTTTGCCATAAAAATATTCAATGAGGTAGCCTTAACTGCTTCACCGGGCAGGGAATTGTACAGACTGACCACCCTTTGGGTGAAGAAGTTCCTCTTCAACTCAATCCTAAATCTGCTTCTCTTTATTTTGAGGCTACACACCCTAGTTCTAGTTTCACCCGCCAGTGGAAACAAGCCCCCTATTTCTATCTTATCTAATCCCTTCATAATCTTACATGGTTCTATCAGACCTCCCCTCATTCTTCTGAATTCCAGTGAGTATGGGTTCCAGTCGATTCAGTCTCTCCTCGTAAGCCAACCTTCTCAACTCCGGAATCAAGCTAATGAATCTCCTCTGCACCCCCTCTAGTGCCAGTATATCCTTTTGCAAGTAAGGAGACCAAAACTGTAGTCCAGGTGCTGGAACTACTCAGCATCTTGCAGTATCTGGGAAGAGAGAGAAGGCCAAAATTCTTCCATCTCACCCATCACTCTGTCCATGAAAAACTTCCCACCACATCTCCCTTAAACTTTCCACCTTTCACCCTGAACCTTTGCCCCCTTGAATTGATGCTTCCATCCTGGGAAAAAAGTATCTGATTATCCAGCCTCTCTATATCTCTCATAATTTTGTAGACCTCAATCAGGGCTCTTTTCAGGCTGATTTTTCCAGTGAAAACAATCCTATTTTATTCAACGTCCCCTCACAGCCAACACCCTTGAGACCAGGGAACATCCTGGTGAAACATCTTCTGCCTGGAGAAAAGTCATATTGGGCTCAAAACGTTAACGCTGTTTTTCTCTCCACAGATGTGCCAGACCTGCTGATTTTTTCAAGCTTTTTTTAAATCCCAATTTCTAATATCTTCCATACTTGGCTTTTATTAGCATGGATTTTGTGGCTTAATTAACAATCATTATTTTCTTGGAAGCTGATGTATAATGTGACAAAAAGAGTCCTGTTGCAAATTGTACTCAGATGTAAGCATTTACTGTTTTCTCCTTGCAGGATGAGCTGAAGAAACTGTACGCACAACTGGAGATCTATAAAAGGAAAAAGATGACAGCTAATAATCCACACCTGCAGAAAAAGAGGAGCTCGAAGAAGGGTTTGGGACGATCGATCATGAGGCGCATCACTGAAATCCCAGAGACAGTGAGTAGGCAGTGCAGCAAAGAGGACAAGGAACATTCAGAGTTTTCTATAGCCAGGAACAGCATCAGTATTGCTAGGAGGAACCCATTTGATCCCACTGGCTCGAGCGTGAAAACAAAAGAAGACTTTATGAAAAATAAAGCGTTACTACTGCAAAAATCTCTCAGCAGTTATGACCACATGAGAGATCAAGGTGAAGATTCCAACATTTCCGCGACAGACAAAATGGAAGTTTCCAGCATGGAGGCTGGACTTATGGATCCACCAAAGTTAGCCAAAAAGGTGCACGAGAGGGCAGACAGCATCTCTGCCGAATCTGTTCCTCTGGTATGCAAATCCGCGAGTGCACATAACTTAAGTCTAGACAAAAAACCTTTGCATCCAAGAACATCCATGCTGCAGAAATCCCTCAGTGTCATTGCCAGTGCAAAGGAAAAGACTTTGGGAATGACCGGCAAAGCACAAAGCATGGATGAACATACCAAACATTATAAAGGACAGCAAAGAGGTAAAGATGCTAATAAAAGTCATCCCTCAGCAGAAAGCAATGACATGGAAGCATCCCAACCTAAAAACTCCTTGAGCCACACTTCGATTTCTGAGGAGGCAAGGAGAGCTCCAAAAGCTGGAATAATGAAGCAATATGTCAATAATCAACCTGTCATTAGCCCTGACACAGCAAACACTGGACCGAGCGATACATTTGACAAAGCTGAGGTCTGTCCATGGGAGTTACAGGATCAGTCACCTACTCCTTCAGAATCGAGAGTTCAAAAACATGTATCTATTGCACCGGTGGAATCACAAAATATCCAATGTTCGCATTCAAATGTGAAGGTTCAGAGCACCAACAAACACAAATCTGGGGAAAACATTGCTAAGCAAAAACAAGGCAACCTTGAGAAATCAGAAGTGTGCCCGTGGGATTTCGAGGAGGCACCATCAGCCCTGCCGGAAGATAAGAAAACTATCTCTCAGCTGCCTGAAACCATTCCCATTCCAAAAGATATGGATTCGATTAGTGTAGCCAAGGTGACTGAGCCTCACCCTTGTGACCTCAAGGAAATGCCAAGCAAGGCACCAGAGAAAAGTCAGATCCTGAAAAGGGATGGGAATAAAGGAGAAAGGGGAGATGGAAAGGTCAAGGAGACCATGCCAGAGACCCAAGTGTCAAGCAGTAACCTACAACAAGATTCTGTTAATAGAGCAAATGTTTGTCCTTGGGAGTTTGAACCATCAGAGTCAGCAGAGTCGGAGAAGAGTCCGGCTTCAGCTGCCTCAGCCTCCCTGCTAAGCAGCATTCCCCAGAAAAAGTCAATGGTAAAAGGGTTTGGGATATCTGTGAAAACCTTGGTATCTGCTGGGAAAGGCAAGGAGGCAGAGAAAGCAAAAGAGAAAAAAGACGACAAGGCAAAAGTGAAGGGAAAGTACAAGGAAAAGGACATGAAGGATGAAAACCCAGCGGAGAGATCCAATGCGGCGGAAAGCTGTGGTCGGGACGTTAAAATAACCCCTGGTTCTGCTTCGGGAAAGAGCAAAAACATAAGCAACAATGGATCGGGAAAGGAAAGAAGTAAACGTGCTGAAGTATGTCCTTGGGACTCCGAGGAAAGCAGCCCCAATCAACAGGTGACGGAAGGAAGCTCAGTTGCAGCTAAGGACAATAAAAATTCACACAGCGCTGATGAAGGTACATCAAAAATGGCCTCAATCTGTCCTTGGGATTTTGACGGTCAAACATCGGGAAAGGACGTGTGACAATAAATCTCTTCAATCTGCTCCGAAAGTGAAAGTTTTCATACCATGAAACTGAGAATTCCATATCGACAACATGTACTTTATTAAAAGAACAAATAGAAACAGTGAAAGCAGGATTCAAATTAATTTGTATTACAGCCTTTGTTTCCTCATTTTTCCTTCATCTGCATACAATTCTAACAAGGACATATTCTGTCAGATGTACATGCATTCCGGAATGTTCTAGTATTTAGAATTACTTGTATGACAGAACCACTCTAATTTATGCAATGGTCATGTACTGTTACACCAACCTGAAGCACCCGTTCGAATGAAAGGGGGCCATTTTCTTTCCGTTTATTAACCAGTAACCATGACAACAGTGGGCTATGACTTGGCTCACAAGCCATAAACTTTTTTGAAATACTATTGTATTCAGTGTGGTTTATATTGTGGACCTTTTGTTTTAACTGGTGTTTACAGATTCTTATGTACTCCCTGAGAATTATAGTTTGGTATCAATAGCTGTTGGAGATTTTTTGATATATGAAGCAGTAGGTTCCTGTGGTTTATTTTCTCCCCCCACCACACCCCCGACAAAGATTAACCCTCGTGCACATAGCCACTGTTTAATAGTGGAATCCGTGGTCCTACCTAGCTTAGTGAAATATAACCAGCTTCAGCTTACTTATTATTAGCTGATTCTTTCCCCAGTCCCTGTCCCTGAATATGAAGATTTGCCGTATTACATGACAATCCTTGGTTTGCACTTCTTCAATCAACCTATTTGTGCAACTTTATTTCAAGGTGTTACAGCTCCAAACAATAACCCATTATCATAAATTTCAACTATCTTTAGCTTTTGCAGTGTGTAGCACCTAAAAGGAAAAAATCTGTGACCTCATATATTTGCTTCTTTGTTCTGCATGCAAAATGGCTGGTAGGACTGACATCTTGCTAAACCTCTGACCTTTAGCATTTGGATTGTACTGAATTGTATTGTGAGTGAGGCTGTATCCTGTACACTGTATTCTGTGCTTGTTCTATCTACTGACAAGCTCTGGCATCCACCAGGGAGTATTTGATAGATCTCTTTTATGGTTTGTGGCAGCACGTAAATAAGGTACCTTATCGCAATAAAAATTACATTTATATTATACGAAACTTTACATGTGCTTGTTCATGATTTCGTGAGACAATAGGATGGGGTGACAACGCTATCATGGGTCTTGAAATGCCCCAACTGAAGTACAACAATGGACGCTGATCAAAGGGATCTTCATTGATGTTTTGTCAAGGAATTAAATAAATCTTGTCACTGCAAAATCATCATAAAAGAACAGAACTCAGGAAAATATCTGCAACGTGACAATTGCTGTAATGGCGCATTTTAAATTTAAAGTTAAAAATCATTACTTTGCAGCATCTTTTGAGAAGTTTTCAGCTGACAAGATATCCCCATTAGCATACTCAAAACTTGGTAGGTTGCCCATTCATGGTGGCAACTTTCCATTTTGTCAAAATTTATGCCGTGGTGGGCGATTCTGTGGTAAGAATTGCTCAGCGTGGCTCAAGGGTCCCACTCTGGCTTGGCAGTCTGCAGAGGCAGACAGTGGGCTGTGAAGGCACACACAGCTCGCTGGCCCCTGCTTTCTCTGAGCTCTCATCCTGGCCAGCTAAGCTTTTTTATTTCTATTTCCGTCTTCAAATCTCCCTCCAAAGAGTCAGCCTCCAGAGTTATAGTGACAGTGTCCTAGTTGGAAGTGTCAATGTTCATAGAACATAGAACATTACAGCACAGAACAGGCCCTTCGGCCTTCGATGTTGCACCGACCAATTATGAAAAAAAAAGCAATGACCCTCCAAACTAAACCATTCCCTTCTCTTCCATAAACTTATCAACTAACCTCTTAAACGCCACCAAACTTGGCGCATCTACAACTGCGCAGGCAGGGCATTCCACTCCCGAACCACCCTTTGGGTAAAGAACCTACCTCTGATATCCGTCCTATAACTATCACCCCTTAATTTAAAGCTGTGTCCCCTCGTGCTAGCTTTCTCCATCCTAGGAAAAAGGCTATCACTGTCCACCCTATCTAAACCTCTAATCATCTTATATGTTTCAATAAGGTCTCCTCTTAGCCGCCTCCTTTCTAACGAAAACAACCTCAAATCCCTCAGCCTCTCCTTATAAGACATGCCCTCCATACCAGGCAACATACTGGTAAACCTCCTCTGTACCCTCTCCAATGCCTCCACATCTTTCTTATAATGTGGGGACCAGAACTGCACACAATACTCCAAGTGCAGCCGCACTAGAGTTTTGTATATTTGCAACATGACGTTGCGGCTCTGAAATTCAATCCCCGTACCAATAAAAGCTAAGACTCCATATGCCATCATCATCTTCATAGCTTGCTTGCGGGTGCCTTAATGCTTGTGGTGCCAGCAATGAGTTACAGAACATTTGGCTTTGATCATTCCCTCAGTCATAGCGAGGTTGCCTGCATTGAGCAAGTGGTCTCTGTGATGGGAAGGGGAGCAGTGGGACAGGAAGAGATGATGGTGCAACTATATAGCAATTTGAAAAATATCTCCAAGGCCACAAAATTGCCCTTAACTAGGCCCTGAACCAACCAACTGGTTGCCAGTCTCTGTGAAGTGGGCACTTGACCTTGGGAAAAGTTACAGTAAGGAAAAGATACAGCAAAAGATTTCTGAAGTGGTTTCAATTGTTGGAATGGATGTGACAAAGCCAAGAGAATTGGGATGGAATCAGAGGGCAGAATGCAGTGGTGGAAAGAACAGCCATTGATGGAAAGTAGAGGTAGAGGACAATAAGTTAATGTAAGATCAGAGATGAGAAGGAGGAACGAGGCTACAGATGAATTTGAAAAGTAGTGCAAGAAATTTGAAGTCCAATGATTGTTGCAGAGAGTCAGAGAAACTTGACAAGGATGTTGGCAACAGAATTGTGTATCTTTGTGCGAGTGAAGATGTAGGTGTAACATTCTGAAAGAACCATGGAACCTTTGAGTGTCCATGCTCCAGCATTATTCCAGTTCCCTACTGGAGACATAAAGAATGGAACCTCTTCACAATTCATAAATGGATCATGGAGATTAATCATTCTTTTACCTGAGGATTGGATAAAGGACTCCTTCTCTGATTGGTGAAATGTGCCAAGTGGCGCTCCCAAAGAATTTTACTGGAGCCCCACCATCTATGTGGAAAACTTAGGTGAAGGAATAGAGAGTTATTTAGGCGAGTTACTGATAACTATGTTAGGAGTAAGCTATGTACGAAGCGACCTAAATAGAATTTGTGAGGGAATTACAAAAAAGGTTAGAACATAATAAATGAGTGCCAAAATTAGAGCAGATAGAATTTAACATAAGGCAGCTTGAGATCATTGCCTTTAGATTGGAGAAATGCAACTGAGAATATTTCTTATTGGTGAGAGGGTGAGGGATATCAGGGTGAGTGTATACAACTCACTGAAAGCTGGTAGAGGTGGAGAAAATCATCACAAAGGTGATTGGAATGTTGGCCTTTATCTCAAGTTGTTAGGAATTCAAAACTGAGCATATCATGCCTCAACTGTGTGGAGATGCCAATGTTGGACTGCGGTGGGCACGGTAAAAAGTCTCTCAATACCAGTTTAAAGTCCAACAGGTTTATCCAACAGCTTTAGGAGTGCTGCTCCATCATCAAATGAGTAGCCACTTGACTGATAAAGAAGCGGCTCTCCAAAAGCTTGTAATTTCAAATAAACTTGCTGGACTTTAAACTGGTGTTGAGAGACTTCTTACCGTGCCTCAATTGTACAGAGTCTTGCTTGGAAGCCCAACTGAAGTACTAGCTTTCACCATTCAATCTCAGAAAGAATTGCATTTCCATCCCAGCCTCAAATTTGTGAGTTCAGGAAGGAATGGAGAGGCCTGGCAGATAAACCTACTTGGGCCTCTGGTGGGAGAATTGAGTCGGATGGGAGAGAGATGGGTATACTCCCATCTTGGCTTCTTTCCAGATTGGGTGCCCCTTCCCCAGGGTCTGCCCTGCCTGGGTACCCCTTCACCTGCTGGTGTTACCATCAAATTCCTACACCTCTCCCATTTTCCCCAAATCCATTGCATGGCTCCCCATCCATTATCTACTTGAGGTTAATTCTGTCTTTGCCAACTTTGAAAATTGTCTTGAAATATTGAAATAAATATTTCTTCTATTCCATTGCATTTCAGATATAGAGTCATAGAAGTTTACAGCATGGCAACAGGTCCTTTGGCCCAGCGTGACCATGCTGCCCCTTTTTTTAACCCCTAAGCTAGTCTCAGTTACCCATGTTTGACCCATACCTCTCTATATCCAACTTACCCATGTAACTAAGCGCTTTTTAAAAGACAAAATTTATGAGCTGAATGATTTCACAGACCTTCTCTGACAAAGTCATATTTCTAATGAAAAAGCAGGATGTGCTAAAAAAATTGTGTGAGTAATTGTGTCAGTTATTCCTATGGTGATAAAACTTCAGATAATCAGTTACAGTACACCACACGGATACACTTCACTTTACGCAAAATGTAAGTCAAGAGACATTTTACATGCCCTCAGTGGAGTATTAGGTTGATGCAATGGCACACTCTGTCACACTTCCAGCCAGGGATGTTTGCAAAGGCACTAAGCAGAGATGAAGAACATCCCTAAGGAAGGGTTGGAAATGGAGGAGTTTGGCCAACCTGCCCATCACTGCAGAATCACACAGCCAGCACCTAAACACAGTTTCTTTCATTCTCAACAAAGGGTTAGAGTTTGCCCGCTCCTCATCCTGAATTTTAAATATGGTGAAAGGGAATTGCAGATGAGTTTAAAATCTGAAGAATACCTTGTTAAAATAAGAAGCCAGACAATTTTTTTCTCACAAAAACTGCAACAGTTTA
The DNA here is from genome assembly GCA_024679065.1 of Sphyrna mokarran. NCBI lineage: Eukaryota > Metazoa > Chordata > Chondrichthyes > Carcharhiniformes > Carcharhinidae > Sphyrna > Sphyrna mokarran. The sequence continues at coordinate 37,979,816 of JAGIQG010000002.1, read as the reverse complement.
TTAAAGGAAGCTATTGAAGTCAGGAATTTAAATGGAAAAAAAGTACCAGGATAAATGTTTGGAGGTGGAAATGATTGAGAGAATTAGAAATAGATCACTTGCTAATGTGATGTAGCAAAGAGTTGGGCAGTGATGTAGGTGGAAGTTTAGAGACAAAATATAGGCAACCAGATATCAAATCCAATCAATAAACCACTTATTAATTAACACAAATGAAGGCACCTAGCCTGGTTCATGGTCATATAAACAGAAAAAGATTCATATTACCAGGGCAGGTTCTCATACAATCCATAGTCATGTTCCAAAGTGACTATGGCCCTGGTCATGATCCACAAAACGTACAACAAATTGTACCCAGTGGTTATTCCAATGCCTACCTCACATCCACCCTAAGGTTTCCTTTTACTATTGATTGGTGATTTAATTATATAGTCAACCTAAGAGCTTGTAACTGAACTTCATCCTCAAGACTGATGGGACAGTGCTTTCAGGTTGAAGGGCACCAGTTCCTTCAGGGATTGCCAGTGGCCATCTTGTGTTAGACTTGGCTGCATTCAGTAATCATGTTGAGTAAGGGACGGACATAATCTAGAAAATGACATTCACACTTGCCAAAAATGATCCCTAATCTCTTTGTTCCAAATTTATCCCAGAATGGCATCCAAGCTTGTCCTACAGCTTTTCATATTTTTTTTAGAATCGCTGTGCAGAAGCCATTTGACCCATTAAACTTGCACGGAATACAATCTCACTCAGGCTCAAGCCTGCACAGAAAACAAGCTCACCCACGCTCTAATCCCATAATCCCACATATTTACCCTGCTAATCCCTTTGACACTGAAGAACAATTTAGCACAGAACATAGAACATAGAACATTACAGCACAGAACAGGCCCTTCGGCCCTCGATGTTGCGCCGACCAATATAAAAAGCAATGCCCCTCCAAACTAAACCATTCCCTTCTCTTCCATGTACTTATCAACTAACATCTTAAACGCCACCAAACTTGGCGCATCTACAACTGCTGCAGGCAGGGCATTCCACTCCCGAACCACCCTTTGGGTAAAGAACCTACCTCTGATATCCGTCCTATAACTATCACCCCTTAATTTAAAGCTGTGGCCCCTCGTGCTAGCTTTCTCCATCCTAGGAAAAAGGCTATCACTGTCCACCCTATCTAAACCTCTAATCATCTTATATGTTTCGATTAGGGAGTGGAATGCCCTGCCTGCAGCTGTTGTAGATGCGCCAAGTTTGGTGGCGTTTAAGAGGTTAGTTGATAAGTATATGGATGAGAAGGGAATGGTTTAGTTAGGAGGGGCATTGCTTTTTATTTGGTCGGCACAACATCGAAGGCCGAAGGGCCTGTTCTGTGCTGTATTGTTCTATGTTCTATGTTCTATGTTTTCTATGTTCTATTAGTCCCCTCTTAGCTGCCTCCTTTCTAACGAAAACAACCTCAAATCCCTCAGCCTCTCCTCATAAGACCTGCCCTCCATACCAGGCAACATCCTGGTAACCTCCTCTGTACCCTCTCCAATGCCTCCACATCTTTCTTATAATGTGGGGACCAGAACTGCACACAATACTCCAAGTGCGGCCGCACTAGAGTTTTGTACAGTTGCAACATGACGTTGCGGCTCCGAAATTCAATCCCCCTACCAATAAAGCTAAGACTCCATATGCCTTCTTAACAACCTTCTCGACTTGACTGCCTACTTTCAGGGATCTATGCACATACACACCAAGATCCCTCTGTTCATCAAACAATTTAACCTGCACATATTTCAACTGCGGGAAGAAACCGGAGCACCTGGTGGAAACCAATACAGACAGTGACCTGAGGCCAGAATTGAACCCAGGTCCCTGGCGTGGAGATAGCAGTGCTAACCACTGTGCCACCATGCCACCCAAATGTCTGCATGTCAGCCCTGCCACCTCCATTAGAGGGCTGAGATGGAGATAGAGGCAGATCAGTGTCAATGTGGCTGGACTAAACTGTCTCTCTCTCTTCTCTGAGACATCAGTCTAGTTTCAGACTGTGAAGCCCTCTAACCCTCATCCTCAGCCCCCATTTCCACTCACCCCCATTATTTCCCATGAACGAATAACTCTTATACCCCCAACCAATTCACCAATTATCTCTTGTGTACAAAATTTATGTGTTCTATATTAACAATGGGAAGTTTTTGAGGAACTCAGAAGCCTGATAAAATGAGTGAATAAAATTTGAAGTCCATTTTTAAAAAAAATCCTCTTCAGATAAAAGTAGCAAGATAAATAAACTGTACTTGAAAAACAACCTCTCTTAAATATTGAGTAAATCTGTCAAAATAATCAAGCTCATGTTCCACTTGATATGTGTGTGAACATAGAACATAGAACATAGAACATAGAACAATACAGCACAGAACAGGCCCTTCGGCCTTCGATGTTGTGCCGACCAAAATAAAAAGCAATGCCCCTCCAAACTAAACCATTCCCTTCTCTTCCATATACGTATCAACTAACCTCTTAAACGCCACCAAACTTGGCGCATCTACAACAGCTGCAGGCAGGGAATTCCACTCCCTAATCACTCTTTGAGTAAAGAACCTACCTCTGATATCCGTCCTATAACTCATACCCCTTAATTTAAAACTGTGTCCCCTCGTGCTAGCTTTCTCCATCCTAGGAGAAAGGCTATCACTGTCCACCCTATCTAAACCTCTAATCATCTTATATGCTTCAATAAGATCCCCTCTTAGCCGCCTCCTTTCTAACGAAAACAACCTCAAATCCTTCAACCTCTCTTCATAGGGCCTGCCCTCCATACCAGGCAACATCCTGGTAAACCTCCTCTGTACCCTCTCCAATGCCTCCACATCTTTCTTATAATGTGGCGACCAGAACTGCACACAATACTCCAAGTGCGGCCGCACTAGAGTTTTGTACAGTTGCAACATGATGCTGCGGCTCCTAAAATCAATCCCCCTACCAATAAAAGCTAAGACTCCATATGCCTTCTTAACAACTTTATCCACTTGACTGCCTACTTTCAGGGATCTATTGACACATACACCAAGATCCTTCTGTTCCTCAACACTATTAAGAGCCCTACCATTAGCCCTATACTCTACACATTTATTGTTCCTGCCAAAGTGCATTACCTTCCTGTTGTGCAGATTACACAGTCTGGAGATCAGCCAATCATTTATAATGATATTCCATTAAACAACTGTGTCAACAAAGCCTCCTGAGCTGAATATATTAAAACCTTCGAAGACAGGCAGAAGCTCTGCCAATTCAGAGCTGATCTGAACTTCAAAAATGAAAAGGGTTCAGCCATCTGTCAAAATTTAAAACAATCGGTTTTCTGGGCTGAACTCTAAGATGAACATGAAATCAAAGGGGACATTCTGTGCAATTAAATCTGAATTTCAATATTGTGTGATGTACATTAATGGGAGCTGATTCTCGTATCCCACTGCCCTAATTTTTTTAGCAACTGCCAGGAGATTCAAGCAGTACCCATTCTGGCCCATTAGCATCCCCCAATGCCAGATTTTTTGGGGGCATCAGTTCTGCGCCAGAAATCATTGCGGAGCTGCATATTTCATGTAGTGATTTTCATAGAACATAGAACATTACAGCACAGAACAGGCCCTTCGGCCTTCGATGTTGTGCCGACCAATATAAAAAGCAATGCCCCTCCAAACTAAACCATTCCCTTCTCTTCCATATACTTATCACCTAACCTCTTAAACGCCACCAAACTTGGCGCATCCACAACTGCTGCAGGCAGGGCATTCCACTCCCGAACCACCCTTTGGGTAAAGAACCTACCTCTGATATCGTCCTATAACTATCACCCCTTAATTTAAAGCTGTGTCCCCTCGTGCTAGCTTTCTCCATCCTAGGAAAAAGGCTATCACTGTCCACCCTATCTAAACCTCTAATCATCTTATATGTTTCGATTAGGTCTCCTCTTAGCCGCCTCCTTTCTATCGAAAACAACCTCAAATCCTCAGCCTCTCTTCATAAGACCTGCCCTCCATACCAGGCAACATCCTGGTAAACCTCCTCTGTACCCTCTCCAATGCCTTCACATCATTCTTATAATGTGGGGACCAGAACTGCACACAATACTCCAAGTGCGGCCGCACTAGAGGTTTGTACAGTTGCAACATGACGTTGCGGCTCCGAAATTCAATCCCTCTACCAATAAAAGCCAAGACTCCATATGCCTTCCTAACAACCTTCTCGACCTGACTGCCTACTTTCAGGGCTCTATGCACATACACACCAAGATCCCTCTGTTCATCTAGACTACTAAGAATCCTACCATTTGCCCTATACTCTACACATTTATTATTTCTGCCATAGTGCATTACCTCACACTTTTCCACATTAAACTCCATTGGCCACCTCTCGGCCCAGCTCTGCAACTTGTCCAAGTCCCTCTGCAAACTATAACACCCCTCTTCACTGTCTACCACTCCACCGACTTTATGTCATCTGCAAACTTACTAATCCATCCTTCAATACCCTCATCCAGATCATTTATAAAAATTACAAACAGCAGGGGCCCCAAAACAGACCCCTGAGATACACCACTTGTCACCGAACTCCACGATGAATATCTCCCATCAACCACGACCCTCTGTCTTCTATCTGCTAGCCAATTCCTAACCCAATTAGCTAAATCACCCTCTATCCCATACATCTGCATTTTCTGCAGAAGCCTTCCATGGGCCACCTTATCGAACGCCTTACTAAAGTCCATATATACCATATCAACCGCCTTACCCCCATCCACCTCTTTGGTCACTTTTTCAAAAAACTCAATAAGGTTAGTAAGGCATGACTTACCCTTCACAAAACCATGCTGACTATCCCCAATCAATTCATTTCTCTCTAAATAACTATAAATCCTATCCCTAATAATTCTCTCCAATACTTTGCCCACAACAGAAGTAAGACTCACTGGCCTATAATTCCCTGAAGGTCTCTCTTCCCCTTCTTGAACAATGGGACCACATTCGCTATCCTCCAGTCCTCCGGAACCACACCCGTAACCAACGACGACCTGAAGATCAGAGCCAGAGGCTCTTCAATCTCCTCTCTTGCCTCCCAGAGAATCCTAGGGTAAATCCCGTCCGGCCCAGGGGACTTATCCAACTTCAAACCCTCGAGAATATCTAGCACATCCTCCCTATCTATTTCGATACTTTCTAGTTTGCTACCCTGTACCTCAGTGTTCTCCATAACTACATTTACATCACCCTGCATGAATACCGAAGAGAAATATTTATTCAGTGTCTCTCCAATCTCTTCAGGCTCCACGCACAACTTCCCACTGCTGTCTATGACTGGCCCTAATCTTGCCCTAACCAATCTTCTATTCTTAACATATCTAAAGAAAGCTTTAGGATTCTCCTTAATCCTATCAGCCAAAGTCTTCTCGTGTCCCCTCTTAGCTCTCCTCAATTCACTCTTTAGCTCCCTCCTGGCTACTCTATAGCTATCCATTGCACTAACCGAGCCTTCAAGCCTCATCCTGACATAAGCCTCCTTTTTCCTTTTAACCAGCAAATCAACTTTTTTCGTACACCAAGGTTCTCTTACTCGACCATTTCCTCCTTGCCTGACAGGGACATACTTATCAAAGACTCGCAGCAGCTGCTCCTTGAATAAGCTCCACATTCCAGATGTTCCCAGTCCCTGTAGTTTCCTCGTCCAATCTATGCACCTTAATTCTCTCCTGATGGCCTCATAATTACCCTTCCCCCAGCTATAACTACTGCCCCCAGCTTCATGCCTACCCCTGTCCATCACTAAGGTGAACGTAACCGAATTGTGGTCACTATCACCAAAATGTTCACTAACTTCCAAGCTTAACACCTGGTCTGGCTCATTGCCCAGCACCAAATCCAATGTAGCCTCACCTCTAGTTGGCCTATCCACATACTGAGTCAAAAAACCTTCCTGCACACTTTGTATGAAAACTGACCCCTCTAACGAGCTAGAGCTATAGCTATTCCAATCAATATTAGTAAAGTTAAAGTCCCCCATAACAATTACCCTATTACTTTCACTCCTGACCAGAATTGACTTTGCAATCCTTTCCTCAACCTCTCCAGAACTTTTAGGAGGTCTATAAAAGACTCCCAACAGGGTGACCTCTCCTCTCCTGTTTCTAATCTCAGCCATACTACCTCAACAGACAAGTCCTCATCAAACTTCTTTTCTGTCACTGTGATACAGTCTTTGACTAATAATGCCACTCCTCCCCCCCTTCTACCTCCTTCTCTACTCCGACTAAAGCATTTGAACCCCGGAACCTGCAACATTCATTCTTGTCCCTGCTGTACCCAAATCTCTGAAATGGCCACAACATCGAAGTTCCAGGTACTGGTCCAAGCTGCAAGTTCCTCCCCCTTACTGCGAATACTCCTTGCATTAAAGTAAACGCATTTCAAACCATGCCCTACCCCACCCGTACGCTGCTGTGTTTTACAGCTTTCCTCTATGACCCTCTTACTCTCATCCCTCTTAGCACCCCAACTACTTAGGATCCCACCCCCACCCTGAATCAGTTTAAAGCCCCCTGCATAGCCTTAGCAAATTTTCCCCCCAAGATATTAGTTCCCCTCTGGTTCAGGTGTAGACAATCTCTCTTGTAGAGGTCCCACCTATCCCAGAATGAGTCCCAATTGTTCAGGAACCTGAACCCCTCCCTCCTGCACCATCCCCGCAGCCACGAGTTCAAACATTCCCTCTCTCTGTTCTTCTCTAAACTATCCATTGGCACAGGCAAGAGTCCAGAGATAACCACTCTGCCAGTTTTGGCCCTAAGCTTCCACCCAAACTCCATAAATTTCTGTTTAATATCCCCTTCCCTCGTCCTTCCTATATCATGTGTCCCTACATGAACTATGACTTGGGGCTGACTCCCCTCTCTCTTAAGAATCTTAAAAACCCGATCTGCGACATCCTGGACCCCAGCCCCTGGGAGGCAACACACCAGCCCTGAGTCACGTTTATTACTATTTACCCTCCTATCTGTCCCTCTAACTATGGAGTCTCCTATAACTAGGCCTAATCTCTTATTCCCCCCACCCACCGGAGCATTCTCAGCAGGCTCACCCCCAGAGACCTGCTCCCTTTGGTCATCTCCAGTTGATTCTTCCTCAACTGTAGCCTCCAAGACAGAAAATTTGTTTTGGAGGGGAACAGCCCCAGGGGATTGTCTAACCATTTGCTTCTTACCCCTCCTCCGAATAGTTACCCAAGAATCACTTTTAGGAGTGACTATCTCTTTATTACTCCTGCCAATATCCTCCTCGACCTCTCGAATTATCCTGAGTTTCTCTAATTCCAGCTCCAGCTCCCTAACACAATCCTCAAGGAGCTGCAAATGGGCACACCTCCCGCAGGTATAATCAGCAGGAATATTTCATATATCTTAAATCCAATTAGCAGGCCCAGAACTGAAATCTCTGGGCCCACTAGCATCTCTGTTCCCCTCTCCCTCACCCCCCCACCCCTGACAGGAATATTTCACTCCAGTGACGTTTACAGTAATTCCTCCACTTTCCTCCAGGGAGCTGGTGGTCCGACTCTGCTGGAGTGAAGGGGGCAATTGGGGCCCCCCAGAAGGAGAAGGGCCTAATAGGGTCAAGGTCTGATGGGAGGATCAGTGGAGGCAGAGGGTCTCATTTTCACTCTGCACTATTGGATCGAACTGAAGCTAGCGATTGGAACTTGTCATCGGGGTGGGCCTGGGGAGGGTGGGTCGGGGTTGCTGGAGGGGAGAGATGCTGGGGAGGGGGAGGAGAGTGGGGCTATGGTGGGGGTAGGGAAGGTCGAGGTGGGCTGGGAAGAGGGGTCAGGGCTCAGTCTGGGCATGCCTGGGGGGGGGGGAGATCAATTGGGCCATGAGGGGTTAGAGGGCTGGCATTGCGGAGTCCAGGAGTTGGCCAGCGATCGATAGATAGGGGGCACTGAGTATGTGCCAATAATGGTGCCTACAGATTGTTGCATGTGCAGTGCTCCACTCAGCGCTGTGCTGTCAACCTCCTGAGTGAGGATAGGCCCCGCTCCCAAATTGCACTCTCCAATGAACAGAATGTGGGAGATTCGTTTCTGAACTCCCACTGAAGAACAACATGATTTACTCCAGTTTCATGCCAATTCAACACTTTTACAATGCTGTTTATTGCCTTGATAGTTTGTCGGATGCCAGATTTAACAATGTGGTATACTTATGATATAATGATCATTTAACCTTTTAAAACAAAACTCAATCATCAACCACTATTAGAATACAAATAACTTGTGATACATCAATTTATTGTGCCTTGTGAAGTTGAAAACATTCTTTGAATTTATCTTTCATAAAATGTCTCACACCAAACTATGGTTCACCCATAGTTCATGTTCATGACACCTTTGCGCTGGCGTGGTCCATGTCAACAAGCAAAACTGATCAAACGCCATAAAAATTGCGGAAAGTCTAAACTGCCAACTTCCAGAGGGACTTGCTTTGAGTGATTGCAGAGGATAGAAGCACTGTTGGTACATGTCATTGGCAGATGTGGAGAACTGAAGAGCTGTACTCATGCTTGCTCCTCTTCAGGGTGTTTTCTACAATCAATTTAGTTTCTTTTTATTTGTTCGTGGGACATGGGTGTCACTGGCTGGCCAGCATTTATTACTATCCCTAGTTGCTTGAGGGCAATTCAGAGAGTCACCCACATTGCAATGGCTTTGGAGCCACATATAAGCCAGACTAAGTAAGGACAGCAGATATCCTTCCCTAAAGGACATTAATGAAACAAATGGATTTTTCCAATAATTAGCAATAGTTTCATGGTCATCAGTAGATTTCTAATTCCAGATACTTTTTATTGAATTCAAATTTCGCCAGCTGCCATGATGGGATTCAAACCTGGGTCACAGGAACGTGTGTTGAATTTCTGTATTAATAGTCTAGCGATAATACCACGTGAACAACACCTCCCCTAATGGTGTCGTGGTTGATGGTCCTGCATCTGATAATAGCAAAGCATTATAGGCAAGAAGACCAGTTTTCTAAGAGGTACATTACTTATGTCAACAGGCCTCTGGATGACAAGCAGAAATTGAATTGGGGAAATAGGTTGATTTCCTGGTTAGACTATTATGAAGCCCTTGAATTAAAATATTCCATGTCTGGTTTTGTCTGCATTTGATAAGTGTTGAACTGATGTCAAAACATAGAATTCCTACAATGCAGAAGGAGGCCGTTCGGCTCATCAAGCCTGCACTAACCACAATCCCACCGAGGGCCTATTCCTATAACCCTATATATTTACCCTGCTAATTCCCTGACACTAGAGTCAACTTACCTTGGCCAATCAACCTAATCCACATATCTTTGGACTCTGGGAGGAAACCAGAGCATCTGGTTGAAACTCATGCAGACACGAAGAGAATGTTTGACAAAATCAGACAAGAGTTAGCATTGAAACCTATGTTTTTGTTAGTCAGGATTTTCAGGCCCACACTAATGTTAAAAAAATACAATCTTGGAATTCAACAAAATCAGACAATTACAGAGTGAAACTAATTGTAGAAAGACATAATTTCAAGATGACTAAGAGATTGGTCTCACTATCAATAACCACAGAAAGCAATGGAGGAGAGAATGTGTATCAGTATAGGTTGATTACCAGGTTAAGGATGTACACTCCAAAGGTAAATTGCCTTTGTCCTTCAAAATGAGTATGTAAGCAGGCAAATCAGCACAATGCCCTCTGAGCCATTTGTTTCAAACAGGAAGACTTTTTGTTAAAACTCTCAATTCAATCTGTGGATTTTAGGCTTCTTAAATAAAAAAAGTGTGACCTGAAATTCAAGTGATTATTCTGAGTTTTAACTTCAGTAAGCCAAAGAAGCGCAGCCCTTGTTTAAATAATACCATGGCATCCACCACTATTTGCATTTGCAAACATGAATGCCTACTATTGCACATTAAAGTGTCTTAGCAATAACATATGCTTGTTTTAGAATTACAGAAAAAGGAATATAATTTATCAAGCAGTACCAAGAAACATAAATCTTGAATTCATAGAACTATGGAATGATAAAAGCATAAAAACAGGCCATCTGGTATTTCATGGCAATGGTGGCTCTTTGAAAATGCTATCCAATTGATCCTATTCCCATGCTGTTTCTCTGGCCATGAAGAGGTGCCAGACAACTGGAGGACAGCCAATGGGGTTCCACTATTTTAGAATGGTGTAGGGAACTACAAACAGTGAGCCTCACATCTGTGGCAAGGAAACTATTAAAGACAATCCTGAAGGAGAATATCTTGTCTCTCTTGATCAGGGATAGTCAGCATGGCTTCGTCAGAAGTAGATCATGCTTAACAAATTCAATTGAATTTTTTGAGCAAATGACCAGGTGTGTAGATGAGAGTAGTGCAGCCAATGTAGTTTATATGGATTTCAGCAAAGCCACATGGGACCCTTACAAAAAAGGTGAATGCACGTGTGATACAGGATAATTTGAAAAAGATTTAAAATTGGCTCAATTGTCGAAGATAGAGGGTGAAGACAAAATGCTGCTTCAGTGACTGCAAGTCAGTGTCCACTGGCATCCCACAAGGATTTGGACTGGGTCCCATGTTATTCGTCATTTATATAAATGACATAGATGACTACGTGGGGGATAGAATTAGTACATTTGCAGATATACATAGATTAGCCATGTAGCTAAGAGTAATGTTGAGTGTCTCGGTCTATAAGAAGGCATAGACAGAATGGTCAAATCGATAGAAAAATGGCAGATGGAATTTAACACTGAAAGGTATGAGGTGATACATTTTAGCAGGAGTAATTTGACAAGGAAGTATTTAATTAATGGTATGATATTAGAAAGCTCTGTGGAACAAAGGATCTTAGCGTGTTTGTCCACAGATCTCCAAAGACGGAAATACATGTTAGTAGGGTGGTGAAAAAGGCAAATTGGACACGTGTGTTTATCAATCAAGGCACAGATTACAAAAGCAGGGAAGTTTGTTGGAGTTGTATAGAAATTTGATGAGGCCACAGCTAGACTATTGGTACAGTTTTGGTCACCACATAATGGGAAGGATGTGATTGCACTGGAGAGAGCACAGAGGAGATTCACCAGCGTATTGTTTGGGGTGGAGCATTTGGTTTATGAAGAGAGATCGTATAGGTTTGGGTTGTTTTCGTTACAGTAGAGAAGACTGAGGGGCGATTCGATAGAAATCATAGAAATCAAAGAACCCTACAATGCAGAAAAAGGTCCTTCAGCCCATTGAGTCTGCACCGAATACAATCCCACCCAGGCCCTATCCCCATAACGCTACATATTATACTCCCTCTAACCTATGCATCCTTGGATACTAAGGAGCAATTTCTTAGCATGGTCAATCAACCTAACCCGCATATCTTTGGATAGAGGTGTACAAGAATAAGAGGAGCATGGACAGAGTGAATAAAGAGCAGAAGTGGAGGTGAGTCACCTCATACCCTTTAAAAAGTATTTGAATGAATTATTGGCATGTTACAACATTCAAGGCTATGGATCAAGGGCTGATAAATGGGATTAAGTGGGAGGTCAGGTGTTTTGTACATGTTGGTACAACTCGTTGGACTGAAGTGCCTCTTCTGCACTGTATGATTCTATATGATATGCTAGTCTTTATAGGAAGGAGTATAGAGTACAAGAGCTGGCGTTTAATGTTGCAGTTGTGTAGAATGTTGGTTAGACTTTATTTGGAATATTGCATCCAGTTCTGGTCGCCTTACTAGCGGAAGGACGTGGAGACCCTGGAGAGAGTGCAGAGAATGTTTACCAGGATGCTGCCTGGTACGGAAGGTCTGGGTTACGAGGAAAGCTTAGGCAAATTGGGCTGTTTTCTTTAGAAAGACGGAGACTGAGAAGAGATCTAATAGAGGTGTACAAGATTATGAAGGGTATAGATAGAGTAAACAGTGGTAAGCTTCTTCCTAGGTTGGAATCAAATATCATGAGGGGCCACAGGCTTAGAGTGAGGAAGGCAAGGTATAATTTGGATGTTGGAGGGAGGTTTTTCACACAGAGGGTTGTGAGGGTACGGAACGTACTGCCAAGTAAGGTGATAGAGGCAGGCATGTTGGAGTTATTTAAGAGATACTTAGATAGGAATAGGGATGGAGGGATATAGAAGACTGATTTAAATAGGGATCATGAGCCTTGGGACGTTCCTGGGAATTGCATAAGTTGTGTATGTTATTGATGTATTTCTTTTTTATCCTACGGGTACTTCGGTCCGCTTTGTTGTCAACAAGGGGCATACACACGATGGGTCGTGAGAGGGCTGCTCTTGAGAGTAGCCTAGTGCTTCACGTCGTTAGTGTACGCTTAAACTGGGCCAGTTGATAGGTAACACGACAGCTCAGTGACTATTGCTGTGCTATGCAGATACGTGGATTTGGGCCTGTGTCTGTGGGAGTTTGTGCATTCGCCCCGTGCTTGCATGGGTTTTCTCCGGGTGATCCGGTTTCCTCCCACACCCCAAAGATGTGCTCTTAGGCTGATTGGCAAAACAATTTGTCCCTAAATTGTCTCCCCAATTTGGTTCCAATGAAGATTTCCATAAATATAAATAAGGGTCATGGGTGGAAGTGGGAATGTTAAAATGGCGGTGCAGGCTTGTTGGGCCAAAGGGCTTATTTCCTGTCCTGTGTTGTTCTTTGTGTTCTCTTTGCTCTTTATGATTTTCCATAGCCCTGCAAGTTTTCCCTTTAGGTGTTTAACTATCTCCTTTTCAAAATTGTTTTCAAAGCTATTTCAAGGAGTGAATTAGAGATAATAACAACTCAAAGGCAATTGCTGTGATCTGCTGCCATGCATTTGCAGGGGATTGATGAAACCCTTTGAGAAAAGAATATAAATGTATGTTTCCGACCATTAATGCCATTTTCAAGGATTTCCAAGGCTTCACTATTGAATTTATGGCAAGATATTTACAAAATGCCGGACATGGTATAATTCAGGGAATTAAAGCTGCATGTAAACTGGGTAATATGGCAATAATGGGTGGCTTCAGTTTCCACATAGATTGGGTAAACCTATTTATCACTAATTCTGTGGAAGATGAACTCCTGAAATTTGTCCATTGTGAATTACTGAAGCAGTACACTGAAGAACTTTCTCTGAATTGGGCTATATTTGATTTAGTACTATGAAATGAAAAAAGGTTAATTAATAACCATGGCGTGAAGGAGCCTTTGGGAAATAGTGACCATAATATGATAGAATTTTACATTACATGAAAGTGGCATAGTCCATTTGAAAACTCGGATCTTCAATCTGAATGAAAAAAAATTATGAAGGTACAGGGGGGTACAATGGCTATGGTGGATTGGAAAAATACACTAAAGGTTTGATAGTAGGCACATAATGGCTAGTGTTTAACAAAGTATTACATGGTCTCCAGCAACGTAACTCTACAACACAAAAAACCCAACAGGAAAAGTGAATTAACTGTGGCTAATAAAAGAAACTAAAGATTGTATTAGATCAAAGGAAGTGGCTTATAAGGTTACCAGAAAAGTAATCATAAAGGTTGGGAGCAATTTAGAATGCAACAAAGGAGGACAAAGAAACTGATAAAGAAAGGGCAAAGAGAGTATAAGGTGGTGAGCAACATAAAGACGAACTGGAACGATTTTTTGGGCATTGGAAAAGGAAAAGATTAATGAGAAGAGATGTGGGACTATTACAGATGGAGAGAAGGTGTAATGGAGAATAGGAAAATGTCAGAGAAATTAAACAATTACTTCATGTCTGGCTGAATGGAGGAAAATGCAGAAAATCTTCCAGAAATACCAGCGAACCAAAGTTCTTGTTAAAATGAGGAACTGAAGAATTTAATATTAATAAAGACATAGCAATCAAACAATTAGCTGGAGCAAAGGTTGATAAATCCCCTGGACCTGATGAGCTACATCCCAGGAGGTGATTTTAGAGATAATGGACGGTGGTTATCTTTCAGTGCTGTATAGATTCTGGCAAGGTTCCTGCAGGCTGGGAAGTAGAAACTGTAACCCCAATGTTTAAGGAAAAGAGAGGGAAAACAGAGAACAAAGGGCCTGCTAGTGTGACATCATTATTAAAGAAAACATTAGAATCTAGTACAAAGGATATGATAACCAAATACTTGGAAAATAATGATATGACTGGGCAAAGTCAACACTGATTCATAAATGGAAAATCACATTTGACAAACCTGTTGGATTTTTTCCAGGATGTTACTTGCAGCATAGATAAAGGTGAGCCAGTGGATATGATGTATTTGGATATTCAGAAGGCTTTAGATAAAATCCTAGACCAGAATTTTACAGTCTGTCGCAGCAAAGGGCAGGACCATATAATGCAGTGAGCCATTCAAAATTCCATTGAGTTGGGCAGGAACAGAAAATGCCATCAAGTGATCAGTAAACAAAATTAGAACACATAGGATTTGGGGTAATATACTGTTGAGGATTGAGAATTGGTTAAGACATAAAACAGAGGATAAAAATGAGCTAATGACATGCTGTTACTGGTGGGGTGCTGCCAGGATCAATATTGAGGCCATAGCTGTTAATCATATATATAAATGATGAGGATGTGGGGACCAAATGTAGTATTTCCAAATTTATTGCTGACATAAAGCTAGATGGAAATTTAAATTATGAGGAGAATGCACAGGCTTCAACGGAATTTGGGTAGGCTAAGTGAATGGTCAAGAATGTGACAGATGGAATATAATGTAAATAAGCATGAAGTTATTCACTTTGGCAGATAAAACAAAAAGGCAGAGAATTTCTTAAATGGGGAGAGATTAGGAAGTGTTGATGTCCAATGGAACCTGGATGTCCTTGTTAATGAATCGCTAAAAGCTAGCATGCAGGTGCAGCAAGCAATTAGGAAGGAAAAAGGTGTGTTGGCCTTTACCACAAAGGAATTTGAGTCATGTTGCAATTGTATACAGCATTGATGATCACCCTGGCACATTATGTGCAGTTTTGGTCTCCTAATCTAAGTAAGGATACACTTGATATAGAGGGAGTAACTCTGGGATGGCAGGATTGTCTTATGAGGAGAAATTGAAAGTGATCCTATATTCTCTAGAGTTTTGAAGAATGAGAAGTGAGCTCAATCAAATTTACAAAATTCAGAGTTTGACAAGGTTGATGCAGAGTGGATGTTTCCCCTCAGAACCTGATGAAGGAACTTCCAGTTCTGAAAGCCAATGGTGTTTGCTACAAATAACCTATCGTAAAATTATTAAACCCTACAGTGTAGAAAGAGGCCCTTCGGCCCATCAAGTCTGCACCAAATACAATCCCACCCAGACCCGACTCCCATATTCCTACATATTATACCCATTAATCCCACTAACTTACACATCCTTGGACACTAAGGGGCAAATTCTTAGCATGGCCAATCAACCTAACCTGCACATCTTTGTTCGGTGGGAGGAAACTGGAGTACCCGGAGAAAACCCATGTGTGCAAATTCCACACAGACAGTGACCCGAGCCAGAAGTCAAATGCAGAACCCTGGAGCTGTGAAGCAGCAGTGCTAACCATTGTGCTACCGTGCTGCCCCGTCTGACTTTAAACTGGTGCTGTGAGACTTCTTACAGTGAGTCTTGAACCAAGCAACAGAGTGTCAGGATAAGGAGTAGGCACTTAACATTGAGGATGAACTTCTTTACTCAAAGAAGTGAACCTTTGGAATTCTCTGCTTCAGAGTCTGTGGAAGCTCAATCATTGAACATATTCAAACTAGATATCAATAGATGTTTGGATATTCATGATATGATGGGATTATGGGGATAATGCAGAGAAGAGGCATTAAGGTAAATGATCAGCAATGATCTAATTGAATGGCGTAGCAGGCTGATTGGGCTGACTGGACTCCTACTGCTCCTACATTCCAATGTTCCCATGAAAACCTTACTAAAATTCAGGGCTGTGAAATTCACTGGCCTTTGAGGATACAAACCATTGAAACTTCCTCCAACAAGAAGTCAATGCTTTAAGAGGGGCTGGGGAGATGGGAAAGATGAGAAGAAGGAGCATTTGGTGGATTGGGAATGGAAAGAATAATAAATATAATACTTTTGAGGTGCCACAGTGGTTGGCATTGTTGTTTCACAGCGCCAGGGACTCAGGTTCGATTCCTGACTTGGGTCACTGCCTGTGCAGAGTTTGTACATTCTCCCTGTGTCTCCATAGGCTACTTCCGGGTGCTCCAGTGTCTTCTACAGTCCAAAAGATGTATTGGTTAGCTGATTGGCCAGACTAAATTCTCCTTCAGTGTACCTGAACAGGGTCCAGGGTGTGGCGACAAAAGGATTTTCATAGTAACTTCTTAGCGTGTTAATTTAAGCCTACTTATGACACTAATAAGTAAACAAACAAACTAACTGTTCAGAATTATATTGTCCAAATTTTCATTTGGGATAAAGATCTTCAGAGTTTCCAAACGAATAGGTGAAGATAATAAAAGAAGTTGCATCTATGAAGCACTTTTCAGACATTCCAAGGTATTTTGCAGTCAATAACTAATGACTATATTATTGCAAATGTGTACCCACATTGTCTTTAACCCAGGAACTTCTATCACATGGATGCAGGTATGTTGACCTAAAATAAACCTAACAGAAATAAAAATTAAGAATCCCCCATTGCTGTCATGTTTTATTCAGTAAAGCCCATAACAGTCTATTTAATATGTCAGAAAATCGCTTAATGCAGAAGAATGAAGTGCTATCAGGCTAAATGTCTTGTCAGATGCTATATGCAAAATCAGGCAATGAAGGTTGACAATTTATAAAGCTTTTCGCCTTGAGTTACACAACAATGACTCTGTCTTATCACTGATTATGACAAGCATGTCGTTCTTCTTTCACTAAATAACTTCTGTGAAGCAATCAATCAGCGCTCATGAAAATAAGGGTGGAAACCAGATATAGAAAATTATAGACATTGGTCTTACTTCAATATAGTATGAAATATCCAATAGAATAACAATAGGAATAGATTCCTGGTATAATTAAGTATGTTATGGAACCAACAATGTCACTGTATATCTCAGATTCAGTAATGTGTAATAAGTAAGGATCAATTAATGATCTCACAGTAAAAAATACTCTAGAAAAGAGTGATCATAATATGTAAGGTGAGAAACTTAGGTCTGAAACTAATTTCCTCAACAGAAATAAAGGCAATTTCAAAGATAAGAAGACAGAGCTGGCTGAAGTAAGTTGAGAGACAGTAAATAAACTGTGGCTGATACTTAAAGAGATATTTCATAATTCTCAACAAAGGCATATACAGTTGAAAAAGAAATCCTCAATAAGAATGATGAATCACAAAAGAGGTTAAGAATATTGTTACAAAATTGGAAAATACTTGAAAAACTCAGCAGGTCTGGCAGCATCTGACAGTAGAAAGAGAAAACAGAGTGAGTGTTTCAAGTCCACATGACTCTTCTTCAGAGTTAAAGAGAGAGAGAAATGCATTGGATTATATACTGTGCGCAAGGTGTTGAGCAACTTTTTTTTCAAGTCCCAGGATCTGCAGTACTTTTGCTTTTGTTTAGGAGTAGAATTAAATTGAAACAAAGGCGTGTTGTGGAGATTAATGAAAATGTCAAAAGATTGGTAAAAATTTGACAAAGCAGCAAAGGACATCTTAAAAGTAATAAAAGGAGGAAATTCTGAGGATAAATTAGCAAGAAATATAACAAATTATAAGAGCTTCTGCAAGAACATGACGTGGAAGAGGGTTGCTAAAGGAAACATTGGTTCCTTAGTGAATGAGATTGCGGAATTAATAATAGAAAGCAAGGAAATGGCAGAGACTTTGAACACTTTGTATCTGTTGTCACAATAGAAAACATTAAAGGCATCCCAATAATGGTAGACAAGCATCAAAAAAGGAAAGAAGGAACTTAAGATAATCACTATGAATAAAAAGAAAGTATTAGCCCAACTAATGGAACTAAAACCTAATAAATCCCCTCAATTCAATGGCCTGCATCCTAGTGACTTAACAGAGTGGCTGCAGAGATTTGGTTGGAAAGTTATGTGCTAAGTTCTCTGACCTCACTGCAGCAGGAGCGGGGCATGAACGACCAGTAAGATTTCACCCTGAGTGTTCATTAAATCATAGAATCCCTGTAGTGCAAAAGAATGCCATTCAGCCCATCGAATCTGCACTGACCACAATCCCACCAGGCCCTATTCTTGTAACCCCACATATTTACCTTGCTAATCCCTTGACACTAGGGTCAATTTAGCCTGGCCAATCAACCTAACTCACGCATCTTTGGACTGTGGGAGGAAACCAGAGCATCCCGGAGGAAACCCATGCAGACAGGGGGAGAATATGCAAATTCTACAAAGAGAGTGCTAGTTCCCTAGCACTGCGGAGCAGCAATGCTAACCACTGCGCCACTGCGTCGACCCCAAGTTGGTTACAATCTACCAAAATTCCCTAGATGCTGCCAAGGTGCCAGCAGATTGAATCTCTATTCAAGAAAAAATGAAACACAAAACTGGAAACAATGGGCAAGTTAACCTTTCATCATCAATTGGGAAAATGCTGAATAAAAAGATTTATAATCTCGAAAAACAACAGGAAAAGTAATTTGGTTAAGATTGTGAAACAGGTGCAAATGTAAGTTCTATTGCTCATTGAAGCAACCTGCATGTGGAAGGAAGAAGGGAAAGAAATGGCTAAGAAATAAGAACAACGTTTATCCACCCCGCAGGAAATGATCTAGAATAGTAGCTAGTGCTAAGCAATGTAATTGCTGAACCAACCAAATGCTGTTCAACACAAAGGAATGGAAAAACAAGAATGGAATCGTACCCAAATGCCAGTCCAACTCCAACCCAACAGGAAGAACCCAAAACAACAGAACCTGTTGCTTCTCCAACAGAACGATGAATATAGAAGGGTACTCAGGCCTGCTGTAAATTCAACAACAGGCCGGGTCAATTTACATCTGCAAACAGACATCGTCTCTTATGAAATTCAAGAAATCAATGAATAGATCCACTATCAGTTATCCCCATCTTGCAGAAGTACTCCATGTTGTAATATAAATTATGAATACCTGAATTCACTTTTCTTGTTGATGCTCACTACCAGTTTCTGGCACAGGTCTGGAAACATGTCTGGGTTTTCAAAATGGTATTCCTGCAGGATTTCTGGATGGTTCTTTGTATTCTAGTGCCCTTGTATGATCTGTCTGCATACTGCCTTTTCTTTCACATTGCCCTGATGGAGCTTTTCAATGCTGCATTTTTAATCTGCAAGCTACTCCACTTGAAGATTAAAATATTTAACAAAGATATTTAATATTTCATTGAAGCTGGTTGATAACTCATCAATGCACTGCACCAGGATTACTTTGTCAGCAAGTTCACCAAATGAGTATAAAAAGGTATTACTCTGCACTTCTTCAGAATTTATGCTTCAACCTGATGCACTCCAATAGTTTAAAATTCTGTTCTCCATGACTTCCAATTTTTAATGAAGCTTGATTCTGGATTGAATCCAAACTGATCTTGTTAGTTGGATTTTTGACCCATGGTCATTTGATATTTGTTGCCGTTAAATCTTTAACCATTGTTGCTATTTTAAGAATGGTTGAGCAGTAACCTTTTTTCTCTTCTCTGCTCTTCTTCTCATGATTGTTAGATTTTGGTACAGCAGGTTTGAGGGGCTGCACAACCTACGTCTGTTCATTTGTTTATTATATTTATTCCTGGAATGTGGACATCAACATCCCAGGAGAGAGACAAAATGTTGGTAACTACAGGTCAGTTAGTTTAACTTTTGTAGTGAGGAAACTGTTTCATTCTATCACTGAAGGTGGAGTGGTGGGACACATCGATAGAAGTTGTCCTGCTGGGAAGACACAGCGTGGGTTCATGAAAGGCAGGTCATACTTAACTAATTGACTGGAATTCATGACGACAACAGGGAACGGATGGATTTGGTTTACCTGGATTTCCAGAAAGCATTCAACAAAGTGCCACTCAAAAAGTTTGCTGCATCAGATAAATGTGCCTGGCATTATTGACAATGCATTAACGTATGTATGGATAGAGGATTAGTTAACTAACAGAAAGCAAAGAGTGAGGATGAATGGATGTTTTCTGGTCAGCGATCCCGAGGTGGTGTACCTCAGGGAGCAGTGTTGGGACCGCAATTGTTTACAATTTACATAGATGATTTGGACTTGGGGGCCAAGTGTGGTGTGTCAAAGTTCGCAGATGGAGTGGTAGAGCAAAGTGTGGAGATGACACTGAAAAACTGCAGAGGGACAAGTGGGCAAGAGTCTGGCAGGTGAGTATAATGTTGGTAAATGTGAGCTAATCCATTTTGGTAGGAATAATAGCCTGGCATGATATCCTCCAGACTCACTAATGTCTCCCCTTTACCTGAGACATTCCCACCAGCAGGGATTAAAGCTGGTCCCCATCAAATGAGACCAGGCATGATCATCCTGCTGGTGGGGACAGTGGCCAATGAGCCCCTCCTGGCAGCGCAGGGGCAGACAGGGTGCCCATTGGGTAGTACCAACCTCGCAATGCTAGCCTGGTCCCCTGGCAGTGTCAGCCTGGCACCCTGGCAGTGCCTACCAGGCTCAGGGCAGTGCCAGGGGGGTAAGGCCTGAGGGAATGGAGTCTACTGGTGTGGGGGCCAATCGATGGGGGGAACAGAACCTCTGCTCAGTCTACATTAGGGATTGATGGGAGCAAGAGGAAAGAGTCTAGTCATCGAGGGGAGGTCAGGACTGGGCATCGGGAAGGTATGATTGAAGCTTGTCATGGTGATGGGGGTGTCGGTCTGACCATGCAAGGTAGGTCCAGCTGGACATGAGATTGGCTGTGAGTCCAGCATCTCCAGCGGGGTGAACACCCTCTCTCCCCCATCCACCAGTATGAATCCTGCTGTACCACTCTATAAAGCATGGATTGCTGGAGATCCATTCAACAAAGCACACACAAAAGATAGGCAGGAAAAACTCCTGGCATTCTGGTCCATTGGGCATTTTGCTTCTTTGGGAGAATGGCCCCCTAGTGGAAATTTTTAGACAAGTTAGGTTGGAGAAAGTACAGCATAAGATGGCACAAAAATCAATTAGGATAAAATTAAGGTGTGATTTTCCCACTCTGCTGCGCTAATGCTTTACACAATTCGTGCTGGGCATCCCACCCTAACAGTGGCTCCCAATTCCAAACTTCCATTGACATCACACCCATGCTGGAAATCGATGGGGAGCTGCATGAATAATGCAAATCACCATTTAAATACAATTTAAATAGAATAAGCGGACCCAGAAGTCTCCTGGCTCACTAGCCTTCCCCCACCCCCCACACCAGTGGGGATTACTATACCTCCCCACTTTTGGGGAGCTGGTGGCCCAACTAAGCTGGAGTGAAGAGAGGGGGTGGGTAATCAGGGCCCACCAGAGGGTCTGGCACTGGGGAGGGGGAGGGGGGGGGGGGTTGCAACATGCCACTGGGCATTGGTACTTTGGCACTGCCCACCGAGCACAGAGCAGTGCCAAATAGTCTAATGCGGGCAGGGCTTGTGGGGGGCCTTGGGGGGGGCCATCAGTGAGGGTGGGGGGGTCCTGCTGCCACTTACATAGGGGTCATTGGGAGAAAAACGGGAAGCTAACGATCAGAATGGCCATTGGAGAGGAGGGGGTGTGGGTTAATCAGCCTGATTGGGTGGGGGTGGTTGGGACTGCAGGGTGGGGAGTTGACACTACGGGAGGGGATTTCTGCACTGTCGGGGAGGGGGGGAACAAGGAGTTCGGCGTAATGGGGGGGGGTAGTCGGGGCTGGTTCCAGGCATGCATAGAGCATGGGGGACTTGGCAGAAGAATATTGCAGCATCATGCTGAGGCACTCTGCAATATGTAGGGTGTGGGACATTCTTTTTGAAAATCCCGCTGATAAAATCACTGTGTTTTACTACAGTTTTCACACAAATTTAATACTTCAAATCTTTTTGCGAGAATCTCGGCCTTAAACTTTGCTTGCAGTGTAAGTCAGCAGCTCATTGACCGCCTGGCTGATTCAATTTCCCATTGTCTATCTCTCATAATTTGTAGCTCACAGCAGAGAGCCACTTTGGTCAGATCGTAATTACCCTGTTGGCAAAGTTGCTACCTGTTTCAGACTGAAATTCTGGTTGTCAGGAACTGTCCCCCATCTGTCCCTGCACCAGTGCAACTCCACCACGTGCGCACCCCCAAGCTCCTCCACCTGTTGACTGGATAGAAGGAGTGCAGGCTCAGAAGGCTGAACTCTTGAACTATTTGCACCATTTGCAAACAGGGCAGTAAGGAGACAAAAATCACCCACACTCTCTTCTCTAGGAGGCAGGAAACAGAAAGAATTATCCAGAACAATTTAGAAAAGACCATCATAAAATTCCACCATGCCTTACTCAGGAAAGATGGCTCCTCCTCAGATTCTCAACTAGCTAGTGGTGATTTACCCATTAGCAACAAGCACATACCTTAATGTGCTCTGACTTGATGGACAATTGACACTCAGCAGGGTATCCGTATTTCTAATGACCAACAATATCACCATTTAATTACCTTTAAACAGAGGCACAAGATTACAACAGGAAAGCTCAAATAAGTGGTCTGGACTCCCTAAACCTGAGGTAAAAAGCAGGGACAGTATCAATGGGGTCTGTGAAATGGAGACACTAAAAAGCCTGTGTTAATGTTTGGATAAATCACCTACTTGTGATAAAAATTGGTGTTTCATTGCCTAAATATGGCGCTGATTTTCCAAGCTGTATCCACGTAGATACAAGTAACCTCCTGCATCATATTAAACAAAAATCAACATAAACAAATTGTTAGAATTGAAACAAACTGATATAAATGACAACAAGGGGTGTTTGAGAGGTTAGCACAGGCTAATGGATACTCAAAGAGTTTCCATTCTTTAAATCTTATGCTGAATGTGTGAATCACTCAGATCTACATTAATTTTCCAATATGTCTAGAAGCTTCCAGAACTTTTATATGTGATATTGGCGACAGAAGTACTCAGACTTTTCTTTTGGTACATCAGCTCTCATCTATTCAAAGGCAAAATGTAATAGAGTAAAAAATCATGCTTTTAAAAATAAATATGTGTCCTGTTCACGTATAGCAATTTCTCCAAAATATCATGTTCCACTAAGCTTTCCTTATAATCATTCTCCTTCTCCTTATAAAGTAACTTAGAGTGAGAGGATGGACCAGTTGGGTTGAATAACCTTTGGTTTAGCAATATATTTTAGGTATCCCCATGATGTTAATATTCTTACTGTAGATAAATCCTTCCAGTGAAAGCTACTAAACCCCATTGTTAGAAAACAGGCAGTGTTTTCCCATCCAGCCTGCCACAGGAATCGTAAAGGGTGAGACATGGACTGTGCAGAGGTTTGTTCATAGAGAAGGAAAAGGAGAGAGTGCATAGTGTAGTGTTATAGTCACAGTGGGTAGCACTGCTGCCTCATAGCACCAGGGATTCAGGTTCTATTCTGGCCTTGGATGACTGTACGGAGTCAGCATGTTCTCCCCATATCTGCATGGATTTCCTCCCACAGTCCATAGGATGTGCTAGTTCGGCATATTGGCCATGCTAAATTCTCCCTAGGTGTTCCCAAACAGGTGCCAGAGTGTGGCGACTAGGAGATTTTCACAGTAAATTCAATGCAGTGTTAATGTAAATCTAATTGCAACACTACTAAATAAATGTTAACTTTGGTTAAGGGATAAAAAAAGTGGCTGGACCTCAGGGAGAACTTCCCTGCTATGGTTCAAATAGTGACAAAGGACCATTTGCAACCAATTGAGGGTATACAGGACTTCAGTGTACATCTGATGCAAAAGGCAATGTGGCATGCCATCAGTACTGCACTGTCAGAAGTAGATTATACACTCAAATCTCTAGCATGACATTTGAAAAAATATGTAGGTCAGTGAGTAGCATCTCCCCTCTTATATTCCTAACTCTGAGCTTTGGCCTGAACCTATTCAGGTGCGGAGAAATGGTGATTCCTCACACCTCTTCTGTTTAATAGTTTATACATAATCGATAAACTCACAAATGTCAGTAGGTGCTTCTGTTAAGTTAAATCAATACCCACAGAGACTGTTTATCATTGATAACTTGCAAACATAAATACTCTGTTCCCTTTGAAGTGAAATCAGTGCTGCGCTTACAAATGCTGTTACTGTAACTTCTGAGTTGCATTCATGCTGCTAAACCTTGAAGAGTTACTGCTCTTTCATTTACATTCCCTTAGCTTAGTCATCCAATCCCATTATTGAACTTATTGTCTGAGAAGCTCAATACTGTGCTGTGCTGCTACTGTGCAACACACACTTATTTAAAAGAAACACAAAAATCACACCTGTGATAATGATTGCTGCAACCCCCTCTTTCGGCCCCACTTTCGAGTTTCTATATTGCAGCAATCTTGGGTCATGAAGAGTCCATTAACATGTGAAGGTGTTTCCGTGGAAAAGATTCTGACTTATCACATCATCTAACTTTACACAAATTAACATTTGCATGGAATGTAAGGGCACATCCAGACACAGTGATTTAATTTGATTTATTATTATCATATGCATTGGTACACAATGAAAAGTATTGTTTCATGCGTGCTATACAGAGAAACCATACCATTCATAGAGTACATAGTAGAGAAGGAAAGGAGAGGATGCAGGACGTAGAACAACATTGACCTCTGGCAGGATTTTCTGGCTTTGAGGCAAATGCAGATGGAAAATCCTGCCCAATGTCTTTTGTTTGATCCTGAGGTTGTGCATCGTTGTACTGTTCCTTTTGGCTTTCTCCTTTTGTATGTGCCAAAACTAACTGTGCACTTATTATTAGATTCCAAATGTGCTTCCACTTCTGGGCTGCTAATTAGTTCCCAGTGTTTATTGAACACTGAATCAAATACTCCATGTGGGAAATTGTAGAGTTGCTAAGTTAATTCCTTTTAATGAAAGCGCATTTAAAATCTGTTTTTGTTGTCTTGGATATAAGATAAGCCTATAATCTCTGACATTCTAATGTGCATTAAGAAGTCTGACAACACCAGGTTTAGGTTCAACAGATTTATTTGATAGTAAACTCACAAGCTTTCGAGGCTGTCCCCTTCGTCAGGTAAATAAGGCATTCTGGTCTCAAACAGCACATATAACAGCGCAGCCTGTTTACAGATTACTGATTAGAACGCAAATCTTCACACCTAACCTGCTATTCAAGTCTTAAATTGACCGACAATGTGAGTAGAAGGAGCACTGAGCACAGGTTAAAGAGATGTGTATTGTCTCCAGAAAGCACAGTAAATGAGGTTTTGTCTGGAGATAATACACATCTCTTTAGCCTGTGCTCAGTGCTCCGTCCACTCACATTGTCGGCCACTTTAAGACTTGAATAGCAGGTTAGGTGTGAAGATTTGCATTCTAATCAGTAATCTGTGCTGTTATATGTGCTGTTTGAGACCAGAATGCCTTATTTACCTGACGAAGGGGACAGCCTCAAAAGCTTGTGAGTTTACTATCAAATAAATCTGTCAGACTTAAACCTGGTGTAGTCTGACTTCTTATTGTGTTTACCCCAGTCCAATGCCAGCATCTCTACATCATTCGATTGTGCTGCATTTGTTTGAGTCCGTTTGTTTTTTGCAACACAATATCTGTATTTTCTTATCAGAAAATGATGTACATCTTCAATACTGCAGCATATGGAACTGTTGAGTTCTGTGTTGCGATCATTTTCCCAAAGATTTGCCCTTGTTGTCAAACTTTTGTTGGAGCAGGCCCATTCTCCCAGTGCATTCATAGAATAAAAGAGAGACAGAAAAAGAAAGTGTTACAGGGAAAAGGCCACGGAGCAAAAATATATTGGGTGTAATTTTACAGGCTCACTCCACCCATCGATGCACGGAATGAGCCAGTAAAATCACGTGACAGCTGGGAAATCAGGATCACAGCCATTTTCTTTTATCTCACGATCTCACAAGAGCTGGATTTCTGGCAAGGTCAGTATCTCGCAGGAAATGGCCAAGCGGCTGAATAAATTATTTAAAAATATTTAAATGACAATTTCCATCTATTTAGTGATCCAGTCCTCAGTGTCTGCGCTCATGTGCCTTCATGGCCTCACTGGTGAAGATTTTCTTCTGCAAGGAAAATATCTGCTCCCCACGAACAGGGAACAGTTGTGTTGGCCTCGCCAGTAGAACTGAGGGCCCCTAGGGAGGCTGGAGGCAGGGGAAGTTGCACATTGGGCAGTGTCAGTCTAGCAATGTAAGCCTAGCACTTATGTACTGCCAGCCTGGCATCCGGGCAATGCACAATGGGATCCTTGGCATTGACCACTGGGTGGAGCCAGAAGGGATGGGGCCCAAAGGGGATGGGACAAGGTGGGGTCAGAATTGGGTGGAGCCTGAAGTCGGCATGGATGGGATGGGCATGAAGGAGCAGCCCTACCAGGAGCCCTGTTGCCAATCTGCAATGGGATCAGATCAGAGGAAGGGATGCATTCGGTCTGGGCAAGAGGGGAAAACAGGGGCTTGCAATTGGCTGTGGGCTCTTTCGATTGTGGAGGGAGGTGATGAGTTGGTTCAGGCTTTCAGCAACAGGAGCCTGACAGCTCCTTCACTGCCTTTCAGATGCCTGCTGCTGAAATTGAGCATGTGCAGCATCAAAGATCTGCACCAAACCCACCATCTGCAGCAGCTAGAAATAGTCTACACCATTTTTTAAATAATTGTTTGTAAGATTGGGCATGAAAACTCACCCAAAGAATCGTTCAGGAACTCTCCCATTTTCATGTTAGCTGGATGCTTGGAATCATTTTCATAAAATTCTGTCAATTGTTTCACATGATTCTACAGCCCTGAATCGGAGTCCGATGATGTATTCTTTTAGGGATCATAGGTTGAAGATTGATGCTGGATAATTCACTTTTCCTTTACAGGTGACTTCCAAGATGGGTTAGGCACATGAATTCATCATGTAGGTGTTCGTGCAGGAGTTCAGAAATTCCATTAGAAACAATGTAGACAGGAGCCAGACACTTCACTAGACCTAGCTCTTGTACTGAGCTGCTGCTTGCCAGGTGGAAAATGACAGACTGATTGGCAGTACAGCAAGACAGGGTGACTAGCTCCTCTAGCTAGCTGAGGCTGGGGAAGGGAGAACGTCACTTGACATGACTCCCATTTTGGCTTTAATAATGGTTGTGTATCCCTCTGTCTGGATTCTCGACTATTAATGTTCAACTATTAAGAATTTGAAAGAAAAGGTTCAAGGTCCTTTGTCCAAGGTATTTTATTCCCTTCTCCAAGTCCACATTATTTATATAAATTGAGATAAGAATGATCTCTGCATTAACTTACTGGCCATCAATCTTTACATTCCTTTAGTCAAAATGCATCCACTAAGCATTGCATTCTTTAAGAGCTTCCTAATCAAATAAAATAGTCCAAGGATTAATTCTTGATTTTTTTGGATAGGTAATTAAGATCCACTAAGATAAGTCCAGAGGTCTTGTAGCTTTAATGTCCCTGCCTCTGAGCCAGAGGCTATAGGGCTTGATGGCAATGGAATTTGCATTTATAAAGTGGTTGAGTTCCAAAATCATTCCAACTTCCAATGGCTGGCATTAAGAGTGGGAGAGATTCCTGGTCATCCATGCTTGTTGCAGAGCGCTGCCCCTTAAGCTATCAGCCTTGGGCAAAAGGTTAGCAACCTGTTCCAGAAGAAAACACCTCAATGGAAACAAAGAAGTCTGCCCTGTGCACCATTAGATGTGGGAAGAGAAATGAAAGAACAAGCAATCAAGTTTTTAGGCCAAACCAGGCAACAAAATGATCAACATTATGTTCCTGTTTTTAAGATTAACGTATAATCATTGCTCACTAATCCCGATGTGGATATTGGGTACCAGCAGGATTGGACTCATCAGTGCTGGTCCCTCTAGTTGAATGAATAGGGAATTCACTCTTCGATTGTGGGCTCACACCTCTTGGATGGGGTGTTGCTAGTCCTTATGGCCGACACTGGAACAGGATAAGCTTGGTGAAAACAAACACAGAAAATCAGAAAATAAAGCTTCACACTGTGCATTGCACAGCAGCTTGACTCTATTCCAGTACTGGAGTGCACACTTTCATAAACTGTTATAAAGTATTGGAGACATCACTTTAATTTTAATTAAGAACTTTTATACCAAGCGAACAGCCTGCTATGTTTGTGGATGAAAGTGAATACATCGGTGGCCAATGATCTGCATGGGGGAGTTAGTCAGTCCGCTGGCATCATATATCACATCGAAATTTGACATTTTCTTCAGTAATTAGTGGGACAGCTATCCAGAGACCTGCTTTGGAAGACAGTTAATTTGACACCATCACCGTGTGGGGTAAATTACTTTCCCACACATCGACATTTTCATTAATAAGGTTGTTAATCACAAGCAGAATAAACAAGTATAATATGACAGATACATTTTGATGCAGCAGCCAGGTTGTCAGAAGAGTTAACTCATGCTTTTTGCAGATTGGTACTTTGATAATGGCTTGCAACTTGTGTAGAATCCAAATGGTAAAAAAAAGTTAAAGTTTAATTTTAGATTTATATTTACTAAAATGGTTTTGAGACATAAGAATCTCAATGAAAGGCTTTGAGAACTATAGGATATTTCAGGCCTCCCTTACGTATGACAGCTAATTTCCAGCTTAGGGAAACGTGCTTCATCTGTCCAAGCTGATCTACAGCCAGGTTTAGCACACTAGGCTATGTTGACATATCTAGTCACTGACACAGCGTAGACAACCTTTATCTATAGCAAATCCCAGCCCCAAGCAGGCCTCCTATAGATAACGGGGAAAAGGACAACTAAAGGTTTGGCAGATAATATCATCTATAAGAACTGTCTCAGGTGGGAGCTGACAGGAAAAGATTTAGAGTCATGGAATCCCTAGAGTGCAGAAAGAGATCACTCAGACCATCGAGCCTGCACCAGTAACAATCCCACCTCGGCCCTATTGCCATAACTCATATATTTGTCCCTAACACTAAGGGGCAATTTAGCATGGCCAATCCACCTAACCCGCACATCTTTGGACAGTGGGAGGAAACTGAAGCACCTGGAGGAAATCCACGCAGAAATGGGGGGAATGTGCAAACTCCACAAGAGAGTCACCCAAGGCTGGAATTGAATCCAGATCCTAGTGCTGGGAGGCACCAGTATTAACCATTGTGATACCATGCTGTCCACCTGCCTTGGGTTTCTCTTTACCGTTCCCACATCTGACATTCTAATCAGAGGAGAGTCTCAACACAAATTCATCCACCAACTCCATGAATAACACTAAAAAGGGATTTTCGTGCCCTGCCCAGTTCTGGGTCCGTCCAGTTCCACTGAAAGTCAATGGACATTTGGCTTAGCCACTGCATCGCCCACAATGGGTTCCATCACGATGGGGCTGGAAAACCTAGCCTAAACAATGGAGTCCCGTGGACGTAACTACAGGAAGTTGGGCGGGATATCAGAATTTCCCTTCCCATCAGTGCAGGAACACTGGGACTACACCTGTTCTAAAATCTTTTCGTGGGATGTGGCATCACTGACTGGCCAGCTTTATTGCCTATCCCTAATTGCCCTTGAGAAGGTTGTAGTGATCTGCCTTCATGAAATGTGGCTGCCCCTGTGGTGTAGGTTCAGCAAGTGCCTTTAGGGAGGGTATTCCAGGATTTTGACCCAGCAACAGTGAAGGAACAGCAATGTATTTCAAAGTCAGGATGGCAATTGACTTGGAAGGGAACTTCTAGCTGGTTCCACTGTGTTCCCAGGCATCGACTGTTCTTGTCCTTCTATGTGGTAGAGGTCATGGGTTTGGAAGATGATGTTGAAGGTATAAGCTCTGTCCCTTGGTAGAAATTTCTGAAAAGCCTGTGGAAACATAAAAGGAGATGAGGCGAAATGCTGTAATGATCCTTTTTCTGAACCTTGATATCCAGAAAGTTGGCATTCATGTAAGGTAAAAGTCAAGAAAATTGTCCATAGTATTTATAATAATAATTTCATCGCCTCAGTTAATGAGATACATTGTTGCAATCAACAGAAGGAGGATGTTGGGATAGCTTTACTATGGCTTGCAGTTATGGCAGTCGGAAAAGAGGTGGTGCGGTAATACAGTGGTTAACACTGCTGCTTCACAGCTCCAGAGTCCTGGATTCAATTCCTGGCTCAGGTCACTGTCTGTGTGGAGTTTGCACATACTCCTCGTGTCTGCATGGTTTTCCTCTGGGTACTCCAGTTTCCTCCCACAGTCCAAAGACGTGCGGGTTAGGTTGATTGGCCGTGATAAGAAATTGCCCCTTAGTGTCCAGGGATGTGCAGGTTAGAGGGATTAGTGGGTATAATATGTAGGAATATGGGGGTAGGGGCCTGGATGGGATTGTGTGCGGTGCAGACTCGATGGGCCGAAGGGCCTCTTTCTGCACTGGAGGTTTCTAAATAATATTATGGTCGGTGCAGGATCTAAATAGAAGGTAAAGAGCTGGATTTTCCAGTCATGCTTGCCCAAGGCTGGAAATTACCACCTGACGTCAATGGATCTTTGCATGGTCTGATCCCATCCGCTACGATTCCCACGGTGGGTGGAATGGAAAAAGCCCAAGAAGTGTCCAAATCCCTTGATAAGTCTATCCAATAAACCAGTCATTGTGGAAGGAAGGTGGAGGAAGAAATGTGGAAATAAATCTACGAAATGAGTAAAAGGCATGGAGTAAGGAGCATGGAAGAGTTTAATGACAACTCAATAAAATAGCCAGAGAAATTAAGAAAGAAAGGGAATGATGCTTTTGCTGTTTGTCCTCACTCGATACATAAGAAACCCAACATGAGAGGAACCAATGCTGCATGCAATAGAAAATAAATGAGAGCAGATAAGATAATTAAGCATACAGGAACATTTATATAATAGATCACCACACAATAAGATTTAAAATGAATGACTGAGTAAGACAAAATCTAAAGCAATCAATTGGAAAAAGATTAATTCTGAGGTAATAGAGATGAGAAATAGAGGCTGGAATAAAATTGACAGACAGAAACAGACAACAATGGAAAACATGTAAAAAAATCAATAGAGTTCAGGAGACCAAAGCTCTGATAAAACACACAAAAATAAATTGAATTCATTTGTGAATGGAACTGACTGAGGTCGGAGGTTGTTGAGGCAAACTCACTGGGGTCTTTTAAAAGACTTCTGGATAAGTATATGGAAAAGAATAGGATAGGGGGTTATAGATAGGTCTGTGGATTGGTAGATGTGATCGGCGCAACTCGTGGGCCAAAGGGTCTGTTTGTGCTGTATTGTTCTATGTTCTAAAACAAAAAGAAGCACAAGGGTAAATAAATAGATGTAAAGAGAATAAATGGAATGAATAAAGAAAAACAATAAAACTGAAACGAAAGAAAAAGCTACATTCCAAACATATAGACAACATAAAAGAGAACAAAGAGGATACAAAGATGTCTAGAAAAAAGTTTGGAAAATAATTAGGAGACTAAAGAGGAACCAGAAAATTACATGTTTGGAGATATTGCTGAAAAAGAGAATTGCTATCAAAACAATTTTGATAGCATCTTGCACTCATCAGACCAGCTAACAAGAAATTACCAGCTGTAAAAGGAGAACAACAAGTTATACTTTTTGAGAACAGAGTGTGAGTCGGTTGGCAAATGGATGCTGATTGGTGGAGGTGTTGCCATGGAGAAAGTTACATGCAACAGTTAATTGCCTGGCTTTGTTCAAATACCAGGCAGGTCAACATTGATTGGTCAAGGCATTGCCCTGAGGAGTGAATCAGGGAATGACTTTTCACTTCAGCTTTAGCTACCTCAAAGGGACCAATGCTTAATTTTATATACTTGTCAAAGTTTTTACATTGTTTGCTAGTTTTCATTCTTGGGCCAGCCTCAACCTCGTCCATCCCAGAATGCAGTTGCTGCAAGGTTGAGGTGGGTGGAGACCGATGGGGAGATTCTCCAAGAAATGTACAGCCACCTTACAAGCTAGCAGGCAAGGTAAGGTAAAATTCTGCTCATGATTTCAAAAGCTCCAAAGCAGATGCTAGCTCTTTTTGTTTTTTGTGTGTCTTATCAGAGCTTTGGTCTCCTGAACTCTATTGACCCTTTTACATATCTTCCACTGTTGTTCTGTTTCAGCAGAGATTATCTCAGCCTACGGGCAAGGGATAACTTGATGTGTGGCACATGTGGCAGACTGCGCATGTCCACAGTCAGCTTGTTCAACCATCAAAGGAAGAGCAACAGATGATCTCACCTGTCCTTGCTAAAGTTCTGAGATATTAATTCTCATGGCTGGAAGATGCCAATCACTTTGTATGAGTAAGTACCAGGGTGTCTAACAAGGTGAACAAGGGATCAAAGTAGACATAATGCATGTAATTTTCCTGCCCCACTATGCTTGTAGACCAGGGTAGTGGGGTGTGAAATTTCAGCATGATACAACCAATTGGATCTGTACCCAGCATCTGGAAAGTTTTGATTCTTCTGGCCATTATTTGAATGTAATCAGTGTCGCACTGAGGAATGGCAGGAGGCTGGTTGAATATTCATTTCAATATGTTTGGCGAACTCTGGACACTATAATCTGGGCTCCTTTGGTTTTCCAAACTCACCAGTAGATGTTCACACAGCAGGAATCACAGCTGGTCCTTCGCAATGGGGACCAGAAATGATGGCCTTGCCAGTGGGACCAAAGACCATTGAGGCCCCCAGGATGTCAGGGCAGGGGGGCAGTACTCCTTAGCACTGCCAGCCCAGGAACCTGATAGTGCCAGCCTGGCACCATGGCACTGTCCACTGGGTACTGTGGCACTGCCAGCCTGGTACACTGGCAGAGCACATCAGGAACTCAGCAGTGCCAAGGGAGCAGGGCCTGAGGGGAAGGAGTCTCACAAGGAATGGGGCCAGAAGGGGTAGAGCCAAACAGGATGAGATAGGAGGGCAGGGAAGAGGGCACTTGGGGGTAGGTGATGCTGGCAATCAAGGCTTGAAGCTGGCGATGAGGAGGCTGGCTATCAGGAGGGAGTAGTTGGAGCCGATGATCGGGAGACTACCAATGGGGGGTACGATCAGTAGGCCGATGATGTCTCAGGAGGGATGGGGGGAAGGATGAGACCAGGTCGATGGGAGCGGCAGGGGAGGAGAGATTCATTCATTCTCTCAATATAATGGGAGACTGAGCGCATACACGATGGCTTGCTGTGCACTCCCCTGCTGGCCTCTCTGGCGGGTTTAGACTCACCCGCCACCCTACTGGCATACATCACCTGACAGCATTTGAAGGCCACAAATTACTGAGACTCAGCTCACCAACAGAATGGGAGGGAGCGAGGGGGGCTCGCAGGAACCTCCCACTTTCCTGCCTGTTGGACATTTAGAATTATTTTGGGAAAATCACCCCCAATGACTTGCGGATATAATGGGAGATGATAATGAATAAACTGATCAAACTTAGCATAGATTGCAGCTTTGAGTATTAAAAATAACTAAATTAGGCACTGTTATGTGAGTAAAAATAATTAGAAATGGGCCTTTCAAAGGATTTTTAGTGAAGTCCTAATTGGAGAATTGTGTCTTATTCTGAGTATTAGCTTTAGGAAGGAGGTCAAGACCTTAGAGAGCGAAAAAGAAAGAGAGAATGGGTGAGAGAGAGAGAGAGCAAGAAAGATTCAGTAATAGTATAAGATCCTTTGTAATTCTTTGAAAATAAACAATCAATGTATGGTTTTCAAGAAACTGAGGCAGATTGAAATAATTTATGCAAATCCCAATTTCAATATGTTTTACATATCATTAGTGGGCCATCGATTGAGGCTTTTGGGCCTGCTAGAATCTCAACCTCCCCCTTCTCCCCACCAGGAGTGCTTCACGCCAGCGAGGTTTACAATAGCGCCCCACCCTGCTGGAGTGAAGGGGGGCATCAGAGGGTCTCTATAGAGCGCAGATGGCCAGGGTAAGGGAGGGGGTTGCCCTCTTGGCATTGCCAGCTTGACAGTGCCAATGTGGCACTGCCCACGAGGCATTAGACAGTGGCAGGGTGTGGGGCCTAATGATGGAAAGCCCTCTGGGGGAGGATTAATGAGAGCAGGGTGTCTGCACATGGGCTGAGTGACAGAGTGAGGGAGATCAGTGATTGGTGTTGGCCAGGTTGGTGGTAGTTTCGGGGCGGGTGTGTGCAGTCAGAACTCTAGTGAGTGGAGAGGATCGGAGGGGGAGATCAAGGTTGGCGGGGTATGAAGGCAGATTGGGGGGGGGTGGGACAGGTCGGGTTGAGGCTGGCTGGATATGTTTTGGGGGCCAGTAATCAGGCTGAAGGGGAGTGAGAGGGCCAGCGATGTATGTTGTGGGGCTGACCAGCCAACTAGAAGGTGGCAGAATGGGTGCTACTGTGCACGCACTGAATTTTGGAGGTGATAGGTGAACAGAACTTGGCACAAGTTAAAATACTGGCAGCAGAGCTTTGGATGAGCTTAAACTTATGGGGGTGGGGGTAGAAAATGGGAGAGCAGTCAGAATCAGTGTAGAATAGTCAAATCTGGAATAAAAAGCATGGGGGAACTGAGAGATGAAGGATTAGATGTGTGTATGATATCCTTCATGGCCAGATCGATTACCAATACTCAATAGATGGCATCACACAGAGACTGACTAACAGGGTGAGAAGCAGACATTACATCTGCTGGTACAGGAATTGAACGCCTGTTGTGGCTGCATCATGAATCAGCTAACCACCTACTAGGATGGAGTAAGCCTCCAAGGAAAGAAGTTTCTCAAAGACGGCATGTAATTTGGATGTCCATGAATTGGCTACTGGTGATTGATTCATTTTATATTCATTTCATTTATTCAGTCAGCTTAAACAGGCCGCTTAGTGGCGGAATAAAAAGCACAATTCTGCAGTTTTTGGAAGCACAAAGTACAAAACAGAAGATGCTGGAAATATTCAGCAGGTCTGACAGCATGTGTGAAGAGAGGAATGGAGTTAATCGGGGCTAGTTTCTGCCTGTAAACACTGTCAGAGAGAACGGCAAAAGAGGCAGAAAAATACGGAGGGAATTGGGAAACCGGATGCTCACTGACAAGATTGGGTTTCCCAATTGTATTCAAAAACAATTGAATGTTTTTGAATACAATTCAATGTAAATTACGCCCCCCCCCCCCACCCCCCCCACTGCCCCACTGCCCCCAACCTACCCAGTGAGGCATGTGGCATAGCTCTTTGCTTCAGGAGATGAGCAAAGACATTTGGAGAGTAAGTCATGCAATAGGCCACACACGCCACTGCATAATATTCATTGAATATGAAGCTAAATGCGGCTATTTGTAGCCCAGTGGTGCACCTCAGCAGAAGACACTTTTAATCCAATACTCGAGGCCTACACTGACATGTCTAACTGCGTCTTGCAGAATGTTTTCACATAAATGAACATCTACATTAGCACAAAATATATGCAGAAGCCCTTGGCCATTTCAAAACTTCCAGGCAAGCCATTTGATAAGATGATTGTTCAATCCAGAGCATGACATAAATAATCTTTATGGGCGATCAAGGAAGCTGTCAAATGCAGATCTTATCCTGTGGAACATATTGCAATATCTTATTTGGATCAGATTTATCGGATTATTTCAAATGCAATGCAATTTGTGTTATTCAGTTAATCCAATAAGGATTTGAAAGGAGTTTTGAATATCCACGAGTGTTCATACTGCTGAACAATTGGAAGGTATTTCATTTGTACAATAAATAAAGGCTATTAACCTTACATCACTGATTTCCCACGCGCTTGTTCTCTTGCATAAGGGATGAATCCTAAGTGAGTGCTCATAGCTTTATAGTCACTTAGGGTTAAAATCTACCCCTTGTGTAGGTGTTGCTTCAGGCTACTGATAAACATGCAGTTCAATTTGTTAGATCCAGATCGTCTATCAGTGAGCATCTACCCTGGCTGATCCATGTAGGATTTTGTACAATGTTTAACGAAGATACCGTGCAGACAATATGATGGAACAGAGCAAAAAAAAAATGACCTTGCTCAGTGTCTAAAGGTGTCCTGGAGACTGCAAAAAGGTTCCTATTTAGCACCTTAATTCTTAAATCAGATTGACTCTCGACTTGTAGGCAGACAGCACTCATTCAATTGTATCATAATTAATGAGTTCAGCTATTGCATAAATCAGTAGAAATAACATAAGTTAAGTTTCTAAAGTCAAATTTCAGTAATCACATTAGCAAACTGTACGCTTTGAAGCTCTGTCTAATGCATTTAAAAGATTTCTCCTTCCTTGTTTGTGATGCTAATTTTAGATGTACTCTTTAGCTTAGTGTTATATTTGTCTCTGAGATCTCATCTAATTCAAAGATACCATAAACAAATACAGGCTTATTGCAAATTTTTCATTCTGCTGATAAAATAAATCAAGGTTTTCTGATCACTCAGATACCCAGACAGAATAGTCTCTCAACACCAGATTAAAGTCCAACAGGTTTATTTGTAGTTCGGGCTTTCAGAGTGTTGCTCCTTCCTCACTCACCCGGTGAAAGGGCAGTGCCCCGAAAGCTCATGCTACCAAATAAACCTGTTGGGCTTTAACCTGGTTTTGTGAGACTACTTACTGTGCCCACCCAGTCCAATGCCAGCAACTCCACATCATCACAGACAGAGACACTCATAGAACATAAAACATTACAGCATAGTACAGGTCCTTCAGCCCTTGATGTTGTGCTGATCTATGAAACCAATCTAAAACCTATCTAACCTACACTATTCCAATATCATCCATATGTTTATTCAATGACCATTTAAATGCCTTTAATGTTGGCGAGTCCACAATTATTGCTGACAGGACATTCCAAGCTCTTACCACTCTCTGAGTAAAGAACTTACCTCTGACATCTGTCCTATATCTACCACCCTTCAATTTAAAGCTATGTCCCCTTGTGCTAACCATCGCCATCCAAGGAAAAAGGCTCTCACTGTCCACCCTATCTAATCCTCTGATCATTTTATATGTCTCTATTAAGTCATTTCTTAATTTTCTCCTTTCTAACAATAACAGCCTCAAGTCCCTCAGCCTATCCTCATAAGACTTTCCAACCATACCAGACAACATCCTGGTAAACCTCCTCTGCACCCTTTCCAATGCTTCCACATCCTTCTTATAATGCAGCGACCAGAATTGTACGCAATACTCCAAGTGCAGCCGCATTAGAGTTTTGTACAGCTGCAACATGACCTCATGGCTCCGAAACTCAATTCCTCTACCAATAAAAGCTAACACACTGTATGCCTTCTTAACAACCATATCAACCTGGGTGCCAACTTTCAGGGATCTATGCACATGGACACCAAAATCTCTCTGCTCATCCACACTACCAAGTAACTTACCATTAGCCCACTATTCTGTAATCCTGTTACTCCTTCCAAAGTGAATAACTTCATACTTTTCCGCATTAAACTCCATTTGCCACCTCACAACCCAGCTCTGCAGCTTATCTATGTCCCTCTGTAACCTGAACATCCTTCTGCACTATCTACAACTCCATCGACTTTAGTATCAGCCACAAATTTACTAACCATCCTTCTACACTCTCATCCAGGTCATTTATAAAAATGACAAACAGCAACGGCCCCAGAACAGATCCTTGTGGTACACCACTAGAACTCCAGGATGAACATTCCCTGTCAACTACCACCCTCTGTCTTTTTACACCTAGCCAATTTCTAATCCAAACTGCTAAGTCACTCTCAATCCCGTACCTTCATATCTTCTGCAAAAGCTTACCATAGGGAACTTTATCAAACACTTTACTGAAATCCATATACACCACATTAACTGCATGACCTTCATCCACCTCTTTGGTCACTTTCTCAAAGAACTCAATAAGATTTGTGAGGCATGACCTACCCTTCAAAAAGCCATGTTGACTATCCCTAATCAAATTACCCCTTTCCAGATGATTATAAATCCTATCTCTTATAATCTTACAACCTTTCCAAAACTTTGCCCACAACAGAAGTAAGGCTCACTGGTCTATAATTACTCGGGTTGTCTCTATTCCCCTTCTTGAACAAGGGGACGACATTTGCTATCCTCTAGTCTTCTGGACTATTCCTATAGACAATGACAACCTAAAAATCAAAGCCAAAGGCTCTGCAATCTCCTCCCTAGCTTCCCTAGGCTCAGTGGCACTTAACTGCAGATGGAAACTGGATGCAGAGAACAGGTAAGCCTGAGGTGCACTGACTTAAATGTGACCCAGGGGCTGTGCACAACTGCTGGCATTCTCAGCTCATTGGTGAAGAGCCTGCAAATTTTGGGTTGCTCTTCTTGAGAAGAGCTAAGAGCCCTTAGAGATCAAGTAAAAATGATCAGGAAAAGGATAACCAGTAAGGGAGGTGTGGCTGGGAGAGGGACAATTAAAACAACTGGCAGGAGTTGAGGGGTGGTAGGGGTAGGGACAGTCAAGTGGGAGGGGCCTCAGTGCTATAGTTGCCCAGAAGTTAGAAGCTGTTCTAATCCTTCTAACCTTTCCTGTAACTATGCCACGGAGAGAGTCAGAAATGTCAGAGGTCTCAGAACTAAATCAGAATATCAGATGGTCCCTGATGCAGGATAATTGCCTGGCAGAGATTTAAACTTCCCAGCAAATTCCCACGTAGTTCTTGCCTGAGGAATTGCAATGGGCCCCCAGCTTCCCGAGTGCATCCAATGGGGTACAATGAAGGCACCTCTCATTGGGGAACTGAACCTCTGAGTCAAAGTGACAGATTTCAGACTGGCAACATCCTGCATTGATCTGTGACAATTGAACTTTTGAATTGTGCTAAGAGAATGAAAAGACACCTCTCTCAGGTGTTCACAGCTATTGCCAAAGGAACGTAAGGGCAGCGTGGTCAGCTACCTGGAGAATGCTTACAGGGGATTGCTGCTTACAGGGGATTGTGGCGTTAGCTTTTCTGGGTAATAACAGAGGTATTGACAGAAAATAAATTTTCTGTCTTGGAGGCTACAGTTGAGGAAGAATCAACTGGAGCTGACCAAAGGGAGCAGGTCTCTGGGGGTGAGACTGCTGAGAATGCTCAGGTGGGTGGGGGGAATAAGAGATTAGGCCTAGTTATAGGAAACTCCATAGTTAGAGGGACAGATAGGAGGGTAAATAGTAATAAACAGGACTCAGGGCTGGTGTGTTGCCTCCCAGGGGCTGGGGTCCAGGATGTCGCAGATCGGGTTTTTAGGATTCTTAAGGGTGAGGGGAGTCAGCCCCAAGTCATTGTTCATGTGGGGACACATGATGTAGGTGGGACAAGGGAAGGGGATATTAAACAGAAATTTATGGAGTTAGGGTGGAAGCTTAGGTCCATAACAGGCAGAGTGGTTATCTCTGGACTCTTGCCTGTGCCAAGAGAAAGTTTAGAGATGAACAGAGAAAGGGATAGTTTGAACTCATGGCTGCGTGGATGGTGCAGGAGGGAGGGGTTCAGGTTCCTTAACAAATGGGACTCATTCTGGGATAGGTGGGACCTCTTCAAGAGAGATGGTCTACACCTGAACCAGAGGGGGACTAATATCTTGGGGGGAAAATTTGCTAAGGCTATGATGGGGGCTTTAAACTGATTCGGGGGGGTGGTGGGATCCTAAGTAGTTGGGGTGCTGAGAGGGATGAGAGTAAGGGGGTTATAGAAGAGAGTTGTAAAACACAGCGGCGTACGGGTGGGGTGGGGCATGGTTTGAAATGCGTATACTTTAATGCAAGGAGTATTCGCAATAAGGGGAGGAACTTGCAGCTTGGACCAGTACCTGGAACTTCGATGTTGTGGCCATTTCAGAGACTTGGGTAGAGCAGGGACAGGAATGGATGTTGCAGGTTCCGGGGTACAAATGTTTTAGTCGGAGTAGAGAAGGGGGTAGAAGGGGGGGAGGAGTGGCGTTACTGGTCAAAGACTGTATCACGGTGATCGAAAAGAAGTTTGATGAGGACTTGTCTGTTGAGGTAGTATGGGCTGAGATTAGAAACAGGAGAGGAGAGGTCACTCTGTTGGGAGTCTTTTACAGACCTCCTAATAGTTCTAGAGAGGTTGAGGAAAGGATTGCGAAGTCAATTCTGATTAGGAGTGAAAGTAGTAGGGTAATTGTGATGGGGACTTTAACTTTGCTAATATTGATTGGAATAGCTATAGCTCTAGCTCGTTAGAGGGGTCAGTTTTCGTACAGAGTGTGCAGGAAGGTTTTTTGACTCAGTATGTAGATAGGCCAACTAGAGGTGAGGCTACATTGGATTTGGTGCTGGGCACTGAGCCAGACCAGGTGTTAGGCTTGGAAGTTAGTGAACATTTTGGTGATAGTGACCACAATTCGGTTACGTTCACCTTAGTGATGGACAGGGATAGGCATGAAGCTGGGGGCTGTAGTTATAGCTGGGGGAAGGGTAAATATGAGGCCATCAGGAGAGAATTAGGGTGCGTAGATTGGACTAGGGAACTACAGGGACTGGGAACATCTGGAATGTGGTGCTTATTCAAGGAGCAGCTGCTGCGAGTCCTTGATAAGTATGTCCCTGTCAGGCAAGGAGGAAATGGTCGAGTAAGAGAACCTTGGTGTACGAAAAAAGTTGATTTGCTGGTTAAAAGGAAAAAGGATGCTTATGTCAGGATGAGGCTTGAAGGCTCAGTTAGTGCAATGGATAGCTATAGATTAGCCAGGAGGGAGCTAAAGAGTGAGTTGAGGAGAGCTAAGAGGGGACACGAGAAGACTTTGGCTGATAGGATTAAGAGAATCCTAAAGCTTTCTTTAGATATGTTAAGAATAGAAGATTGGTTAGGGCAAGATTAGGGCCAGTCATAGACAGCAGTGGGAAGTTGTGCGTGGAGCTGAAGAGATTGGTGAGGCACTGAATAAATATTTCTCTTCGGTATTCACGCAGAGTGCTGGAAATGTAGCTATGGAGAACACTGAGGTACAGGGTTGCAAATTGGGAAGTATTGTAGTAGATAGGGAGGATGTTTTAGAAATTCTCGAGGGTTTGAAGTTGGATAAGTCCCCTGGGCCGGACGGGATTTACCCTAGGATTCTCTGGGAGGCAAGAGAGGAGATTGCAGAGCCTCTGCTCTGATCTTCAGGTCGTCGTTGGTTATGGGTGTGGTTCCGGAGGACTGGAGGATAGCGAATGTGGTCCCGTTGTTCAAGAAGGGGAAGAGAGACCTTCCAGGGAATTATAGGCCAGTGATTCTTACTTCTGTTGTGGGCAAAGTATTGGAGAGAATTATTAGGGATAGGATTTATAGTTATTTAGAGAGAAATGAATTGATTGGGGATAGTCAGCATGGTTTCGTGAAGGGTAGGTCATTCCTTACTAACCTCATTGAGTTTTTTGAGAAAGTGACCAGAGAGGTGGATGGGGGTAAGGCGGTTGATGTAGTATATATGGACTTTAGTAAG
The DNA here is from genome assembly GCA_024679065.1 of Sphyrna mokarran. NCBI lineage: Eukaryota > Metazoa > Chordata > Chondrichthyes > Carcharhiniformes > Carcharhinidae > Sphyrna > Sphyrna mokarran. The sequence continues at coordinate 37,938,178 of JAGIQG010000002.1, read as the reverse complement.
GCTTTTGATAAGGTGGCCCATGGAAGACTTCTACAGAAAATGCAGATGTGTGGAATAGAGGGTGATTTAGCTAATTGGATTAGAAATTGGCTGGCAGATCGAAGACAGAGGGTGGTGGTTGATGGGAGATATTCATCGTGGAGTTCGGTGACGAGTGGTGTGCCTCAGGGGTCTGTTTTGGGGCCCCTGCTGTTTGTAATTTTTATAATGATCTGGATGAGGGTATTGAGGGATGGATCAGTAAATTTGCAGATGATACTAAAGTTGGTGGTGTGGTAGATAGTGAAGAGGGGTGTTTTAGTTTACAGAGTGACTTGGACAAGTTGCATAGCTGGGCCGAGAGGTGGCAAATGGAGTTTAATGTGGAAAAGTGTGAGGTAATGCACGTTGGCAGGAACAATAAATGTGTAGAGTATAGGGCTAATGGTAGGGCTCTTAATAGTGTTGAGGAACAGAAGGATCTTGGTGTATGTGTCATAGATCCCTGAAAGTAGGCAGTCAAGTGGATAAAGTTGTTAAGAAGGCTTATGGAGTCTTAGCTTTTATTGGTAGGGGGATTGAATTTAGGAGCCGCAGCATCATGTTGCAGCTGTACAAAACTCTAGTGCGGCCGCACTTGTAGTATTGTGTGCAGTTCTGGTCGCCACATTATAAGAAAGATGTGGAGGCATTGGAGAGGGTACAGAGGAGGTTTACTAGGATGTTGCCTGGTATGGAGGGCAGGTCCTATGAAGAGAGGTTGAAGGATTTGATGTTGTTTTCGTTAGAAAGGAGGCGGCTAAGGGGGGATCTTATTGAAACATATCAGATAATTAGAGGTTTGGATAGGGTGGACAGTGATAGCCTTTTTCCTAGGATGGAAAAAGCTAGCACGAGGGGACACAACTTTAAATTAAGGGGTATGAGTTATAGGACGGATATCAGAGGTAGGTTCTTTACTCCAAGAGTGATTAGGGAGTGGAATGCCCTGCCTGCAGCTGTTGTAGATGCGCCAAGTTTGGTGGCGTTTAAGAGGTTAGTTGATAAGTATATGGATGAGAAGGAAATGGTTTAGTTAGGAGGGGCATTGCTTTTTATTTTGGTCGGCACAACATCGAAGGCCGAAGGGCCTGTTCTGTGCTGTATTGTTCTATGTTCTATGTTCTATGTCTATTGTGCTGCAATTCTATTTTAGAAACCTACCTGGGCATTCTTTGCTGCACTGCCTATTATATTGTTAAATAAACCTAACAATTGATTGTCTTGAATAAATTGGGTTTTTAGTGTCATTGTAATGCTTAGGATCAGATTTAGGAATTCCCTAAGGGTAGCATGATGGTGATTGGAGGGTGAGTCATGGATTGCGGGCAGCAACTTGAGATGGATAAAAAGCTGGCCAGCAGACAGGAAGCAAAGAATTGGCATAAATGGGTTTCACAGACTGGCGGACGGTGCCACAGGGATCTGTGCTAGGACCCCACCTATTCACATTATATATTAATGGAGGCAGGCATTTTGACAAAAGACCTTTCTGAAAGTATCAGGTCCAATAGTTAGACTCGATGAGATGCAAAGTCTTCTGATTTAATTTTGACATTGTTACGAAGCCCTGCCCCACCCTAAAGGAAATTTAGGCAAACAAAATTGACGTCAGTTGTTTTTTTTTAATCTTTTGCAAGATGTGGGCATCACTTGTTAGGCCAGCATTCATTGCCCATCCCTAATTAGCCTTGAGAAGGTGGTGGTGAGCTGCCTTCTTAAACCACTGCAGTGTGTACAGGATAGGTGAGAGTCGATTCAGAAAGTAGCAAGAAAACAATTTTATTAATATTTGAAGTGTGTATCGGAGTACAACAGAGCCCTCCGTTGGAATGTATTTGTTATTGCAGTCTTGAACGGGAGAAAATGTATTTGATAAATTGCCTTCCAGCATTGGTTCTGATTTGCAGTTAAAATATGGAAATATTCAATTAGTAAACTGCACTCTCTCTTTCAATATATCAGAGTTTTGTTCCAATGATGGTCAACTGAAAGTAATGCAGAGCATTAGTTGCATACATTTTCCATTAGAAATAGTGCACAATTAACTGTGTACATAAATCATATTGAAGTTCAAACTTCTTTTAGGCAAAGGCAGTCAGAAAGTGATGAATAACCCACTGGGAAGCAAACTAGCTAGCAGAAATGACACAGTTATACACAAATGATGCTATTATATCATCGGAGTCAATCTGAGTCAAACACCTATTTCATTTCATATTGTACTGCTCACTTAACATTGCTCAGTCAAGTAAGAAGAGCTTGTTATATTTTCAGGTACTAACATTAGGTGTTTTTTCTTGAGCTCAGTATCATGAGTGAGTCTCTCAGTGAAGGCCATCCTTCCTATGACCAGGTCTGTGTTTAGAAACATAAAAACTAGAAGCATGAGTAAGACAGTTGGTCTATCGAGGTTGCTCTGCCATTCATTTTAACCATGGATGATCATCAAATTCAATATCTTGATCCCCCCTTCCTCCATATCCCTTGACCCCTTTCGCCCCAAGAGTATATCTAATTTCTTCTTGAAATTAGACATTTTGGCTTCAACTACATTTTGTAGTAGTGAATTCCACATAATCACCATTTTTCCTCACCTCAGTTCTAAAAGGTTTATGTCTTATTCTTAAACTATGAGCCCTTGTTCTGGACTCCCCCACCATTGGGAACAATCTTTCTGAATCTACCCTGTCTAACCCTGTTAGAATTTTAAAAGTTTCTATGAGATTCCCTCTCACTCTTCTGAATTCCAGCGAATATAATCCTATTTGGTTTAATCTCTCCTCATATGACAGACCTGTTATCCCAGCAATCAGCCTGATAAACCTTCACTGTACTCCCTCTTTCGCAAGGACATCCTTTCTCAAATAAGGTTTATTGGTCCAATATCTAGTTACAGGTGGTATTTTCAGGGATTAAACAGACAACCCTCGACACTATTTGTGAGTTTATTGGATAATCCACATGCCATCAATTGTGCTGATATTTGTTTAGACTTTATCAGGAACGTAGGACCAAGCGTAGGCCATTTGGCCCTTCAAGCCCTACTTCACAATAAGATCAGAGGTGATCTGATGATGGTGTCAGCTTCACTTTCCTGTCTGCCCTCCATTACCCTTGGCTATCAAAAATCTCTCTAACTCAGCTTTATATCACCCCTGGATATCGCCTACCTCTCCCCTCCCCCCGATCGCTGACTTCCCTGGCCAATCACCCTGACCTCATCCTTCCAGACGATCACTGCCCCGATACCTCATCCCCTACAGATCCCCACCTCCTCATGCACGCCCCTAACCCCATGCTGACCAATCCCCAATTACAGAGTGTGCAGCTTCCCCCCCCCCCCCCACCCTACTACCCTTTCAGCCCATCAAGTATCAACACCCAAAAATGGTCCTACACACTTCCCTTAGGCCCTATCTCATCTGGGGAATACCCATTGGCACTTATCAGTGAGAGGTGCCAGACTGGCTCTGTCAGGGTTCCAGATTTCCAGTACCAGGCTGGGACTGCTTAAAGGACATGACCTCCCCCTCTCTGACCATCTGGCAGATTGCAATGGCCTCCGGTGTGTTGATGGGGACGATACATGATCCTTGCCGGAGAGAACTTCCACCAGCGAGGCTGTAAAGGCAAGTGAGCCCAGATGATTGTGTCCCAGGCTCACTAATAACGTCAAAATCAGCTCATACATATTCAAATCAGCCTCGAGCCATTCCCTGCTGATCACACCTGTAATCTAATGCAGTTAAGATAGCAAGAAATAAGACGTGAACCTGCTTTTTGATTTGACTTGATTTATTATTGTCACATGTATTAGTATACAATGAAAAGTATTGTTTCTTGCGCTCTATACAGACAAAGCATACTGTTCATAGAGAAGGAAAGGATAGAGTGCAGAATGTGGTGTTACAGTCCTAGCTAGGGTGTAGAGAAAAATCAACTTAATATTTGATAGGTTAATTCAAAAGTCTAACAGCATCAGCTTTCCTTTTGTATCTTTTTCCCGATTGAAGAAGGTAAAAGAGAATATTTCAGGGTGCGGTTTGTGGGTTAGGAAGTTCAGGATCCATTCGCTGACGAAGAGCAGAGCCCCAAGCCATGGCATTTAGAGATGCGTTTTGTTGGAATAATGGTGTTGAAGGCTGAGTTGTAGTCAGTAAAGGGGAGTCTGACATAGGTGTCTTGGTTATCCAGGGTTGAGTGCAGGGCCAAAGCGATAGTGTCTGCTGTGGACCTGTTGCAATGATAGGTGAACTGTAATGGACCCAGGCAATTTCTTTTGCCTCTCTCGCAATCTTACCAACTTGCCACGCTGATCAGTTAGCGTGACAAACCAGTAAGGTCACCCCCTCAGTCTTCTATGAGACTGGCGATAATAGATCGAGGGTAACTTGATGTGGCTTGAATCAGCTTTATTGCCATAATAAGATTAATATATATTGGTTGAGCTTCCAGCCAAACAATCCATAAGGCCTGGCCCGATCACATATCCTCAGGAAATACTTCCTCCCCCACTTTAAAGGGCCACACTACATCAATCCTTCCTCCTTAACTCTGAAATGCACCTACGGAGGAACAAAAGGCAATCATTGACATTAAATATAAGGAAATAGAAAGAAGCCGGGAAAAATGAATCAAAGGTTTAATTGGTCCAAGAGCTCCAGTAGAGACCTGTGGCAGGGTCTTCTAAATTTACAGGACCAGATGGGACAGACAGAAAAGGCAGGCTCATTAATCCAGTGGCTCTTTACCAGCTCCTGCTCCTCAGTCTCTACAATTCTGGTCCCCACATTCTCAACTCATTGACAAGCTCTGGAATCTTAAAACTATCTGCAAGGGTCGCCTATGGATCCCCTGTGTCCATTACTAATCCCACCTTAGACAGTCTACATGTTTCCTGAGCCAACAAGCTTCTTTCTCCACGACATAGGTGATCGGACCTGTTCTCTCCATGATTTTACCAATTGCCCATCCTGATCTTGCTGCTAAAATTCTAACCATGACTGTATCCTCTATTTTAAACACAACAGGCTTTATCTTACCTCCAAAAAATCAGAAAAGTCTGAAAACTAGGTGCTTCACTCCGGTTTATTCAGTGAGATACCCCACGTAATCTTCCCACTCAGGACTTTCATGGCAGTAATTTGACTGAGAGAGATTTTTCACTCATCAGGGGATCAGCACACCCATTTAAAATGTCAGAGTTCTGTTTGCACTCACAACGTCTGTCACAATTCCCTGTTTATAAATTGTTTGTACAGAAGGTGGCATCCTTGAATTAGTTCTTTGTTACATGGTGGTCTGTCGCTCTCCACAGTCTCCAAACATACACAAGATAACAGAATCTCGGAGAATTGCAAAGCTCGAGCCTTAGGCTTTAGATGGGGCCTGTGGAGGGAAATGTTCAAGATATCAAAAACAGATCTATCGATAAATCTAATGATTTTATTGTCTGTTTTAAATGTCAGTTGGGGATTTTGTTGGCAGAATACCAAAAGCATTGTACTCCCTCCTTTGGATAGTGCATGCAATATTTCACAGCCTCCTGAGAATGACATCATTATAATCTTTGTCTGAAAGATGGCACAGCACTGAGTCTCAGGCTAGCTTCTGTCTTCAAGCTTCTTGAATGGGGTTTAAAACCATAGCCTCTGTTACTGTGATTTTAGCTCAGGAATTGTTAGCTTCTTACACCAAGTCTCAAGGCAGAATTATTTAAGATGTAATATGGCCATCTCTCCTGCCAATAGGGGTGCACTCTTCATCTTGTCTTTGGGCCATACTAAAATGTGCCCAACATCTGATTTGTTGCTGCTAGCTATTTAGTAGTCAAGGATATAAAGAGTCCAGATTCTGCTCTGAAGATTTTATCTTTCTGTTCTGGGTAATTATCCTGGATAATGTATTGGCTGCGGTTTGATATTTACCAAGTTCATACTTTGTCATAACATTGCATGATATGAGTTGAAGTTGGAATCGCTGAATCCTGGGTGGCATCTTTGTGATTTGCTTTGCATTCGACAATGTTACTAATGTCTTGATCTTGAAGTGCGGGCCCATTACAGAATTAGACATTAGACAATTTCTCACTTGCCTAGTTTAAGGGCTTCTTTTTTGAGTAAACATAATGATATTTGGTGTCTTTTAATGATCTGAATGTAAAGTTGACAGGTTTCCTTTTGCCATTACTTTGAACCTGGAATAGCATTGCTCCCAAACTTGCAGCTGCAATATTCATAGGAAGATCTGGTTTAGAACAAAGAAAATTACAGCACAGGAACAGGCCCTCCAAGTCTGCACCAACCACACCACCTGTCTGAACTGAAACTCCCTACTCTTCCAGGGACCATATCTCTCTGTTGCCATCCAATTCATGTATTTGTCAATATGCCCTTTAAAAGTCACAAGTGCCCCTCAAGAGGTTGTAATGGGTTAGAGCCTCTGGGGACGTTAGCATCATTTTGATTTGTTCAAATGGTTGCTATTGATATTTGTCCCTGCACCAAGCCTATTTGTGTTGTAAAATATATCTGAGGAGCTCAGATAACTGGGTAAGTAAGGTTGGAATTTGCCTAGTCACTTGATCATGCCCATAAACTTTGCATTACTAAGTGATGGAAATCCCTTTATTCTTTGTGGGTGTGCCGTAATCCCAGATGCTTGTATAATGTACCCCCGGAACTTTATCTGTGGATATAGTCATTGCTGCCACTATCTGCTCTCATGGATTTATCTTGGGGTTCATTAGCTTCTTGCTCTAGAATCTTGCTGGAGACAATATATTGAAAACACATTTATTAAAATACTATTTACACAGGTTATGTAAAACCAAGACATGGCTGGAGTTACTCCTTAAGTTGCTTCTAAGTCATCTTCTCTCAATGAGTGATATCACTGTGACATAGCTCCTCATACACGTACTCTGTAGCTATAACTGGAGTTAACCCTATATTCTACACAGGGTATGTACACAGAGCCAACTATGTTTTCTTTAACATCTTAAACAGTGCAATATTCTAAACAAGTTTTCTTTCTTATTTCCCATTGTTCATAATTGGAAGCTGTATATTTATGCTGTTGTCACAGTGTACTCACCATGTGACAATCACACACACGACAATACACCCATGTACACACACGCATGACAACACATTCACACCCACACACACCACATACACACATAGAATAGAACATAACAGCACAGTACAGGCTCTTCGCCCTCGATGTTGCGCCGACCATTGGAAGCAATTTAATGACCTTTTAACCTAAACTATTCCATAGACACACATTGAGACACACACACACACACACACACACACACACACACATACATTTAACATAGACACAGACATACACATATATAGACACAGAGACACACAGTCACAGACATACACAGAGACACACACACACACATAGAGACACACACAGACACAGAGATACACACAGATGCAAAGACACATAGAGAAACACACATACTTTGTGCTTTAACTCCTTGGGACTTTCCATCTAATTGTCATGCACTGCAGGTAATCACAGCCTGGAGGAATAATGGCCTCAGATGTTTTGATTTGAGATGCCTTTGAAAATCTATGAATATTCAATAGATGCAAAACCTTTAGTTATCCAGTTACAACTATAAATATTCACAACTAATTTTAGAATGCCGCACAACAGGAGTGAGTCTGAATCATTGAATTGCTCTTTGAATCGTAGGACAGAATCATAGAATAGTTACAACATAACAAGAGGTCATTCACTGCCAATGTCATTTCACTAGTTCCAATCCCCTAACTTGCCCTCTTTGCATGCAAATTTTTTTCTCTTCAGGTGTTTATCCAATTCCTCTTTGAAAGCTTCAGTTCAATCTACTACCATCACTCCCTTTGCAAAGAACTCTTCTCTGATTTTTGCCTTGTATCTCTTTACCGATCACTTTAAATTTAATGTCATTCTCATGGTATCCAATACTGCTAGGTGGCCACTTTGAACAGTTATCCTCAAAAATTAGTTTACCTTCTTTATGTAAAAACAGATTAAACCTTTCTTCAAAATGAATTGGTAAAACCAAACAATCAGATTCCAGTTCCTGTGCATAATATTTGGGTGGAACTGATCGATAGTTTTCACATATCCTAAGTCAAAAGATATCTTTCCCTGTATGTCAGACATGCTGCAGCCAGACTTTTCCAGCCATTCACGCAGACGGGATTATCTATTCCTGCTGCAATGAAAGGAGATTTGGCTAAGGGGAGCATGAATTTCTGGCAAATTCCAGCTAATGCTTTGCAAGGTGATTTATTTTAGGAAAGGAAACTCACAGCCAATCTGATGTTACTTATTTTGTACCATCATCAAAAGTTCCATTTTCCACTTCTGTTTGAATACATTAGATGCTACTGTTCTGGGAAGCTGGGTCCGAATCCAGCAGATGGTGGAATTTGAATTCAATAAATAAAATCTGGAATTAAGAATCCGGAATTAACAATGAAACCATTGTTGATTGTTGGAAAAATCCATCTGGTTCACTAATATCCTTTCGGGAAGGAAATCTGGCCTCCTTACCTGGTCTGGCCTACATATGATTTCAGAGCCTCAGCAATGTGGTTGACTCTCAACTGCCCTCAGGCAAGCAGGGATAGGCAATAAATGCTGGCCAGCCAGCGATGCCCAAGTCTCAGAATCAATAAAAAAACTTATCTGCACTCAGGTTAGGGGCTCACCATCAGTCCAATTCCCAGGAAATTATCCTTACCCAACTCTGGCATCTCCATATCATAATTCTCATGCCCATTCTCCTGCCTCCTTCCTGTAACCCTTGATTAAGAATCTATCTATCCCTCGATTAAAGACACTGAATGACCTGGTCTCCATAGTTCTTTGTGGCAATGTGTTCTGCCGGTTCACCACCCTCGGGCTGAAGAAATTCCTCCTCATCTCAGTTTTAGAGGAGCCTCTCTTCACTCTGAGGTTGTGCCCTCGAGTTCTAGTCTCTCCCACTAGTGGAAACTTCTTCTCTACGTCCCATACATCTAGACCTCTCAGTATTCTGTAAGTTTCAAATAGATCCTTCTTCATCCTTCTAAACTTCATCGAGTACAGATCTAGACTGCTTAACTGCTCCTCATATACAAACCTGTCATTCCTGGGACCAAAACTTCGGAGAACAGAATAGAATCATCAGCGTTTTTTCATCAATAATTGGACAATAACTTCTGGACTGTAGATATTATCATCATCACCTGTAGATGGCACTAAGCAATAGCAGATCAAACCAAAGCATTTGCTGAGTAACTCGACATGCAGTTGTTCATTCTGTGTTGTATTGAACATAAAGATGTCAGTCTCCTCTTTGGAAATGTTTATACTTTTCGAAGGTAACTATTTAAGTGTTTCACATTCATCAAAGTGTGCTCTCTATATCATGAATATTTAATGCAATTACCAATGTTATTTGATAGGTTGCAAGGTATAAATTGCAATAGAATAAATAATGTGGCAACCATTTTACAGAATTCATTATTAGGCATCTGCATTCAGGCATGGAAAGGAATTAATTGGATGTGTCTAAAGGTGAACTTTAGCAAATTAGCTGTAATGTTATCAGAATGCATCGTGAATAGCTCACAGGGCTCTGATTTCAGTGGCTATTTTCAGGAGTCGATGTACCAGCGCTGGTGATGGGGCACATGGAAGTGGAACTGAATTAGCATAAATGATTACTTCCTCTTAATATTCACTGGAGAAGTTATGGGCAACATGCCCTTTCTGACCAGAGATAATCAAAGCAGCATTTAACATAAAGTCTCAGAGAGCTGAAAAGGATTGGTAACTTTCTGAGCAGTATATGCCGTATCTATTTCCGAAAATTAATACTAAGGAGGGATCTGATCATCTTCATGGGAAACAATGGACTGTGAAGAGGCACCCGCAGACTGGAAGGGTTTTATTTGGAGCCTTTATTTAGAACGAGTGATAACTCAACTACAAGCTGCAAATTCCCACTTGTTTTATTTTAAGTACATGCAAGATAATGGAATTAATCATCAAATATAAACATGAGGATTATCTGCACACAGCAATAGTGAACATGGCTTCAAAAGGGAAAGATCTTTCTTGGCCCATCTCAAAGTCCATGAAGAAGCTTGTGAATTGTGACAATGAAGTGGGGGTACCTCAGCTTCCAAAGGTCAACTGACAAGAAAGAATCTGAGAATCCAGGATAAATCTTAGGATAGATTACTTGATAACTCCCAGGAGAGGGATGGGGAATCTCTGATTCACATTTCTGTTGGACTTACAAAGAACAAAGAACAAAACAGCACGGCCCAACGAGCCCGCGCCACCACCCCGATGTTCCCACCTCTACCCGTGATCCCTGTCTATGTTTATAGATCTATGGATTAAAAATCATATTTGAGACAATTTAGGGAGAATTTGTTTTGCCAGTTAGCCTAAGAGCACATCTTTGGGATGTGGGAGGAAACTGGAGCACCTGGAGAAAACCCAGGCAAGCACGGGGAGAATGTGCAAACTCCCACAGACACTGGCCCAATTCCATGTACCTGCACAGCACAGCGATAGTCACTGAGCTGTTGTGTTGCCCTTCAAATGGTCCAGGTCAAGCGTACACTAATGACGTGAAGCACTAGGATACTCTCGAAAAAGATCCAAGAGCAGCCGTCTCACGACCCATCGCATGTATACCCCTCATTAGACAACAAGGTGGACCAAAGCACCTGTAGGATAAAAACAAGTACATTAATATCATCATCGATTTACACACTTCCCAGGGACTTCCAAGGCTCATGATCCCTATTTTAAATCAGTTTTCTATACCCCTCCATTCCCATTCTGTTCATGTGCCCAACTAAGTATCTCTTAAATAACTCCAGAGTGCCCGCCTCCACCACTTTACTTGGCAGCGCATTCCATACCCCCACCACCCTCTGTGTGAAAAAACTTCCTCTAGCATCCAAATTATACCTTATCCCCCTCACCCTAAGCCCGTGACCCCTCGTGCTATTTGAGTCCATCCTAGGAAAAAGCTTAACCCTGTTTACTCTATCTATACCCCTCATAATCTTGTACACCTCTATTAGATCTCCTCTAAGTCTATGTCTTTCTAAGGAAAACAGTCCCAATTTGCCTAACGTCTCCTCGTAACTCAGACCTTCTATACCAGGCAGCATCCTGGTAAACCTCCTCTGCACTCTCTCCAGGGTCTCCATGTTCTTCCGGTAGTAAGATGACCAGAACTGGACGCAGTATTCCAAATGAGGTCTAACCAATGTTTTATACAACTGCAACATTAAATGCTAGCTCTTGTATTCTATACCCCTTCCTATAAAGGCTAGCATACCATATGCTTTTTTCACAACCTTCTCCACTTGCTCTAACACCTTCAGAGACTTGTGCACCTGCACCCCCAGGTCCCTCTGCGTTTCTATACTCTTAATAGGTCTACCGTTTATCACATACCTCCCCCCTACATTCTTTCTCCCAAAATGCATCACCTCACATTTATCAGGATTAAGTTCCATCTGCCATCTGTCTGCCCAAGCTACCAGCCTATCTATGTCCTGCTGCATCACCTGACAATGCTCCTCACTATCCGCAAGTCCAGCCATCTTTGTATCGTCTGCAAATTTGCTGATCACCCCACTTACAAAGAACAAAGAACAAAGAACAAAACAGCATGGGAAACAGGCCCTTCGGCCCAACGAGCCCGCGCCACCACCTCGATATTCCCACGTCTACACGTGATCCCTGTCCATGTTTATAGATCTATGGATTAAAAACCAAATTTGAGACAATTTAGAGAGAATTTGTTTTTCCAATTAGTCTAAGAGCACATCTTTGGGATGTGGGAGGAAACCGGAGCTCCTGGAGAAAACCCACGCAAGCACGGGGAGAATGCACAAACTCCCACAGACACAGGCCCAAATCCATGTATCTGCACAGCACAGAGATAGTCACTGCGCTGTCGTGTTGCCCATCAGATGGTCCAGGTCAAGCGTACACTAACAATGTGAAGCAGTAGGATACTCTCGAAAAAGGTCCAAGAGCAGTCCTCTCACGACCCATCGCGTGTATGCCTCTCGTTAGACAACAAAGTGGACCAAAGCACCTGTAGGATAAAAACAAGTACATCAATATCATCATCTATTTCACACTTCCCAGGGACTCCCAAGGCTCATGATCCCTATTTTAAATCAGTTTTCTATACCCCTCCATTCCCATTCTGTTCATGTGCCCATCTAAGTATTTCTTAAATAACTCCAGTGTGCCTGCCTCCACCACTTTACTTGGCAGCGCATTCCATACCCCCACCACCCTCTGTGTGAAAAAACTCCCTCTAGCTTCCAAATTATACCTTACCCACCTCACCCTAAGCCTGTGACCCCTCGTGATATTCGAGTCCATCCTAGGAAAAAGCTTAAACCTGTTTACTCTATCTATACCCCTCATAATCTTGTACACCTCTATTAGATCTCCTCTAAGTCTGTGTCTTTCTAAGGAAAACAGTCCCAATTTGCCTAACCTCTCCTCGTAACTCAGACCTTCCATACCAGGCAGCATCCTGGTAAAACTCCTCTGCACTCTCTCCAGAGTCTCCACGTCCTTCCGGTAGTAAGGCGACCAGAACTGGATGCAGTATTCCAAATGAGGTCTAACCAGCGTTTTATACAACTGCAACATTAAAGGCCAGCTCTTGTACTCGATACCCCTTCCTATAAAGGCTAACATAGTATATGCTTTCTTCACAACCTTCTCCACTTGCTCTGCCACCTTCAGAGACTTGTTCACCTGCACCCCCAGGTCCCTCTGCATTTCTATACTCTTAATAGGTCTCCCCTTTATCATATACCTCCCTCCTACATTTTTTCTCCCGAAATGCATCACCTCACATTTATCAGGATTGAATTCCATCTGCCATCTGTCTGCCCAAGCTACCAGCCTATCTATGTCCTGCTGCATCGCCTGACAATGATCCTCACTATCCGCAAGTCCAGCCATCTTTGTATCGTCTGCAAACTTGCTGATCACTCCACTTACTCCCTCTTCCAAGTCATTTATATATATTACAAATAGAAGAGGTTCCAGTACTGAGCCCTGCGGCACACCACTAGTGACCGACCTCCAGCTAGAAAAACACCCTTCCGCTATTACTCTCTGTCTCCTATTACCAAGCCAGTTGCTTATCCATCTAGCTACCTGTCCTTGTATCCCATTTGCCTTGACCTTCTCGACTAACCTCCCATGAGGGACTTTGTCAAATGCCTTACTAAAATCCATATAGACAACATCAACGACTCGCCCTTCGTCCACCATTTTCGTCACGTCCTCAAAAAATTCTACCAGATTTGTAAGGCACGACCTCCCCTTAACAAAGCAATGCTGCGTATCCCTAATCAGATTGCAACGCTCTAAGTGCCTATACATCCTATCTCTAAGAATCCCCTCCAACAGCTTCCCTGCCACTGACATCAAACTCACCGGCCCATAATTTCCAGGGTTATCCCTACCACCATACTCCCTCTTCGAAGTCATTTATATAGACTTGTAGAAGACAAACTCCCTGGGGATTGGTAATTACCTCAGTAGGTGGAATTTGTATACAGAGCCCTTTGTAAAGCAGGCCCCTGTGTAGGTCTATTGTACTAACCACCATGCCACCGTGCTGCCCACATACAACAGCATTTATGCATCCAAAATTTGCTTTCTGAAGTATTTACTGCAACAAAATGGAATCCTATTTATTTGCCATGTTGAAAATAATCTTTGACAACATAGGTGCCATGAAAGGGGACCAAAGGTTAAGTGACCCTCAGATATCCAGAGGGTTACTGCTGGTGATTTACCTTGCTGAATAATAGGAAGTAGTGAGTTACTAAATTCTGATTTTGTACCTATAGTAATGCGTCACCAAAACAATGCAAATAGTAAAGGAAACATAAAAATTTTTACTAATTGAGAAAGGAGAATGAAATGCAGTTAAGAATAGACATTCTACTGTTCTGGAACATTTGAAAAGGAACAGTGGGAATGGCCAGCAGTGAAATATTGAAAAATGAACAATTCAATAATAATATCAATTGTTGTCGATATTGAATACATTTGTATAAATGTTAGGTTACTTTGAGATGCATTCATGTGGGATGGAGCCTACCTGGAGCTGGAAACTTCAGTTTAAAACAGTGAGAGAAGAAGAACTCATGTTACTATCATGCCAGGTTTCTGCTAGTAGAGACTAATCGTGATGCTTCCCATTGTCATGCCACATCTGAAGCTCCGAAGATTCTGTGTGCTGGGAATTGAATGGGCTATGCATATTTAAATACTCCTTTAAATATGCAATGAAGTGGAGATGCTGGTGTTGTACTGGGGTGGACACAGTAAGAAGTCTCACCACACCATGTAAAAGGCCTGATGAAGGAGCAGTGCTGTGAAAGCTTGTGATTCCAAATAAATCTGTTGGACTTTAACCTGGTGTTGTGAAACTTCTTAAATATGCCAACCAGCTGCATGCCTTTTCTACATGTGATTTAGTTCATGCCATTAGAAAGAGGCCAGGAGGATTGCAAACTGGTTAGCAGCAGGCGTAAAATTGACTTTTAGACCAGCACACATTTTCCTGGATGGCGTGTTCCGTGCCTGGCATGGCAAGGTGGGAAAATCACCTCCATTATATCTTTTCCAAATTTATCACCGTTTCACCAGGGCTTCCTTCACATTCATTTCCACTCTGGTCACAACAGGACCTTGAAATTATGTTTCTGGTGCATCTGCAGAACATTCTCTGTATTTCCGAGGGCTGAACTTCTCTGGGCAGATTACACAGGCTGGGTAGTGAGGCATAGAGGTCTGTATTCTCATAGAGGTATTTTATGAGGAGGTGCTTGCTGAATGCACTGCACAGTCTGCCAAGCCATTCAATCCTGGCTTTAGGGGACTGCTTGTAATATGTTCAAAGTCTCATTATGAGCATAGCCTTTGAATTTCCTGGAGGCAAACTGTAGCGCGTTGTCTGTCATTTAGTGTTTGTGGAATGCCATGTGTAGCAATGTATCTCTTCAGCTTTCCAATTACTGCGATGTTCTTCATTTTGGATAAGGAAGCAACTTCCTACCAGCCTGAGGATGAATCAGTAAGGACCAGATGTTGTCTCCTATTCCATTACAATACGGCTACTGCAGTGAGTGTCCATAGATGGTCGGAGACCTCAGAGAAATGCAGTGGTTCCTTGGTTTAATGAGGGTCAAGTCCATTATACTGTGCATATCTGGATACTTCTGTCTCTATATTGCCATGGATTGAGGAGCAGTGCATTGTTTGGTTTGTCCTACACTTAGTTACTTCCACCTCCTCCTGGGTGTCCTTGATGGAGTTTCTGGGTAGCTGGGAATGATGAACGTCTGGCCATGCAGATCAGACCATCTTACACAGTCAACTCTTCTGAAGTGGTTTAGCAAGTGCGGAGGTCATAAGAAAGAATCGCAGAACATCCTTTCACAATGATGTCATGGAGCTGCCTGTATGTGTGATCCTCTTGTAGGGCAGCTTGGCGTTCCTCAATTCTGAGAGACAATAGCACTTGAATTGTCATAACGTCAATGTCCCCCTCACAATCTGTATGCTCGGTGATAGTTAAGTAGGTCTTAGAGAGGGCATTGGCGAGGTATAGTTTCTTACCATGTTTATAGATCACACTGAGGTTGTAGTTTTGGAGCCTGAGAATCACCTGACATGGTGATGGGGCATGGAGGGACTTTCTAAGGAACGGCTGTGATCAATTGTAATGCTGGCAGGACAGCTATAGATGAAATCATGGAATTTCTGACATGTGATGAATAGAGTGCGGAATTCCTTCTCAATCTGGGAATAAAGAGTTTCCTTGTCAGTGAGAATCCTTGATCTGCCATTTTGGCTTACACTGCTTCAAGTATGTGCTGAGATAAATCTACTGACATGACTGCAGGTACTTGGAGGTCAAAGTATTGTGATATTGAGGTCGGACAGCAGATCCTTGAATTTGTTGAATGTAGCATTGTGAAGCTCCTGCATTCTGGTGGAGAGATTGACAGAGGGGTCATAAGTGGGATATACAATACAAACCGAAAGCCTGGAGCTATGTGTTTTTATTTTTGTTTCAGGTTTTGCTGTTCAATTTTTTTTTCAATTGGATGTAGTACGCATGCTGAATATGAAAGAAGTTAACTACGGAAAGATCTGGCCTGGCATAGAGAAGGATTTCCCATGACAAATGCTGGCAGAAGACATCAGAGGTTAAAAAGGACGTTCAGGGAAAGTGATAAATTGATATGTGGACGAGCAAATGGGCAAGGCAGTCTTTCAGGTTTGACAGGAGACAGAAGGAAAGATTGAAACCAGTAAATGCTTTCAGCATTAGATAAATGCACACCATTATACGATATAAACTGCATAAATATCTGATAAGCACTATCTGAAGACGGATTGCCGCTGTACTAAATAAAACCCATGAAGTGATGAGATTTTCACATTGAAAGTAACTCAATTCAATCTATAAGTTTGCAAAATTGGCTCCTTTAAACATAGCATAGGCCCTGGATTGAGCCTGAGCTGCTTATTCTCTGTGAGGGGAGGAGCTTTAATAATGAGTGTGCTTTGACAACTTCTTGTTTTTCCTTGAAGAAAATTTGGTTGCTAATTTGATATAGACACCCTGCTTCAAGCCCCAAAGGCTTAACCAATCCCCAAAGCCCAACTTGGTAATCTGTTTCCTGTGCTGAACTGTTCTTTGTTAGCTGTCATGTCTATCTTTGCAACAAATAAATTCTTTTCCATAGTACTGAGACAATGAAAGCTAACTTTGTGCAGGGAAGTGTTCTGCACAATTCTTGGCACTCAAGTGGATGGAATGATTAAGAACTGTATGATCATGAACATCTGTTCAGTGTGGTAGCCCAAGTGAGGTGGAGGGGTGGTTGAGGATGAAGATCAAGTGTTGGTGACAGTGTTCAATGTATAAACTTGATCAATTATAGACAGTTAAACTCACAGCCTACCCTTTTGACCTATTGTGTCTACACTCACTAACAAACATCTATCTATTCTCATCCCATTTTCCAGCACTTGGTCTACAGCCTTGTATTCTGTGGCATTTAAAATGCTCATCTAAATGCTTCTTAAATGTTATGAAGGTTCCCATCTCTACCATCCTTTAAGACAGTGAGTTCTAGATTCTCACCACCAACTGCTTTAAAAATAATTTCTCAAATCCCTTCTAATTCTCCACCTCTTATCTTAAATCTGTCTTCTGGCCATTGATCCCTCAACTAAGGAGAAAAGTTCATTTCTATCTGCCCGACCTATGCCCCTCATAATTTTGCACACTTCGATCAGGATCCCCCTGCCAGCCCTCTCTGCTTCGAGGAAAACAACCCCAGCTGAACCAGCCTCTCTTCATAACTAGTACATTCTAACCTAGGCAACTCTATTCACTTATCTAAATAAAGCATGATGATACAACGTTCTTGTTGTATACATTTTTCAAATTTTTCAGCTTTCCAAATTGAAATGTTGGTCACAATTCTCCTAGGGGTGGAGGAGGAAGAGGCAGTGGCTCAGGAGGTGTCAGGCATGGAGAGACCACCACAAGAGCACACTGTCAGACCATCAGGAAAGAGAGCAGAGGGCACTCCACTGAGGGCCAGGAGGTGGGTGAGCAGGTCCCGAGAGGGTGCACAGGGAATGGAGCGAGCTAAGGCCAAAGAGGTAAAGGCCCCACAATTCCTTCGAGGGTCTCTCAGAGGAGATATGCCATCTCTGGCTGCATCTGATCATGACCACGCTGCGATACATTTGTGAGGTGCTCACATACCTGCCACTTCAGAGGAGGGGCAGCCACCTGCTTCCTGTGAACACGAAGGTGACTGCAACCCTCTGGATCAGTCCAGGCACACAGTGGGATCTCCCAGGCCTCCATGCATAGATATGTGCGGCAGGTCACAGATGCCTTGTATGCCCAGACAGGGCAGTTCATTAGTTTTGATGTGGACCGTGCACAGCAGGCGGCCCAGACTCTGGGCTTTACTTCCATTGCCGGGATTCCCAATGTCCAGGGAGCAGTGGACGGGATACACATCGCCTTGCGGGCCCCACATACAGGGCCGCAGCAATTTGTGAACAGGAAGGGGAGGGGGGTGGTTCCACTCCCTGATCATCCAAATTGTCTGTGATCATCGGTTGAAGATCATGCAGGTTGATGCCCGTCATCCAGGGAGACCCCATGATGGCTTTGTGCACAAGCAATCAGACATCCCTGGGGACAAGCCAAGGCTCCTGGAATATCTGCTAAGGCCATGGCTGATGATGCCCGTACAGGACTGAGGTGGAGATCTGTTGCAACGAGGCCCATGCTTGGACCACTCTGGGGGGGGGGGGGGGGGGGGGGTGCCTCTAGTATGATCCTGTGCGTGCTTCACACATCATTATCATTTGCTGCGCTTTGCACAACGTCACCCAGCAGCGAGGAGACCAGTTGGAATAGGAAGAGGAGGATGTAGAGTGGGAGGAGGAGCAGCAAGGGGGTGAGTTTGGCACCCCCATATGAAGAGCTGGAGGAAGAGCTGAGAGCAATGGCAGGTGTCCAGCAGGGAAGAGCAGCGAGGGATGCCTTGAGTCAGCCATGGCGCTCTGAAGCTGGGCCAAGTTCTGGAGTTCCTCTGGTGCAGCGTTCTGTGAGTGAGCCAGGTTCTGGAGCCCCTCAGCAGTCGCCCTCTGAGCCTGGGCTAAGTTGTTGTGGCTTACATTAATGGCCTGCTGTATCTCCAGAACGCCAATGAGAGTCCCAGCCATTGCCAGCAGTGTCTCCCGACACCCATGGCCATTGAACACTGTGCCTCCTGGATGCCGGAAAAATAGTCATCAGTGGCTTGTAGTGAATCCAGAATGGCCCAGACACTGTCACCCATGAGGACAGAACCCTGAGCCAAACTTTTCACTGCGGTCGCCACCCTTGCAATGTTGGCCTGGATTTCACGCTGTGTCGGCACCACCTCCTGCAATAGCTACCAGGACTTGATGATGAGTTACAGGACAGGCTGGATAGACTGGGACTATTTTCTCTGGAGAGTAGAAGGCTGAGGGGTGATCTTTTAGAGGTTGCTAAAAAGGATGAGGGGCACAATCAGCTAGATAGTCAATATCTTTTCCCAAAGGTAGGAGAGCCTAAAACTAGTGGGCGTAGGTTTAAGGTAGGCGGAGAGAGAAGGACAATTTTTTCACACGGAGGTGTTGAGTGTCTGGAGGTAGTAGTAGAGGCAGGTACAACTTTGTCTTTTAAAAAACATTTAGACACTTACAAGAGTATGATGGGTATAGAGGGATATGGATCAAATGGCAATTGGGATTAGCTTAGGGATTTAAAAAAAAGGGGGTGGCATGGACAAGTTGGGCCTAAGGGCTTGTTTCCATGCTGTAAATCTCTATGAACAGCACTCTGTTTGACTCTCTTAAAGAGCCTTGTAGTCACAGCATGGTTGCTGACGGCCCTTCCTCCCCAGGTTTCCTGATGCAACCCCACCATCTTTGGGAGGATCACACTCGAGGCTCAGCAGCTGGCTGGCTGAATCCTGGCCTCCGGCAGACCACTGTGTATCCGAGCCCTCGAATGTGCCCGCTTCCACCCGATTTGCATTAGTGTCTGTGATGTGCTCAGCAGCTTGTGACTCTGAAGCCTTTAACACTAAAGCTATTCGTTGGGGTGACATACTCTGTGTTGGAGGGTTGTGTGGCATTGCTGGTGCTGCCCTTGGAGCGTTCCTCAGTGCCTCCCTCTGAGGTGTCATCCAGGGACTCGTGGGCAGTTACTCCAGAGCAGCCGGGGTGGTGCCAACACCCGAAAGGCCGGGCTCCTCTGAGCCCAGACCTGGCTGTCAGTGACCAATCGGGAAGGGCTACCACCCCCTGCCAGCTCCATGGCATGCTCCTCAATGCTGGTCAGCTGCCGCAGATCAGGTACATCACCACCAATCTGTGTCATCTCACATATATTGTGAATGTTCTTTCCTGTGGGAACATAACGTGGATAGCAGGCATTGGTATATTGCAGTTCATGGTGCACAACGCATGCCTGTGTCTTGAGCATTGTGCTGGCAGTTTCTGGGAGAGCGGTCACCACAGAAGGGTGATCATTGAGGAGTGAGGGGAAGGAGGTAGATTCTGTTTCTGGGGGAAGGGTAACTTGTTGCATGTCTTTCTGGTGTCTAAGCAGGATTGGAGATCCGTGCCAAGCATGTGTGGCTTCAAAGTGGGATGTTTTTTCACCCTTGCTGCTTGAAGAAGGTCGAACTGTTTGATCTGACACTGCTGACCAGAACACGGTATCAGGCTCCTGGCTTTCACCGCTTCTGCAATCTCCTCCCATGATGCCGTGGTGAATGCATCCTTGGGTAAGGGCCCTGGCTAGGGAAGATTCGTTCACACCTCTCCTCCACAGCAATGAGGCCAATGATGTGTAGGGGGTTGTGGAGGCTAGCGATGAGGCCAGCAATGTCTGTGGGGATTGGATGGCAGTGATCTGGATGCTGGGAGGTCTTTTCAGTGATCTCCCAGCGATGTGCACATGTGCAGGTTCTCCTCCATCCCACTGATTTCAGGATCTTTGGTGCAAATAGGCCCACTCGTTTGAGATTTAATGATATTCACGAATGGGGCCTCTGCAGTGTACAGAGTGAGGAGATTCAGGTGAGAAACTGAACTGACAAAACAATTGGGATCCAGAACACTTTTGGGGGAATTGTGGCCAATATTTGAAAATGACTGAAACAGAATGCCTGGTGTATACATTTAGGCAACAGACTGAGACATGCAAAGAATATCAAGAAGTGGATAAAAGCAGAATTTTTGTCATCTTAAGAAAAGTAGATAAATTCAGTGATCCAGTGCTCTCAGTAGGGGACTGCAAAGGGGGTGCAGATCTGAGATGGGCAAAACTAGAACCCTGCTTCTATTGAGTACAATTCAGCATTGGAAATATAAATTTGTCCTTACAGAACTTCTGCCCCCAAAGGTTTAACTGAAGTGTAGTTATATTATGCTTTGCCTTAAAGGAATAATATCACGACGTCAGTAGAACAAAAATGTGTCATGTGTCTTTCTTTCACTTTTGCTTTGAGCAGAGCACAGACACACAGCTCTGATGTCTCTAAGCTCTATATCTATATGTAACTGTTCTCATGTGCTTAGTCCAATAAATCAACCCAATTTATCTAATCCTTTATGAACAATTGGTGTCTTGTAAAGCAAATAAGCTCAAGGAATGATATTATTGTACTAACACGACAGTCAATATGCCACCAATCATTTCCAGGCTTATGAGTTCTGCATGTAAACTTTGAGCTATTGCTCTCTCAAAGCTCCGCTTCTCTGAAATCTGGAGTCAGAGCTTGATGTTTGATGGTGTGATTGCCAGCGTTTTTCAACATTAATCAATGAATACTAACTAAGAGTGGGGGTCTTAACTGATTTCACTTATTGCTAATCTGAGAGCTGCCAAATCATCATGTGCCAAAGACCAACGCCTGGATTTTCACAATGGCATTTCCATCATTGTGAGATGGCAGAAGAAGCTGAAAATCAGAAGTCCACCCCTGAACATGGCTCCCACCATTTTCATAGGGACAAGAATGGGTGTGAGTCAAATTTTGTACAGGCACATTTCACAAATGCAGCTGCCCATATAGACCTAATTTTGGTCATTCTGGTTTGTAAAACATCAGTCTCTCCGTCATGGTGAAAATGATACCTGAGTCCTGAAGCCCTAAGTCCCAGCCTGCTGCCCGCACCCCCCTCCCCCTGCATCCCCTCACACATCACACTTTCTATTTGCACAGAGCAGGTCTGTACTGGAGTTTGTGCGTGTTCATTTTACTGGGACAGCTGGCCATTTAAATCACTGGCTAGCATGATGGCACAGTGGATAGCAATGCTGCCTCACCGTGTCAGAGACTCGGGTTCAATACATAGCTTGGGTCATTGTCTGTGTGGAGTTTGCATGTTCTTCTTGTGTCTGTGTGGGTTTTCTCTGGCTGCTCTGGTTTCCTCTCACAGTCCGAAATACATGTTGGTTAGGTGCACTGGCCATGCTAAATTTTCCCTCAATGTACCCAAACAGGTGCTGCAGTGTGGCAACTAGGGGATTTTCACAGTAGCTTCATTGCACTGTTAGTGTAAGCCTACTTGTGACAATAATGAATACATTTTGAACTTTAAATCAGCTGCCGCAATCCAAGTTCGTGTCACCCACTCTCCCTGAGGTGTGCTTCATGTAATAAGAGCACAGCTATTACATTCACGGACAATTCCAAAGTTTCTTTATGTGCCAGCCCTGAACACAAGCGATTTACTGATCTCATCTCATTTTACCGAATGGCTAACTGTTTATATTTGCAGCTGTGCTGAAACTTGAAAACTTCCCCATCGGTTAAGCTCACCAACAGCTGAAGTGAAACTTGGCACTCATTTTTCATTCATGTCCCACCTCTCCTTGCTGCATAATTCTCCATGAGCTGCTCACGACTTGGCCTTAATGAGATCTTAATGAAGCATGGGTATGAGCTAGTCTCAAAGCAGCAGCAGCAGCGTCAAGTTACACAAATGTACACTTTGCAGTCGCACTCCCCATAGGTATTATTCACACATTACTTTTTCCTCTTGAAGTACTCAAACAAATGGAAAGGTGTGTCTTTATACCTGTGCAGACAAAACAGAGGAATAGAGAGAGATTCTTTGCCTAAATCAATGGTTAGTCTTGAAACAAGACTGTGCCGGCAAACTTTGAGTTCTTTTCAGATGGTGGTTCGGTCTGCTGCAGATTGATCAGGACATTAGGAAACTTGCTGAGAGTCTACAGAAGAACAGGTATAATTAAACCAATATTGAATATTAGACACGATGGAAGAGGAACTGCGAAGTATGAAATATTGCATGCCAAAATAACATCAATTCCTCGTAGTGGCATAGGCAGAAGAGCCGGCGGGGCAGGCGGGGGAAGCAGATAAGGGGTGCAGATGAAGAATATAATTAGTTCAACAGTGACTAGTCTGTCCCCTGTGGCTGGGAATGCACCTTCTCACTGTCCAATATCGAGATAAAGAGCAGTATGTTACATGGATTGAATGACAGAACCATTTTTCTGTGTCTCAGCTTTTGGAGTAGATTTTGTGCATCAAGTGAATGTTTTTTGCTTTCTGAGCTACAGATAAGATAAAAGTCCAGACTGCTTTACAATGGTTTAAGCAAATGTGGCAACATGGGAATTCCAGCACTAAGATACCTCACTATTGGACTATCAGTGTCTTTTGTGTAATTCTGGTGGGCCTTCAGATTAATATGGAAACATCTCAGTATCTGCTGGAGTGGATGCAACAGTGAAAGTTACTCCTCAAAGCAGCACTTTCAAGTACCCAGTGGACTGGTTTTAAATACAAATGACACACGTTCGTCAGCTTCAAAGTTAAAATGGGACTCTAGTATCTCTGGGTGGAATCTTTTAGGCAATGGCTCCAGTGATATCTTTAAAAGTGGTTCTTTCATACAGACCACTATTTGTCACAAATTGGTAATGCAACATTGCCACTAACTGTCTCCTTATTTATGGAACAGCTTGCCACATCAGTGCCAGTGACTGGGGCTTCATGATCAGGTGACCAAACTGCAGTATGAGATTTAACAACACACTTTCCAATATTGCCTTTGAACACTTTGAGCAGTGTTTTAAAAGAGGTGGCAGAAGGTACACTCATAAAAACGGTAGGATGACAACCCCAAGTGGTTAAGATGTTGTAGCTTCTGAGAAGAAGTAATATATTCTTCTTAAAAAAAGAAATACAATGGGCGAGATCTTTCAACTGTGTCCTGCCAATGGAGCAGGGTGGAACCAGACGGCAGAGCCATGATGGGGTTGTGTGGGGTGGGGGCAGTGCCAGGAGACACAGAGATGGGAAGTAAACTTTACCATGGTGGGAGGGGAGAGGATCTCTGCTGAAGGTCAACAAGTGATTGGGAAGGGTGGGGGCAGTTGGTGTGGCAGGGCCCAGTACACTGGGAGATTGGGGCTCCTGCGCTAAAGTTCAGCAGCCAGATTGAGTGGTGAGCTTAGCTCCACACCCACCCACTGGCAAAAATCACATCCTGACACTTTTTTTGCACTAAATACCACGAATTTTCAAACTCGTGCAAAAACAAGTTCGAAACTCTCCCATTTTCTCACTCATTCGGCGCTTGGAATTTGTTTTTATAAAATTCCGCCCAGTGACTTTCATGGTATCAGAATGTGTCAAATATTTAACAATCATTGAAGTACCCCTTATAAACATAATGTTTAACGCAATAGGGTATATGAAATCAAGTTATGTTGGTTGAAATGCCGGGTATGAGACAACTTGTTCTTTTTATTATTAATTAAAAGAACAGCAAGTCTAGATACACACAAGCAGGATGTCCATCAAGATCAGAAAACTATCTGCAACCCGGGTGAGTTTGCAGCACCGGATGCCAAGGAATTGTGGAATGTGAAGACAATTCATGAGAAACATCAACTGAACCTATCAGTTCTGAGGTTATTATCATGTGATTTTATGTGCCAGATTTTACTGCCTCATTCATTCCAAAACCATAAAATCCCACCTGAGGTCAATGGACCTTCCCAAGGTCCACCCCCTCGCCCGCTCCCATTCCCCTGGCGGGCAGGGCGGAAAAGCCTGATCCATATGTAATATGTTACCACGCCATTAGGTGGCAATGCAGCATGGCTTATTCTATCATATTGCTCTCTAATCCACGGAGAATAGAAAATATGGCATATTGATAAATTATTACATTAAATATAAATTATTACACTATTCGAGAATAATGACAACTGAAGGTTAAACATTTTGCCCACAGCTACCAAAGAAATGCTTTATGCTTCTTGAATTCCTTTAGCCCAGAATGAAGCAATGAACAGTTTAACTGGAACAGCCAGGAAAGCTGCCAACCCTGTTAAAAAGTCAAAAATAGCCGGTGCCGTTTGCCGAATTGCAGGTTTTCCCAGTTGGAAACAGCTGGCGCTGATGGCTGAGCAGTCGGCTGGAGATGGTCATCACTCACTGCTTTTCACCGATTGTAAAAGCAGCTCAAATTCTGAAAAGTTGTCGAATCCACCTCTCTGGTTAAGGCCTCGTGCACCAGAATGCTGAAGTGTGCAACTGTAAAAACAACTGTGAAGAAACTTAAAGACATGCAGCAGCTGTAAGCTTCAAGCTTTTATTGGCAAAACTCCATTAAATATTACATAACAAATGAAGAATTTTTCCTTTTAGATGTGGACGGAATTCCAGAGATACATTAGGATCTTTGATTTGATTTATTATTGTCATGTGTATTAGCATACAGTGAAAAGAATTGCTTCTTGCATGTTATATAGACAAAACATACCATTCATAGAGAAGGGAATGAAGGTAGTGTTAGAGTCATGGCTAGAGTGTACTCAACAATTATATCTGTAATTAAAATCAGGGACAAATGAATATCCCATATCTAAGAAAAGGAAAATATCACTTATTCTAACTGATGAGTTATTAAGGTTCAGTACCAGTGAGTGGCACTACGCACATTTAACACAACAGTCAGTAGTCGTATTGATCCACTTCTACAAGCTGTTGTGGTCACAATTCAGACAATGATCTGTAAATGAATTAAGATGAATTAGCTCACTCTAATTTGGGGTGTACTGGACGCTAGCTGTATCTACAAGGTTTGGAAGGTTTGAGGGCGATTCTGCTTTAATGCTGTTGGACTTGCAGTTGTTGCTGCCATTGACACTCCTGCCTCAATGAAGAAGAATCTTTGGTGTTATTTTGGTACTATTGGGGCTAACTCAAATTTACTCATCTGCATTTCATTTGATGCTGCCCCCAGCAGCATCAGCCTTTTCATAGAATACTTACAGTGCAACAGGAGGCTATTTGGCCCATCAAATCTGCACCAAATCTCTGGCAAAGCACCTTACTCAGGCTCTCTCCCTTGCTCTGCCCTCTTCCCATCACATTTATCCCACTAATCACATCAGCTAACACATTTGGACACTAAGCGGCAACTTACCACGGCAAATTCACCTAATCCTCACATTTTTGGACTGTGACAGGAAACTCACGCAGACATGGGGAGAATGTGCAAACTCTACACAGAGATTCACCCAAGGCCAGAATTGAACCTGAGACCCTGGCACTGTGAGGCAGTAATGTTAATTACTGTGCCACTGTGCTGGCACTGCTGCCATCTCTCCCTCCAGCTCTCAATTTTCTGGTGCAGAGGTGCCCTCTCCTCTTGGCCTTCTGATTTCCTTACCACTTTCCCAATGCAGTGAGTAGTTGGGAGAAGTTGGGGGAATTTGGGGAAGGTGGAGATGAAGGAGAGGGGTGGGAGTGCAGGGAGTTGTGGAAAAGCTTCAGATACCTCCTGTGGCCTGGAGGGACATATTGCTTCTTTTACTTGTTCTTGGGGCCGGAATCTAGTGTTAATGCCCGTGTTACATGCTCCTTTTGTTGGCCACTATTCACATTCACTTGATAGTGAGTAGCTGACTCTCTCAGGCCTCCTTCATTTGAGGAATTTTTTCCTCTAGAGAAAGGAGGAATAGACTTTTAGAACATCACAACCACCACATGCTTTCACTTTAGCTCCCAAAGACTATTCACAAATGATAACCAAGGTATCTGATGCATTACTTTAGTGTGCAGAATCTCAGTTTAAATTACAACAAAACGTATAAACAAAGAACATGCTCCCACTTAGCTCAGAGACTATTGATGGAAGAATGGCCCATAGCCCAAATAGCATGAATTTTAATGATACAGATGTTGATCTGGTTGAGTGTTTAGCATTTTTTTAATTCATTTGTGGGACACAGGTGTCACTGGCTGGCCAACATTCATTGCTCATAAATGCTGGTCAGCCAGCAGTTGAAATTCAATCACGTTGCTGTGGCTTTGGAGTCACATGCAGGCCAGATTGGGTAAGGACAACAGATTTCCTTCCCCAAAGTACATTAGTGAACCAGATGGGTTTTTACGACAATCGACAATAGTTTAATGGTTATCAGTAGATTCTTAATTTCAATTTTTTAAAATTAAATTCAAATTCCACCATCTGCTGTGATATGATTCAAACCCAAGTCCCACCCAGATCCCCAGAGCATTAGCTGAGTTCGTGATAATCCCACTAGGCTATCGTCTCTCCTTATATATCCAAGTTTGTCTGCCCAGTTTGTCAGAAGACACAAAAAGGTTAAAATCATGAAAAAAAATCACAACATACTATCACTGAAACTATAAAATGAAACTGTGACACTCAGAATCAGGTAATTTCTTTGTATGTTATTCAGCTCATATGTTAGCCTTTGTTACACACAAAACATTCCAATCACGCAAATATATTACTAAGCTGAATTCTCCATTATATTGGGCTAGATATTGCTGAGGCAAAGAGTGTTGCGGCTGGCTCAGTTTGATGGATCTTTATCTCTATCTTTCAGCTCAAAAATATATTTTATTGTAACTTACAGGAAGTAAGAGCAGATACAGTTCCAAGGGGACATCATGGAATGATTAAGCCATCAATTGTGAGCAGAACTCTCAAGACTTGCTGAGCTTTGGAACAGAACTGGTGGCTATCTTGTGACGCCCATCCCCAGAGCTGAAGGTTTCTTTCTATCCATTTACATGAGGCAGGCTATCAATTAGGTTCAATAAAAAGATTTGTCAATGGCACTGGGAAATGGTTAACTGGGAATATCTAATCAGCCTCCAGTTACCCGATGTGATGGAAGGTGTTTACCTTCCTGGAGGAGGTAGGAGGCACCCAGTGGTATCCCAGGAGGGCAGCATCCACACAGATCCTCCCTACATGTCCAGGGGTGGGTGCAATCCAAGACCCTGTTGAAAGACTGAGAGATGCTTGTCACTGACTGTCCAGGAAAGAAGAAGCTTTCAGTGTTGCATCCTTCCTTCCTTCTGCTTCATTCTGTTCTTCCTCCACCACTATTTCCTCATGTTCCTGCATAGTGATGGAAGGGGGTGAACTACAATAAATTATATAGTGCTTCTGGGGTTTTTGGGAACTCCCCTTTTTGAACCCCATCATGGCAAATGGTGGAATTTAAATTCAGTAAAAATCTGGAATTAAAAGTGTAATGATGGTCATGAAACCATTGTCAATTGTTGTAAAAAAAACCCCATCTGGTTCACAAATGTCCTTCAGCGAAGGAAATCTGCCGTCCTTACCTGGGCTGGCCTACATGTGACTCCAGAGCCACAGCAATATGGTTGACTCTTACATGCTCACTGAAATGGTCAACCAAACCTGGCAATTAAGGCAACAAATGCTGACCCATCCAGCGATACCCACATCTCTTGAATAAATTAAAATGAAAGAAAAATTGTTGCTTTTTAAAAAAAGTTTTTTATTTATCACAAGTAGAACTTGTATTAACACTACAATGAAGTTACTGTGAAATTCCCCAAGTCACCACTCGCCAGTACCTGTTCCAGTCAATGCACCTAACAACACATCTTCCAGAATGTGGGAAGAAACTGCAGCACCCTGAAAAAACCTATGCAGACACACGGAGAATGCACAAACTCCACACAGACAATGACCCAAGCCAGGAATTGAACCCGGATCCCTGGTGCTGTGAGGCAGCAGTGCTAACCACTGTGCCATCATGCCACCCTCATTTTGTCAAGATTCTGCAAGGGAATCTTCAAAATCAAAACCAAACATTAATACAAAGGCTGTAGCAAGCACCCTGAGCTTATCTGTGCAACCTTGACACAAGTGTGGATGTCAGTGTCAATACATTGCTGTTTCCTGTCCTCTGCGCAAAATAGCAACCTATGACTTTTTATTCCTTACTGGCTAAACATTTTTTACTGCTTTCACAAGAGGAAAAATGAAAATTGAAGAGCTTGGTAATTGCGAGATCTCAAAAAAAAATCTCAGAAAAGCAAAGAGCTCTGTAATGTGGTTACTGATAGCTCATAGCAAATAATCTATATGAGTGCTAAGTGTTTGTCTGTTAGTGAAGAAGTTATTTCCCTGCACCGAGTTCAGCAGCAAAAAAATCCAGATGCACTATATCAATAATTGTGGTTCACTCGCTTTCATCACTGTCAGTATCATTGTAGTTATAATGGATGGTATTGTTCGAATGTCCTTTGTTCTGATGCTATGCAATTGTCAAGTCAATGTCCTTGCAGCCCTGTCGAACACAACGCTGAGTCCCTTCAATCATTTATCTCTGAGTGATTCTGATAAAGTTTTAGTTAACATGGAATTTAATGGCTTTATGTGACTGATTAGTAATCACGAATAATGTGGTTTTCCCACATTAGCAGCAGTCGTTTGATGTTGATTTGCAACTTAACTAAATGACTCACAATTACACAGCATAATACGAAATCCTAAACAATGATGGCAGTCTTTAAGATCTCAAAATAGAAATGAGCAGCAGCTTCCATTTTAACATTGCACAACACATGCTTATCATTTAATTAATTTGGACTTTTTCCAAATAGGAAATAGCAACAACTGAAACTAGCATTCGTTCTAGCGTTGGCTACATTGTGATGATGGAGGGAAAAAGAACAAGTTTATTTATTAGTGTAAGAAATCAGCTTACATTAACACTGCAATGAAGTTACTGTGAAAATCTCCTAGTCGCCACATTCCAGCACCTGTTCAGGTATACTGAGGGAGAATTTAGCATGGCTAATGAACTTAAGCAGTATGTCTCTCAGGCTGTGGGAGAAAACTGGAGCACCCAGAGGAAACACACTCAAACTCAGGAAGAACGTGTAAACTCCACTCCCGAGCCAGGAATTGAATCCAGGTCCTGGTGCTGTGGGGCAGCAATGCTAACCACTGTGCCGCCCCAATGAATTATGCACAGCATGCCATTGAATTACGCACAGCAATATTACACATTGAAGACACCTGAGTTTTATATTTTAAAATGGACAAAAACACACCAAAGATGGCTGAGGATATACAGTTAGCCATTGACAGCAATGATTGCAAGGCATTTCTCAAAGGAACAATGGAACTCCTCCCTGTGTTTCCAGACAAGGTACTTCTAAACCAATCCAAAGACTAATTACCATCTCTAGTAAAGACAAAAGAACATAATGGCCATCCCATCTAAAAGATCCAGGTGTAATTCCCTTGGCTGACTTCGAATCCAATTGGAATACACAAAGAAGAGTGTTTAGAAGAGCTTGCTTGCCTGCCTGGTGGCTGCCTACCTGTGTCTTCTGTGTTTATATGTGTGTATGTGCATGTGTATGTGCGTGTGCGCGTGCATGTGTGTGTGTGTGTGTGTGTGTGTGTGTGTGTGTAAACAAATTGCCTGTCAGACTCTCTCTCCAAACGTGGAAGTCAATTAGCCAGTAAAATAGGATCACAGCTGGAACAATGAATTGAAATATCTTAAAACAACCAATGAATGCCTGAATTGAAAAACAAACTGCCTGCCTGCAGAAGTCAATTTTACTGAAATCAATTCATACTGGCCACAACACTTTATCACCTACTCCCTGCAACTCAAGGACTGTTCTGTATAATATTTTATTTATTTTTAGTTACTACTACATCCAATTCTTACATTTAATCTGTATTAATGAAGATTTGCCATTTCTCCTTACCTTTTTAGTAAGTTTAATAAACTTATTCTATCTTAAAGAACAAAGAACAAAGAAAATTAAAGCACAGGAATAGGCCCTTTGGCCTTCCAAGCCTGCATCGACCATGCTGCCCAGCTTAACTAAAACCTCCTATCCTTCTGGGGATCTTATCCCTCTATTCCCATCCTATTCATGCATTTGTCAAGACACCCCTGAAAAATCACTACCGTATCCGCTTCCACACCTCCCCTGGCAACAAATTCTGGATACCTACTGCTCTCTGTATAAAAAATCTGTTTCGTACATCTCCTTTAAGTCTTGCCCCTTGCACCTTAAACCTATGCTCCCTTGTAATTGATTCTTCCATCCTGGGGAAAAAGCTTCTGACTATCCACTCTGTCCAAGCCTCTCATAATCTTGTAGACTTCTATCAGGTCTCCTTTCAACCTCTGTCACTCCAGTGAGAACAAGCCAAGTTTCTCCAACCTCTCGTTATAGCTAATGCCCTCCATACCAGGCAACTTCCTGGTAAATCTTTTCTGTACCCTCTCCAAAGCCTCCAAATCCTTCTAGTAATGTAGTGACCAGAATTGAACACTATATTCCAAGTGCAGCCTAATTAAGGTTCTATAAAGCTGCAACATGACTTGCCAATTTTCAATATCAATGCCTTGGCTGATGAAGGCAAGCATGCTGTATGCCTTTTTGACTACCTTGCCCACCTGCATTTCCACTTCTAGTGACCTGTGTACCTGTACACCCAGATCTCTTTGCCTATCAATACTCTTAAGGGTTCTGCCATTTACTGTATATTTCCTATCCATATTAGCCTTTCCAAAATACATTACTTCACATTTATCTGGATTAAACTCCATCTGCCACCCTTCCGTCCAAGTCTCCAACTGATCTATATCCTAACTCAACTTAAGGAAATTGGAATAAATTGGCTGCTTTGTATATTGGATCCAGTAAAAGTATTCAAGGAAAACAAAGCCTTATTAAATTTAACTTTTGTTGCTGCCAGCACAGGTTGGGTTGAATAAAGGCATGGAGCCAGTCAACCCTCTTCACCTGCATTTGTGACAATTTGACGTATCCCAGCTGGACAGAGACAGATCAGGGGGGCACGCCCAGATCACCAACTTTTGCGGAACATCAGCTAGAGCACAGACTTAAAATGATTTGTAAAAGAAACAAATGTGATGCGAGAAAAATACACTTTTAACGAGCGAGTGGTTGGGGTCTGGAATGCACTGCCTGGAAGTGTGCTGGAGGCAGGTCCAATTGAAATATTCAAGGTGGCATCAGTTGATCATTTGAATAGAAACAATGTGCATGACTATGGGGAAAGGGCAAAGGAATGACACTAAATCATGACACTCATTTGAAGAACTGATACATACATGATGGGCTGAATGACCTCCTCCTGCACCATAACAATTCACCAATTTTCTGATTCAGAGTTGTGAGCATAAAATCCAAGTCGGCACTTCAGTGTGATACTGATGGAAGTTTTACATCATGCTAACTTTCTGATCAGATATTGAACTCAGACCTTGACCTCCCCCGTCAAGTGGAGGTAAAAGATCCCATGTCACTATCTGAAGTAACACGGAAGTAACTCTGGTGACTTGATCAATATTTATTTATCAAACAATCTCACATATTGTCCGTCATTTATCTATTGCTGTAGTGGAACTTTATTTGTGTAAATGAGTTGATGCGTTTTACTACATAACCACCCCTGAATTGGCGATGAAAGTTTTCTGGATATTCTGAGATTGTAAATAGAGCTACATCAATGCAAGTTCATTCATTCTTAATCTATTTAATTAATATTATCTTTATTCAAAAATTAGAGGCATACCTCAAAATACATCATTTAAAACACATGAGGAAAAGTTTCAGTTTGGGATCAACATGGATGCAATATTGTCAGTGCATTTGTGGTGCCCATCCAGTGCCCTAGGTTGGAGTGCTTAGTTATCTTGGCCTTTTGTTTGCAGAAACATACGATACTAGTATGAAATTAGCAAACGTTAGCAAAAATAGATAGAACCCCAGTGAATACCTCAGAAAAATGATGTGATAGCTCTCTCACCTTGTTATCTGTTTCTTTAGTGTAGTGGTTATCACGTTCATCTCACATACGAAATGCCCCCAGTTTGGAACTGGGCATGAATAGTGTTAAATTAACGGCAGCACAGTAGTAACACAGTGGTTAGCACTGCTGCTTCGCAGTGCCAGGAACTTGGGTTCAATTCCCAGCTTGGGTCATTGTCTGTATGCAGTTTACATGTTCTTCCACTGTATGTGTGTGTGGGTTTTTTCCAAATGGTCCAGTTTCCTCCCACTGTCCAAAGATGGGCAAGTTAGATGCATTGACCATGCTAAGTCCTCCCTCTGCGTACCCAAACAGGCATCAGAGTGTGGTGACTAGGAATTTTCACAGTAACTTCATTACAGTGTGACTGTTAGCCTATTTGTAACTAATAAATAAAATTTACTTTATCTCTTTGTCTTTTCTTCACACTAGCCCTTTCCTTACATTGTCTTCTTTTCGTTCTCTCCATCCATTCCACTCCCTCTCCCCCTCCACTAGTGCCAGACTAAAGAAGTAGTAGGAACACACACAACATTCTTCCTTTTGTCAGCAAATATCCACTTGATTCAATTTGATTTTGAGTTGATCTATTATTGTCACATGTATCAATATACAGTCGAAAGTATTATTTCTTGAATGCTATACAGACTAAGTATACTGTACATAAAGATGGAAAGGAGAGCTTGTAGAATGTAGTGCTACAATCATAGCTAGGGTATAGAGAAAGATCAACTTAATGCATAATAAGTACATTCAAAAATCTGATGGCAGCAGGGAAGAAGCTGTTCTTGAGCTAATATATATACAACCTTAGACTTTTGTATCTTTCTCCCGACAGAAGAAAGTGGAAGAGAGAATGTCCGGGATGCGTGGGGCCCTTGATTTTGCTGGCTACTTTTCCTAGGCAGTAGGAAACGTAGACAATATCAATGAATGGAAGGCTGGGCTGACTGGACCCTCAAAACACTGCAGTGCATGATGAAAGGTAGCCAGAGTTAAGAAATATTTCATTGAAATTAGTAGTTACTGAAATGTTAGATGAGGCATTTGAGAAATCCAAGTGATTATAGTTATAAGGTTAGATTAATACTGGAATTATTTTAGGAGCAGGGAGTTGAATAATTCTTGCAAAAGATTAAATGGGTAATGTGGAATTCAAACATGGGTCCTGGTATGTAGCAGAAATTGAATGCAGAGATTAATAGACTTGTTTTTAATTTCCATGCTCTGCCATACTCTAATGTAATGAATCAATGTAAAATGGGGGGAGAATATTTATCCATCCTCCTTCCACTCATACCAGCATAGTGTGGAAATTCTGTGACTTCATAGAGTAATTTGGAACTCCATGTTCTGTTTAACAGTTGCAAAATTATGTCAGTGTCACATCATATGGTGATGGATATTTAGCAGAAGTCACAATTTCAGTAGAATCTTGCAGTTAATCTTCAAAACTGCACTATGCTCCTTTGTAAAAAGCTAATTTTGGATTCATTTATTGAGCATAATTTTGATTTGATTTGACTTGATTTATTATTGTCACATGTATTGGTATGCAATGGAAAGTATTGCTTCTTGCGCTATACGGAGAAAGCATACCATTCACAGAGAAGGAAAGGAGAGGTGCAGAATGTAGTGTTAGAGTCATAACTAGGGTGTAGAGAAAGATCAACTTAATATGAGGTAGGTCCATTCAGAAGTCTGATGGCAGCAGGAAAGAAGCTGTTCTTGAGTTGGTTGGTACATGACCTCAGACTTTTGTATCTTTTTCCCAGTGAAAGAAGGAGGAATAGAGCATAATCATATAGATAATATCCACAGCCTTTCCTTCGTCAATCATTTTTGTCACCTCCTCAGAAAACTCAATTAAATTCATGAGATGTGACCTCTCTCGTACAAAACCATGCTGCATGTCACTAACAAGACCATTCAGTTCCAAATGCATATACATCCTATTCCTAAGAATCTTCTCCAACAATTTCATTATCACTGATGTCAACTCACTGGTCTATAATTACCCAGATTATCCTTGTTACCCTTCTTAAGTAACAGGACATTCATGACCCTTTGTAGTTTGTGGACCATCATGTGAACCAGCTCTCCTTATTCATTAATGTTGTCTGTCTATTTTCTTCCTTCTGTCTTGACAACCTTGATTCATTTCTATGGGGTATGTGTCTATGTAGATTTGCAATATCTCATGTAAATGGACATAGATAGCGAAGATAGACAGCACATTAGAACATGTGGTCATCACAATCAAGATTTATCCTGTCCTCGTTCAAATTACAAGGGAGGCAATCCAGCGGAGAACATGCTTCTTTCCATTACTTAGCTGAAGCTGATGTACCAGAGATTAACAAACTCCACATATACCTGCAGGCCTGCCTGCTCTGGATGATGCAGCTTCTCACTGTCTGAGCTTTCTAACCATTGGTAGAGCTCAGCCCCTAACTTTAACTTCCTTTGATCTGGAGAAAATGATCTGGTTGGAGAAAAACTATCCCAGTTGAGAATTGTAGTTGCAGACCTGTATCCCTCTTCAGTACATCAAAAGGCATCATACCTCAGGCTCAGAATCACATATTCATAGAATCCCTATAGTGCAGAAGAGGCCATTCGGTTTGAACCAACTCAGTATTTTATCAAGATCGTCTGACTCACTTGCTGCATAAAGTTAAATCTCACAGGATCCAGGGTGAGGTATCTAATTGGATACAAAATTGGCTTCATAGAATCATAGAACGCGACAGTGCAGAAAGAGGCCCTGCGGCCTATCAAGTCTGCACCGACCACAATCCCACCTAGACCCTATCCCCAATATCCCTATATATTTTACCCACATAACCTATGCACCTCAGGACACTAAAGGGAAATTTTAGCATGGCCAATCAACCTAATCCATGCATCTTTAAACGGTGGGAGGAAACTAAAGCACCTAGAGGAAACCCATGCAGACACAAGGAGAATATGCAAACTCCACATAAACAGTGACCTGAACCAGGAATTGAACCCAGGTCCTCTTGACAGAAGCCAGAGGGTGTTTGTACAGGTTTGTTTTTCAAACTGGAGGCCTGTGACCAGTGGTGTGCATCAGGGATCAGTGCTGAGCTCACTGTTATTTGTCATTTATATTAAG
The DNA here is from genome assembly GCA_024679065.1 of Sphyrna mokarran. Classification (NCBI taxonomy): domain Eukaryota; kingdom Metazoa; phylum Chordata; class Chondrichthyes; order Carcharhiniformes; family Carcharhinidae; genus Sphyrna; species Sphyrna mokarran. The sequence goes on along the minus strand of JAGIQG010000002.1, from coordinate 37,902,210 downwards.
AATTTGGATGAGAATGTAGGGGCACGGTTAGTAAGTTTGCAGATTTCAGTAAGATTGGTGGCATAGTGGAGAGTGAAGAAAGTTATTTCTAATTGCAATGGGATCTTGATCAACTGGGCCAGTAGGCTGACGAATGACAGATGGAGTTTAATTTAGATAGATGTGAGGTGTTGCATTTTGGTAGATTGATCAAAGGCAGGACTTACTCAGTTAATGGTTGGGCATTGGGGAGAGTTATAGAACAAAGAGATCTAGGAGTACGTATTCATAGCTCCTTGAAAGTGGAGTCACAGGTGGACAGAATGGTGAAAAGGACATTTGGCATGCTTGGTTTCATCGGTCAGAACATTGAACATTGAATCTTCTTATTGAAGTTATACAAGACATTGGTAAGGCCACACTTGGAATACTACGTGCAATGCTTGTCACCCTATTATAGAAAGGATAATATTAAACTAAAAGAGTGCAGAAAAATTTACTAGGACGCTCCTGGGACTTGATAGATTGAGTTATAAAGAAGACGTTGAATAAACTGCAACTTTTCTCTCTGGAGCATAGGAATTTGAGGGATGGCCTTATAAAAATTTATAAAATAATGAGAAGCATAGACAAGGTGGAAAATCAATATCTTTTCCCATAGGTAGGGGAGTCTAAAATAAGAAGGCCTAGATTTTAAGGCATAGGTGAGAAAAGAGAGATATAAAAGTGTTCAGAGGGGCAATTTTTTCACACAGAAGGTAATGAGTGTCTAGAACAAGCTGCCAGAAGTAGTGGTAGAGACGGGTATAATTTTATCTTTTAAATAGCATTTACATAGTTACATGGGTACGATGGGTATAGAGGAATATGAGCCAAATGTGGGCAATTGGGATTAGCTTAAAAAAAACGGGAAGCATGGACATGTTCGGCCAAAGGGCCTGTTTCCAGGCTGTAAACCCTATGCCACTCACCCTATCCCTGTAGCCCCACACATTGACTCTGACTGATTCCCCCGAACCTAAATGCCTTGGGATACAAAGGGGCAATTTAGTATGGCCAATCTACCAAACCTGCATACCTGTCAACTGTGGGAGGAAACTCAAGCACCCAGAGAGGATAATGTTCAAACTCCACACAGTCATCTAAGGCCAGAATTGAACCTGGATCCTTGGTGCTGTAAGGCAGTAGTGCTAACCACTGAGACACTGTGCTAATTGTTAAATGCAATCATTGTTGGCGCACTCTTTACAGAAATCCTTTAATATTTAGATAACTGAAGTGTTGAGACTATTGCATGTAATTTTATAATTGTTTAATTCACTTATTTGTCATTGTATTACCATATGGTTAAATGTATTAAAATAGTATTGCCAAATGAATACGCTGCAATAGAACACAAGATTAAATCACTCAAAGCATAAGGAAGTCTGTTCTATTGCTCCTGTCTTGTGACCACTCAGCAAGATCAGGTTTTTCACTTTGTACCTGACATAATTAGTATTTCACGTGAACATTTCTTACCATCTGTTGCCTTGGAAACCCTGTTCCATCCTGAAGTGAAAGGAATCCCAGGTCTGTGCACATATTAGGAATGTCTCCCCTGTAATGAAACTCACATGAAACTGTTCAATTATAATGGCTGAATTAAGATTAGTTCAGCTTTGATTTGTACATCAAGATGAATTATATGATAAGTATCTTTATTCAGGGTATTAATTGCTAATCAAATATATATTAACAGTCAGCTTAATTTATTTTTCTTATAAACCATCCATTAATTTCCAAAAACTAACATGTCTATTTTCAGATTGCCTCTTCAGCATGTAGCAGTTTTGTCAACATTATACTGTTATATTCATGCTTTTTTTCTGCCTAATGTTATGTCAAGTTCCTACAAAATCATATCTGGTGAAATATCATGCCTGAGGGCCATTATATTAAATCTTAATGGGGAATGGTTGACAATACACTTATGGAAATTTGGCATATTTCATTAAGAGACTGTCTTTTTCTGTGTGTTATGATTGCTGCACTTTTAACTGTAGGTATTAATGCAGACTTGATGGGTTGAAAGGCCTCTTCTGCTCTGCAAGGAATCTAAGAAACTGGCTCTGTTTCTGGGCAGTATTAGAGTCACAATTCTATTTAAACAATGCACTGAATGCCAATGCTTTTATTCTCAAAGATAATGCTGCACCAAATATTTAAAATGGCAGGATTTCACCAAAATGTTGCTGCTATTCATGTTGGCAGGGTGTTATGGTCCTGCCGACGTAACATCCGCGTCGCAGGCTCCCTGGGCACAAAGGGTGCATTCAAGGGTAAACCCTGTTGACAATGGGAGACTATAAAACCCTGCTGGCAGTGAGTGGTACGCTGCCTCCCGCAGCCACGGAACACATCACAGAAAGGAAAAAAAGTCCTGTTCTACATTTTGAAATAACTCATACGGGACTTGGGCAAATCTGTGTTTTCAGTTTTGTTATGTAACAGGGCAGGTCATCTTGCAGCCAACTAGAAAAACTACATTCATTCATAGAAACATAGGACACAGGAGCAAGGGGAAGCCATTCAGCCCTTTGAACCTGCTCTGCCATTCATTATAGCTGATCATCCAGCTCAATAACTTAATCCCAGCTTCCCCCATATCCCTTGATCCCCTTTGCCTCAATTGCTATATCCAACTGCATTTTTGTTTCAGCCTCTAGGGCTTTCTGTGATAGTGAATTCCATGGGTTAACACTCTCTGGGTAAAGAAATTTCTCCTCATCTCTGTCTTAGAGCGGCATGGTAGCACAGTAGTTAGCTCTGCCGCCTCACAGTGCCAGGAACCCAGGTTCGCATTCCTGGCTTCAGTCACTATCTGTGTGGAGTTTGCGCATTCTTCTTGCGTCTGCGTGAATTTCCTCTACGTGCTCCGGTTTGTTCCAACTGTCCAAAGATGGGCAGTTTAGGTTGATTGGCCATGCTAAATTGACATTCATGCCAGATTAGCAGGGTAAATATGCGAGGTTATGGGGATAGGGTCTGAGTGGGATTATGGCTGGTGCAGACTTAATAGACCCAATCGCCTCCTTCTGCAGTGTAGTGATTTTATTCTATTCTATCCTGTCTAGTACTGTTAGAATCTTATAAGTTTTTATGAAATCACTCCTCACTCTTCTGAACTCCAGTGGATACAATTTTAACCTAGTCAATATGTCAGTTCCACTATTCCAGGAATCAATCTTCTAAACCTTTTCTGCACTTCCTCCGGAGGAAAAACATCCTTCTTCAGATAAGGAGTTCAAAACTACACACAATCTTCCAGATGTGGCCTCACAGGGCCCTGTATAATTGCATCAAGACATCCCTGCTCTGGTACTCAAAATCCTCGCTACGAAGGCCAATATACCATTTGCCTTTTTTACTGCCTGCTGCACCTGCATGCTTATCTTCAGTGACTGGTGCACAAGCATGGCCTTAAACATTGTTACATTGACAGTATTCTTGCAATCCTTGTTTCTTGCTCCAAAATGTGTTACTTCAAACTTATAAGCATTTCATTCACTTTGCCATCTGCCCTATTCATTCACCTGTCCAAACTTCCCTGAAGTTTTTTTTTATCATTCTGTTAGTTTGTCAATACCCCTACTTTTGTTTTTCTGGTAAGTGTTGGCATTGTGTTCTTATAATAAAGTTGACATTATTTAGATGGACCAAGAACAAAAATGGACCCTGCACTGAACTCCTGGGTATCCCACTTTCAACTTTTCTCCAATTCCTATCTTATAGGGCAGAATTTTATGCTGTCTCTGAGTGAGTGAGTGGGCAGGCAGGAGGTGCAAAATGTTTTGTTATGGCATGGGCATATTTCTTGGCACCTACCTACCCAGTCCCCATCACATGACAGCAAAGTAAAAGCCTCTTCCTACTCTACTGCAATTTTTGAGCTGAGGTTGGAACCACATTTGAAGTCTGCTTTTGCAAACCTCTGGCCCTCTCCACCAAGACTGGCACCTCTTTTTGATTTCCCTTTTCCTCTGACCCTCACTCCGCTTGCTGAACACCTACCTTGGCCATGCTGAGACCTTCTCAATTTATCTTTCCATCTGGCTACAGTGAAAATCACCATTGGGGACTGACCACCAATCTCAGCAGTGGCCATCATTTTCTCTGGCACTGCAGAGACAAGAGAGCTGCCAGTCATTTGGGAATGGAAATCTCAGCCTGCCTAAATTAATACTCTTCCAAATACTAAATAGCTGCAGGGCAACCTGCCAAAGAGGGGGCAGGCTTGCCACTGAAATGTACGCTGTGGGGGTGAGCAGTTTCCTATCCATCAACCAATGTTGATTATGAAGTAATATTTCTTCCTAATACCATATCCCTAAAATTTTCCAATATACTGGACATGCTAATCTATTCTGGAATTTCACGCTATGCTACATTTACTACGTTCCCTTTATCATCCAATGAGCTCTTCAAAGGAATTAATAAACTTTATGAGTTTTAATAAATCAATGGCAGCTGTGCATAAATAACCCAAACATTTCTAAACAATCAGAGTTATTATACAAATGCGCCAGGAGATCAGAGGCTGCATCTAAAGAAAGTGGGAACTCAGTCTAACGCAAGAGAAACTAACACAAAGGGAGGAAAGGCAGAATCGAAAGCTTCAAAGGCAGATAAATGGGTTCAGTCCTATTCTCCAATCCCTCCTGGACTCACTAACCTCATAACCCGATTAACCAACATGTTGATTTTAAAATTTTCAACCATGCATCCAAATCATTCCCTGGCCTTGTCCCTCCTTAATCTTTGTCATCTTCACCTACACAACTCTCCAAGAGAGCTACACTCCTTTTAAGCCTTTTGTGCATCTCCACTGCTGACAATACATCATACACAGGACAAGCACTTCACTTCAATCATTGACCGGTATCACCATTGGCACAAGTGCCCAAAAATGCAACATTGAATCCCAAGCTGGAGGGGTTGGGGACAGCCATGGTTAATATGGACTCATCAGAAACAGATCTGGTCCTCAAAGTCTCCCAGTTTGTAAGGGTTTTGAGGTAAACAGAAAATTCCTCTCTGCAAATTTCTTCAAGTGGTCCCCATCATATTCACCCCTGAATTACAGTCTGGCCATTCTGCTTTCTTCCCATTGGACTTGGAGTGACTGAGTTGAAAATGGAAGTATTTTTAAGCTATTGAAGTTTTAACATCACTGCAAAGTAATATTCATGCTTAATTTGAGGATATGGAGTTTTTGCATGATTTCTGTCTAGATAATAGCACTGAATGAATTAAAATGGTTTAAAAGAAAGTTTTAAGCCTCAGTGATTTGCTCACATAAACAAACACCTTATGCTATCATCAGCCCAAGGAACAGTATTTTATTTTAATTTGATAAATTTCCTTTGAAAGTTTTGGTTTTTTTGACGCAGTGTCCCTTTAAGAGGTTTTCAATTAGTGAATAAGTTTATTTGTTAATTAGCTTACTTCATTGGTGTTTGGTTTTAAAAAGAGCCTAAATGGAGGATAGCTGGGACATTGAGTTGTGTCAGAGGGAAGTGGTGAGATGGCACATTCTATGGCATAGAAGAGGGTGTGTGGAGGTGTTCCAGGTGTGTTTTCTATAGCTTGGAAAATTCAACCAACTGGGTTGAGTCAGCTTAACTGAAAAATAATCACCTTATGCTTGAATTTCAGTGTTTACATTGCTTGCAGTGAGGAGTCTTTGAAACAATCTTCAATCATAAAACTTGTCACTCCTAAGTCAGAATGGTGAGTTTCTGTAGCTTACATCCAAAAACTGAGGCATCTAAGTTCATGTGACTGCATCATTATTGCTTTAAATCCAGTTAAAATAAGTTATTAAATTTATCTTGTTAAATAACCTAGTCCATTGATTGACCCTTGCTTCATCATAGTTATGACCATCCATTAATTGAAGCCATACTGGCATATCCTGTTTTATTATTGTAATGTATTTGATTGAAGAATGCTTTGTAAATTGACTGCCAATGTAACTAGTTGTGTTCTGAATGTGTATGAATTTTATACATGTGCTATTTGAATGTCAATATCAAAATCATGTCTGCACCCTGAGATATCGCCTGAGGGTGATGTTACAGGCAATGATACTGCATTTGTGCATGTGTGGAGAGTGCCTTTTCTGCTTGTTGAGCCAACATACTGACTTGTAAAAGACTTGCAGGGAAAAAAATGGCTATTCCACTCTTTGCTCCCCTCTAGAGAACAGATGAACCTCTGTAATTTTAAAAAAAAAAGCCTTTATTTTATGCTGCAGCAAAGGCTCCAGTGCTCCAGCTGGTGGCACATTAGAGGATTACACAGGCAGTTATACTTTTGGGTTCAGTTACAAGAAACTAGCTTGTACTAATCAAAGATGTACATTTGTTGTTGACTAAAATTTAAAGTTTGTTTTTTTTAGTGTTAGAGTATGTTTACATTAACACTGTAATAAAGTTACTGTGGAAAAAACCCTAATTGTCACACTCTGGCACCTGTTAAAATACACTGAGGGTGAATTTAGCATAGCCAATGCCCCAAACCAGCACATCTGGAAGGAAACCCACACAAACACAAGGAGAATGTGCAAGCTCCACATGACAGTGGCTTAAGCTCTGAATCGAACCTGGGTCTTTGAAATTGTGAGGCAGCAGTGTTAACCACTGTGCCAACAAGCCACTCATGTTGTCTATGTCCAATCATGACTATCAATTAGGTGTACATTATACATAGGGTATGAATAGAACTAACAATCGCAACATCAGCAATGTCTACCTGATTATAATATCTAATCAGTGTAAACGCTCATACGTGCTATTGAGTCTAACTTACTACCAGTTCTTAACATATCACCTCATCTTAATTTGTGTATATCAATTCTCCAACAGGAAATGTCAAGTTAGAGCAATAATTAAACAACTAATATTTGTTGCACTTGCTGAACTGGCTAAGGAATTGGGAAAGCTGTTGGGTGGAAGGGCTTTAGTTCTTTGGGAGATTAAATATCACAAATGACTGACTGTGGGGGGTTGTCTGAATTGTGCTTTTACAGGATTGATCTTTAGTCCCACTTCATCAATAACTTGCAACAATTGTTGGGTATGATTCCTATTATGAGTGGAGGCTAGCAGGAGGTCATCTATAAAGACCATGAATATTAAATCAATCAGTTGAAGGATTGTTCTTTTACTGGCAATCGCAATTCCCTTAGTGATGGCAAAGAATGCGCTGTCTACTCAGTGATTGTGTAGCTTTACTGCAGATTTCAAGTTTGAATTTCTGTTCAAACGTTTGTGTGAAAACATCAGTGTAATTTCACCTCACTACAACCAAAACCAATCAAACGCTACCTTCCTAACAAATTTGTAACCTTGTCTCCAGTTGCTGTGGTGTGTTCTTCATCCCATTTTAATAGAACATTACAGCGCAGAACAGGCCCTTTGGCCTTCGCTGTTGCGCCAACCAATTAAGAAAAAGCAATGACCCTCTAACCTAAACCATTCCCTTTTCATCCATAAACTTATCTACTAACCTCTTAAATGCCACCAAACTTGTCGCATCTACAACTGCAGCAGGCAGGGCATTCCATACCCTTACCACTCTCTGGGTAAAGAACCTACCTCTGACATCCGTCCTGTATCTATCACCCCTTAATTTAAAGCTGTGTCCTCTCGTGCTAGCTTTCTCCATCCTAGGAAAAAGGCTATCACTGTCCACCCTATCTAAACCTCTAATCCTCTTATGACCTCTAATCACTTTGTACAGAATCATAGGCCAGAATTTTACCAGTACACTGTCCCAGAATCAGGCTTGCAGAACGGAATTCTGTGTTTGTTTCGAGCGGGATCTCAGCAGGGCTAGGCAGTAAAGTTCCAGCAATAGAATCCCTACAGGACAGAAGGAAGCCATTCAGCCCACTGAGTCTGTACCAACAACCCACGTAGGCCCTTTCCTGTTCACCCATGTTTTTACCCAGATAATCTCCCTGACAAGGCAATTTAGCATGGTCAGTCAACCTAATTTCTTTATTTTATAGAATCTAAAAGATGAAAAGGGAAGAAAATAACATATGCCATTGAGAGATAATGCAAGGAATATGCTCCCCAATCTGAGAGTCTATTCATTTTGTCTTGCTTCAAATTGTATTCCTAAGTGTTAAACAGTAAATGTCACCACTTTTTAGAAAAGAATCTAAGAATTGTCCAGAATCATTTATTGATTTTAGCACTATCTTGAGCAGTCATGATTGTTGGCACAGTCCTGGCTATCTCAACTTCTCCAGTATTGGGAAGTACTGTTAAATGAAGTTAATTATCCTGGAACCGTAATCCAGTCAAGAAAAGAACAAGATGGAGAATATCACTTCAGTTGTCTGATCCTTCGGTGAACCATAACCAATACATGGGAATACATATCTATCTCTGAGGAAAAGATGAAGGCATTCATTGATGCATCTAAGAAATGGAAAGTGACAGCTCAGCTGCAGGGCTCCGATGACCTCATTACAGCAGCGACTACACTTCAAAAGTACGTCATAAGCTGAAACACATTCCGGGACACCCTTAGGTTGTGCAAATGCCCTTCTTTCCAACAGTCCCATTTCCACACCATAATATGGTAGGAGACAGAAAATTTGAGATGATGTGAAGGTTGTTGGAAAGTTTGAATTTAAGAGTGACAGCTCTGACATGAACAAAGCATCGTGTTTGAGTTCATTCAGCTACTGTCTCCATGAGAATAAATATCAATTAGTAAAGAAAACATGCTGAACTCCGGGATGGAGGAGGAATTCATCAGCACTTGCTCGTTATAAACATATGGAAGAACCATTTTTAAAGTAGCATTATATCAACTGTTTGGTTACTGTAATGCATTCTTATCACAAGATGTGTTGGATAGACAAGGATCATGGGTAGAAGTGGGAACATCGGGGTGGCAGTGTGGGCTCATTGGGCCGAAGGGCCTGTTTCCCATGCTGTTTTGTTCTTTGTATAACTTACATTATATTAAACCACTGCGTTTAGATTAATGCTTAAGTCTTCTGAGTCCCTGAAAATGAAGTTCGAAAGCTTTATGAGCATCAGTAAAATAAACATCAATTATTCAAAGCTGAATGACAACCAAAATCTGTATAGCATTCATATCATTTAATCAAACATTTATTTGGAATATTGGTGTTTATTTTATTTATGTGGCTGGCAGACTAACTGGAATAGACGGTAATAGAGAAGTAAGTGCACAGTATTCAATAAGAGAACAACAGGATTCTTTGGCAGAGGGGTGATGATAGCCCAGTGGTATTATCGCTAGGCTATTAATCCAGGAACTCGGTTAATGCTCCAGGGAATGAGGTTCGACTCCTGCCACAGCAGACGGTGGCATTTGAATTCAATAAAAAGTACCTGGAATTAAGAATCTACTGATGATGAAACACTATTGATTGTCAGGAAAAGCCCATCTGGTTCACTAATCTTAGAGAAGGAAATCTGCCAACTAATGTTATTTGGTCTGGCCGACATATGACTCCAGAGCCACAGCAAACTGGTTGACTCTTAGCTGTCCTCTGAAATAGCCTGGCAAGCCATGTCATTCAAGGGCAACAAGAGATGGGCAATAAGTGCTGGCCAGAAAACAATGCCCATGTCCCATGAAGAAATAAGTTATTGGGAAGTGTGAGAAATTGAGGCTGGAATAGACTTTAACCTTGGGTGACTGCTCTGCCATTCAATAACAGCAAGCTAATTCTCTATCTCAACTGCAGCTTTGCACATTATTCCCTCTCATTCTCAGTACCCAAAATTCTGTTAGTCACTGTTTTGAATATACTGAACCACTGAGTACCCACAACTATCTGGGATAGAGAATTCCAAAGATTCCTAACACTCGCGAAGAAACTTCCCATGTCAGTCCTAAATGACAAAACTCCTGAATTACCCTGCTTTAAATTCCTGAACCAAGGGAAATTTCTTAAATTTCCCTGGTCAAATCATTCAAGAATTTTATACCTGTGTGCAATTCACTATAAAATGATTCAAATTAAATATCATTTCATTGACAACTGAACATTAGTTTAATGCAATAGCTTATTAAAACTAATGTTATCTAACTTACTTTGTGTGCTTAAAAATGTGCTACATGAATTGCAAAATTGGTGTAATAAGTATTGAGCAAATTAAATTAATAGCTGTTTAGAAGCCATTATCAATATTTTTTTCTCTTTTAATCGAGACATTTCCCATAGGAATACTTAATGCTGCAATAAAAGTTAATCTCCGAATTATATACATATATATGTAAAAGAAACAAGCTCAGCCCATACAAAGAGTAAAATGTCTTGCTGTGGGGGGGGGGGGGTGGAGTCACTATACACTGGGTCACAGCTGCCTATATATAAAAAAAATAATTACAGACGTAATTATATCCTATCCTCTGCTGAAATAGCCCCCTTCATTGCCGCAGTTTTTTTTTGCATTATCAAAGATGAAGCATTAGCTGTGAGACTGTTCCTGCCGCTGGCCGCGACTCAGTCCTCACAGCAAGTCAGTGGTGAGCAACACTGCAGGAAGTCAGTATTTGCATATTTGTCTCTGGGAATCAGGGTCAAGTGCTGAATTCAGAGCAGTGCGATTTAGTTCATTTGTCACACCCGTTCCGTGTCAACGAGTTTAGCTTGGGCGCTTCTCTTATAACGCAGCAATATTAAACTGTGGGTCTTTTTCTATTCCACGGGAGACTGACAGGAGTGATGTTCTGCTGCAATGAGCTGCAGGATTCAGTGGCAGAGTGACTCACCCTAATAACTGGGGCCATGCCGAATGTTTCATCAGAAGTGATGAGCGGCAGGCAGGCAGACTCCGATGTAGCGAAGTGGGCTGTGTATTTTCTTTTTGATTTATTTTGATCAAATAAATCGGTTGGATTTAAAATTGGTGTTGTCAGATCTCTTACTGTATTTTCTTTTTGCCTTGAATCCAAAGCGACAATTAGACAGGTTTAAATGATATTTCTTTCTTGTGCTGAGACAGTGATTAAATGTGGGCCGGTTATGATTAATCTCCTAGCAGCTCGTCTTTCTGTTTTGCTTTGACTCGCTTCAAGTTTAGCGGCGGCTGCCTGCACTGCTTGAAAGGTTAGCAGACAGGAGCAGAGCGAGGGTCTTTCTCTGGCTATTATCACACCTCATTTGAATGCAGAGTTCCGCTAATTTTGTTTCTAACATAACCGAGCGGTTCGGTTAGCTTTGTCAGGCCATGAATGGAAAATATTCTTGGATATAATTTAGACTTTGACACACAAACCGTCAAGTTGGTCCAAGATTCCAATGTGTTGCTTTTTCTTTCCATACTATATTTTAATAGTTTGTCACGTTTCCCTCTCACTTATTAATATACCTGGAATTGTTTTTTTCAGTCAAAGTAAAGGATGCCAATGCTAAATAATTAAAAGGTAAAGTGACAGATGACCAGAGATGATTTAACCCGAGGGTCACCACACCAGGTTAAATCAGATGAGGGGCAAGACTGAGAAGGCAAACCTTCATGAATAACTTCAGCCAGCATGGAATTTGAACCCCACACTGTTTGGCATTCTTCTGTATCTCTAACAAGCTGTCCTGTCAACTGAGCTACACCAATCTACAGAATTAGAGTCCTTTCCACAGAGAACTGGGCCTTTTGGATCTGGGGTCAAATCCACCCAGAACGTGACTGCCTCAAATGTCTGCTATTGTACACACATTGGTTAGAACATTTCCCATGATATTTGGGCTGACTCAGTGAGTTTACTCCCCCTGCCATTTCCCTGTGGTCCTGCAATTCTTGCTGTTCAGATATTGAACCAATTCCCTTTTTAAAGCTACAACGGACTCTGCTTTCACCATGCTCTCTGGTCGTTCGCCAATCGGTCCTGGTATCAGTTTCCCAACCGCCCATTGCTTGCTATGCCAGTCTGTCACTACTTCCTTCCCTCCCACCCCCCAATTGCCCCCATCTACAGAGCTCCCCCTCACTGATCACATCACACCCTCCGTGCAGGAATTCATTCCTGCCTGATCACCCTCATCTGTAGTGTTCCCCCTTCCTTCCCTACTCACCCCAGGTCAGAGTTCCCCTTCCCTGCCTGATTACTGCTTCTACAGAGATCCCTCCTCTTCCCCCCCCGCTTCCTTCCTCCCATGGAGCTATCCTCCTGTCATTGCCCCACCCCCACTTAGGCTCCACTCCAATTCAGGCTCCATGCCAACTCAGGATCTACCCTCCCATTCAGACCCCATGGCTCTGGCACAGTTATGGTGCATGCTGGGCAGTATTAAGGTGCCCAGTGGGCACTGCCATCTGGACACTGACAAGCTTTGCCCCTGACCACTCAGAGGCTGTAACGGCCTCTGATACAGCCTGGTGAGGCCGTCACATCTGTTCACTGTCAATGGAGACCAGTTGTGATTCTCCTTGGTTGGAAAGCCAACTGGTAATGGGGTCGACGCAAGTGAGCTCAGACAGTAGTGTCCGGGATTCACTAATAACATGTTAAACATATATTTTGGCAGGAGAACAGGTCCAATAAGAATTGGGGGAGGTTCAGATCCAGATGTGAACCTGATTTTTCACCTTTCACCCAATCTTACCACCTCACCAAACAAGGGGTGAGTTAAGGTTGTAAGATTGCATCCCTTTAGTTTTTGTTTAGGGAAAATTGCGGTCAATATCTGCACATGTATGTATCTGAGCAGCAAATTAAAGTTCAATTATAGAATGTTTTGAAAGATATATAAAATAATTTTATCCAAGGAGAGCGAAGTTGAAACATTTATTGCTTCATGGGCAAAAAAAATGAAAAGTGCAAATGTCTAATAATTTGAGTCAAATTAAAAACAACTTCTGTCCTCACATTTTGCCTTAACTTAATAAAATCAAATGTCACATTGAAATTGATGTACAGAAACATGACATATTTCTGTGCAATACTTGGTGTGCATTTGAAATTAAAGTGAGGATTATATTGATTTTAGTTTTGAAAAGAAGTTTAGAAGAGAAAAATGAGACTGATCAGGAAGTGGGGAATCTCACCATCTGGAGCTGCTGACCAATGCAACTGCTGGGACCAAAGGTGAGGCATGAGAACAAAGGACTAGGATCTCCAGAGGAGGTAAGACCAGAGTCTTGGGTGAGAGCTAGAGGTAGTGGTGGCAGGAAGGGGATGGGTTTCAGGGGAGACAGTGGATCAGAACATGGAACAGGCCCTTTGGCCTTTGATGTTGCGCCTATCAATTCGGAAAAAGCAATGACTCTCTAACCTAAACCATTCCCTTTTCGTCCATAAACTTATCAACTAACCTCTTAAACGCCACCAAACTTGGTGCATCTACAACTGCAGCAGACAGGGCATTCCATACCCTTACCACCCTTTGGGTAAAGAACCTACCTCTGACATCCGTCCTATAACCACCACCCCTTAATTTAAAGCTACGTCCCCTCGTGCTAGCTTTCTCCATCCTAGGAAAAAGGCTATCACTGTCCACCCTATCTAAACCTCTAATCATCTTATATGTTTCAATAAGGTCTCCTCTTAGCCGCCTTCTTTCTAACGAAAACAACCTCAAATCCCTCAGCCTCTCTTCATAAGACCTGCCCTCCATACCAGGCAACATCCTGGTAAACCTCCTCTGTACCCTCTCCAATGCCTCCACATCTTTCTTATAATGTGGGGACCAGAACTGCACACAATACTCCAAGTGCGGCCGCACTAGAGTTTTGTACAGTTGCAACATGACGTTGCGGCTCCGAAATTCAATCCCCCTACCAATAAAAGCTAAGACTCCATATGCCTTCTTAACAACCTTATCGACTTGACTGCCTACTTTCAGGGATCTATGCACACATACACCAAGATCCCTCTGTTCATCAACACTATTAAGAGTCCTACCATTAGCCCTATACTCTACACATTTATTATTCCTGCCAAAGTGCATTACCTCACACTTTTCCACATTAAACTCCATTTGCCACCTCTCGGCCCAGCTCTGCAACTTGTCCAAGTCTCTCTGCAAACTATAACACCCCTCTTCACTATCTACCACTCCACCGACTTTAGTGTCATCTGCAAATTTACTAATCCATCCTTCAATACCCTCATCCAGATCATTTATAAAAATTACAAACAGCAGGGGCCCCAAAACAGATCCCTGAGGTACACCACTTGAAACCGAACTCCACGATGAATAATTTCCATCAACCACCACCCTGTGTCTTCTATCAGCTAGCCAATTCCTAACCCAATTAGCTAAATCACCCTCTCTATCCCATACATCTGCATTTTCTGCAGAAGCCTTCCATGGGGCACCTTATCGAATGCCTTACTAAAGTCCATATATACCACATCAACTGCCTTACCCCCATCCACTTCTTTGGTCACTTTTTCAAAAAACTCAAAGGTTAGTAAGGCACAACCTACCCTTCACAAAACCAGAAAAGGAAGGAAGGAATGCTCTTCTAAGAGGAGCCACCTTGCAATCAGCAAAAGATAGGTCTTTGGGGCTAACAGCACTGCCCTTTCCACCCTCTAAACATTTCAGATTAAAAATGGGGGTCCCCATTCTGCTGCCTACACCAAGTGCATTCTGGCATAAGCAGTGTATTAGGATAAGTAGGCTTGATTACAAGCCGGGTTGACCTTTTTTATTGTTGATTTAAATATGGTGAGTGGGCTGCAGATTTTGGAAACACTCCCACCAGGACACAAAGTTAAGTCCATAATCACCTTCTGTCCTCTCTCCTGTTAAGTGGACTTGTGTAAACCCCAAAACAACATAATGACAAGACTAGCACTAATTTAAAACACCTTCTAGCATTCTGATGTAATCCTTTTTAGCACATACCAGCTAGAGACTACGGTCCAGATTTAATCTTGGGCTCAGGAAACAAACATAAGTTGAGCCTGTTCCCAGTTCTAAAATCTGAGGTTGCTTCCATATCCCATTTCAGTTTTGACACTGGGAAATGTGGGTAGAGAGGGGTTGGGTTTTTTGAGCCATGATGCAATGCTGGCAGAGATGGGCTGATTACTAGGCTGATCCTGGTTCCTGAAAACAGCAAACGAGACTGCACATCCTTCTTATCCCCCCCTAAACCTTGCCCATCATCCCCTCAGGGGACTCAGACACCCTCATTCTTCCTCCATGATCCCATGCTCCTCTTATCCCTCTATATCTTCTCATAGTTTCCATGCATCATGTCTCCACAGTTCCAATAACTCTCATACTACCAGGCTCCCTTATATACCCTGTGCTACCTCTGCCTTCCATTGATCCAGAATTGTCACTCACCCAGTATTGATTCTGAGTGGACATTAGGAGCTATATTTTTGAAATGGAAAATGCAAGAATAAATTTCTAACAATTTAATAAAGCTGTCATTCAACAAACCTTCACACTGAAAAATGACTCATTCCAAAAAGTAATGCAAAGCAATTAAGTCCCTTTTTAAATAGTCAATCTGTTACTAAAAAAAAAACATTTATTCAAATACCACATCAAAGACCAATGATCATTAATTACCTCTCAAAACTGTTAATAAAACTGAACACAACCTCTTGAGATCAGCCAAGCATTCATAATAGCCCCAGCTATCAAGTAAATGTAAACAATGGATTCCATTAAACTGAAAACCAAATGGTATTCTTTTTCTATCTATACTTGTTGTCATTTCCATTTCAAAGCATATTGCTAATCAATCGAATGAAGGAAGAGTGTTTTCAAATGTGAAGATTTCTGGACATTTGAAATCATAGCCAAAAACATTATAAAGAGAGTTTCCAAGCATATTTTTCAACAGATAATTTGTTTCAATAGGGATGTATTCAAATACATCTTAACAATTAAGCAACACTGGCCAATATATTAGTCAATTTACCTTTATAGAGATGGAGCCCTGTAATAAAGGAGATAAAAACACACTTGTATTACAATACAGTGGTGACACTTGATGTTGTCAAAACATTTAACACTTATCCATATCAGATTGTTCTCAACTCCTTAGTAGGCACAAATGATCAGTGGTCACAAATTCTCCAATGAGGCATTTATAATTCCAGCAAGCTGTGGGTGCTAATTTTGCAGGGGGTAAGGGTAGGGATAGGGTAATGGGAGGGCACTGTGTGTGAGCTGACATTTTATTCACAAGTGTTTTGTGGAAGCAGTCCTGCCCCTGCTGACTCTACAGAACCACATTCCTGTGGGTTTTAGTGTGAAAGCAAGGATATTCAAATTTCCTACTGGGCTCAATGGTGACCCCCCCAACCTCAGAAGAGGAGGAGGTGGTGTCACAGAGCCATGTCCTTCTCAGCCCATGAAAAGTCCATACAACTATAATATGGGGTCAGGAAGGCAGTGGAAATTTGGAATTACTTCAAATAATTCTAAGTTTTCCATATTTCCATAATGCCTCCATTTAATAGATAAAAATTCAACCTTGTGCTACATGGTATACGTGAAGATTAGTTGTTTGCAAATAGTATAATAAGGCAAATAAACCCTTTCATAGCTCCTAATAGTATTGATGCCACAGGCATTTAGCCCTAATTGATTCCCCAATCTGTAATTAAAATATCTTGATAATTATAAAATAAAACTCTCAAAGAACGAGCATTTATCTCCAGCTCTCTTGACCAGTATTCTATTCCCAATGCTAAGGTTATGTTGCCATTTGGAGAATTAAGGACAGCATAGTGTTAGCACTGCTGCCTCAGCAACCAGGATTCAATTCCAGCCTCAGGTGACTGTTCTCCCTGTGTCTGCGTTTGTTTCCTGTGCTCCAGTTTCATCCCATTGTGCAAATTATAGGTTGATGCTAAGTTGTTCCTCAGTGTCAGGTGAATTAGCATGTAGATATCTGGGGTTCATTGGATAGGGTCTGGGTGGGATTGTTAACTTGATGGCCAAATGGACTCCTGTAGGGATTCTATGATTTTGCTCCAGTATGATTGATTTAATTGACCCACCAGGAAGCTTTTAGCAAAACAAACTTTATTTTTTTTAACAACACAGTTAAGATATAACAAAGAATTAGCTAACTTTTACTAATTTGAAATACTCAATGACACGGTATAATTCTTAACAGCTAGCTCTCTCTAAAGTTCCAATGTAAGCAGTATCCTCATAGCCTGAAATGCATTCAAGAATCAATTAGCATAAAACCAGATATGTTCACGTAGAATCTAGATTTCCAGCCTTTTAACATCCCTGTTCATAGATCCAGACAGACACTCATCTTCTGACTCTCATACAGCAACCTCCAAAGAAAGATCCATCTGAATCTGAGAAAGAGACTTATTTCCTGGCAGATTCCAGTCTCAAAATCCAGACAGTGAAAAAAGAGCACTGCTCTCTAACAATCCCAAGCAGTATCTGAGCTTGATTTTCTGTGTAAGTATAGCTTCAATTAGTTACATGATTTGTTCTCCTAATCATCCTAATCAAAACCCCCAAGGGAAAGACTAAAATAATAGAACAGCATTATCCCAGATTAAAACAAATATTCTAGCAATTGGGAGTAATTATGCTGCTACAGTAACAGCATAGGCTGCCAGTTACAGACAATGTTGCATCAGTCTTAGAACAGACTATTAAAAAAATCTTGCACAGAAACATGACTCAGATACATCTGTTAAAGGCATAGCATCATCACAATACCCATGCCTCAGAGTCATGCAGCACAACTGTTGTCTGTTATTCCTCTCCACCCAATTCATTTCACACGCTCCAACTCTGTTTTCTTTCCTTGCAGGAGATGATGGTACAGACTCTGGTGAAAGGCAGAGAACTGGTGGAGCAGGGGAATGGAAGGTAGGGAGGGAACTTCTAGTGATAGCTACCTTGTCAGCTCTTGGTCATGTCTGTCCTCCTGGATATGTTCCAGGAAGCTGTAGATATTGGCAGTAGCCTGCACTAAAGTCTGAGCCACTTAGGTCACTGGTGCTCACAAATACAAAGAAAACTCTTCTTTGCCTGTTGACCCTGTGGTTGGGAGAATCTCGTGCTCTTTGAGCTGGATCTTGGAATACATTTTCTCTGCCCTCTGGAGTGCTACATCTTGTGGAGAAGATGATTGGTGCTAATTAAATATTGCTCCCGTTGTGGTTGGGGGTTGATGTTGGCATTGCTGATCCTCACCTTCCTCATCTGAGGTCCAAGGTAAAGATGCATTTGCTGCTCCTATGTCACAGTTGACAAAAAGAAAGAGGGAACATCCATTTGACACTTCTGGCTGCAGATGGATGCAAATACTTCAGTTTTTGTCTTTTGCACTCAAGTGCTGTGTTTACCCATTAATGAGGATGGGAATATTTGTGGCCTTTTTTGTGTTTAGTTTATAATTGTCAACCACCATTCAAGATTGGATATGGCAGGACAGCTAATGGCACAATGGTTAGCAATGCTACCTCACAGTGCCAGGGAACCAAGTTTGATTCCCAGCTTGGGTCACTGTGCAGAGTTTGCATGTTCTCCATGTTGTCTGCATGGGTTTTCTCCAGTTTCCTCCAGTCCAAAAGATGTGCTTGCTGGTCAAGTGCATTTTGCTCTTATGTCTGGTGCTGCTCCTGGCATGCCCTCCTGCACAGTTCATTGAACCCAGTGTTGATTTCCTGGTTTGATTGTAATGATGTACCAGGACATCAGATGGAGCTTGTAGACAATTCTGCTGCTACTGATAACCAATAATGCCTCATAGATGCCTTGTGTTAAGTTTGTGTTTTGAATCTATCTGACTTATTGCAGCGATACTACAACATGATAGAGGGTAAGATGGGACTTGGTCTTCAGAAAGAGTATACACTTTTCACTCCTCCAGAAACTGCCATGGACAGATGCATCTGCAGGTGAAGACAAGGTCAAGCAAGTTCCCCCTCTCCCGTTGCCACCTACTGCAGACTCAGACTGAGTCTGAGACAACTTGGTCTGTATTGGTGCTACAAAGTTACTTTTGGTGATGGACAATGAAGTTCCCCACTTAAAATACCTTTTGTACCCTTGCCACCCTCAGTACTTGCACCCATCAGGATGAAGAAGTTACTAATTCATCAGCTGAGGGAGGTGGTAGATGGCAGACAACAAGAGGGTTCCTTGCTCATATTTGATCAGATGCTATGAAACTTCAATGTTGGAGTCAATGTTGAGAACTCCAAGGCAACTCCCTCCAGACTCTATCATGCTGTGGCAGAACAGAATGTGCATAGGGTTGGCAATAGAGGAATCTGGGATATTGGCTGGAAGTATCCTGTGAGTATCACAATGTCAGACTGATAGTTAACAAGTCTGTGGGATAATTTTCCCAATCTCGCTATCACCCAGATATTAACAAGTAGGTATTTCAGTATTTCTATGTTCTATTTGAGGTTTGGTAGAGTGTAGTGTGCCTTTGTCATTTCTGGTACCTACATTTAATGCTTGGTGGTCCATCCAATACTCTTTTGGTTTTTCTGTAGCTTTTTGGGACAACTGAGTGGCTTGCACATTACTGTTGGTCTGGACTTGAGTAAGATGATACGTTTTCTTCTCCACAGAGCATGAGTAAACCAGACAAGGTTTTTTAAATCACAATCTACAAAAGGTTCATAGCATCATTACTGAAACTGGCTTCCAATTAATTGAATTGATTGGCTGGAATTCTACTGTCCCACTCGCCGCAGGAATCAGAGTAGACAAGGGGTGGACCATGGATAGATCTATTGACCTCAGATGAGAGCTTAAAATTTCAGGTAAAACCTGTCCAGTGAGTTTAAATTCCACCAGATACTCTGTGGATTTACACCCATGTCTCCAGAACATATGTCTGAGCCTCTGGTATTTCTGCAGTGAAATTACCACTGCTGATGTCTTGTCTCTGCAATCTGTTTATTGGGCAAACCAGTCTATTCTTTCCCTCCAGAAAGAGGACCCCCCATACTTCACTTGTAACTTGGACGAGATCCTTTTAAGGAAGAGCCAGCAAACACTATGGGGCCATTCCATGTTTTCCCTGTGGTATGTTGGTGGCCATCTATTGAACTTCTTGGGCCCATACTTTCAGCCACTGGGATGCAATGATCTTCAGTGTAGCCACGGGGAGCTTCATCGTTCTTACTCGGGTGACTCTGAGGAAAAAGACATCTTAATATTCAGGTCTGGCAGCCTTTTAAAAACATTATTGTCAGGTGATGCCAAGATTGGCATGTTGAGGCCAGGTCCTCCTTGCCCGTGGGATGGGCTGTTAATTGACCATTGCTACTTAATCACTGGCCGATTGTAGGTTGCCCATATAGCAATGGCATCCATTTCTGGTGGTGCTGTGGTGTACATAAAAGTAAGCCTATGGAGTGGAAATATTGGTTGGGATTTTCCAGCTACACTGTAGTGGTACTTGCTTTGGGGGATGCAGAGGGCTGCTGATCCGACTGATAGTTATGTTGATCTCCCAAGTTTATATGAACTTTTTGAATTGCCTCTCATCTGTTTAAAAATAGAATTGTATGATTGAGCTAAAGCAGGAAATGTAAAATGTCATGTTTCTCAATTGGTTCCCATTTCAGAACTACATTTGTTTTATTCGCTCAAATGTTATATTCAACAAATCACAGCTCATCAGCTTAGAATTTCAAAATCAATAAAGCTAAATACAGCATGAGCCATTCAAAATTTTCAAAACACCCTTGGCCACTTCTTAAACTGAGCCAAAGTGAATTGTGTTCAAGGATCCCATAAAAGCTGAAACAAAAATTGAACCAAAGAGATTTTTAAAATAATTCCAATTAATATTTTTATCCTCATTTAACCAACAGGTGAAATAATCTAATGTGTAACGTAACTACCAGGTAACAAGGCAAAAACTGTCTTAAAATGTGACTTACTTAGCATAAAGTTGTCCAACTCCTTTTAGGAATATATTGAATAGTTTTAATACAAGACTCAATGATTCACTGGTCTAGGGCTCTCCACTGACTTTAACAATGGCAAGGATGTTCCAGCCCCACCCAGCATTGAGATCTTCCAGTCCTGCCAAAAGTCAATGGGGGTCCTTCTTCTCAGAGCTGGTAGCTTTCACAGAAATATAGTAGAAGCTTTACCTACATGCACAAGTGAGGTTTTCATCTCGCTGCTGGTGAGGTAAAAGTGAAGGTACAAAAACATTAAAGAGTAAATTTACCAAAGCTCTCACAACCTGTCTGCATAGCACGCGTGGAACAATACTTTTCATTGTATTGCAAATGACAATAATTAATCAAATCAAATCAAAGCCAGAGTAGGAGCAGGCCATGTGAGTTTGTCATCAAAGCATCTTGTTCCATGCATTTTGTCTAAGTTGGAAGAAACATATTTAAACTTGGCAGTGTTCAGTCCCCATTGCAAGAAACATGAAGAGTTCATGCTTTTTTGTGTGACTTGGTACCGTATAATAACACACCACTCTGAGGAGATATGGCTATAGTAAAGGTAACTGCTTAGGAGGCTTAGTTAGAAGTCATTGCATCAGCATCTCCATGGCAATGGGAGTTGTGCAGGTAATGATTTTCCATTGATCTGTCCTGTTGCTAAAAAGCTATAGCTTTTTATCTTCCAAATACAAAATATTCAATCTTTACAACACGTTTACTTTGAAATGCATACAAAATACAAGTCATTGATTTGATACGACTGGATACATTTGCTAAGCCATTAAATTTATCTCAGTAATATTTTGCATTATTTTTGAATTTTGTTCGATACAGCTGTCTGAATCTTGGGCTGGTCTTGAGAAAACTCCAGCTCAAAAACTGCACACGTGATACATTTCTAAAGATGTGCAGGTTAGATTGATTTGGCTATGCTAACTTGACCCTAATGTCAGGGGGATTAGCGGGGTTAATGTGTGGGGTTGCAGGAATAGGGTAGGATTGTAGTCAGTGCAGATGCAATGGGCCAAATGGCCTCCTTCTGCACTGTAATGATGCTATGATTCTGTGTGTGACTTTGCATGTTATTTTATCTTTTTACTTGGGATTTGGGTTCAGAGCAGTTTGAAGCCACAAACCAGTGTGGGAGGAATGTGAATATGGAGGCAGACTGGTTGGTTAAAAGGGGCCCTCAATTCTGTAATTCAGTATCCAAAGTCCCAATGCAGTTTAAAAGCCTCCTAAACATCTCATTCACTCGGCCCCTTCAGAGACACCAATGCAACTTCTATCTCCTACGTATCATCCATGCCATCTCAGATTCAAATCACAGCAGAAAAAATAATAGCACAGGTTGACAGAAAATTTTGACACATTTTGCACTCTATTATTGTGCTTTCTCAATTGGAAAAGCATTCCAGTGCATGTGAACAAATTTAGTTAGAATCCAAAAGTTGGTTTTATGCTGTCATGAATTTCCAATGACTTTTGCACTGTTGGCCACTGAGGGAAACCAGCAGGGGGTTGGTGTGAAACTGATTTCTATCCCGCTAATGGGATGCAGATGGAAACTCAACCCAAATTCTCCCTCGTGCTCAACTTTCTGCAGGAAAACTCATTGGCCTGGAACAACAATGTGCCATACAGAAGTCGAAACTCACATGCACAATGGGGTTATCTGTGGTAGAGGTTGCCTGGCAACTCTGGATCCTGAAACACTACAGCAGTGGGTCTGGGGTGGGGGAGCAGGGACAGACAGACATCTTTTGAGATGGATCTTCTATCTTCAAGGAGATCTTCTTCCAGTTTCAACATGTCACTAGAGATCCTACTCCTTTTTCAGGAGATCCTTCTTCTTTCAGTGGGTCAATTATGTTGGGCACCTTTTAATTATGGCACTCAGATAAAATGGTGGGATGTGTGCAATCATCATGGAATATGGTGCTAAAACCCCGGATGCACAATTGATGAGGTTGTGGCTGGAAGAGATGTTTTAGTCTCCCATTGGCTTCCGCCCCACCATTGGACCAGGGGAGATTCATCAACCTTGTTCTCCGATGGTGGAAATTTGGATTAACTGCTGAATTGACGTTGGGGCTGTAAACTGGATTCCCTCTGGGCTTGAAGGCATTTGGGATTCACCTGGTCTGCCCACTGGCCCTGACAGGGTCCCGCTCAGAGTGATCCCTCATTGGCGTATCCTTATCGGGCTAGACAATTCATTCAGTGGCCACCCCACTACTCATCCATCTTCCCAGCAGGGTCTGTGCTGGGTGGATTTTGGTGCTTGCCATGACCAAAGTGGATCTCGTGCTGGATGCCAAGGAGGTAGGTCCAATGCCCATATGCCTCTCTGCCAGGTTCCTGAGTGCAAGTGTGCCCAAAGGCTCCTGGAGAATGGGCAGGCTCAGGCTAGGTCAAGGAGTTGCCCGTCAGCAATTTCCCCTGGGATGGGGATCTCATGGCTGGTCTGCCCCCCTGGGGAAAGGTGTTGCTCAATTTCAGGATGGTGAATTTAGACACTTTCCTGGGTAAAGTGTGTATTAGTCTCTCAGTCCTCTAAAACCACTCAAGTTTCCATGTCACTTAAATCGCTAATGCGCCTGGATAACTGGAAGGCTTCCAAATTACTACAGCACTCCTTTCAGCAGAAGGGTTCCCCCTTTACCTGTCTAGGAAGCTGCAAGTGTGGGAGGATCCCCTTCAAGACCTCACTTTTTGGGGGGGGGGGAAAAACAGTCACTTTCATGAGGGGGCAATTCCCAGCTCCACAGTTGTTCACTCAGCCCCATTTTTTAACACACATTAATCTCAAGCTTCTAAGCCTTCTTACAAAGCTAAGAGCTTTAGAAATACCTTGAAATCCTCAATCTTTATTTTTGTGTTTTGTCAGGGTGACATGTCACACTGCCAAAAAGTGGGGTCTAAAGATCTGAGGGGGAGTTCCAAGGGGGGAATGTCCTGAAAGGAAAGGATAGTGGGTGGGGGGGGAATGGTCTGAGGAGGCAGGGGGATATGAAGGCTTAGGGCAAATGAGGGAGAAGGGGATGGAAGTGGGGGCTGACAGGGATAGAGGATCTGAGGGGGGCTGGGATGGTAATCGGGTTACCCGCATGCCTACATGGTCAGGGCGAAGGGGGGGTGACCCTTTATTTCAGTGGTTGGAGGGAGGATACCTCATTTAACTGAAATTGTTGGTGCTCCCCTCAAAGGGGGAGGGGGTCACCTTTTTGGGGTGATGGGAACCTGTCCGTGAACTCAAAGATTGGAACACTCTTTATATAAAAAAAAACACCTTGTTCTCTGAACACCTGACTGGCCAATATGATTCCCAGGATGCATTCATTTGCATCTTTCAGTGGGTGAGCCCCACCTGTCGGGTGCTGCCAGTGCGAGGGAGAAGGACTACAACTTTTCTGCTGCCAGGGGCATGTAGGGCCAATTTGGGTAAATCATGGCAAGACAGCAGGATCTTCCTGTCACATTTGCACAAAAGCCAGAAAATCCTGGCCAAGAGATCATCCCGTGGCAGGCCGGATGGGAAAATTCCAGTCAGTCTCAAATGGGAGAATTCTGCCCTGAAACATGTCTCTGAACCTTGACAAAAGTTCAGCCAATATTTATTTCATAATTATAATTAATATTATTAGAATATAATATTATTAGAGAAATAACAGTTATTAACACTCCTGATTTATACTGGGAAGCTTTCAAGAGACTGCTATTCAGCTTTATAGCATTTAACTTGATCGTTGAAAATTTCCTCTGTGGGGATTATTGAGGTGGTGGGGGGAGGTCAAAAATTTGGTGGACTATTTAAGGTCCATTGACTTCAGGTAGAAATTTCTGATCTTGGGATGCATGCGACTGGAAAATCCCAACCACTGATTAAAAATATAAATCAGTAGATACAGAATCATCACTAGCTTTAGGTAATTGTTTTGTTGTTGATACTTGCAAGCTGTTTTTAATAAAGCTTTTTATTGCCCCTTGGGCATGTTATATTGAGAATAAAATAACCTCAATTCAACCAGAAGACAGAATGTGCATTGTTTCTGCAGCTCTGTAATTTAAGCAACAGTTTCCTGATTGATTTATTTAATACTAATCACTCAGTTGGATTGGTCCCAGTGTTGCCTCATACATGTGTTTTTAAAGAGGACCAATATCAATAATTATTTAACAACTGATCTATCTTTAAATTAGAGTGTAAATGATATTCATTATATTTCAGTTCTTAATTAATAATTGATTTTTAGATGAGGTGCATTCAGCCACTGTCACTAATAGTCAGTTTACAATCATTACACCAAATTGTATGTAATGCTCCCCCGAACCTAACAGAGGCAAACATCGATGCAAGCTTTAAAAAAGGTTAGGTTTTGTGAAGTGGAGAAATAAGTGGACTAACGAAAATGGAGGCATGTTTGATGAATTACTTTAACTGGCTCCAAATATTATTTTTAAATGACACATAAGCATTGATATTAGAACTGTTTAATCAGTGCTGCAAATTGTATAGCATACAGACCAAAACTATTATCATCAAATGTTTATGGTTTTTCATTTATGGGCTGTGGTGCAGCTTGTAGGGCTAATGTTTACTGTCCATTTCTACCTGCTGTTGAGAAGATGGTGGTGAGTTGCCTTTTTGAATCACTCTCATCTGTGGGGTGAAGATTCTACAGTTCTGTTAGGAAAGGAAGTCCAGGATTTTGATCCAGCAACAATGCAGGAGGAAGGCTGATAAATATTCCAGTCATTGTGACAAGGATTTGTGACTTATGGATGGCATGGTGGCAGTAGTTAGCATTGCTTCCTCACAATTCCAGGAGCCTGGTTTCAATTTTTGGCTTGGGACACTGTCTGTGTAACTTGACACATTCTCCCCTTGTATGCATGGGTTTCTTCTGGTTTTCTTCCACAGTCTGACTTGCCTGGCCAGGCTAAATTCTCCCTCAATGTATCCAAATAGCCTCCAGAATGTGGCAACTAGTAGATTTTCACAGTAACTTCATTGTAGTGTTAATGTAAGCTTATTTGCGATTAATAAATAAACTTTAACTTTTGATATTCCCATTTGTCTGCTGCCTTTGTCCTTCTAGATAGTAATGGTTGCAGGATTGGGAGATGCAGTTGAAAAAGCCGTGGATAGATCCTTACATGATTATCAGCTGATGGATGGGTTGCTGTTACTTTGTCCTAGAACTTCATGAAGGTTTTTGCAGCTTCTGACATCCAGGCAAATGGAGGGTCAGACTCTTGACTTGTGCCTTTCAGGTTGTAGAAAGGCTTTGGGGAGTCAAGCAGTGAATCAGTCGCTGCATAACACACAGCAGCTGACTTGCTGTTGTAACCACAGTATTTATGTGGCTGATCCAGTTAAGTTTCTAGTCCAGGATGATCTCTAAAATGTTGGTAATGTGAGATTTGATTGTGGTAACCAAGCCTAACCCTTAGTGTTGTGTTGGCTTGGTCTCTTTCCTTAGCTGAGGAATTGTGAATGGAACTGAATGCTGCACAATCACGGTGACACTGTCGTTAACACTTCTGTCTCACAGCACTAGGGACCTGGGTTCAATTCCAGCCTCAGGAGAATGTATGGAGCTGGGACATGGGTAGAATGTACATGTGTATTTCCTCCCACACTCCAAAGATGTGTGGTTTAGGTTGATTGGCTATGATAAATTAAACCTTTGTGTTGGGAGATTACATGTGGTTATGGGGATAGGGCTTGGTGGGATTGTTGCCAGTGCAGGGCTGAATGGCCTCCTTCTGCACTATGAATTCTATGATTCTAAGATCAGCAAACATCACCACTTATGACCTTAGGAGGGAAGGTGATTAATGAATCAGCTTCAGATAGTTGGGCCAATGACACTGCTTTGAGCACCTAGGTGATTATTCCAGGAGCAGGAAAATTGGCATTCATCAACCACAACCATCTTTCTTTGTATTATGTATGATAACCTATGGAGAGCCTTGCCCCTAACCTCAAGAAGAGGTCAAGGTGGATCACTTGCTGACACTACTGGCTGTAAATACTGCAGCTTTGTATTTTGCACTCACGTGCCGGACTCTTCCATCACTGGGGATGGGCATGCTCATGGAATCTCCTCCTCTGGTTGAGTTTAATTATTCATGTCCATACCTGAATCTGGAAGGACTGCAGAGCTTTGACCTATGGCTTCACTTAGCTCTGTTTATAACATGCTGCTTCTGCTGTTTGGCATTTATATCCAATGGTAATGTGTCAATGATAGCAACCTACGTAAATCCCTTGTAAAGTGCCACTATATATTTGTGCATTCCTTTAAAATAATCCTCAGTTTTGTTAAGTTACATTCAATGGGCTATCCTGTCTCCCTTCTTCAAATCTCAAATGGTCGAGACATTGCTGGTAGTGCATTTCTAATGATGGAGTATTGTATTTTTAACTTTTCGGTTTTGTATCACATGAACATACAATAATCTGATCCTTTGAAAGAATGTTCAAATTTTTTACACAAAGGATGATGTCTGGGGAGGGGTGGAGCAAGTATGATAGTGACAGTTAAGTGGCGTCCAGACGAATACATGAATAGGATGGGAATGAAAGCATATGGACTCTAAGTGCAAACAGTTTTACTTTATGCAGGCATCATGATCAATACAGACTTGAAGGGCTGAAGGGACTGTTCCTGTGCTGTAATTTTTTGTACTGATTTCTCAATCTCTTGCTCTCTCTTCCTTTCTATGTAGCATCCTCATGTTCTGAAGGTAGCTAATTGTGATTCTTGCCATAATATCTTTATGGGGAAATGTGATGAGGCAGTGATTATGGGGATTGAACTCATGGTGTTTGCATTATTCTGCAGAATACTGTAGCCATCTAAACTAAGGAACACCCACTTACTGATTTAAGAAATTGAGGTGGAGAGAGTTTGATTAGAGTAACCACAAAAGCAACTGAGGTAAGTTACCAAGACAGGCAGAACAATGTGTTTGACATTGGTAACTGAAGAATCATAAATGATACTGAACATTGTGTCGTTATCAGTGGATAAACTGCACTTCTGATCAAATAATGAGGAAGGTCATCAATGGAACAGCTGAAGATGGTTGGACTCAGGACATTATCCTGAGGAACTCGTGCAATGATGTCCTGGAACTATGATGACTGAGTAGAGTCTGCTAATGTTATTGATATAACAGCACGGGAAACAGGCCCTTCGGCCCAACGAGCCCACACCGCCACCCCGATGTTCACATCTCTACCAGCGATCCCTGTCCATGTTTATAGATCTATGGATTAAAAACCAAATTTGAGACAATTTAGGGAGAATTTCTTCTGCCAATTAGCCTAAGAGCACATCTTTGGATGTGGGAGGAAACTGGAGCACCCGGAGAAAACCCACGCAAGCACAGGGAGAATGCACAATCTGTCATAGCCACAGGCCCAAATCCATGTATCCGCACAGCACAGCGATAGTCACTGAGCTGTCGTGTTGCCCATCAAATGGTCCAGGTCAAATGTACACTAACAGCGTGAAGCACTAGGATACTCAAAAAATCCAAGAGCAGCTCTCTCACGACCCATCGCGTGTATGCCCCTTGTTAGAAAACTAGGTGGACCAAAGCACCTGTAGGATTAAAAAAAAGTACATCAATATCATCTGTTTACACACTTCCCAGGGACTCCCAAGGCTCATGATCCCTATTTTAAATCAGTTTTCTATACCCCTCCATTCCTATTCTGTTCATGTGCCATCTAAGTGTTTCTTAAATAACTCCAGAGTACCTGCATCCACCACATTGCATACCCCCACTACCCTCTGTGAAAAAACTCCCCCTCGCATCCAAATTATACCTTACCCCCCCTCACCCTAAGCCCGTGACCCCTCGTGCTATTCGAGTCCATCCTAGGAAAAAGTTTAACCCTGATTACTCTATCTATACCCCTCATAATCTTGTACACCTCTATCAGATCTCCTCTAAGTCTACGTCATTCTAAGGAAAACAGTCCCAATTTGCCTAATCTCTCCTCGTAACTCAGATGTTGGAACACAATAGAAAAACTATGAAGATGGAGTGAAGAGATATTGAAACAGTTTGAATCCTAATATTTCAATATTAATCATTTTATTGCCTGTGTGGCTAGATTAGAACAATACAAAACATGTCTTTGCACAGAGTGACAACGTCTGTCTTCACATAATCAATTTAATTTATCTACATGAGTTTCTGCCTAGTTTGTACGTGTGGAAAGGAACTCCCTGGGAAGGCAGTAAAGGAAATGTTTTTGAAGTACGGCTAGTTTTCTTTCCAAAACAAGGTAAGTGCACCTGCATTTCTGGTTTACATCTTTCCTTTAATAACTGTGCTCTGCTTGCATTTTCTACAATCTATTCGAGTGCCCCTTCTAATTTCTTCCTTAGTGAAAGAAATGTGGGAGCTGCTGCCGTGTGTTTGTGGGATTCTCTTAGAATTGAGATGACCCTATATCATCTATTATTAAGTGATGAGATGGCCCTGATTCTTGTCTACTAATGATTGCCGGGTTCTGGTTGTATTCTGGCATGTCTACTCTAACTTGAGATAGAGGAGTACGATGGGCCAAATGAGGCAGTTACATCTGGACCTATTCCACTGTTCTTTTACTGGGTGTATACACCCGCAGTAAATTCTGGACCAAAGTGAGGGGAGTTCTGCCAGGTTACTCAGCTCCTGACTGCTTTACAATCTTAGTTCAAACGTGGACAAAGAGCTAAACTCTGAGGTGAGAGTGACAGTCTTTGCATCAAGGCCACATTTGATTGAATGTAGTACCTAGGAGTCTGAGCAACACTGGAATCAATGGGAATTGGGGAGGGGGGCAGGGGTGCAGGAGGTTGTTGAGGAATATCCTCCATTGATTGGAGGCATACCTAGCACAAAGGAAGATGGTTGTGGTTTTTGAAGGTTAATTATCATAGTTCCAGGACATCATTGCACGAGTTCCTCAGAATGATGTCCTAAATCCAACCATCTTCAGTTGTTTCATCATGTGGTCAGAAGTGCAGTTTATTCACTGGTACAATGTTCAGTATCATTTATGACTCCTCAGATACTAAATCAATTCATATTCAAATGCAGAAAGACCTGGATAATTTTCAGACTTGGGCTGACAAGTTGCAAGCAAGACTGATGCCACACAAGTACCAGCAATGACCATTCTCAACAAAGAGAATCTAACCATCAATTCTTGACATTCAATGGCACTACCATCGCTCACTCCTCTATTATCAACTTGCTGGGAGCTGCCATTGACCAGAAACTGAACTGGGATAATCATATAAATACTGTGGCTATCAGAGCAGGTCAGACGCTAGGAATCTTGTGGTGAGTAACTGATTCTGATTTCCCAAAGCCTGTCCACCATCTACAAGGCACAAATCAGGAGTCTTAACAGAATACCCTTTCCTTGCCTGGGTGAATGCAGCTTCAACAACACTCAAGTTCACCACCAACCAGTTCAAAGCAGCCTGATCAATTAGCACACTATCCTTAAATATTCACTCCCTTCACCACTGACACACACAATAGCAGCTGTGTATGCCATTTATACGATGCACTGCAGGATCTCACCAAGGCTTCTTAGATGCACCTAACAAACCCATGACTGGTCCCATCTGGAAGGACAAGGGCTGCAGATACATGGAAACACTACCACCTGGAGGTTCTCCCCCATCACAATCCTTATTAGGAAATATATTGTTCCTTCACTGATGCTGGGTAAAAATCTGGGAACTTCCTAATAGCATTGAGTGTATCTACAGCACATCGATTTACAGCAGTTCAAGAAGACAGTTGGTTACCAACTTCTTAGCCGAATTTGGAGTATTGCATGTAATTCTGATTACCATACAGCCAGAAGGATGTGGAAGCATTGGAGACAGTGCAAAGAAGGTTCACCAGGATGCTGCCTGATCTCAAGGGTGTTGGCTATGAGGACAGATTGAATAAGCTAGGATTATTTTCACTGGAAAGATAGAGGCTGAGGGGAGACATGAAAGATGTCTACAAAATTGAGAGGCATAGGCAGGGTTGATAGTCATAGGCTTTTTTCAAGGGTGGAAGTGTCAATTACAAGGGGAGACAGGTTCAAAGAGAGAGGGAAAGTTTAGGAGAGATGTGCAGGGGAAGATTTTCACGCAGGGTGGTGGGTGCCTGGAATGTGCTACCAGAGAAGGTGGTGGAAGCAGGCACATTGGCAACATTTGAGGAGCATCTGGATAGTACATAAGTAGGGAAGGAATAGAGGGTTAAGGACTGAGTAAGAGCAGAGGTTTTTTATATTTAATTAGCGCATCATGATTGGCACAGACTTGGAGGGCCGAAGGGCCTGTTCCTGTGCTGTACTTTTCTTTGGTCTTTGTTCTTGAGGACATTAAGGAAGGACAGTAAATGGTGGCTTTGCCAGTGAGGTGTCATCCCATGCATGAATAAAAAATAACAATGGCTGTTTCCACCTGATCTACCATCATGTGGGAACCAGAAAAGAAAATCTGTTTTTAGTTGAGGTTCAAAGCTACCGGACAAAACATACATAAGATGCAATTATTCTGTCACTGGATGAGGCAGATGCTGACAGCGATATGCCATGATTAATCGTGGTCTGCAACAACAATAAATTTTCCTACATGGTGACACAGAAATGATTTGGGAATTCTGCCATAGTCTTTCCCAATCCTTGCAGGATACTTTGGCCAGCCTCAAGTTACTTATGATAACTCAACTCTACTCAAATAGTAACACTATTTGGTAAGTATTGTTTCGTCATTAAAGAAGGATACCTTTCCACTGGACCCTATTGTACTCATTGGCAGGAATTCTACTGCTGTGCCTGCCAGTGGGTGAGATGGAGACAATGGGAATGTCTGTTGACCTGAGGTGGGAATCGGGTGGGATTTTATGGCTTTGGGATGAGCAAGACTGTAAAATCCTGTTCAATGTGCTTCCTAACACACCATCATTAACTTTAATCTAATCCAGAAAATCTCCTGAGACTACAAATATCTGTATTTGTGCCATTGACAGGTTGAATGAGTAATGGTCGATCCTATGAGATGCTGATTTCTTCAAAGGAACTGGATTATTCTGGTACTTTTGTGGGAATGCTGGCTTAATGATATATCTTCTCTTGTGCCAGCTTCAAGCAGGGGATAGATTCTACTTTAATGGTACTTTATAAATGCAAGTTATTTTCCTTCAATTATTTCTTACATGATGGCATATTACACAGGATGATTGAGTGCTTGAATTCACAGCCTATTCTTGAATGGGCAAAGTCAGGAGAACATGAGAATGGTTGTACCAATCCTCAGTTGGGGTTCACTTACACCTACATCTTGTTGATCTCTTTGTATTCAATTGCAAAGATTTACAAGGTAACCTCCTTAAAGAAATTGAAGATCTAGATGTTTTATTACATTCCTTCAATTTTTGTCTGCTCCTTTCTATTACATATTGTCTTTTCTTGCACAAATAAAAGCGTTGAGATGGTAAAAGTGTCAGGAACAAATGCACATTTTCCTGAGTGTATGATGTAACCCATGCATGTGTAAATACAGGAACATGTATCATCCTACCAAGTTTTGTCAAAAGAATTTAAGAGGTTAGTTGATAAGTATATGGAAGAGAAGGGAATGGTTTAGTTTGGAGGGGCATTGCTTTTTATATTGGTCGGCGCAACATCGAGGGCCAAAGAGCCTGTTCTGTGCTGTAGTGTTCTATGTTCTAATTGTGCAAAATCCTTGAAAAATACCTGTCTTTTTTTTTTTGACAAATTTGTTACCATGCTACAGCATCCTTAGTGTGGTGAATATTCAAAAGTAATAGAAGTGTTTTGCAGGTGTAACTGGTGAGAGGAAACATTTTATGAAATGCACTTGATCCTAGTCACTGGCAATCATCATACCTTGATTAACTTCTTTAGGTCCATTAAAGTTTTCCTAAATCACACCAGTGTCTCTATGTGATGGATATTGAATAGATGTGTTACACAAGTCTCCCCACCAAGTAACCACTCCACAGTCAAGATGAAGTTTGTCGCTAAGGAGCAGATCAAAAACCACAATATATTTATAAAATTAGCTTAACTTTTACAGTGGCATTAGGATGAGCATAAGGTATTTCACTCCAGGTATGATTCAGTAACCCAACAGGAAGCTTTTATCAAAAACTTTATTTAGGAACAAAGTTAGAATATAGTGAAAAGAATTAACACCAATTTTACCAATTAAAATACTTAAACATGACAAAGTATAATTCTTAATAGCTAGCTGTCTATACCCCATAAGTATAAATGTTTTTTTTAAGAATCAGTTAACACAGAAACTAAAGTTGCCCATGTGGGTACTAGATATCTAGTCTTTTGACACTGCTGGAGAGTAATGCAGGTAGATGTCTGTCTTCTAGTTGTCACACAGCAAGTTCCAGAGAAACACCACCCTTAAACAGTAGAAATTCAGAGAAAGAGATTTATTTCCTGGTTGATTCCATACCTGCTTCCTGTAAGGAATGGCCAAGATGGTGAATTGAAATGCTAAGTAACAAGGCCATCCTTGTGAATTGAGTGTAAGTGTCCTGCAAAGTGATCACCCAATCTGCATTTTATTCCCTGAATGTCAAGGGGACTGGATTTCTCTCCAAGGAGAACTGTTCCCACATCTCCAATCTATCTTCATAACTAATGTACAGCAGTGTTCTCCCAAATCGCTGCGAATGATGTGGCCTATGAAAATCTGCAACAGGATTCAAGGCAATCCACCTGACAACATGCAGTGCGGTGACTTGGCTGTCCAACTTGGAGTTAGAATTTGAAAAGCAGCAAGATGTCATAGACTAGAAGAAGACTGAAGTGCCAAACAGGAAGGCACTATTTTATCACCCTCTCCTAGGAATAGAGATTTTATGGTAGTATCAGAAAACCTCAATATTCAGCCGTGCTAGTGTTGCAAATGAATAGTGAGTCGTCTTCCTAAGATTTGGCCAGAATTATTGGCCTGCATTTGAAACATGGCTGTAAATGCAACCAGATATTCCAACTAGGAATCTGAAGTAACCTGGTGGATGAACTGCCAGGAGCTGCTTTCAATATACGATTAAACCTAATGTCAGATGATTTATTGGGGTCAGGTTCACATTATTTGGGCAATATATCCAGTACATACCAGAATATTCTGACACCATCTGTGATCATTACCAAAAATCTATTGCATGGTTCCTGCTTTCAGTGATATGATGCCAGATTATTATTGGCAGTGTAACATTAAAATATCTGAAATAGAGAATTACTTCTTACCATGCAGACTGTCTAACATTGCCCACTCACAAAGAAGTGACAGATGTTTAATAGATTTTTCACATTAATCTTCATTAGTAAAAATTGCTGTTCCATCTCGGATCCAGTCGTTTTGGCAGGGGAGTCTATAACACTTCAGACGTAGTAAGCATATGTTGTGAAGAAATGAAAGTTTTAACTTCAGGTGCAAAATGGACAGAAAGAGTCTCCATGGCACTAGTATCTTGAGATCTCACTGATTTTTAATGCCTAAGTCTACTTTCCACTTCACTGATGGGCTGCTTACCATTTAAAAAATGACATTTGTGGTTTAAGAATAAAGCAAGTTGATGAGAATATGATATTGGTGGAGCACAGTTTAGAGTCAGAGGGTCTCAAGGTTAGGAAAGTGTTCCATTACTCAACAGATTTCTTCCCTCAAACTATATAATATGTACACACACACATAAACACATGGTAGCACAGTGGTTAGCATAGCAGCCTCACAGCACCATGGACCTAAATTCAATTCTAGCCTTGGGTCACTATCTGTGTGGAGTTTGCATTTTCTCTCCATGTCTGTGTAGACTTCCTCCAAGTGCTCCAATTTCCTCCCACAGTCGAAAGATGTGCATGTTAGGTTGATTGGCCATGCTAAATTGACCCAAATGTCAAGGGATTAGCAGGGTAAATGTGTGGGGTTACAGGAATAGGGCCTGGGTGGCATTGTGGTTGGTAGAGACTTGGTGGGCCAAATGCCCCCCTTCTGTACTGTGAGATTCTATGATTCTACATATACACACATGGACAGACAAGCACTCACAGACACAGAGAATATAGATACATACACACACATGCACTCATACATACATTTAGACACAGACCTGCACACACACACACACACACACACATGCACATATAGAATGTACACATGCACATTCCCAGACTCATACATGCATACAAACACACACACACACAAGTTTTTTTTACTAGACACTAAGGAAGATTTTCATTTTATAATAAACTTAAAGTTTAATATTGTCTCAGCCTTAAAGGAATCTTTAATGGCATAATTTTAACTGAATTATTCTAGGAACTTTTATTGTAATAAGTTTCAGTTTTGTTTTAAAATAACTGTTATACAGCCATATGCATTATGATTTCCCCTGATGAATATTTGGTTAACATTAATATTTATTGGGCTCCTGTGCTCAGCATGTATTATGACCAATAATGAAATATGCACAATACACATGAATTCATTCATCATATTTACTGTTTCAGTAAAAAAACCTGTCAATCAAATTGAACTCAGGGCATTTCATCCGCTGTGGCCTCTGTTTTAGAACATAGAGCATAGAACAGCACAGTACAGGCCCTTCGGCCCTCGATGTTTGCTAAGCTATGTCCGAGATCAAGCTATCCCATTCCCTTTAATTCTGGAGTGCTCCATGTGCCTATCCAATAACCACTTGAGTTCCTAAAGTGTCCAACTCCACTATCAGAGCAGGCTGTGCATTCCATACCCTAGCCACTCTCTGAGTAAAGAATCTTCTTTGGACATCCCTCCTATATCTCCCACATGAACCTTATAATTATGTCCCCTAGTAACAGCTACATCCACCCAAGGAAATAGTCTCTGAATGTCCACTCTATCTATCTGCCTCATCATCTTATAAACCTCTAAGTTGCCTCTCATCCTCCTCCATCTAAAAAGAAAAGCCGAGCTCCCTCAACCTTTCCTCATAAGACTTACCCTCCAAACCAGGCAACATCCTGGTAAATCTCCTCTGCACTCTCTTCAATGCTTCCACATCCTTCTTATAGTGAGGTGACCAGAACAGCACACAATGTTCCAAATGTGGTCTCACCAAGATCCGGTATAGTTGCAGCATAATGGCACGGCTCTTAAATTCATACCTCCTATTGTGCTAACACACTATAAGCCTTCTTCATGGCTCTTTGTTTTAGCAACAAGGAGTGGAATTTTACAGGCCCATTGTGATGGTGGCAGGGCTGTAAAATGCACCAAGCTGTTCAAAAGTCAATTGAAGTCAGCAGGACTGAAAAGTCTTGCTGGTGTAAAATCCCATTCAAGAACTTACCTCACTTACTTAAAATACTAACCTCCTGTGCGATAGTGTACAATGCCTGTCAATGGGGAAACCACTGCAGCATCCTTCCAGAGTTTCATTAACCAGGCTTAGATCACTAGAAAACCCAACACTGATCCCTGCTAATGCAGCATTTTAAAGACAGCAGCTAGTAAAAGATGGACCTAACTCGCAGCAACATGGCAAAAGGAGTAACGGACTCAGGCCATCTCACAGGAACAGACTATCTTCCCAATAATTTGCCAATAAAGAACAAACAATGATATTGAACCGGAACAGGCTCTTTGGCCCTCCAAGCTGCAGCGATCATGTGTTCTTAATTAGACAATCTGTTTGTAAGCCTCTATTCCCAATCTATTTATGCAGCTATCTAGATAAGTCTTAAATGATCCGAGCTTGTCTGCCTCAACCACCTTGCTTGGTAGCGCATTCCAGGCCCCCACCACCTTCTGTGTTTTTAAAAAAAAATCCCTCACATATCTATATGGAACCTTGCCCCCTTACCTTGAACTTGTGACTCCTTGTGTTTGTTATTTCTGATCTGGGAAGAAACTTCCAACTATTTACCCTATCTATGTCTTTCATAATTTTATAAACTTCTATTAGGTCGGCCCTCCACCTCTGTCTTTCAGGAGGGAACAACCCTGGTTTACTCAATCTCACCTCATAACAAAGACCGTCCATACCAGGCAACATCCTAGTAAACTTTTCTGCACTCTCTCCAAAGCCTCCAAGTCCTTCTGGTAGTGTGGTGACCAGAACTGGATGCAGTATTCCAAATGTGGCCTAACCAACATTCTATCTAACTGCAACATCATATGCCAACTTTTATACTCTATGCCCATCCAATAAAGGCAAGCATGCTAATATACCTTCTTCACCACCTTTTCCACCTGTGTTGTCACCTTTAAGGATCTGCAGACATGCACATCCAGATCCTTCTGTATGTCTATACTCCTGATGGTTCTGTCATTTATTGTATAGCTCCCCCTGAATTAGATCTACCAAAATACATCATTTCGCATTTATCTGGATTAACTTCCATCTCCATTTCTCTGCCCAATTTTCCAGCCTATCTATATCCTGCTCTAATCTCTGACAATGTAACAATCTTACTATTCTATGGTTCTTTCTCTCTCAGTAATTGGTTATCAAGGAAACCCAGTCCTATAGAATCTGACCCATTCCATATTGGTAGAAGCTACTTTCTGCCTCAGATGCTGGTCAAAATTTTAGATGAGTTGACTTTAAATAATGTAGGTGGGTGACCAGCCAGGGTCAGGCCCAATGTATTTGAGTGTCTGCCGCAGAACAGCATACACAGCAACCTCCAGTCTGGACTGTAATGATTTTCTTTTTGAGTAATATCCGAGTTTCTGCAATTAACTGCTCTGCCGTTATTCATTTCTCCAGTGTTGGAGCAACAAAGAACATGGCATTTTTGCCTTCATTTCAGGTACTTGCTGTAAATGCACTTAACATATATTAGATTGGAATGGGGCTAGTGGAGTGGAATTTGGAGAATTTTCAACTCTGATCCCTGCTGAAATGTTGCAGATTCAGTGTAGCTTCAGCGGAGCCTCCATCATTTTGTTCCATCAATAATGATGTCTACGACAGCTGAGAAAATTCAATGGCATCTGCTTTATTATCACATTGGTCTTTTGACCTGCTTCCTGAAGGCACAACAATCGCTCACTACTGTCGCCTGCTAGGCATTGGATAGTGAACAGTATTATTACTTCTTAATTTCAACATCCAGATTAGCAAACAGATTTTCCCTCTCCTCCCATTCCATGTGTAATGATGCACTTTCACAGACTTCATTAATAAATCATAGAATGACACAGTACAGAAGAGATCCGTTGGCCCATCAAAACTGCACCGACATATG
Source organism: Sphyrna mokarran (assembly GCA_024679065.1). Lineage (NCBI taxonomy): Eukaryota > Metazoa > Chordata > Chondrichthyes > Carcharhiniformes > Carcharhinidae > Sphyrna > Sphyrna mokarran. The sequence goes on along the minus strand of JAGIQG010000002.1, from coordinate 37,864,001 downwards.
AGAAACACCTGACTTATCTACTTAATCCCATTGACCAGCACTTGACCCATAGCCTTGAACACAAATAGTATTTATTAATGAGAGTTGTATAACAACCGGGTGGCTGCAGCTAACTCCAAAATGCTTCCTTTCCTAGGGCAACTTCACCCCTAGGGTGATTCCCCATTCTAAGTCCCCATTGGTCATCCAGGCCAGGCAGCACTTACTCCGCTGTGTTGCCCTTAAAGGGATAATCATCGCAACCCTCCCTCTTTAAATCCTTTACACAATTTTCAATAACTAATTTACTCAGTCCTAAATTCTTGGTAAACATTATATACATGAGTTGGACAATAATAAATTGAGCCTTTTTTCTGCTTCTTGTAAAGTGGTGTAATTTTGTAGTCTGAGATGCTTCCATAGGATCGATATTAACAGGAAATGCAATAATGGGTTCCTGCTGTGGCACGGACAGTTCATTACTACTTGCTCAGAGACATCAGTTATGTCAATAACAGGATGATCAGGTACTTTGGTGCTTATAGTTGAAAAACAGTAATGGCAACACTGACTGCTGGAGTGTCTCTCTACTCCTCAAGTCATCCGTATGTTTATGAATGATCTGTCTCTCCAGGCCCATTTGGGAAGGCACGAGCCTGGTCTCGGAGACAATAATTTCAGAGTTCTATCAAAGTTTTATATTACATGCTTAATATGGTTTTTGACATTGCAGTGGTGATGGCTCATTGAGATCATGTGTTTACATATAAAGGGCAAGATCTTCTGGCCGCGCTCGCCCCAAGACCAGAAAAGCTCACCCAAGGTCAGTGGATCTTTACACGGTCCATTTCCTACGACTCCTATTGGAGGCATGATGGGAAAATTCTGCCTAGACACTTCTTTGGTTCAGCTTTAAGTTCCAAATATGGGTGGAATTTTCCCAAAAAATTCTAAGTGTCAAAACTAGAGTAAGTCCCGTTGGTTTTTCAGTGGTATTTCAAAGTAGAATCTCCTATGTAGTGTGCACTGCTGAGTGCACCAACGTAAAGCACATAGAAATCAAGGGCCGGCACCTATTCCTGCCCAGGAGATTGGCAGCATAGTGCTGAGCGGGCCACTACACATGCAAGATCTGTCAGAACAGAGATCGGTCCATGCACAGTAGTTCTGTCTGCCTGCTTCCCGATTGCTGGCCAGCCCCACGATCCCCGCAGTACCAGGCATACACACCCCCTCCCCCACAGCTCAATCTCTGGATTCCCCCAAGCATGCCCAGTCTGTACACCCCACACGTCCCATGCAGCCCCATTTCCCCCCAACCAGCAGTTCTGACACCTCCTCCCCACACAGTGCAAAACCCATCCCTTGCAGCGCCAATCCCCCCAGCAGGCTGCTCCCCACAATATGCAGCCTCAGTTGCTGGCCTCCCTCCCCTGCTAATAGAACATAGAACATAGAACATTACAGCGCAGAACAGGCCCTTCGGCCTTCGATGTTGCGCCGACCAATATAAAAAGCAATGCCCCTCCAAACTCAACCATTCCCTTCTCTTCCATATACTTATCAACTAACCTCTTAAACGCCACCAAACTTGGCGCATCTACAACTGCTGCAGGCAGGGCATTCCACTCCCGAACCACCCTTTGGGTAAAGAACCTACCTCTGATATCCGTCCTATAACTATCACCCCTTAATTTAAAGCTGTGTCCCCTCGTGCTAGCTTTCTCCATCCTAGGAAAAAGGCTATCACTGTCCACCCTATCTAAACCTCTAATCATCTTATATGTTTCGATAAGGTCCCCTCTTAGCCGCCTCCTTTCTAACGAAAACAACCTCAAATCCCTCAGCCTCTCTTCATAAGACCTGCCCTCCATACCAGGCAACATCCTGGTAAACCTCCTCTGTACCCTCTCCAATGCCTCCACATCTTTCTTATAATGTGGGGACCAGAACTGCACACAATACTCCAAGTGCGGCCGCACTAGAGTTTTGTACAGTTGCAACATGACGCTGCGGCTCCGAAATTCAATCCCCCTACCAATAAAAGCCAAGACTCCATATGCCTTCCTAACAACCTTCTCGACCTGACTGCCTACTTTCAGGGATCTATGCACATACACACCAAGATCCCTCTGTTCATCTAGACTACTAAGAATCCTACCATTTGCCCTATACTCTACACATTTATTATTTCTGCCATAGTGCATTACCTCACACTTTTCCACATTAAACTCCATTTGCCACCTCTCGGCCCAGCTCTGCAACTTGTCCAAGTCCCTCTGCAAACTATAACACCCCTCTTCACTATCTACCACTCCACCGACTTTAGTGTCATCTGCAAATTTACTAATCCATCCTTCAATACCCTCATCCAGATCATTTATAAAAATTACAAACAGCAGGGGCCCCAAAACAGACCCCTGAGGTACACCACTTGTCACCGAACTCCACGATGAATATCTCCCATCAACCACCACCCTCTGTCTTCTATCTGCTAGCCAATTCCTAATCCAATTAGCTAAATCACCCTCTATCCCATACATCTGCATTTTCTGCAGAAGTCTTCCATGGGCCACCTTATCAAACGCCTTACTAAAGTCCATATATACCACATCAACCGCCTTACCCCCATCCACCTCCTTAGTCACTTTTTCAAAAAACTCAATGAGGTTAGTAAGGCACGACCTACCCTTCACAAAACCATGCTGACTATCTCCAATCAATTCATTACTCTCTAAATAACTATAAATCCTATCCCTAATTATTCTCTCCAATACTTTGCCCACAGAAGTAAGACTCACTGGCCTATAATTCCCTGGAAGGTCTCTCTTCCCCTTCTTGAACAACGGGACCACATTCGCTATCCTCCAGTCCTCCGGAACCACACCCGTAACCAACGACGACCAGAAGATCAGAGCCAGAGGCTCTGCAATCTCCTCTCTTGCCTCCCAGAGAGGCAGCTATAATCCCAGCTATAGAGGCAGTGGGACTTCCCCCATCAGGCCCCATCCCATCAAACCCCACCCTCTTAATACCGCACTGTACCCAGTAGATAGTGCCAAGATATTGTGTGGTTTTGAAGCTGTTTCACAGTCTTGATCTATCTCGTGTGATGGAATGATCTATTTCTGGTACCTGGGTTGTGTGATAAAGATAAACATTTCAATTTGGCATCTTTTCCATCGGCCATTTTATCATATTGGTTCTTGTGCTTTTCCATTAGCAAAGACCATTTCAGTAATCTTCTTCAGGCACACAATCTCAGTTTCTTTCTGCATTTGAATTGTTCATTTTGCTGTCAATGGCAATGTTTTTACCTCTTCAAATGTATTAAATGTATTTCTTCACCCAAGGAGTGGTGAGCCCATGGAATTCATTATCACAGGGAGTAGTTGATGCCAAAACATGGAATGTATTCAAGAGACGGCTAGATATAGCACATGGGGCAAACGGGAGCAAAGATTATGCGGAGAAAGCAGGATTAGGCTATTGAGTTGGATTTTCAGCTGTGATTGTGATGAATGGCAGATCAGACTTGAAGGGCCAAATGGCCTCTTCCTGCTCCTATCTTCTGGGTTTCTATATTTCTATTACCTTTTTTAACACCGTCCTCTTTATTTTTCACTCAGCTAGCTGTTGGATTTCTTTTTTTTTCCCTGTGCTTTCAGTGTTTTGACACAAACCTGCCTACTCGACTTTTGAATTTTTAAACCTTTTCTAAGAGAAGATCATTTCAATGATCTCCAGAGATTTTTCTTTTGTTCTGGCCAATTGCAGAGCACATTTCGTTATTTTTGTTATTTTTTTGATGCATCACTTTTTGTCTATCTCACGTGTACTCAGACATCTGACGTGTTTGAGGTCCGATGGAGCCGTGCTCTTTAAAACTCGTTGACTTGCCTTCTCCTTTTAAAAAAAAAAGGTTAAAAACTTCTCTTCTTTTTCTTGAAGCCCATCAGTGGAGTGATTGTTGTCATGGAAACCCTGCAGGTTCTGCTCCAATCTTACACATCGGGAGGTTGTCAGGTTCAGCTTCCTGATTTTTCCATGCTGTGAGATACCTTGCCACAGTTCACTTTGGCCATTTATTTTTTTTAAGTTACAACTACACCACTGCTTTCTATTGTCAGCCTTCTTTGTAAATCTTGGAACTTTTTTTTAAAGCAACCATGCTTCTGTTTCTTCTAAACAGCAGCAATTCTTTTGTTTTTAACATAAATTGCTTTCTTCCAAACCTAAAGCCACAGCTCTTTGCTCTATATCTGCTTATTTAATGCACTGATGCCCCAGACTACACTTAATCTACAATGTAAATAGAGGCATATTTCTCTTTTCACTCACCCTTCTTTTCTGACCCAGGGGTTTTGCCATGTTCGCTTCATTTCCCATCCAGTTGTAAGTGCCCACCTTCTCTGAATCTCTATTACTCCAGGTCTGACAATATTTAATGGGCTTATTCGCCCAAAGAGAGGCATTCTGGTGATTTTTTTCAGACTTTCATTAATACAGGATTCTCACAAGTGTCAGGCCATGTGCAGTTTCAAGATAATTTATCCTCGTTGCCAGATGTAATGACTACACTTTCACGGACTTCATTAGTGAACACAAAGTTCACGAATGAAGAATTGTATACCAGTTACATGGACTGTAGCTTGTTCCCAGCATGATTCTGCCTAGTACATTACTCACTATGGGGTGATTCCCTATTCTGACTCTCTATCGATCATCCAAGCCAAGTATCTCTGTTGTGTTGCCCTTAAAGGAACAATCAGCATATTATGATGATCATGTTTCTAAATGGTGATGCTTGGTGTCTGTGTGGTCCATCTAACATGGAATCGATTCTCTCTGATTGGACACAATTATCAGCAGATTAAAACAAAACAAATATTTCTGCATTTATCAACCCAACAATGATATCCCTTTCATTAATAATGAAAATTACTTTCCAAAATGTGGATGAAATGTTCCATGAAACTAGAAGAACAATTTTTCTTAACAGCTTGATTTAGAAACCAATTGAAACATAGACTGTTAAGTTTTAACCTTTTGGAAAGCAGAACTAATTTACAATATTGTTTGAAACTTTGCCCTGAGGAAATGCTTTTCAAATAAGCTTGTGTTGCCACAATACTGTTTCATCCAACTTGGGATATGGTTCACGAAAACAATCACTGTAACGAACAAAACGTTTCTAAGGGCAAAATTTTTATTTGACATTTTTACACATACATATTATAACAGGGTGACTTTTTTTATAATTGCGTGCTATGAAATTGTAGAAAGGAATCTCGCAATATTCTGTGCAGGAAATGTTGCATTCCTTTAGGCTTTTTTTGACAACAAGTTTTTTGATAGTGTTTTCAAAACTTCAGAAAGTCACTTCACACAGGGATTATTATTAAAGTGAAATGTCAAGGAATAAGCTGAAGGATCAACAAAGAGCTCAAGCCACAATGAAGCATTTTTTATATGTATTTCCTGCACAGCAGCGATATTGTACAAATATTGTAAAGAATCTCATGTATTTGAGGTTAAAATTATACAGAGGCTTATAGCCTCATAGCTGCAACCAGCTCCCGAGATGACTCTGAGTTCAGAAACTCACACTCACCAGGGTAAACTCCCATCCTGCTCCTTGATTTGGTTCCCTAAGTCATGTGATCATTATTCCACAGCTTGATCCTAAAAGGGACAACCATCACCAGGGTAAAAGTTTCAAATCCTGGCAGGGAGAGGGGAAAGCATGAAAGCAATGGCAGCAGTTTATTTTGGAGTGGGTTTGGTGGAGGAGGGGGCCAAAAGGTTATGCCCAGGTATGCCAGGAAGAGAAGGGAGTGAATATCAGTTTATTTTAATTGTCAATACTCTATTTAATATTTCACCTGTCAAGACATAAGCCCCTGCTGACAGATGAGCGACATGTTAGTAATTCCTAGAACTATACAAATGGATGAAAGTCTACCTTAATGCGCTACCAGGTGCAGGAAGAGAATGGGAATTTAATAAATAATATCCAATATTTCCTGCCAGACAAAACTGGCAGGAATGGCACTAAGACCAATGGACAGGAACAATATCTGTGGCAGGAGTCAGATCCCCAGGAATACATAGAAATGATCATTGCATAAGGTATTGGCACTGGGGAAAGATGGGTGGGGGCTGGATACTTATCCCAAACAAAAATGGGTGTAGAGGTGAAAGGAAGACCAAAAAATTCTTCAGGATCTGGATGAATACCCTGGAGAAATCCTTAGAATTTGGATGAACACCCCTATTTCTTCTGTACTCAAAGAAGCCTTCCAAAGATAAAAAAGAAGTAACTTCTGCTGGATACTCTTTTACTTCTTGTTAGGTTCCTCAATAAATTTGCCTCTCTCAGTTACAGGGTGAAATATATGGCCTCCCATGTGATGAGTTTGGTAGCTAGGTATTTAATCGAGGGAGAGAGTGCTAGATTGGAAACCTGCTATCTTCCCATCGCCAACCTGTGTACCCCCACAGTGGAACGGCTCGTGAAGATCCTTTCAGATCAGTTGCCACTTGAGGCCTTAAATTGAGGGCCTCATCCCACTGCCACTGGTATTAACCCAATGGCGGGTGGGGACTTGCAATGCAGGGAGTGTGACAAGCACATCTGATAGCTTCTCACTGATGATAGGGTGACATGGTGGCACAATGCTGTCTCACAGCACCAGGGACTCCTGTTCGAATCCTTATTTGGGTCACTGTGTGAAGTTTACACTTTCTCCCCATGTCTGTGTAAGTCCCCAGGTACTCTGATTTCCTCCCACAGTCCAAAGATGTGTGGATTATGTAGATTGGCCATGCTAAATTGCCCCTTAGTGCCAAATGGACTAGCTAGGGTAAATGCATGGGATTATGCAGATAGGGCCTGGGTAGGATTGTGGTTGATACAGATTCAATGGACCAACTGGCCTTCTTCTGCACTGTGGGATTCTATGATCAGATATCATGAGGCACCACTGACAACCACTCACTGCCCTTGCTGCCAACCCCCATTCCCACCCTTCTCCTTCCCTTAGCACCATCATTCACCTGTGACTGGATCCCTTTTGGTTTCTAGGCCTCTGGTGGGTGTATTGCCTCGAGCAGCTGTTGCCTTCCCAGTGGCAATGCTGAGTATATAACAGCTGTCAACTTCCAAATGGCTGGTAGCTTTTGATGGGATCTTTGTGTGATAAAGGCCAGCCATTGGTCTGGTAAGTGCCTTGTTGGCACAAGTTACAGTGGGCCTTCTGAAAGGAGGTAAAATGGAGCTTTTTCTATGTTTCTACTGGGGCTAAAGGAATCAAGGGATATGGGAGTAAAGGGGGATCTGGATATTGAATGTGATGATCAGCCATGATCAAAATAAATGGCAGAGTCAAAGGGCTGAATGGTTTACTCTTGTTTCTAGTTTCTATGTTTCTTGCTGGCTCCCCTGTACTCAGCAGCATCAGCAGGAGGGTGATGGCTGCTGCTGGTACTACATCCATTCAGAGCCCCAGATCAGGGAGGGACCTGGGCATAGGTTAGTAATGCTGGGGGGAAGGGAGTCATGGTGTTGGGATGACAGGGGAAAAGGGGAGTGAATGACGTGCCCCCACCAGCCACTTGCTTAATACCACTGGCACGAGGGTGATGTCCTTTAAGAAACAAAGTAATGGTCTCAATTAAAATGAGTTTTATTTATTAGTCACAATGTAATTAATGTTTACATTAATACTGCAATAAAGTTACTGTGAAATTTGTGGTGAAGTGGTTTTCCCATCACTTACTTAATCTGTGTGGAGGGGAGTAGAGGCAGGGTCTGCAGCTGCCGTATTACAACCCAATTAAATGCCCTCCCAACCGAATCAAATACGACAGGAGGCTTAAGACTTTACCCTCAGTTTGGAATGACCAGAACTTTCTCATTGGTGGCATGGAGCCACTTTGAAATTCCTGCTCCCAGCTGGCTGAATAGGGCAAATGTCACAGAAATGCTGAAGACTTTACAACTAGCAAATTCAGTTGGGTCAGTTTCGAAAAGGCAAATGAGCACAGAGAGCAGCTCAAGGAGTTCGAGGACTGAGGATCAAGCCCGAAGACCTCATCTATCATAATTGTGGCCATGTGCCAAGAACCCAAGTTCAGGTCGCTTGCCTCATCAGCAATGAGTCTCGAAGTTAAATAAGCCCATTCGCTTTAACTCACTCATTCTGAAAATAAGAAAGGAATGTAATCATCCTGGCAACATTCATCAGGCAGTGATGGATGACTGGAAGAAATGATATCACATAATTGTTTTTATAGCTTTAAAATTGCTAGTGTTGCAAGGGAGAGTGATTAAAATATCAATTTAGTTTATATCTATAATGTCGTTAGTCAAGTGTTTATTTTAGTATAAATAACAGGCGATGGCTAATTTAATGAACCTATAAGCAGTATAATGATTCATTTTCACAGGCTAACAGGTGAAAGCAAATATGGGACTCAGCAATAGAACTTTAATACAACTTAAAGAAAGTTAATAGTTTCAACTCATTATAAAGTTCGTTTATTTGCTATTCCATTGTATCCACAATAGGATGGCATGGTGGTTAGCATTGCTGCCTCACAGCATCAGGAATCCAGGTTTGATTCCTGTCTTGGTTCACTTTATGAAGTTTGCATGTTATCCCCCTGTCTGTGTGGGTTTCCTTTTGGTGCCTTGGTTGTCTCCCACATTTTGAAGAATGTACTGGTTAGGTGCATTGACCCAAATAGGCACTGGGTTGTGCTAACTGGGGGAATTTCACAGCAACTTCAATGCAGTGCTAATGTAACCCTTATTTGTTACTATAAATTAACTTTAACTTTAAATCCAAGCTGTTGCATTCTCCAGCTAGTAATGAGAAATTCATTGCAAGCTGGATAGCCAATAATAAATCTGGTTGTGTTTCTGTGAGCAATAAAAAGGGCATTGGAGTGTACAACCATTAATGTTGCATTTTGATTCACAATGTTTCGTACCTAAAATTTGTTTTGAAACCACCTTAATTAACAAAGTGTAAGTTTTATCAAGTGCTACCAAATGACTGTGGCCACAAGAACAGTGTGGTCACACATGTCTGATGCCACATATTCACCGATCTGTTTCTAATTTATGAAGATGATACAAGAACGTTGATGTTATACCTACAAAGAAAGACTGAACATGCTGGAGTTATTTTCTCCACAGAAGAGAAAATCGAAGGGCAACCTGATGGAGGTTGTGCATCAAATGAAGTGTCCATCCGGGTAACCATTGAGGAGACGTTTCTACTTGTAAACTAGTTCAAAAACTAGAGGCCATAAATATAGGACAATTACTGATAAACCCAAAAGGAAATTCAGGAGTAACCACTGATCCTGAAGAGTAGTGAGAATGCTTTACCATAAGTAATAGTTAAGGTGAATAGCTTAGATGCATTTAAAATGAAACTAGATAAGCACATAGAAGTGTAAAGAAGATTGTGCTGATATGTTCAGATGAAGAGGGCTGTGAGGTGACTTGAATGTTTCAATCTAATTTGATGATACTGAACCATAAGACCATAAAAATTAGGAACATGAATAAATTGTTCAGGCTCCTGACTGCTCCACCATTCAATAGGATCATGTCTGATCCAACGTTCCTCACGTACACTTTCTTGTCCTTTCCCCATAACCCTTGACTCCCTTACTGATCAAAAATCTATCTCAGCCATGAATATCCACAAGGACTCTGCCCTCGCAGCTCTCTGTGTCAAGGAGTCGCAAAGTCTCATAACTCTCTGAGAGAAGAAAATCCTCTCATCTGTCTTAAATTGGCACCCCTTTATTCTCAGACTATGTCCTACGGTCTTAGACTCTCCCATGAGGGGAACATCCTCTCAGCATTTACCCTGTCAAATTCCTTAAGAATCTTAGAGATCACCTCCCATTCTTCCAAATTCCAATGAGTAGAGTCCCAAACTTTTTAATCTTTCCTCACAAGACAATCCCAGGGACCATCCTAGTGAATCTTCTGTCAACTGTCTCCAATTAAATGATATCTTTCTTCAAATAAGGGGACTAATTCTAATCACAATACTCTGGATGTGGTCTCAGCAGTACTAGCAGCAAGACTTCCATATTGTTATACTCCAATCCCCTTGAAATAGGGGCCATCATTCCATTAACCTTCCTAATTACCCGCTGCACCTATGTGCTAGCTTGCTGTCTTTCTTGCACAAGTACCCACAGCTTTCTTTGTGTTCCAGCTTTCAGCAGTTTTTCTCAATTTAAATAATATTCTTCTTTAGTTCTCCTTTCCAAAGCGAATAACTTCACATTTTCTCACATTTGTTCCATTTGCCAACTTTTTGTCCTTTTATATAACCTATCATTATCTCTTAGTAAGTTTGCATCTGCTTGCAATTTGCCTTTCCATCAGTTTTTGTGTTGTCTGCAAATTTGGCTACAGTACATTTGTTTCCTTCCTCCAAATCATTAATATATATTGGAAAAGGTTGTGGTTCCAGCACTGATCCCTGTGGAACTCACTAGTTACAGTTCATCAACCTGAAAAATAACTCCTTGTCTCCACTCATTACTGTTTGCCTATTAGCCAATTCTCTAACCATGTCAATACACTACCTCCAAAAACATGAAGACAAGTTTAACCTTTTATGAGGTACCTTGTTGATTGCACTCTGGAAGTTTCTGAAGGGTGGCATGGTAGCACAGTGGTTAGCACTGCTGCTTCACAGCTCCAAGGACCTGAGTTTGATTCCTGGCTGGGGTCACTGTTTGTGTGGAGTTTGCACATTCCCCTCATGTCTGTGTGGATTTCCCCCAGTGTTCTGGTTTCCTCCCACACTCCAAAAATGTATAGGTTAGGTTGATTGGCTATGCTAAAATTGCCCCTTAGTGTCCTGAGATATGTAGGTTAGAGAAATTAGTGGGTAAACATGTAGGGATATAGGGGTAGACCCTGGTTGAGATTGTGGTCAGTGCAAACTCAATGGGCCAAATGGCCACTTTCTGTACTGTAGAGTTTCTATGATTCAAAGTCCAAATAGAACGTGGTTCCCCTCCATCCACTCTAGTTCAGACTGCCTCAAAAAATTCTAACAAATTAGTCAGACATGATTTCCCTTTCATGAAGACACGCTGACTCTGCTTGATTATATTATGATTTTCCAAATGTGCTGCTATTACTTCCTTAGTAATTGATTCTAACGTTTTTCCAACAATAGCCATAGGCTAATCCACCTATAGTTACTTGCTTTATGCGTCCCTCCCTTTTGACTAGGGGTTTTCCGATCCTCCTGCACTCCTCCAGAATCCAAGGTGCTTTGGAAAATGACAACAAATGCATTTCTGTAGCTAATCCAATCAGGATTCTAGAATGAAGCCATCAGGTTGTGTGGACTTATCTGCCTTTAGCCCCATTAGTTTTTCTAATACTATATCTCCAGTGATAGTGATGGTTCTTAATTCCTCCACCATGTTTTTCAGTATTACTGGGATATCCAAAATATCTTCCACTATAAAGACTGATGCAAAATATCTGTTTAATTCTTCTGCCATTTCCTTGCTCCTCATTATCTCCCCAGGTTCATTTTATAAGGGCACTACTGTTAGGGACTACAGAATCCAAAGTATATCTTGAAGTTGACCTAGACCTCAACTTTTTTTGATTTTGGCATTAGTATGAACATAAGGTGTTTTGCTCCAGGTATGAAACATGGACACATAGAAGATAGAAGCAGGAGGAGGCTATTTGGCCCTTCCAATCTGCTCTGACATTCATTACGATTGTGGCTAACTCCAACTCAATAGCCTAATCCTACTTGCTCCCCGTAACCTTTGATCCCATTCACCCCAACTGCTATATCCAGCTTCCTCTTGAATACATTCAATGTTTTGGCATCAACTACTTCCTGAGTTAGTGAATTCCACAGACTCACTAATCTTTAGATGAAGAAATGTCTCCTCATCTCCGTTTTAAATGGTATACCCCAAATTTCAGACTGTGCCTCAATCCACCATTGAAAATGTTCTGCCTGCATCTATCCTATCTAGTCCTGTTAGATTTTTACAAGTATCTATGAGATCCCTCCTTATTCATTTGAATCCAGCGAAAGAATCCTAACTAGTTGATCTCTTCTCATACTTCAGTCCCGCCATTCCCGGAATCACTCCTTCGAGAGCAAGAACGTCCTTCCTCAAAAAAGGAGACTAAAACTGTACATGATATTCTGGGTGTGGCCTCACCAAGGCCCTATATAATTGCAACAACACATCCCTATCCTTGTACTCAAAATCTTTTACTATAAAAGCCAACATACTATTTGCCTCCTTTACTGCCTGCTGTACCTGCATGCTTACCTTCAGTGATTGGTGTACAAAGATATCCAGGTTCCACTGATCACTCCCCTCTCCCAATTTATGGTATGGTTCTATTGACCCGCGAGAAAGCTTTCATTAAAACAAACTTTATTTGACAACACAGTTAAAATAGAACAAAAAGAATTAGCCTAACTTTTAGCAATTGGAAGTACTTAAACATGACATTTTAACAGCTATCTATCTCTATAGTTCTGATTTAAGCAATGTCCCTTAAGAAATAAATCCTTCTTCAGAATCAATTATCTTAAACATAGATATGCTCATGTGGATGTTAAATTTCCAGCCTTTAAACCCTTCTGGATAGAGATTCAGACAGATAGCTGGTGTTGCATTGTAGCACAGTAGTTAGCACTGCTGCCTCACAGCTCCAGAGACCTAGGCTTGATTCCCAACTTGGGTCATTGTCTGTGTGGAGTTTGCACATTCTTCCCATGTCTGCATGGGTTTCTTTCAGGTGCTCTGATTTCCTCCCATAGTCTGAAAGACATGCTAGTAGGTGGATTGACCATGCTAAATTCTCCCTCAGTGTACCTGGACAGGCACCGGAGTGTAGCAAGTAAGGGATTTTCACAGTAACTTCATTGCAGTGTTAGGATAAACCTACTTGTAATTAACAAATAAAAAAAACTTTTTTAAAAAAAAATCAGTTTTCAGAGAAAGACCTAAATTCAAACAGCAGAACTTCAGAGAATAAGGCCTATTTTCTGGCAGATCCGAGTTTCCAATCTTTACAGAGACAGGATGAGTTACTTTTCTCTACAGATCACAAGCACAAACTGAGCTTATTTTCTCTCTGTGAGCTTAGCCCTGCCCAGTTACATAATTTTCCTGTCAATCAACCTAATCAATCCCTACTCTGAAAAATCCCAGGGTAGAACACTAAAATAACAGAACACTATTAACCCAGATTAAAACAAACATTATAGCAATTAAGAATAATGTTGCTGCTGCAGTAACAACGGGAGCTGCCATTACAGACAGAGCGACATTGATAATAAAACTGACTGCTAAAACAAATCCTGCAAAACATAACATAAATGCATTTCTTCATCACAGTATGTTCATTTTGACTTCTATTTTCCTTTTTGTGTTTAAATATCTTATTGTCCATTTTTATATTCCTCCCTAGTTTGCCCTCACAGTTTATTTTCTCTCTCAATTATCTTTTTAAACTTCCTTTGCTGGATTCAGAATTTAAATTGGTCTCTAGGGCTATTACTGACTTTTGCCTCTTTACGTGTTATTTCCTTCACCTTAATATTCTTGTTAACTTTCTTGGTTACCCATGGTCATTTTATCCCTTTCTTAGGATCTTTCCCCCACAATGGTATATAGTTTTACTGACTGGTGCCAAGTGATTGGATGTTGGATTACTGTTATCACTTTTCTTCATTCAGATTTTCCAGTAAAAGCAGAGGCTCCCACAGCAGTACCAACAGTAGCAGTAAAGCAACATTAAACATCTAGAACATTTTCTAGTTCTCCTCATCCTTGATTTTCTGTCATCAACAAACTTCTCCTCAAAAAAATGTAAAAACTATCATGGCCCTTTTGTCAATGCAAACATCCCACAACATTCTGTTCCTCTCTACCATACTTCCACTCTGCTTTTACTGCTGAATAATCTCCCTCTGGCCCAGAAAAACTGACATTTCTGAAATTTCTAATTTCTCATTTATGATTAAAAAAATCTCCAGTTTTTCTAAATGTTTAAACGTAGACAGTAAAAGTGGGGAGTAAGTCATTTGACCCTTTGGGGCTGTTCCCCCCTTTATTTTGATCATGGCCAATCATCAATTTCAATATTATGATCCTGTGTTCCTCCCATATACCTTGATCACTTGATCCCCAAAAGCTAAATCTAATTTATTTCTGAAATCATATGACATGTTGGATCCAATGATGATATCCTAATGTTTACCTTAATTATACATATATGCCCCATACTTTGTTTCGTTCCCGAAGAAATGAAGAATAATCAATGCTTTTTACTTGCTGATTTCCTGTCTGTGAGAATTCATCAATGTGATTGGCTGTTTAAGCTTGCTGGACGATATCACTGATATCAGATGGCAGTGACTTCTGAGAAATGGTTCCAAGCAAAATTAGCACCAGTAAAGGTGAAAGTCACACCACGTACATCACTGGAGTTACATTTTCAGATATTATTCTATGATTATCATCATAGATTTTCTAGAGACCAAGCTCCCTCAATCTATCCTTGTAAGGCATGCCACTCAATCCAGGCAACATCCTTTGGAGATGTCAGGGGTAGGTTTTTCACTCAGAGGGTGATGAGTGAATGGAACCGACTGCTGTCGGAGGTTGTTGAGGCAAACTCACTGGGGTCTTTTAAAAGACTTCTGGATGAGTATATGGAAAAGAATAGGATAGGGGGTTATAGATAGGTCTGTGGATTGGTAGATGAGATCGGCACAACTCGTGGGCCAAAGGGCCTGTTTGTGCTGTATTGTTCGATGTTCTAAATCTCCTCTGCTTATTCCCCAGGAAGCTTTCATGATTTCTCCATTTTGTGCAATTCACTAGTTCCAGAGCTTTTTGCGGCCTCAGCCCAGATTAACAGCTGGATCTGAGTAACAAGAACTATCTGGAACTGATTGATGGCACCTGTGAAACATCCTCACTGTGCAGTGGGGAGCAATACAATGCATAGAAGCACAGAAAATAGGAATGGGCCATTCAACGCTTTGAGCCTGTTCCATCATTCCATCACACACTTTCCACATGCCTTAACACTTCTAGAGTCTAAAAGTCAATCTATTTCCTTTTGAAATATATTTGGTGATTTGGCCTCCAGTGGTAGAGAATGCCACAGATTCACTATTCTGAGAAGACTGAGGAGGTTTGTCCTCATCTCTGTCCAAAATGATCCATCCATACCCTGTCACTGTGATCCTTTGTTCTAAACCCTCCAGCTAGAGGAAATGCTTTTCCTGCATCCTGTCTATCCAACCATGTCAATTTTATATATTTCAATGAGATTCTCTCTTATTCTTCAAAATTCCAGTGAATACAGGCCCAATTGCCATAGAATCTCTACAGTACAGAAAGACGCCATTCAGCTCATCGAGTCTGCACCAAACACAATCCCACTCAGGCCCTATCCCCCTATCCGTACATATTTACCCACTAATCCCATTAACCTACGCATCTCAGGACACTAACGGCAATTTTTAGCATGACCAATCAAACTAACCCGCACATTTTTGGATCAATCCCTCTTCTTACAACAATCCTGCCACTCTAAGAATCAGTCTAGTGAACCTTTGCTGCACTCTTTCCATGGAGGCTTTTGCCTCCACTAGAGTCATCACTGAGAAAACCATTAGCTGGTTGAAAATGCACTTCCATTGCTTTGAACAGCCTGGAGGAGCTCTGCAGCATTGACATAATTAGTCATGATCTGCAGTGCATTGCACAACAGTATGTGCAATGCAGAGGACTATTGCAACAAGATGAGAGGGACGAATAGCACTCCACTACAAATGAGGATGAACTGGATAAGCTTGAGGAGGAGGCTGTGAATATAAATGAGCCTTTACTGGATGCCAGGGTCATAGAGACAGATGCAAGAGATAGTGAAGACAACTGAAGATATACCTGATTTGCACGAGAGTGAGGTATCTTTGTGAGCATGGTCCCTTCTCTGGAACTCCACTGGGGATAAGGGGGTCAGTATTGTTGTGGGGGATGGGGTAATATCTGTTGGACTCAGGGGGAGGCATTATCTGGCCCAGGAGGGATATCCTCAGTAAAGTTTCACAACACCAATTTTAAATCCAACCAATTTATGGCAGCAGAGCCACATTCTATCTTTCCTTTCTGCACATGTGTAGTTGAAGGCACCGATGGGAGCTGCAGGATTTCAGGCGCATTAAGCCCTGTCCATAGGCTTCTGCAGTGCGCTTTGGAATCACAGGTATTTTTTCAGGTGGAGTGTGTATGGGGGCACCTGAGAACAGGGCTAAAAATCAGACCTGAAACTCTCCCAGTTTCAAGTCCGCCCAGAACTTAGAATCAAAAATGGTAAAATAGGACTCAAAGCCTCCACGTGCACTCTGACGACGTCTTCCATCATCGTGATGCCTTGCCCATGCCCACGACCATTACAGACAACAAATCATGCTCCTCATCCGCCCCCACCACCACTTCCCCCCCTCCACCCACATTCAGCTTGCTGAGGGCCATTGCTTTGGGTATCTGAGCAAACCCTGATCCTTTGTGACTGTTCCACTCTCATCCACTGGCATTGACATTGTTCCAGATGTATTAAAGCAGAATAACATTTTGAGGAATCCAAACAAGAGAGAATTAACATTTGGTATCTCACACCCCAGGCTGCCAGATAGCTCACCACACATACCACTCCAATTCTGAGCTTCAGGTAAAACTGACCCCTATACTGTGATAAAGGTAGACTATATCTAAAACAACTCCCCTTTAGAAAAGATAATCTAACATTTTGCAAACATTATTCTGCACCCCTCGTTCAAATGGCTGTAGTGTTATCATGGAAGACTGATTATAAGCCTTCATTTATCTGGGTTGAACTGCCACATTTCAGAGTTACAAATATCTCAAGTCATTTTCAATTTGAAAAGTCAAATGGACATAATACTGGCATTTTTTTAAAAACTTGACTGCAATGTAATTTGCATCTTTACAAAATTGTGCGGAATATGATTTGACCCGGGGGTCAACCTCATCTCAAATGGAAAAGAGCAATTTGTATTCTACGAACTGAAAAGAAAACATGTGAGGCAGGTGACTCAGGCACAGCTGGGAAGCTATTGACTGCCTGCGTGCACTGCCTGCCGAGGCTTATCGGGGAGAAGCGCAGGCTTCAGGGTCTTTTCACAGAATACATTACGCTTTGAATTCCAAAGCTGGTAAAGACATTACACACCGACGCGCAGAAAATTGTTATCAGCAGTGAACAGATGGACTGCATCAGCGCCGGGTTCATCAGCTCACACCTGTTGATCAGACTCTGGAGCCAAAGAAATAATTGTGCAGCAATTTGAAGGCAGCAGATTATGATCTGAGAGGAACCTTTGAGAAATGAAGCATGTTGGGCATTGATCTTCATGCATGGAAAACATTTGAAAAACATTGCATGAGGTAAACTTGCTTTTCAGTCAGATTTAGATCGAACTTATTGCAACCAATTCCATTTAACCACCCTTAATGTGCAGCACTGGCTAATAATAGAGCCTTCCTTTCACTGTTATAATTACATCAGTTCCAATGCAATATTCACAGCAATATCATGTATTCTCATTTGATGACAGATTACATTGTACAATATTTTATGCAAAAAAAAAGCTTACAGCATCCTGTAAGAACCCAATGACTTGTGAAACCAATCAAGGAACTGGGATTTTTTTTTGCTCTTGTTGGGGAAATATTCTGGAAGCAGTATTAACCAGACTGTAGCAGCAGAGGCAGGGAGTCTGCCCATCATGTGTAGCTGTTTGCACAAAACATGGCCCTCGTTATCTATTCAGTACAAGCTCTTGCCCGTGCAGTGACTCTGCCCCTTGATCACATGCTGGTGACAAGTGACATTTTCTACGGTTATTAAAAGGGAAGCAAGCACAGAAAGAGAACTCTGATTGAACAAGCCGAGCACGGGGGGAAGATAGGGCAGGTGGCCACAAATACACTTTATGACATACAAAAGAAACTTTATGACATTCTGAAAGAAATGGCAGAGGTGATAGCGGATGCCTTAGTAATTATTTATCAAAATTCGCTGGACTCCAGGGAAGTGCCGGAAGATTGGAAAATAGCTAATGTTATGCCGCTGTTTAAAAGAAGGTAGCAGACAAAAGGCAAGGAATTATAGGCCGGTTAGTTTAACGTCTGTAGTTGGAAAAATGCTAGAATCCGTCATCAAAGAAGAAATAGCAAGGTACCTAGAAAAGAATGGTTCAATCAAGCAGACGCACGACAGAATCATGAAGGGAAAGTCATGTTTAACGAATTTATTGGATTTCTATGAGGATGTGACTAGTGCGGTAGACAGAGGAGAACTGGTGGATGTGTTTTTAGATTTTCAAAAGGCGTTTGATAAGGTGTCTCACAAAAGATTGCTGCAAAAAAAGGTTAGGGTGCAGGGAATTGGGGGTAAGGTGTTAGCGTGGTAGAAGATTGGTTGTCTAATAGGAAGCAGAGAATTGGAATCAATGGGTACTATTCTGGTTGACAGTTGGTGACTAGTGGAGTGCTGCAGGGATCAGTGCTGGGGCCTCAACTGTTTATCATTTACATAGATTATCTGGAGGAGGAGACTGAGTGTAGGGTAACAAAATTTGCTGATGACACGAAGATGAGTGAAAAAACAAATTGCGTGGAAGGTGCAGAAAGTCTGTAGAGAGATCTGGATAGGCTGAGTGAATAGGCGAGGACCTGGCAGATGGAGTATAATGTTAGCATATGTGAGGTTATCCATTTTGGTAGAAATAATAGTAGGAGGAATTATTATTTAAAAGGCAAAAAGCTGCAGCATGCTATGGTGCAGAGGGACCTGAGGGTCCTTGTGCACGAATCGCAAAAACCCAGTCTGCAGGTGCAGCAGGTGATCAAGAAAGCAAATGGAAAATTGGCCTTTATAGCTACGGGGATAGAATATAAAAGCAGGGAGGTCTTGCTGCAACTGTACAGGGTACTGGTGAGGTTGCAACTGGAGTATTGTCTGCAGTTTTGGTCACCGCGTTTGCAGAAGGATATATTAGCCTTGGAGGGAGTGCAGGGAAGGTTCACTAACCCTCCTGGAGATGAGAGGGGTTAGCCTACGAGGAGAGATTGAATAGACTGGGTCTGTGCTCGTTGGAGTTTAGAAGGCTGAGGGAGGAATCTTATAGAGACATATAAGATAATTTTTGGGATAGATAGGATTGAGATTCTTCCCGCTTAGAAAGGATAGCAGAAGTAGAGCGCACAGCCTCAAAATAAGGGGGGAGGGTAGTTTAAATCGGAGTTGAGGAGGAACTTCTTCACTCAAAGGATGGTGAATCTCTGGAATTCCCTGCCCATTGAAATGGTGATGGCTACCTTGCTGAATATATTTAAGTCACAGGTAGGTAGGTTTCTGATAGATAAGAGAATTAAGGGTTATGGGGAGAAAGCAGGAAAGTGGAACTGATCCACTTCAGATCAGCCATGATCTTATTGAATGGCAGGGCAGGCTCAAAGGGATAGATGGCCTATTCCTGCTCCTATTTCTTATGTTCTTAAATGGGGAAGCGGAGGAGCTGCTACATGAGCTAGCTGCCCTGTTCACCATTTCTAGGAAACATTAGAGTGACACATTGGCACAGTGATTGGCAATGCTATCTTAGAGCACCAGGGACCCAGGTTCAATTCCAGCCTGGGGTAACTATCTGTGTGGAGTTGTATGTTCTTCCTGTGTCTGTATTGGTTTCTCCAGCTGCTCTGGTTTCCTCCCACAATTCAAAGATGTGCAAATTAAGTGATTTGATCATGCTAAATTGTCCTGAAGATGTCTAGGTAAATGGATTAGCCAATGGTAAATATTGACATTACAGGGTTTAGACCAGGGAGAGGCCCTGGAGGTCGAATGCTGAATCTCTAAGAATATTTAACACAAAGCAATCAACTGATATTAGGAAAGTGGCTGCAATTAAATCATGGCATTTAAAAACAAACAATTATAATCTCTAGCTCTAGCTGTTGAGCGTGAATGTCAAAAAACTATTAAAAACATCGAGTGTAAGTGACCCCCAGAAACTGGGACACAGTATTTGGCACTGTCTGCACACCCCTCTCCCGGGACCTTCATCCCAACTAATTTCTAGATGCCTGGTAAAATTCAACCCATTATTTTCTTAAAAAGGAAAACTTTTCAGAATTAACTGGAAAATGGGACTAATTGATAATGATTTCAGACAGCTTAAGCACAGTCATAATAGGCTAGATAGTCATGCATTGGGCTCTGGGATTCTGTAAATATGAAACAGCAACAAATGTGCAATGGGTGCAAAGCCAACACTTTGTGACACATAAACTTCAGCCATATATGTTGGTGGGTACTTATATCATTTTTTATAGGCCTGCTACCTTATTCCATATCTGTTGTCATACTCTGGAGGCACTGAAGACAAATTGGGATCTGTGCTTTTTGCAAAACTGCTTATTATCTAATCATAGAATAGAACTCCCTATAGTGCAGAAGAGGCTATTTGGCCCATCAGGTCTGCACCAATCACAATCCCAGCCAGATTCTATCCCCATAATCGCATGCATTTACCCTAGCTAGTCTCCCTGATACTAGGATCAATTTAGCATGGCCAATCCACCTAATCCACACCATCCTTGGACTGTGGGAGGAAATCAGAGCACCCAGAGGAAACCAATGTAAATAGAGGTATAAAGTGCAAACTCCACACAGACAGTGACCCAAGCCGGGAATCAAACTCAGGCCTCTGGAGCCATGAGGCACAATGCTAATCACTGTGTCACTATGGTTGCCCTTGACAATATTGCACAATGTTGCTAAAATAAAATTTGTAATCTTTGGTTTAATGGTTGCAGTGGCATTACCTACAGCGTAGACACAAACTAACATTGCATTAGTCATTGCTGCTGTTAATATTAATGACTGTATACATCTTGACAATATTTATAAGCAGATGCCAACAATGGGCATTATCATTTTAATAGGAGCTTCCTGTGATTGGTGAATTGATTGAATTTTGAAGGTGGATAAATGAGAAGGAAGAATAAGGTGGGGAGGGAAAATAAGCAGGAAATAGGAGAAGCAGCAGACCACATGATTTCTCTCCCTGGCCGTAGTGGGAGACTTCATCAATTGGTGGCAGATGGGAACCTGACATTTTTTAAAATTATTCCTCCATGAGAAGCTGGCTGGCCAACATTTATTGCTCACCCCTAATTACCCTTGAATTTCAGAGGACAGTTAATCATAGAATCATATAATCCTACAATGCAGAAAGAGGCCCTACGGCTCATCGAGTCTGCACCGATCACAATCCCACTCAGGCCCTACCCCCATATCCCTACATATTTTACCCTCTAACCTAAGCAGCTTAGTCCAAGCATCCCAAGGGGTAATTTTAGCATGTCCAATCAACCTAACCCGCACATCTTTGGACTGTGGGAGGAAACCGAAGCACCTGGAGGAAACCCAGGCAGACACGAGGAGAATGTGCAAACTCCACACAGGCAGTCAGTTAAGAGTCAGCCACATTGCCAAGGGGCCTGGAGTCACATGTAAATCAGACTAGGTGAGGCAGATTTCCCTCCCTAAAGAAAATAAAAAACGTATCTTAGATTTTTTTCTGATAATCAACAATGGTTTCATGGTCATTAGTAGATTTTTAATTCTTCACGAATGCCCTTTGGGAAAAGAAATCTGCCATCCTTACTCAGTCTGGCCTACGTGTGACTCCAGATCCACAGCAATGTGGTTGACTCTTAAATGCCCCCTGAAATATAGCTTGCCTAGCAAGTTACTCAGTTCAAGGGCAGTTATGTATGGACAATAAATAGTGGCCCAGCCAGCGACATTCGCATCCCATGAATGAATAAGAAAAAGAATATAGTTGTGTTGAATAATTCCCTTAGAAATACACTTAAGCAGTCTCACAACATCAGGTTAAAATCCAACAGGTTTATTTGAAATCAGGAGCTTTTGGAGCATTGCTCCTTCATGAGGTGAGTGAGTCAGTCATCACTCACTGATGAAGGAGTAGCGCTCGTGATTCCAAATAAACCAGTTGGACTTTAACCTGGTGTTGTGAAACTCCTTACTGTGCCCACCCCAGTCCAACACCAGATCTCCACACCATCCCTTAAGAGTAACAGAGTCATATTACAAAAAGTATGTTCACACACTGAATAGGTAATTGGGAGTCACTGGATGAAATCTTAACATCTCAGCACTACTTTGCTGAATTATTTGGCAATGTGGCTGATAACAATAACAGCATAACGATTCAGTATTCAAGGAAATGATCGCCAAAAAGGCAATGTAAACTGGAGATCAATTAAGTTTTGGCTTAATACTATATGGTGTCTTCACTTTACGTGAATTGCCAAACTTCAGTCTTTCAATACAATATAACAGAGTGACTAGAGATATATATATATCATGCGTAAAACCATTCAACTGCCTTTGAAGTTTGAAAACCACCCTAAAACTTCATACAAAGCTCAGAGAACTCACACATTGCAGGGGATGTCAGGATATTACTGTCTTCCTGCAGATATCATGATTCATTAGTTTATTTAATTTAATTATTCTATTCGCTAGTCTTTACATTATCGTGTCAAACTGCCAATCATAGCTATCAAGCAGCCTTTGATTTAATTCATTTTGATGTAGAGGTGTTGAAAAATAGAAAGAAAATCCATGCAAGACAGATATTTCCCATTGCCAGGCTCTGATCAGTTAATTGCCTTTAACAGTCGTGTTTGCTGCAGAAACAATGAGCAGAAACAAATTCTGAAATCACTGTTGTAGCATTATCTGTGACCTACACCCTGCCTTTCCAGGATAATTTGAGGTAGATTTGGCACTTCAGGTCTGAAAGCGATGATCTTTGGTCCATGTGCATGAGGCACAGGGAACAATGTTCAGGGTTACAGGGATAAGGCAGGGGAGAGGACTTGGGTAAGACACTCTGTCAGAGAGTCAGTGCAGACTCAACAGGCCAACTCACTACTTTCTGCATAGTAGGAATTGTACAAACAATGCTCTAATCAGGATAGCCCTTATCCCATATGCACTATTTATGCTCTATTTCTACATCAGCCTTACAAGATGAGCAAATGGTCAAGGCTTTATTTACAAGATTGCTTGATTGTTTGATAAAGTAAATCAAAAATTTGAAAAAGTTAAGCAAACAGTATCATATTGGCGCAATACAGTAGATAGATGAGTGCATTTTCCACTAATAGGATACTGCTTACTGCACAATTGAGCAGTGTATGAACATCAGTCCAATGTAATGCTAGGTATACAGGCCCTAGGTACATAGGCCTGAGAGAACATGCTGTTTCAGTCAATCAGCCAGTCATCAATGATTGGCTGATTGAATCAAACAGCATATTCTTTCAGTTGCTCTTAACAAGCAGAGTACAGATTATACTCAGCCAGTTTGCACTTGCAAAACCCAGTGCTAAATATCTGCTATTACATATATTTTCATGGTTGGGCAGCACTTACTAAACAATCCTGAGTGTGCTAGTAGCTACACTCATAACCAATTTAAGATAATTAGTCAAATTCATAATCTAACTTATTTACATTTGCCACAAGTAACATCCATTCATTATACATTTGTAAACAAAAGAAATATGTTTAAGCCTTTCCTCCTTTTTTGAATTATCGAGGAGTTTAGAAACATAGAAACTAGGAACAGAAATACGCCATTTGGCCCTTCAAGCCTACTCCATAACTCATTTTGATCATGGTTGATCATCAAATTCAATATGCTGATCCTCCCTTCTTCCCCCAGTATCCCTTGATCCCTTTAATCCCTGAGTGGCAGTAGCACAGTGGAAATATCACTGGACTAGCAATCCAGAGAGCCAAGGTAATATTCTGGGGACCTGAGTTTGAATCCCACTGCAGTAGATGGTGAAATTTGAATTCAATAAAAATTTGGAATTAAAAGTCTATTGATGACCATGAAAACATGGTCAATTGTCATAAAAATCCATCTGGTTTACTAATGTCCCTTCAGGGAAGGAAATCTGCCATCCTTACCTGGTCCGGCCTACATGTGACTCCACAGCCACAGCAATGTGGTTGACTCTGAAATGTCCTTTGAAATGGAGGGCAGTTTGGAATGGGCAATAAATGCTGGCCCAGCCAGTGACACACATCGCATGCGAAAGAAAGGTTCCAAATGTCTATCAGTCGTTGGGAAGCCTTTATCTCTATGTTGCTATTTCAACCAATCTGAGTTGAGTTGTCAACTAATTACGCTATCTTCTCCTGCAGTATAAATTATTGTGATCATTTGAACATTGAACATTGGCATTCTCATGAGCATCCTGATTAACACAAGATGGCAACCTATCTCTCTTTTCAGAAAATTTCACATTCTGTACCACAAAGGAAATAGTATCTTTAAAAATTAATTACTGAACATAACTTGGAGGGCAGATAAAAGAGAACCAGTGGATATAATATTCTCTATGGAGTCAAATTATTAGACAAGATAAGATCGCATAAGAATAAGCAAAATACTACGGATGGTGGAATCTGAAACAAGAACAGAAGTCACTGGAAAAACTCAGCAGGTCTTGCAGCATCCATCAAAAGAGAAACAGGATTATGGGACGTGATCTTATCGGCCACTCGCAACACGGTTCCACTGCAGTGAAGTCAGAAAATTTGGTGCCCAATCGAAGCTCCATTCACTGCAGCAGGTTGTTGTCAGTGCAGACTTGATGGGCTGAATGGCGTCCTTTTGCACTATAGGGATACTATGATTCAAAGCGAATGGGAAAATCCCACCGGTGTGAACACCCATAACATTCTAGCTGTAGACTTGTCATCAGAAGATCTCATGGAGTGGGAAGTAACATCATTCACATTCAATGGAGGATTGATCAATGACCAAAGAGCAGAATAAAGATAACTTGGCTTTTTCAAGTTGATAGGTGGCTGCAGGGATCAATCCTGAGGCCTCAGCTATTTACAATCTATATTAAGGGCTTGAATGAAAGGTTTGACAATAACGTATTAAAACTTCCTGATGATATAAAGCTCAGTGAAAATGTAAGCAATGGGGGAAGCTGCAAAGAGAGCTAGGCAGGAAGGTAGCCAGTGGACTGTAATGTGGAAAATGGGAAGTTATTCCCTTTGGTGGGGTTAATGTAAAATCAGAATAGTTTTTAAATGGTGAGAAAGGTTTAAATGCTGTTTTGAGAAATGTGGATGTCCTCAAACACTGAAAGTTGGTAGGCAATTATGAAAACAAATAGCATTTTGGTATTTACTACAAAAAGATTGGAATATTAGTATAAGGAAGTCTTGCTGTAACTGTACTGTCCCTTGGTGAGATCATAACTGGAGTACTGTGCATGATTTTGATCTCCTTATTTAAAAGAAGATATACTTGTCTTGGAGGAGTTTAGAAGAATGAGAGGTGATCTCATTGAGATATATGGGTTTCTTGAGCCTAACAGGATAGACATTGAAACACTGGGGATGATTTTTCCATCCCATTGTGCTAAGTTTTTAGATGTGGAGATGCTGGTGTTGGACTAGAGTAAACATAGTAAGAAGTCTCGCAACACATTGGATGTTAACCTGCTGTTGTGAAACTTCTTACTGATTTTCTATCACATCTTTTGAAATAGAGTCTTTTCGGGGGGTGATGAGTCAGATTCATGCATGCATCCCTGTTGTGACAATGCCTCCCAGTGCCAGATTTCCAGCAGCACTTGCTCCACGACAGAAATCGGCAGAGAGGTGGATAAGTATTTAAATCCGCATTTTAATTTAATTTAAATGCTATTAGCAGGCTGAGGACTGTTATTTTCAAATTAAAATAAATTCAATGAGTTATTCATTTAGTAAATACAGAATATTGTATTTGTAAATATATAACAGGGGGAATCTCTCAAAAAAATTCTAAGTGTCAAATTTGTGTAAAAATTAGAGTAAATGCTGTTTTTTTTTCAAACTGAATCTCTCACACTGTATGCACTGCA
Organism: Sphyrna mokarran; assembly: GCA_024679065.1. NCBI lineage: Eukaryota > Metazoa > Chordata > Chondrichthyes > Carcharhiniformes > Carcharhinidae > Sphyrna > Sphyrna mokarran. The sequence continues at coordinate 37,837,907 of JAGIQG010000002.1, read as the reverse complement.
GAATGCACTAACTTGAATCTTGCTGAAAATCTGTGCGTGAAGCCTATTCATGCCAGAAAGGTTGGCAGCATCACGCTGAGCGGGCCACTGCACATACTCTGATTTGTCAGTGCCGAGATCAGTGCATGTACAGTGGTCCCGCACTGTCAGCCTCCCAATCACTGGCCAAGCCCGTTACCCCTATATCGCTGGCCCTCCCACCTACAACCCAATCACTGCACCCTCCCCCCCCCCCCCACCCCAATCCAGAGATTTCAGTCCCGTCTCTCTAATGAAATGTAAAATAGATTTAAATTAACAGTCACATAATTTCTTCAGCTCTGCACCGATTTCTGGCATGGAGCTGATGGCACTGGAAATCCAGTTGCCAGAGACTCATGGAGGCCAAGGCACCCAGTGGGGAGCCCACAAAATAGCTTCTGCTCGAGTCTCCTGGACCATTGCACTGCAAAAGTCGCTCAGTGGGATGGGAGAATCACCCCCAACTTTTTTACTTCTGAATATTATTATTTTTATATGGTAATGTATTGCAATTAGTTGCTAGAGCAGGGGGCACAATTGGGTGTAGGGCGGTGGTCAGAGAAGCGAGATATTTCCCAGTGCATTAACTGTATGCTCTTGCAAACAGTGAGTGTACTGGGAGATCTGCACAAGTGTGATGGTGCCCTCTAGCTGTCAGCAGTAGGCTTCTTGGCAAGAATAGATTCCGTTCTTTCCCCCTACTGGTGTGAATCACGTTTTGCCCCTTTTTATGCACCAACTGGTGAAAGATCATGTCTGAGCATTCACCCAATAATGGACATGATTCTCTCTTGTTTTCATGCTCATTTGGCACTTAAAATATTTTTAACTGCACCCCCTTGGTATCTATTCATTGTAAATGCAGAATCAGCTGCCATTGTCTCCAAGAATGAATATTTTTCATCTATTTTTGTCCTGCAAAATAATCTAAATTTTCCTTCATTTCTAACAATCAAACAATCCTAGTTTATTGTCAAACTACAAGACATGTCACAAGACTCCCTCCATTTATCCTAAATTTAAAGCTGCAATCCCAGATATAATAGTATTTTAAATATTATAACACATTGATCCTATTACTTCTAATTTGGTTTTGGTAATTATTCAAAATGAATAAATATTCTAGAGTTTTCTTGACTAGAAATCCAAGTGATTTTCTTAAGCACATTCCTTTGGGAAACTAAATTATGTGAAATTGACTCCATGATAGCAAAATTACACATTGTGAAGGAACAGGCTTGATAGATCAAATGGACCTTTTGTTTTCGTGTTTTCCTGTTTTCTTGTATAATAGGTTGCTAATGACTGAATTTTTCTTCTAGATGGATAATAGCATGACATTTACATCAGATTGGCGCATGGAACTGATGAGAAACTCAAGCCTGACAGCCATAGTCAATCCAACTGTCAAGAAGTAGAACTTGCAATGTAAATAGAGCTCATAAAATAAGCCAAGCAAATCTGTTTGCTTTAGAACATGGGAATAACTATGGCAGCAAAATTCACCGAGAACATTTGTTTAGTTGCTCATGCTGTGATGAGGGAACTCACTGGATAACTTGTGGGATAAGGCTAGCAATAGATTAAAATGATTCAGCTCTGTTATAAGGCAGTTTAATCTAACTTGCCCACTGAGTATTGATTAAATAGAGTTCTGCCACTGTATTCAATTGAGACAGATTTATTAACCTACTTAAAGATAAATGTTAGTGCCAATTACAACAATGGCCAAAACATAAAGACAGAACATACATGGGTATAAATAATACAATGTTAATATCTGTGTAAGGATGCAAAGGTGATCAATCTTTCTGATATCAATGACACTGGTGCCATGAATTGCGCAAGAACGCTATCTAACCAGCGGCTTGGCTTTCCTTAGACTATTTTTTTTCTCTGCATCTACATTGCCCTTTAGTTCTTGAGAGATGTAGTTTAGAGGGATTAGCTCAGTAAGCATATGGGGTTACCAGGCTTGGGACGGGTGTTCTGTTGGAGGGTTAGTGCAGACTCAATGCACCAAATCACCTTCTTCTGCACTGTAGGGATTCTATGATTCTACGATTCTGTGTCTTGTAAAATTACTCATGCCCTTGAAGCTACATGCAGTTCGATGTCAGAGGGACATTCCTCCTAGTTCTCATCTTAAAAATAAAGGGAACAAAGAACAAAGAAAATTACAGCATAGGAATAGGCCGTTTGGCCCTCCAAGCCTGCACTGACCATGTTGCCTGACTGAACTAAAACACCCGACCCTTCCGGAAAGTACAAAACATTTCAATGATCTCAATCACCGGGAAAATGATAGTTATAATCCCAAACATTTCATAAGATGTTCAACATACTGAGCTAACCTTAAGCAGTTAAACTTCCCATTTTTTCTTTAGTTTGTTCAGCTGGTACTTGTTAATTGTTAGTACTCCCATCAGCTTTTGCTGTCCAAATTGGCACATTTCTCAAAGCATGCTAGATACAGACATTGGATTCCTTCATTGAATATTCCTGAACATGATTTTCTTCAATGCACCCCTGTTTTGTGCGTTCCCAGATCAATTGGAAAGCAATGGTTTTAGTTGTGGCTTAGTTAGTGCCCTTGTCTTGGAGTCAAGTATAAGGGTTCAAGTCTTGTAAGGCTTGAACGCAAACTCAAAGCTGGCACCCCAGTGTAATACTGGGGTTTGCTGCATGTGTGGAGATTTATCTTTCAAATGAGATGTTAAACTGAGGCCCCTCCTGTCCTTTCTGCAGATGGAAAAGATCTCATAACAGTACCTTGAAGAAATGCAGGTAAAGTTCATCCTTCAATCAATGTGACATGAGTATTTTATTCCTTGTTGTAGGAGCTCATCATGCATGAATGGAAAGAGCACGATCCAATGCTCTACCCTGAAGTTTTCATTCAATTAAGGACTAGATCAGAAACTCTAAGGTATATTGTGAAGTTAGTTGAGACCAGAACTTTTTTTGATTTTTGGCATAATGGTGAGCCTAAGATGTTTCGCTCCAGGAATGATTCCATTGATGTACAAGGCAGCTTTTATCAAAACAAATATTTAAGAACACAGTTAGAATATTACAAGAATAATTAGCATAACTTTTATCAACTAAGATACTTAAATGTGCTGAAGTCCCCGTAATTACTGAATTACCTTTGTCACATGTGCCTCTCACTTCACAAATCATACTGTGCCCTAAATTACCACAACTCTTTGGTGACATATAAACAACTTGCTATCTCTTAGCTACACCCACACTGACTTCACATCTTGATTTTCAGATCTAAGATCCTCTTTCCCATTAATGTACTGTTCCCATCCTTTATTAAATAGTGTGGCATGACTCTCTTTTTCTTTTTGCCTATCCTTCCTAAATGCCGAATACCCTTGGTTATGTTACAGCTAAGCCTCTAATGGTAATTAGGTCACATCTGTTTATCTCTATTTGTGCCATCAATTCATCTATCTTGTTGCAAATGCTGCATGAACTCACATAGAGTGCCCTTGATTCTGTCTTATTATTTTTGCAGTCTCTAGCCTTAACTGCTGCCACACTAGAATGCTTATATGCTCTGTCCCTTTCTCCCATGTTCTGATAACTATTTTCCTCACTGCTACCTTCCTAATGCTAATCAAGCCTCTTCGAGAAACTGGACATAATGAATGAAGTTTTAGGACACGTAGATTATACAATTGGAACGTATGGTTTAACCAACTCAGCCTGCTCTTTCTGAAGGCAACATGTCTGACTTTTGAGCACATCATTTCTTTTTTATATGAAATAGGTCAACACCTTTGTAAAATTAGGACACAGGAATGTAATGCAGACATATTCATCATTTTTATGTGATCACACCATCACAAAAAATGCCTACTTGATTTTCTACTTAAAGATATTTTCGCTTCAGTTGCCCCTAGTCTGTCAGTCCTTGTCAGAATTATACTTGTGTCAGTAAGAGAACACAGTTTGCATCAATGCTCTTGAGAGGATTTACATATTGGAGCAGCTTTTAAGTTATTTTTGCCTGATCTGATCATGGTGGTAACAGCTATGAAATAGGGCTGGCAGTTTAACCACCTATAGAGCTATAGGGCCCAATTTTACCATCACGTTGAACCTATTTTCAGGTGCAAAAACTTGGTAAAGTCGGGGGGGTGTGAGGCGAGTAGCACAATCCACATCTGCCTCCATGCCAGTTCACCTTTTACCAAGGCCTGAAAATGGCTGTGATCGAGACCACACCAGAAACAGACATGACGGCCATTTAAATACATTTGCATACATTTAAATTGACTTAATGGGCTGCACGCCCATTACCAGGACTCGCCCTCTTTACCACCACATTTGCCCATCCAGAATCAGCGTGAAACAGTCATGCTTCACAAAACTCTGACTCAGGGACTCCAGTTAGTGAGGTAACATTAAGTGCCAAGGTCCAACAGCTCTCCACTTGAGACCGATGGTGGGGGGCAGTGGGATTGTTGAAGATGATGGATCTGTGCCTCTCTACTTGAAATCGAAAGGAGAGAAGAGGGCGAAGCTGGCACTCTGCCTATGATCAGAGAGGGGGAAGTGGGGTTCCACTGCCTTTCCATCTGAGATCATTGAGGGGGGGTGTGGGTCTGCTGTTACTTTGTCTGAGATCAGTGGGAGGCATGTGGGATCTGCAATCAGTTTGGGAGTCGCAGGGGGTGAGAGGATAAGGGGGGTCAGTAATGCTGTGGGGGGAGGGGCAATCTCTGTGGGGGCCAGAAGAGGCATTATCCAGCCCCAGAGCGATGTGACGGGAGAGCCACATTCTATCACTTTTTTTACTGCACGTCCGCAATTGGAGACGCTGATCGGAGCTGCAGGATTTTGGGTGCATTAAGCCCTGCTCACAGGGTTCTGAAGTACAATTCAGAATTGCTGATGTTTTTTTAAGGCAGAGTATGTATGGGGGCACCTGAGAATGGGCTGAAAAGTTGGATCTGAAACACTCCCAGTTTCAGTCTGCCTAGCACTTGGAGTCAAAATGGTAAAATAGGGCCCACTGAGTCCAGAAAAGGCGCTTCATCCCATCAAGCCTGCACCAATTATACCTACTACTAAGGACAGGCTAATCCCATTTTCCTGCATTCATCCCATATCTTTGAATGTTATATTTCAAGTGCTCATCGAAATATTTTTTAACTGTTGTAAAGCTTCCAGCCTCCGTTACCTTCTGAGGCCGTGCACTCCAAATTCCCACTGCCGTCTTGAGTGAAAATGTTTTTTATCTCAAATTTCCTCTGAATCTCCTGCCCCTTTCCCTTAAACTGTACCTCCCCAGTGTCATTGTTCTGTTGTTTTTACTGTTTGTGAAGATTTGAGAACTAATTATGCAGATATGGACTGGGATGCGCCGCAGTCCATCAGCCACTTGGAGTGTCGTAGGAAATGCATTCTATGAAGCTTTAGTAATTTTGAGGCTGAAAGCGTAATTATTTCAAACTCTGAAAACAGAATATATAACAGCCAATTTTAAAGTGGCCTATTGTAGAAGCTTATTGTAGTTTCAGGTAATAACTCTCTTCTATTGTGAAAATTATGCGAGAAGATTGTCATTTATTTAGGAGCTGGTCAGAGGTAATGGAAGTGAATAGGCCTCGTGAAGGTAATTCTGTAGTTAACTTTTTGGGCCTATAAGGAATACAGGGGTAACTATCGGGGCCATCCGGGAATCACACCATCAATGATTGCGATCCACCCTCTCTCCCTTGAGGTTTACTATGCTGCTGGAGGATCCACCCATATTTTTAGATACCAATATAGTGGGCTACATCTGAACACCTTTTTGTTTCCCTATAGTTGGCCAGGTAAACGAAGGTGAAATCAACTAGGTGACCATCTGTGTCTTTCTCCCCAGCTTTGCCGATCCTGGCGTGAACTCAGGCCATGGTTAGCTTTCCATGGTTTAACTTTCAGAAGAACTGCTGGGCTAAGTTGAGGCTAGTGCCATAAAAAAAGAAAGCGGGTCAACTGAGTAACTTTTCACATTTGCCTTTGTGTCCCTCATGAAATGTTGTGCTTAGTACTTTGGGAGCAGGTTTTTAATCGTTCTTAAGAAGCATAAATGAAAAAGATCAGAAATCTAAGGTGATAAATTAAAGAATTATGAATTATTAAAGAACGACAAAATCCTTTTTTAAAATGTTACAACCAGAAATGAATCCTGTATACTTACTGTCAATATACAGTTATTTGTCTTAAAGTTGCTTTGATACTCCCTTATTGCTTATTGTTTGGTCAGTTAAGGGTTGCAATTGTCCCCTAGGCAGGAAGGCCAAACCTCCACCTTCCCCATTGCTAATAGAATTCCACAGTGTCAGTGCAATTCTCTTCCCCAGAGAGCAGTGGAGATAGGTCCATTGAATATACTCAAGGTAAAGTTGGGTATATTTTAAATTGACTTTGCTAATACGTTTGTAAGGGATAGGAGCATGCTATCATTTCAAGGGAAACTTGTCATACAATCCAGCCTTAGTTTCCCTTCAGCCTGGAGTAGAACACAGACACACATCCCTATTGCTCTAATGTCTTCAAGCTTTCTATTCATGTATATCTGTTCACATATGTTCCACTTGCCTGGATGAGTGCACTTCCAACAACACTCCAGAAGCTTGACATTATCCAAGATAAAGCACCCCATTTGACTGGCATCCCTTTGACAAGCATTCACTCCCTCTACTATCATCTCACATTAAAAGCAACGTGTACCATCTGCAAGATGTATTGCAGAAACTCACCAAGGCTCCTTAGGCAGTATCTTTCCAAAGCCACAACCTCTACCATCTAAAAGGACGAAAGAAACGAGCACATGAGAACACCAACAAGTTGAAGTTCCCCTCCAAGTCATTCACCAACCTGACTTGGAAATACTTCAATGTTCCTTCACTGTCACTGGCTCAAATTTGAAGAATCCTTCCCAACAACAGCATGGGTACACCAAATAGACTGCAGTGGTTCAAGAAGACAGTTCACCACCACCATTTCAAACAATTAAGGATGAACAGTGACTATTGGCCAAGAAAGCAAAACCTACATGTTTTGAATGAATTTTTAAAAAATATGCCTATTATTAATAAATGAACAAGCAGTGTGGTTTCACAATCCCTGATGAGCAATTGATTCTTTGTAGCATTACAACACATGCAACAGACATAGGGGTCCAAGGTTATTTTAGGCAGATAGGAAAGTACAGTTGAGACCATAATCAGGTCAGCCACTACCTTATCAAATGGTTGAATAGTCCATTCCAGCTCCTAGATTTTATGTTCTCATTTATGGAAGATGATGGGCAAATCTGTCCACATCTGCTGTCACTATTTTACACTACCCAACCTCATGACCCACTCCAGAGGGCCCCAGCAAGTGGTGTCCATCTGTTCAAGGAAGTAACTCATGCTTAGCATAGTTGGAAAAAAATACAAAAAAAAACAATGCCATATTCCTTCACTGTTTATCTGAGGCAGTCTTTATTTTGAGTTTATACACACAGTACATTTCAGCATGTTGGGATGGTTCTGTCAGCCAGTAGGTTTGTCACCAGAACGGAAGTAGAATGCAGCTGCATGCCTTTGTGATTTCAGCAATCAGTTTTAATTAGCATTAGTCATCTATTAAACCAATACTAGTCATCGCCTATGGCACTGCTCATGATGAGTCAGAGGACAAGCCACTCTATATTGTGAGGTTGCTGAGCTGCAACACAACAACTAAAGATTAAAAGTAATGTGCATCCATCTTTATTTACCACATACCGGCTTATAAACGTGGATCTATACATATTTCTAATTTCTGAGAAAATTAATTAAGAGAAATGCAGTCAGTCACCCATTTAGAAACAATAATAAAATATAATGATCCAGCTGTATAAAACCTTGGAGAGGTTGCATTTGGAGTTTTGCATGAAGTTCTGGTCATCACACTATCAGAAGGATGTGGAAGCTTTGGAGTGAGTGCAAAGAAGATTCACCAGGATGTTGCTTGGTCTCAAGGGTGTTGACAATGAAGAGAAGTTGAATAAACTAGGATTGTTTTCACTGGAAAGATGGAGGCTGATGGGAGACCAGATAGAGGCCAATAAGGTTATAAGAGGCTAAGATAGGATGGATAGTCAGAGGTTTTTTCCAAGGGTGGCAGTGTCAATTGCAAGGGGATACCAAGTTCAAGGTGAGAGGGGAAAAGTTTAAGGAAGATATGAGTTAGAACAGAGGCTGTATGTGGTTCTATTGTCCAGTCATCTCATCGCCTCTCACCAACTAAATGATTATCAACTTCTGGGGAAATGGTAGGAGATTAACAATGATTCTGTGTTTATCGAATCCGAGATCATCTCTATCTTTTCCTCAGCTGTATTTTTCCATTTTCCTCAACTTATTAGCAGGGGATTAGAAGGGTAAATAAGTGGAGTTAAGGGGATAGGGCCTGGGTGGGATTTTTGTCAGTGCAGACTTGATGGACTAAATGGCTTCCTGTTGTACTGCAGGGATTCGAAGATAACTTTTCCTGAGGTAACTCTGAAAGCTAAGATTATGGCCATCAATTTCCCCAGGCTTTCTGCTGTTGTATTGGTGTAACCATCAGAAATGCAATAAGAGTAAATAGCAGAAGGTCCAAGGAAATTTAGTCTATTATGTCATGCTATCTTTCAGCTAATGCTCTGAAATCATGGTGAATAAAGCAGAGTAAGAAAGATAAACACAAATTCATGAGAAGAGGAAAATCAATGAATGGAAGAATGGGATCAAAATAATTGAGTGGGCCTTTACATTTGGAAATATAAAATGCTTATACTTGCTTTATTTATTTTCTTTATTTCTATTATCATAGAGCTGAGTAATGATTCATAGAAACAATATCAAGTTTTGGAAAGACTGAAACATTATTTATGAACACAGCACCTGAATATATGTAAAAATATTACATATATATTTGAAAATCATTTCGAAATATACAGTACAATTGCAGAGATATGCAGTCCATGGGAAAGATGCAAATTAGTGTCAAGGTTACTTAAGTTCATATATTTTTTGGTCTTCATAATAAAAACCAATAGCCAGAACAAATGGAAAATAAAACCAAGTCTGCTGTTTTAAGAGTGGCATGTAGCAGAAATACATTTATTTTCGATGTTTCTTCCCTCTGTGTCACTTCCCTCTCCTCGTGCTGTTTGCTAACTGCCACCAAGGTCTCATTTGAGAATCCATGCCCTTTTATCCCATCCATTCCCACTGCCCCAGCCCAAACAAAACCTTCCAGGTGAAGGTGACCAACAATGACTTACATGATATACATGGGATGGGAAAGAATTGAAATCTTTATGCTTTCCCTTACTATTTGTAATCAGTGTGGTTTTGGAAAAGAAACTGGGCAGATGTTTATAAGAGTAATTCTAAGTGTCCAGTTAGCATGAAAATGGGAGAGTTGCAGATCCATTTTTTTGTGCATGAAAACTCATCCAATCTTGTGCACAAATATCATAGAATACTACAGTACAGCAGAAGGCCATTCAGCCCATCAATTCTGCACTGATTACAATCCCAAAAAGATCCTATCCCAATAACTCCATATATTTACCCTACCTAATCCCCCGATATTAAGGGGCAATTTATTATGACCAAAGCACCTAATCCACACATCTTTGGATCTTGGGAGAAAACCAGAGCACCCAGTGGAAACCTACACAGACACAGGGAGAATGCGCAAACTCCACAAAGACAGTGATCCAAGTTGGGAATTGAACCTGGGTTCCTGGTGCTTTGAAGCAGCAGCGCTAACCACTGTGCCATCATGCCACTTGCCATAGTGCATGAAAAATGGCCTAAACCATTTCTACTGGTACAAACAATGGGCTGGGCTTAATTTGCCAGCCAGTCTACAGAAGGAGCTATTGCGCACGTGCAGATCTCAGATGATGTACATGCACAATAGCAGCAGCAGATGTCTGATGGAAAGACAGAGAACTGTCAGGCCTCCGCTGTCACAGGCAACCTAAACAAATTCTCCAACCATTGTAATTGCAGGGGACTGCAGCTGATCTTGAGACCTGCACTGCCCAAAATGTAGTCGCTGCTAGCCCCATTCCCACAACCTAGATCAATTCCCACTATCTATCCCCCAACTATTCAAAGATCACAATGCAGAGCAGGCCACCCTCTCCAACCATACTGATTGTCTGAAGAGCAGGAAGCCCCTCCACCCCTAACCGATTGGAGGCAGAGTGTGCAGTGGTCCAGCCATATCCCCACAGACCTCACTCTTATACAGCTTGCCTCAATAAGCCCCATCCCATGGGTTCCATAGGGCCTGTATCCCATAGAACATAGAACATTACAGCGCAGAACAGGCCCTTCGGCCTTCGATGTTGCGCCGACCAATTATGAAAAAGCAATGACCCTCCAAACTAAACCATTCCCTTCTCTTCCATAAACTTATCAACTAACCTCTTAAACGCCACCAAACTTGGCGCATCTACAACTGCCGCAGGCAGGGCATTCCATTCCCTAACCACCCTCTGGGTAAAGAATCTACCTCTGATATCCGTCCTATAACTATCACCCCTTAATTTAAAGCTGTGTCCCCTCGTGCTAGCTTTCTCCATCCTGGGAAAAAGGCTATCACTGTCCACCCTATCTAAACCTCTAATCATCTTATATGTTTCAATAAGATCCCCTCTTAGCCGCCTCCTTTCTAACGAAAACAACCTCAAATCCTTCAACCTCTCTTCATAGGACCTGCCCTCCATACCAGGCAACATCCTGGTAAACCTCCTCTGTACCCTCTCCAATGCCTCCACATCTTTCTTATAATGTGGGGACCAGAACTGCACACAATACTCCAAGTGCGGCCGCACTAGAGTTTTGTACAGTTGCAACATGACGTTGCGGCTCCGAAATTCAATCCCCCTACCAATAAAAGCTAAGACTCCGTATGCCTTCTTAACAACCTTATCGACTTGACTGCCTACTTTCAGGGATCTATGCACAAATACACCAAGATCCCTCTGTTCATCAACACTATTAAGAATCCTACCATTAGCCCTATACTCTACACATTTATTATTCCTGCCAAAGTGCATTACCTCACACTTTTCCACATTAAACTCCATTTGCCACCTCTCAGCCCAGCTCTGCAACTTGTCCAAGTCTCTCTGCAAACTATAACACCCTCTTCACTATCTACCACTCCACCGACTTTAGTGTCATCCTCAAACTTACTAATCCATCCTTCAATACCCTCATCCAGATCATTTATAAAAATTACAAACAGCAGGGGCCCCAAAACAGACCCCTGAGGTACACCACTTGTCACCGAACTCCACGATGAATATCTCCCATCAACCACCACCCTCTGTCTTCTATCTGCTAGCCAATTCCTAATCCAATTAGCTAAATCACCCTCTATCCCATACATCTGCATTTTCTGCAGAAGCCTTCCATGGGACACCTTATCGAACGCCTTACTAAAGTCCATATATACCACATCAACCGCCTTACCCCCATCCACCTCTTTGGTCACTTTTTCAAAAAACTCAATAAGGTTAGTAAGGCACGACCTACCCTTCACAAAACCATGCTGACTATCCCCAATCAATTCATTTCTCTCTAAATAACTATAAATCCTATCCCTAATAATTCTCTCCAATACTTTGCCCACAACAGAAGTAAGACTCACTGGCCTATAATTCCCTGGAAAGTCTCTCTTCCCCTTCTTGAACAATGGGACCACATTCGCTATCCTCCAGTCTTCCGGAACTATACCCGTAACCAACGACGACCTGAAGATCAGAGCCAGAGGCTCTGCAATCGCCTCTCTTGCCTCCCAGAGAATCCTAGGGTAAATCCCATCCGGCCCAGGGGACTTATCTAACTTCAAACCCTCAAGAATATCTAGCACATCCTCCCGATCTACTTCAATACTTTCCAGTTTGCAACCCTGCACCTCAGTGTTCTCCACAACTACATTTACATCTCCCTGCGTGAATACCGAAGAGAAATATTTATTCAGTGCCTCTCCAATCTCTTCAGCTCCACGCACAACTTCCCACTGCTGTCTATGACTGGCCCTAATCTTGCCCTAACCAATCTTCTATTCTTAACATATCTAAAGAAAGCTTTAGGATTCTCCTTAATCCTATCAGCCAAAGTCTTCTCGTGTCCCCTCTTAGCTCTCCTCAACTCACTCTTTAGCTCCCTCCTGGCTAATCTATAGCTATCCATTGCACTAACCGAGCCTTCAAGCCTCATCCTGACATAAGCCTCCTTTTTTCTTTTAACCAGCAAATCAACTTTTTCCGTACACCAAGGTTCTCTTACTCGACCATTTCCTCCTTGCCTGACAGGGACATACTTATCAAGGACTCGCAGCAGCTGCTCCTTGAATAAGCTCCACATTTCAGATGTTCCCAGTCCCTGTAGTTTCTTAGTCCAATCTATGCACCCTAATTCCCTCCTTATGGCCTCATAATTACCCTTCCCCCAGCTATAACTACTGCCCCCAGCTTCATGCCTATCCCTATCCATCACTAAGGTGAACGTAACCGAATTGTGGTCACTATCACCAAAATGTTCACCAACTTCCAAGCCTAACACCTGGTCTGGCTCATTGCCCAGCACCAAATCCAATGTAGCCTCACCTCTAGTTGGCCTATCTACATACTGAGTCAAAAAACCTTCCTGCACACTTTGTACAAAAAAAGACCCCTCTAACGAGCTAGAGCTATAGCTATTCCAATCAATATTAGTAAAGTTAAAGCTCCCCATGACAATTACCCTATTACTTTCACTCCTGTCCAGGATCGACTTTGCAATCCTTTCCTGTACCTCTCTAGAACTTTTAGGAGGTCTATAAAAGACTCCCAACAGGGTGACCTCTCCTCTCCTGTTTCTACAGGAGTAGAAGTAGGAGTAGGAGTATGGGGGTAGGCCCTGCCCCATAGCCTCTGTCCCCTGATACTTCCTGGTATGAATTACTGAAGTGCCAGGCTGGCAGTGCCACAGTGTCAGGCTGGCTCTGTCCAGTTGGCAGTGCCCAAGGGGCACCATCCCTTAATGTTGGTCTCCTCGCAGAGCCTCAATGGCTTCTAGTTTTAACAGAAACGCCAAAACAACTGTACCCATTTATAAGGAGTGAGTGTTAGCCTGGATGATTGAGCACCAGGTTCACTAATACCATTTAAATCAGCATTATAATAAATTTAAATAATTTATTCAGCTTCTCACTCACTTGCAGTGAGAGGCTGTCTGGCTCTCGTAAGATCATGGGAACTGAGGAATCGGACATGATCCTGATTTCTCAGTTGTCGCGTGACTTTACCAGCTCACTCCGCCCATCAGTGGGCAGGATGAACTGGTAAAATTCTGCCCATGATGTTTGTTTCCCAATCTCTAAATGTGTGTTTAATTCTTTAAATAATCAGCAGCAAGCTTTTGTGGATATAAATAAGGAAGATGATTTCTTCGTGCCTTTCACTCCGAAAATCTGAGTCTATAGAAATCCTTCACATAGGCGCATGAACACACATAGACAATCAAGAGAAATTTTAATGAAAGAAAATTGTGCACTTTTAGTTCACAGTTCCTGTGTTTGGGATGTTGTAGGGGAAACCATTGCTGTGGGCCTGTTGAAGAGGCTGTTTTTACTCTTATAGGGTAGCCTAGGTGGTTCAATAGCTGGAATCATATTAGGTTGTTGCAGGATTCCCTTGAAGAGATGGGCGTCTCCAGCAGCTCTCAAAAACGTTACTTGTAGTTTTCTCATCAGAAGGTCAAGTTTGAGGAACTAGGTGGGGAAAATTTTAAGGTACAACAGCCTCCAGATTTACAAAGATATGGTTTGCTCTTTTTTTATCTGCTTCTCAGGTACTGCAGTTTGTGTCCTATTTCTCTGTTTTTATTCACTCATGGGATGTGGGTGTCAGTGGCTACACCAGCATTTACTGCCCATGCCTAATTGTCTTATGACCATTTCCCCTTCACATGCCTTGTCGTTTAATCTCCCCTGCCTGCCTTCTGATTATGAACTTTCCTTTGCTCTTTTTCCACCTCCTTTTTCCTCTAATTCCATTATTGCTCTAAGCCTGGAATCTCTTCCAGGAATTACACAAGGAGGATGAGGAGAATTAAGGGTAAAATAGCAAACAAAATTACAACTCAGGGAGTGTAAATGTGTGCTCAGAGGAATCCTTATATACACCCTCAGCAAAATTCATACATCCAGGACAATGTATTGACAATTCTGAGCAATAACACCTCAGGCTTTAATTCTCTGAACATGCTGTGACAAAGTTGTGATATTTTGGGAAGAAGACCTATAATTAATTACCACAGCTCGCACAAACTTTAAAACTTTAAACATTATCCATGAGGATGACTCAGTAGCACAGTGGTTAGCACTGTTGCCTCACAATGTCGAAGACCCGGCTTTGATTCCCGACTTGGGCCACTGTGTGGAGTCTGCATGTTCTCCCTGTGTCTGCGTGAGTTTCCTCTGGGTGCTCTGGTTTCTGCCCACAGTCCGAAAGATGTGCTGGTTAGGTGCATTGGCTATGCTAAATTATCCTCAGTGTACCCAAAAAGGAGCCAGAGTGTGGTAACTGGGGAATTTTCAAGGTAACTTCATTGCAGTGTTAATGTAAGCCTACTTGTAGCACTAATAAATAAACTTCAAACTATTCATGGCAGTCAAGGTCATGCAGCTCTGAATCTCTTTGCCTTTTTACAAGTTATTGCTGGGGATTTTGGAGGGATTGTGCAATCTGCATTTTGTGGTTGCATCAAGCAGGTGGCTGATGTCAGCAAACCCTATCATCATGACAAGATGAGGATTTGGGATTTGCACAATTTGCAAGCCTTCCCCAAGGTGAAGACGTTATTGACTAGTGCCTTTGTTATGATAACCAGACATTACTGAGAACAATGTTTTAATATGATAGCTTCATCAGCAGGTTAATGTGTCTGTTGACACAGTAGAGAGTTGAAAATGTCAACTGTTCACACAATGTCATCACTGAATATAATTTGCTAGCCAATTTAAGTGCTCACCAACCCCTCCATTGTCATTCCTGTTTGGTTTCCCTACTAATATTAGAAAATAGGCTTAGAATATAAATACAATAGAGAATAAATACGCTCAATCGAAATTGAACATTTTTGATGCAAAGCACGAGACAATCTGAATATATTTTGGAACTGATCCTTAGAAGTTAATGACTGGGAAAATCACGCACAAAACTGTTACTGACCATTAGAAAGCAATCATGCTGTCATATTACTGAGATAATTTAGATAAATGTATGGTTCAAATCCTTCAAACAAAGGCTTAGTGCAATACTCATGTTGGTAGCTAACCTTGCAAAATATTAAATCTGTGCTACATTTATTATTTATATTTACTTTCAATCAGTTTCCCCTGGAATAAATTTTATTAATTGACTATAATATTATGAAATATATGCTGGATTTCTTTTCCAAAATGTTTATCAAAGACAGCAGTCATTTTTCACTAACGAAACAAAATGAATTAATAGGGCTAAACAGCAGACACTTCACCCTTCATTCTGGTTTGCACAGCAGCCACCTGTCGGAATTACCCCAGATGTTAAAGGTCATGAATAATTATAATGTTAGGCTGCTAAATGTTCAGTGCGGCACACCAGCAATGCGTAGGTATACTATGTGGAGGAGGAAGGGTAGTTTCAATATCACAATACCAAGTTAAAATCCAACAGGTTTATTTGGTAACATGAGCGATCACCTGATGAAGGAGCAGTGCTTCAAAAGCTTGTACTGCCAAATAAACCTTTTGGACTTTAACCTGGTATTGTGAGACTGGTGCACAAGAATACCCAGGTCCCACTGCACACTCCCTTCTCCCAATTTATAGCCATTCAGGTAGTAATCTGCCTTCTTGTTTTTGCTTCCAAAGTGAATAACCTCTCATTTATCCAAATTATACTCCATCTGCCATTGATTAGCCTATGCACCCAACCTGTCCAGATCATTCTGAAGGATGGGGCCATGCCCATGGCGGCCGGAAGGGACATTATCTTGCCTGGGAGGGATGTGGCAGGGGAGTAGTATTCTATCATTTCTCAACTGTGCATGCGCAGTTGGATGTGCCGATCAGAGCTGCAGTGTTTTGGGTGCGTGTGCAGCGTGATTCCGACTCGCTGATAGCTTTGCAGGCAGAGTGTTTATGGGGATACCTCAGAAGGTTTATACACTCAGCTATAAAATTCTTTTCACAGAGACAAAATCCCTCAAACCCAGGGCTGACAAGGACATTACGAATCTCACATTCCTCAGAAAGTAAGACCAGAGGCGGCAGGTACAGGGGGCAATACAGCAAGTGCTGACAATACCCAATAAGACCTGCTGGATCTGAATTAGCTTTTCCTAGAGAGTGATGGGAAGAATCCCTCACATTATGGAGTGATGTACTGAAGGCTGGGATCTCAGGGGATGATTAATCTTTCGCGTTGATCGATGCACCTTATAGCACTTCTGATATTTTTTTGGAAGAATCTGCTGTGTTTTTCATGGCTGATCAACATTCAGATCTGAGTTCCATTGAATTTACTGATGTATTGCACAGCCTATCTCCTGTTGTCCATGAAGAAGCTTCCAGAGAGAATGCCATGCTTTAGTCAGAATCACACATAGAGAAACCTTCCAGGGGCAAAAGTCAATGTGTACCCATACTTCAGTCATTGAAACTTTTTAGAATTGGAGATCGTCATAGTAGCTGTGGTAGAATATTTGGCACTTCTGAAGCTGCAGAATCCTCTACAGCAATCTAGTCCAGAAATTGATCATTTACAGGAATTTCATCTCATTGAAGAAGATGTAGCTGCCTGGGTCCCATACTCTATGCAATTCTTCCCATTGCCGTTGGTGGAGCAACCATACGCAGAGTGAATGTTGGTCCTCTTACCATTGTCAATGGGAGGTATAGTATCCTCCCAAAGTATCACAGTAAAATCATCTTTTTTTTATCAGAACTGGGAAACATTAAGAATGTAATAGATTTTAAGCAAATGAAATGTGGGAGGGTAGAAAAAGAACAAGAGGGAAGGTCTGTAATTGGACAGTAGATGAGAGGTATGAAATGACAAAAGCATTGGTGGCACAGAGCCAATGAAAATAGAACAAGTGGAGAAACAAAGAATATATCTAGAGAAGATGTGAATGGTAGAATGGCAACACCTGCCACATGAAACAAGAAGAAGCAGTTAGGACCATGAGATTATAAATTGTTGAAGTGATGCAGGGTATCCAAAAATATTATAGAATCTTGTTTACTTTCCATTGGAAAATAGTTCTGTTGCATTTGTAAAGCAATATTGAGTATTTGCGTACAGATATCCAACTCATTGTACAAAAGAGGTCACTCCAGTGGTAACTTCAACCACAAGAGACAGGGTTGTGCCGAGTTGAAGGCCATCTGTAGTTCAGACTGCAGTAAGTAGCACAATTATTGCAGTTTCCCTTCCCTTCCCCAATGCTAAATATAGAAAACAATGTTGGAATTTCAGGATGGGGTGTGCAGCAGCCCTAAAGGAATCCAAACTCATTGTGACAGAGATCATTCACACAGCACAAGTGCTTCTTCTGAATGTTCACAATACTGCTATGGAGATTTTGGATTTTAATGTCCCATTCTGATAACTTTCGGTTGAGCTACTATAATGAAATACTTGCATAGAATCTATGAGGACAGCGATGTTGAAGGCTAGAAGATGAAGGGCTGTGTGATTTGAATAGGTTATCAGCGATGTGGATCTCTGCTGGGATTCCATGGCCTCGCATCCTGATTCTTCACCAACTAGATCCTTGCCATTGCTGCTAAGTAATACGTGTGTGGTTAGGCGAGTGTAAGATTGCCATCTCATGAGAGTGTGTACCTTGTAGTGAAGTCACAACTTCAATGTACAATATTAATAGTGCCATTAAAGATGCTTATAAGTGAAGCATCTGTTGTCTCAGAATAGATTGGCCATGCTGGATTAATAGGTCTTCCTGTGACAAAGCATAGGAAGGCAATGGCCTAGTGCTATTATCACAAGACAATTAATCCAGAAACTCAACTAATGTTCTGGAGACCTGGATTTGAATCCCACCATGGCAGACCATGGAATTTGAATCAAAACAAAATCTGGAATTAAGAATCTACTGATATCCATGAAACCATTACCGTTGGTCAGAAAAATCCATCTGGTTCACTAATGTCCTTTAGGGAGGGAAATCTATCACCCTTACCTGGTCTAGCCTACATGTAGTTCCAGAGTTTCAGCAATTTGGATGACTTTCATCTACCCTCAGGCAATGAGGGATGGGCAATAAATGCTGGCCAGCCAGCAACACCCGTGTCCTGCAAATGAATACAAAGAAACTACATTGCCTCAGCATTAAATAGAGTTCAAGCTACAAGTTCCACAGATTGGCTTGTCCAGCTTCCATCAGTCCTCAAGGGACGAAATGTTCCATTCTGGAGGCAAAGTACGGTGATAGGTGGGAAAGTTGGCATGTTTCCCATTGGCTGGCAGAATGGGTTGTTGCACCAGATGAGCTGTTTTGCATCTCATTATGAATGCATAAACGGAAAGCATATTGTATCTTGTAGCAGGGTAGGCTGTGATCATTCTTAATCTTCTGCACGCAAGACAGAATCATTAAAAACCTGAACTGTGACAGTGTCACAAACTCGCTTTTACGTTTTAACCACTGCAGCCAGTTAGGGATCAGACATTTGAAGACTGAGATCAAACTACCTGTTGTCATGGAGACAAACACAGCCAACTAGTAGAATAACACATTATGGGATATGATGTGAGCTATTACAGTGCAGACAGATTTACAGAGACACCTCTGCTCAATGTAGCAGGTCACTGACAAAGGCAAAGGAAATTATCAAGCCATAGCATTAAGGTTGATGATGATAGTGATGGTATAATTTAGTTTGAACATTATAACTATTACCATCCCAGAGGATCTCATTATATCCATTTGCTTAAGTTAGTCTGGGAATAGTGTCCAGAATGCTGCTGTTGCTCTATTACCAGCTGTTAAAGACGCTGCGTCAATACTTAGAGTTATGGCAACAGATTGATTTGTTTCACATGAATGATCTGCTTCTTTTCATCATCAGAATGTTTTGACCGAGGAATGATGCCCACTGGAAAATGTCCATTACCATCCTCTCCCGATTTAAGGATGTCTGGAATATTTCAACAACTAAAGAAAGACATTCAAGACAAAATGCATTGATTTGAGATCATGGAGCCATTTCTCAGTATTGTTTGGTGAAGGTATCACCTTTTGCTAACAGTGCATATTGGAAAATAATGTGTGTGTGGAGTCTCTGGTTTTCTCTCAGTTCATTTCAATACTTTGCTGGTGGGTGAAGTTTCCCACCTCCAGCAAGCATTCAGCAACATTGTAGAACATAGAACATAGAACATAGAACAATACAGCACAGAACAGGCCCTTCGGCCTTCGATGTTGTGCCGACCAAAATAAAAAGCAATGCACCTCCTAACTAAACCATTCCCTTCTCTTCCATATACTTATCAACTAACCTCTTAAACGCCACCAAACTTGGCGCATCTACAACAGCTGCAGGAGGGCATTCCACTCCCTAATCACTCTTTGAGTAAAGAACCTACCTCTGATATCCGTCCTATAACTCATACCCCTTAATTTAAAGTTGTGTCCCCTCGTGCTAGCTTTTGCCATCCTAGGAAAAAGGCTATCACTGTCCACCCTATCCAAACCTCTAATTATCTTATATGTTTCAATAAGATCCCCCCTTAGCCGCCTCCTTTCTAACGAAAACAACCTCAAATCCTTCAACCTCTCTTCATAGACCTGCCCTCCATACCAGGCAACATCCTAGTAAACCTCCTCTGTACCCTCTCCAATGCCTCCACATCTTTCTTATAATGTGGGGACCAGAACTGCACACAATACTCCAAGTGCGCCCGCACTAGAGTTTTGTACAGTTGCAACATGACGTTGCGGCTCCGAAATTCAATCCCCCTACAATAAAAGCTAAGACTCCGTATGCCTTCTTAACAACCTTATCGACTTGATTGCCAACTTTCAGGGATCTATGCACATATACACCAAGATCCTTCTGTTCTTCAATACTATTAAGAGTCCTACCATTAGCCCTATTCTCTACACATTTGTTATTCCTGCCAAAGTGAATTACCTCACACTTTTCCACATTAAACTCCATTTGCCACCTCTCGGCCCAGCTCTGCAACTTGTCCAAGTCACTCTGTAAACTAAAACACCCCTCTTCACTATCTACACACCACCAACTTTAGTATCATCTGCAAATTTACTGATCCATCCCTCAATACCCTCATCCAGATCATTTATAAAAATCACAAACAGCAGGGGCCCCAAAACAGACCCCTGAGGCACCCCACTCGTCACCGAACTCCACGATGAATATCTCCCATCAACCACCACCCTCTGTATTCTATCTGCCAGCCAATTTCTAATCCAATTAGCTAAATCACCCTCTATTCCACACATCTGCATTTTCTGTAGAAGTCTTCCATGGGCAGAGATCTATGAGGATCTGTTACTGCGGCATCCATTCGCAAAGGGAGCACTGCGTTGATCCTGAGCACCAACCTTTTCCACTGACAGAATGGCAACTCTGGTGGAGATGCAGCTCAGGAATACCTGAAGCCTATTCTCCAGCTGCGCGAGATGGATGAGTCACTTAATCTCTCCACTAGCTACCCACACAGCAATGGTGAACTAGTCCATGCAAACATACCACACTCTGGTGAGTAAATTGCCCGTCATCTCTGGCTTCTCTCAAGGCACCCGAGGTAAGGGCAGCAGCTTCTCTGCTGCTCTGATTGATGCTGAGATGAGTAAGGAGTGCTCAGTCATGGTCTGGATGCTCCCTCTCAATTGGAGCCAACACAGACTCCCAATGGCCAGAGGACAATCAGCAAGGTCACTACAACCACCATGACAACAAAGTCAGCTGGCTGCCTCTAAAGCCGCTACTAGCAAGGGGGAAGGACCAAGGCACATCACTTGCAGATGTAGTTAGGCACCTTGAGCACATAAGGGTGTGTCATAAATGACATTATTTGCTTTATTACTGTGAAAGTTCTGTTAGGTTTGGAATATTTATATGCTTCTTCTGTGTCAATGTGAAGTAGCCTCAAGTCCCATAATCCCCTTGATATTTCCAGGTGCGAGGAGGGTGTAGGCTGCTAATGCACATCAGGACAATGCAAAAATTCTGACGCATGGATACGTGTCTAAAAAGCGTGACACTTACAAATCTTTGTGTTTTTTTTTAAACTGTTGAGATTGAAATGCTGCGCTGAAGTACCTCAGTGTAAAGTGATGAGAGAGTGCTAATTTTGCTTACTTGCTCTGATGATAGAGTAGTATTTATATCTAATTGTTTACAAGTTTTTTTTCTGCTCCAACTGCAACAAGGAGAGACAGCAGACATAATGGAGAGATTCTTTAGATGGGGCTAACATTTTGTAATGTGTTTAAAATATACGTAATGCACAGAAAGTGAAGGAAAGTTTTTTTTTACAACTTTGTCATGACATTCAGTTGTTAATTCCATTAAAAAGTACATTCATATGTAACAAAATGGGTTTGAGGTGTCTGCAATAACGTTCAGCGAACGTTCTTTTGGATATTGCTATGTATTTTAAATAATGTTTTATTTAATTTTATTTATTATTGTCATGTGAATTAACATATAGAAAAATGTATTGTTTCTTGTGCGTTGAACAGACAAAACATGCCATTCATAGAGAAGGAAACAAGAGAGTGCAGAATGTAGAGTCACAGTCATACTAGGGTGTAGAGAAAGATCAAGTTAATGCAATGAAGGCTCATTCAAAAGTGTGGTAGCAGCAGGGAAGAAGCTATTCTTGAGTCTGTTAGTACGTGGCCTCAGACTTTTCTATCTTCAAGAAGATAGAAGAGAGAATGTCCAGGGCATATAGGGTCCTTAATTATGCTGGCTGCTTTGCTGAGGCAACAGGAAATGTAAACAAGAGTCAATGGTTGGAAGGCTGGTTTATGTGATGGATTGAGCTACATTCACAACTTTTTGTAGTTGGGCAGAGCAGGAGCCATACCAAGCTGTGATACAACCAGAAAGAATGCTTTCTATGGTGCATCTGTAGAAGTTGGTGAGGGTCGTAGCTGACATGCCAAATTTCCTTACTCTTCTGAGAAAGTAGAGGCATCGGTGGGCTTTCTTAACTATAGCGATGGCATGGGGGACCAGTACAGTAAGAAGAGTCACTCACCTGAAGAAGGAGCAACATTCTGAAAGCTTGTGCTATCAAATAATCCTGTTGGACTTTAACCTGTGTTGTGAGACTTCTTATTGTGCTTATCCCAGTCCAACGTTGGCATCTCCAAATCATGGAGGGACTAGGATGGGTGGTCTAGATATCTTAAATCTTGAAGCTCTCAACTCTTTCTATTTCGGCCCCATTGATGTAGATAGGGGCATGTTTTCCTTTACACTTCCTGAAGTCAACAACAATGTTGACATTGAGGGACAGATTATTGTTGCTGCATTCAATTTAACAGATTCTGTATCTCATTCCTGTACTCTGTCTCATCATTGTTTGAAGTCCGACCCACCAAATTCAAGGTGATGGCATCAGCAAACTTGAAAATTGATTTGGTGGAGAATTTGACCACACAGTCATAGGTATATAAGGACTATTGTTGTTTATTTCAGAGTTTCCCTGCTGCAATGTTGATTATTAAAAACCTCTTATGTACTGGTGTAAGATGAAATGAGTTCTGCATTTCAGAAATATGCAACTTGATTATTTTAAATGCTTTAGGAATGTTGAATAGTTTAGATGACACATGTAAGCCTCATGTAAGGTGACATGAACTATTTCTCTGAAAGACATTGCAGAATGCAGTGCAGATTGAAAACTTGATTTAAAATTAACAAACATTCCTTCTTTCCTTCCTTCTTCTCTTTCTTCCTTTCCTTATTCCTTTCAGTCTTTCCCTCCTTTCATCCCTTATTTCTTTTCCTCCCTCCTGTCCCTCCCTCTCTTCTCTCATTTCATTCCCTCCCTCCATCATTTTCTTCTCTCCATCTCTATTTACAAAAATAAGGCAAGAGGACCAAAGTGATAAAATAAACAAATATATTTTATTGTCAAAAATTTGAACAAGTTGAGATAGTTCTTATCCCCAGGTTCTATCACCCTGCAGATACTTGCATTAAATACTAAGTTAAATGTTAATGTGGTGTCAGAATTTTGTGTTAAGAACATTATTTTTGTTAATAAATGTTTCTGATTAAACTTTGCAGACCGTTACAAATGTCTTGTTGCAACATCTAACCACAACACTTAAATAGAAAATAATTATAACTAAGTAACATAATTGACGTAAACAACACTTTTGAACAAGAAGATGTTTAAGTGAAGGCATAAATATACTAATAGACAATCCAAACAAAAAAAAAACTGACATTACAAAACACACTTTACATCAAGCCGATAGCCAGCTGCACAGAAAATTAAAATGAAGCCAGCATAGGAAAAGGGGATGAATGAGATAGAGTTAGCATTATTGGAAGAAGAGGAGAGGGATCATTACTTATGCCTGAAAGACTTTTTCCATTATAATACTCATGGCAAGATCCGAACCAAATTCAAGGTGATAGAAAATTAACAAGGAGATATCATAGAATCCCGACAGTACAAAAGGAGGCCATTTGGCCCATTGAACCTGCACTTACAATAATCCCACCAAGACCCTATTCCTATAACTCTGCATATTTACATTACTAATCCGTCTGACACTAAGGACAATTTAATATGGCCAACCTACCTAATCTGCACATCTTTGGACTGTGGGAAGAAATCAGAGCATCCAGAAGAAACACATGCAGACGCGGGGAGAATGTGCAAACTCCACACAGACAGTGACCTGAGCCCAGAATTGAACCCGGGATCCTAGCACTGTGAGGCAGCAGTGCTAACCATTGTGCCACTATACTGCCCTTATCATTGCGTCTTATGACGATTGGATGGGGCGACATAATGGCACATTCAATGTTACTGCATTTTATGAAACCTCAAAGTTAGCAAGGAGACATCACTGTGTCCTATCAAGATGGCATGTAACATATCTCAAACTGAGTGAGCAGACTAATCATTATTCCCTTTCTTCACTTTTACAGTCAGAAACTAGGATCTTAAGTTTTAGCAATTACTTTATGAATTACGATATAAACATATCTTGGCTGAACACTAAATCATTAAATTTCTTCCGGCACTGATTTGCAAACTTAGGCATGACATTGATTGCTGTGAGAAATGTCGCAATCTGCTTCTATGCCATAGACTGAAGTTCTTTTGGAAGTTTCGATTTTCCACACCTCAAATTTTAACTCAGATCTATTCAACCTCATTTTATAAGGTATTCAACTCATCTTCTGTGAAGTGTTGACTGCTCTTCTTCATAACTAAGTTTTGAGATGCCATATTTTAAATGGAAACGTATGAATATTTTAAGCATGGCACGCGTGGTTATATAAGAATACTGTAGACATGTGCAGTAATATCACATATTTAAAACAAATAAGAAAATCTATGTTCATTTATAAATATTGAATAATCATTCTCAATTATAAAAAATAAAATCAAAAATTACATTTTAAATGAGTGAATATTTATTTTAAAAAAATAACAAAAAAAGATTTAAAAAAAGCTTCAAAATATAATTATAACAGCAGGGGATCCTTTTGCTGTCGCTTGGCCCGATTTTACTATTGCAGGCGTGAAAACTTAGTAAAATCAGGCGTGAGGCTATTAACACAATCCACGTCTGTGGATCCAAAGTTGAATTGACAACAAAGAGTAACAAAGGAGAGAGAAAGGCCTCTTAAGGATCAACAAAGCCATCTATGTATGGCTCCACAAGAGATGGGTGAGATCCTAAATGAATATTCCTCATCAGTATTTACTGTTGAGAAAAGCACGAATGTTAGAGAACTTAGGGAAGTAAACAGTGATGTCTTGAGAAGTGCGCATATTACAGAGACAGAGATGCTGGAAATCTTACAGTGCATCAAGGTAGATAAATCCCCAGGAGCTGATGAAGTGTATCCCAGGACATTGTGGGAGGCTAGCCGAGATATTTGAATCATCAATAGTCATGGGTGAGGTGCCTGAAGATTGGAGAGTGACAAGTGTTGTCCCTTTGTTTAAAAAGGGCTGCAGGGAAAAGCCTGGGAACTACAGGCCAGTGAGCCTCACATCTGTGACGGGTAAATTGTTGGAAGGTATTTTGAGAATCAGGATCTACAGGCATTTAGAGATGCAAGGACTGATTAGGGACGGTCAGCATGGCTTTGTGAGTGGAAAATGATGTCTCACAAATTTGATTCAGTTTTTTGAAGAGGTTTGGTGGGAGCAGGCACGCTGGGGCTGTTTAAGGGTCTCTTGGACAGCCACATGAGCGGTATGCAGATAGAGGGATATATTAGGACTGTTTAACTACGGCTTTTTTCCACAGGTAATTCGGTCCATACTTTGAGCATGCATTCGGCAGGTGGTGCGGGTACAGCTCTTGGATGTTGATTCATGGGTTGCCTGGTACCTCATGTCGTAAATGAGTGCTTTATGTGGACCATCTGAAGGGCACCATGACAGCTCAGAGACTATCGATGTGGCTGTGCAGACACTTGGAATTGGGCCGGTGTCTGCGGGAGTTTGCGCGTTCTCCCCGTGGTTGCGTGGGTTTTCTCCGGGCACTCCGGTTTCCTCCCACAACCCAAAAATTCGCTCTTAGGCTGATTGGGAAACAAATTGTCCCTATGGTGAAAATTTTCCATATTAGGAATAATATATATATTATTATATAGGAATATTAAAATAGGATAATGTATTTGCTACTATATAGTGTGACGGCGGCGTGGGCTCGTTGGGCCGAAGGGCCTGTTTCCCGTGCTGTGTTGCTTAAAAAAAAAGTAACTATGATGATAGATGAGGGCAGTGCAGTTGATGTTGTCTACATGGACTTTGACAAGTTACCACATGGTAGGTTGTTGCATAAGGTGAAATCTATGGGATCCAGGGTGAGGTATCTAAATGGGTACAAAATTGGCTTCTTGACAGAAGCCAAAGGGTGGTTGTAGAGTTGTTTTTCAAACTGGAGACCTGTGACCAGCAGTGTGCCTCAGGGATCAGTATAGGGTCCATTGTTATATGCCATTTATATTAATGATTTGGATGAGAATATAGGAGGAATGGTTAGTAAGTTTCATATGACACTAAGATTGGTGACATAGTGGACAGTAAAGTAAGTTATCTCCAATTGCAATGGGATCTTGAATCAATTGGGCCAGTGGGCTGGCGAATGACAGATGGAGTTTAATTTTGACAAATGCAAGGTGATGCATTTTGATAGATTGAGCCAGGGCAGGACTTACTCAGTCCCAGTAGGGTGTTGGGGAGAGTTACAGAACAAAGAGATCTAGAGGTACATAGTTCATAGTGGAGTCACAGGTGGACAGAGTAGTGAAGAAAGCATTTGGCATGCTTGGTTTCATTGGTCAGAACATTAAATACAGGAATTGGAATGTCTTATTGGAGTTGTACAAGACATTGGTATAAGGCCACACTTGGAACATTGTATGCAATTCTGATCATTCTATTATAGCAAGAATATTGTTAAACTAGAAAGAGCTCAGAAAAGATTTGCTAGGATGCTAGCGGGATCGATGGTTTGAATTTTAAGAAGATGCTGGATAGACCGGGACTATTTTTTCTGGAGCATAGGAGACTGACGGGTGACCTTATAGAGGTCTATAAAATAACGAAGGGCATAGATCAGCTAGATAGTCAATATCTTTTCCTAAGATAGGGGAGTCCAAAGCTAGAGGGCATAGGTTTAAGGTAAGGGGGGAGAGATTCAAAAGTGTCCAGAGGGACAATTCTTTCACACAGAGACTGGTGAGTGTCTGGAACAAATTGCCAGAGGCAGGAGTAGAAGCGGGTACAATTTCGTCCTTTAAAAAACATTTAGTTAGTTATATGTGTATGATGGGTACAGAGAGATATGAGCCAAATGCAGGCAATTGGGAATAGCTTAGAGATCTTAAAAAAAGGGTAGCATTGACAAGTTGGGCCGAAGAGCCTGTTTCATGTTGTAAACCTCTATAACCTATTAGGATGGAGGTTGATACTGGGGCTGCTGTATTTCTAATTCCTGAAACTACAGCTGAAAGCTGAAGCAGTTTCCTTTGAAAGCAACTGGTGTAATTATTGTGATTATCATTCACCAACAAATGGATTTGCTGGAAGATTCATAAAATCCTTGAAACATTCTTTAAAATCTTCAAAAGACCAAGGTTTGTTATCACATCATGTGAATAGCTTTTTGGCATAATATAGAAACACTATTCATGTGACGACTCACTGTTCACCTGCATTACTACTCACTGAGAATTCACTTTATTTGATATTATGTCCAGAAACTTCAGAGACAGTAGAGCATCAATAACAGTCTCAAGTTGCTGAATGGCAAAACAATGTTGATTTCAATAAGGAGATGGAGTGTTAGCACATAATAATGCTATGTGTGAGAAACTGGTACCAGCCATAATTTTAGCAAAAAGAGTTGCAATTTTATACATGGTTCAAACTGTTGATAAACTTGTTTCCAATTGTTATCATCTCAAAATTATTTTTCAGATTCATCTCCAGAAGTAACAATTTCCTTAGTTCCTAACATTGTGAATACTCCTATGGAAGATAACCCAACCCAGAACTCCAGCACTACACAATGCCCTACAATTACAAGCCTGTGCGACATTAGACTACTATTCAAAGCATGCAGCGTACTCACTCCACTGAGTAGAGAAAATGATTGGCCCATCACCTCCTCCTAGCACTGGAAAGCCATGGGGCTGCTGGAAATTTAAAAAAAGTGTTTGTATTTACCTTCTGATTGGAGAAGCAACGTTCAGTGAGAAAGTCTCATAGAATCCCTACAATACAGAAAGCGGCCATTCAGCCCATCGAATTTGAACCGACCACAATCCCATCCAGGCCCTGTTCCAGTAACCCCACATATTTATCCTGCTAATTCCCTAACACTAGAGTCAAGTTAGCATGACCAATCAACCTAACCTGCATATCTTTGGAATGTGGGAGGAAATCCAAGTACCCTGAAGGGAACACATGCAGACACGGGGAGAATGTGTAAACTCCACACACATTAAGAAGCCTTATAACACTAGGTTAAAATCCAACAGGTTTATTTGGTAGCAAACGCCATTAGCTTTTGGAGTGCTTGCTGCTCCTTTGTCAGGTGAGTGGGGACTCAACTGACAAAGGAGCAGTAAGTGCTCCGAAAGCACTTGGGTTTTAACCTGGTGTTGTAAGATTTCTTACTGTGTTTACCCCAGTCTAATGCCAGCATTTCCACATCATAAACTCCATTCAGTGACTCGATGCCGGAATTAAATCCAGGTCCCTGGAGCTTTGAGGTAGCACCACTAACCATTGTGCCACCGTGCCACCCCAGTTTGGCACAGGAGGAGTGTAACAGCTCCTCTTTATGATGGGACCAGATTGAAAACTGTCGTTGAGGTTTAAAATGAAGGCAGAGTGCTCGATTTTACCATTTTGATTCTAAGTGCTGAATCTGAGCGCAATTCAGATCCGACTTGGAAAATTGTTCTCAGGCGCCCCCATATGCACTCAGCCTGAGAAAAAGATCACGGGTTTGAATCATAGCGTGGGCAGGTTTTATCATGCGCAAATCACTGCAGCTCAGATCGGAGTTTTGAACAGCACATGTGCAGTGAGAAAAAAAAGTTGAAAAATGCGTCTCTGTCATATCGTTCTTGAACCACAAAAAGTGGGAACAATGGCTTCCTTAAACATCACCCCACTCACACAACTTATCCTCTTATCCATCCCCCTTACCTAGACCAATCATGGCCACTGTCCTTTTCCCCCCACTGATCGCCCGCAAAGAGGCAGCAGTTTGTCCCATCCCCTGTTTCCCACCCCCCCGCCCCCACTACCCTACCAGAGATCCATCTGACTCCTTCTCCCTCGCCCCCCCCCCCCAACACCAGAGAATGATCAGACCCCTCCCCAAACCAGAGAATGATCGGGCCTCCCTATCCCCACTCCTCCCCAAAAAATGATTGGGGGTCCCTCCTTCCCCCCACAAAAGATTTTTTCTCAATATTCTCGATGAAGCGAAGTCCTGACTCATTTGCCAATTTTCTTTCTGTAATGTCCCAACCATGATAAGGGTTGTGGGTTTCACACAAAAATAAATATGTTATTTGTACATGTAGATTCAAACGAACCACAATAGATATTTTCCAGAAGGTCTTGGTCTCTGCAGAGTACAAACTGAAAGAAAAACCCTGACCCGCAACACCCGAATAACATCACCATCAAATCATATGATCAGTTCTTAAAAAAGACCTTTCAAACAGATAAGACTTTGGATCTCCGCAAGCTGCCCAGAGTCTTTTTAAATGCCATGTTGGTCCAGATGTTTTTGGGCCCGCTGTCATTGCGGACAATCAGATGGGGTGGGAGAGCAATTAGATCAGGACATCTTCTGCATTCGCATTAGCAGGATGCATGCTGGTTTCACACCCATCTCTGATGGTAAATGCAGTCTGGTAGGGCAGGCAGAAGAAGAAGAAGACCCCACCATCATTGCACGCCTTTGCAAAGCTGATTTTTGGACCTCCAGCCGCATTCTCCCCTCCCTAATCCAACCTATCATTAAGCCTGAGGGGGTGAAGGTGGTGGGCACAGGAAAGTCCTACCCAATAACTTAGGAATGGAGGTGTGGAAATGACATGAAATGACTAAACATTTGATTAATATCATTAGATTCAAATTGGGGGTAGCTACAAATGCAACACGGTAGGCACCCACTATTTTGATTTTCAAATTGTGATTTAATACAAAATGGCCCTCTTTTTGGAAAAAAGTGCAAAATAGAGGCCTAATGCTTTGCTGAGTGATAACTGACTGTGCATATTAGCAGAATGGCAGGTGTTGACTGACAGATATATTCTTTGAATAGTCAATCAACCAGCCAGTCTTTACTAGAACAGCTTCAGCTAGTCAAAGCGCTGATATAAATTAACATGCTGCCACAACTCAGCTTCTCACATTTGGACTTAACTTCAGCAAATAACTCTTTACGAACCTTATCATAACAACATTCAGTCCTGAGCACAACAACTCAGAAAGGTTTCATTGATCACAGAAGTGGGGGCATAATGCAGAGTCACAAGAATAATACCTAGTC
The DNA here is from genome assembly GCA_024679065.1 of Sphyrna mokarran. Lineage (NCBI taxonomy): Eukaryota > Metazoa > Chordata > Chondrichthyes > Carcharhiniformes > Carcharhinidae > Sphyrna > Sphyrna mokarran. Next base: position 37,807,524 of record JAGIQG010000002.1, on the reverse strand, counting down.
TTAATGGGCTGAATCATGGACACAGGTTGCAAAGACAAGTCTAATATTCACCAGTGTTTAGCCAATTAAAGGCTGATATAATTTAGCCGTTTAAGATAATTAAAGAATGGTCATCAGGGGAGGCTCGGGACTCGGGAGGTTGGGAGGCCAGTGATGGGGGATTGCAGGGCAAGCCAGTGATAGGGGGCCACTGCACTCGTACCAATCTCCACACTGACCGATTAACGCATGTGCAGTGGCCCGCTCAGCACTCTGCTGCCAGCCTATAGGCAGGAATGGACCCTGACCCCCGATTTTCCGAGTGAATCACATTAGGCACTTTGTGATGCACAGAGTGTCGGAGATTTCCTTTGAAAGTTATGCTACCAGTGGGATTTACTCATTTTCCTGCACATTGGGAACTTAGAATTCCCAATCCCAATCTGTACGTTTTCAAGAAGGAGTTAGATATAGTTTTTGGGGCGAAAGGAGATGGGGGAAAGCGGGATTGGGCTATTGAGTTGGATGATGACCCGTGATCATAATGAATGGTAGAGCAGGCTCAATGGGCTGAATGGCATCCTCCACCTGCTCCTGTTTTCTGCATTTCTGAGTTTAAAGAACAAGTTTTTAAAATAAATCATCTGCCGCTTCTGCTGAAAAATCCCAGGCAATTTGCCAGTACCGTAATGACTGAATTAGTGAGAAACAGAAAATCTACTGACCTCCTAAATGCACCCAAGAAATGCAAACAGCAAATAGACACCTGCACAAGTCATTGCAGCTGCTGAAATGAACTCCATGTTTCAACCCTTTTGCTTCAGAGAGAAGGAAGTCAAGCAAAGGGTCCACAATGATATCTCACAAAGACTGATTTCAAAACTCATCTTCAAGTGCTTTTTTAATCTTTATCTGTTTTTAATCTTTATATCTGTATTTTAGTTAATAACTTCATTCCTCTTACCTAAGTAACATTCAAAAGTCCTATTTGTATTAAACTAGATATGATCTTGTTTATGATGTGGAGATGCTGGCATTGGACTGGGGTGGGCACAGTAAGAAGTTTCACAACATCAGGTTAATGTCCAGCAGTTTTATTTGGATGATGAAGGAACAGCACTCCTAAAGTGCATGATACCAAGTAAACCTGTTGGACTTTAGCCTGGTGTTATGAGGCTTCTTACTTGATCTTGTTTAAGACTACTTTTGTCTGCTGTAACAGTGACAATATCATTATGTAGCCACTTCCCTGTAAATGTGTTGAAATGCTGATAGCCAATGTGGTAACTAAAGATATTTCTAACTCCTACATTGTTGTTTAAAGATAAAACAGCCCATAAAAGCAGACGAGAATGGCATTATGTGTTGACCCCTCTTCCCCCATAAAATCCTCCACCCTTCCAACAAGGAAGAAGCAGTGCAGAGGGAAGCCATGTACAGTGTTAGAGTTGGGGAAGTAGCAATGTATCTGCCAGTTCCAGGCTGCAGTTAAATTCTGCTTTTCTTTCTCTTCCCACAAACTGCACATTCCCTGACAACAAGCTGTACCTCGACATCATGGCACTTATGTACCTGTAACAAATATCTTAAATATTCATAAGTTTCTGAGGAAAAAGAACTATAGTGAAGAATTATTCAGATGGCTTATTCCCTAGTACAAATAACTCTGCAGAATTACTATCTAGTTGAGGCAGAACAGACACCAAAGCTGGTGACTCATTAATGGAGATCAACTAATACCTTGTTTTATGTTTAATTGGATGTGAAATGCTGACATGTAACATCCTCAGAAATCTCAAACAGAGTGATAGTGCACAGTGGCAGGGTGCCACTCATGAATAAAGGGTATCTAAGCCTTTCCTGATGGCTCAATGAAAAAACTCTGCTCAGCTGTAGCTGTAAAGCCATCAGCCAAATTTCCGGTCTGTGTTAACCCATTTCAGCTGGGGTAATGTGCTTGACAATGCAACTTACCTTTGAGTTCCCAGGCAATGGTGATGCAAGGTAAACCAGTGTGCTTGCTCTTGACTGCTTTTCAGTGAATGTCGGATGAGGGGACAGTAATCTCAGCTTTGGTGTCTGCTCGCAATCACATAACTTATCACCCATGCCTGGGGTCGCACAGTGGCCATTTGGATAATTCACTGAAAGATTGATGATGCATATGAGATGCTGCTTTTGCAAAAGTTGACATTATTAGAAAAAGAGAAAATTAGGGAGAAATGACTGGGAATTGATATTCTACTGGTGAAACGGAAATGTGCATACATTCACATCGTATTGTATTCTCAAGAGGTTTTTGGAATGCTGAAAATTGCCATAAAATGCTGAAACCACAGGTTTTCATATTGAACAAAAAAATTCCAATTGAATTTGTGTCTACTACTAAAATCCTGCATGATTTCCAGTATGCTTGATTACTGCCTGATAAGGCTGTTACAAAGAAATTGCTAATGAAGTTTCCTGAATCACTCAGTCAGTTGCTACCTGCCACTGTGATCAATGCTGATCTGGAAAATAGGCTTTGATATTTGATATATGGTGAGAACCCCTAATCTCTGTTGAACTGTAGTAGGAAATGCACAATTAATTTCAGCATTTCTGGGCTAACGAATGAACGCTCGACCAGGATTCCCAATTCTGATCACTCTTAATGATACAGTAAGATATCTCACAACACCAGGTTAAAGTCCAATAGGTTTATTTGGAATCACTACTTCATCAGCGATCCCCGCTAGAAAGTGCATATGTGTGATTTTAGGATGAGAACCTGGACTGGGTTTAGCTATGATTTTCCTTACAATTGAATGCCTGTCAAGAATCATATTCTCAGCTCATAAGTAAAACATTGTCACTGAATTAAGGTCCTAAAGAGTACCATTATCCAAGAACAGTGCTCCACGTTGAATAAATTCATTCAGAGGAGAAAACTGGAGGGAACAAAGAAGTTTGATGATAAAGACTCAAATTGACCAGGGCACCAAACTGCCAAGGACAGCATAGTGGCACAGTGATTAGCACTGCTGCCTCACAGCACCAGGGACCTGGGTTCAATTCTAGCCTAGATGATAATCTGTGTGGAGTTTGCATTTTCTCTCTGTGTCAGCTTGGGTTTCCTCCAGGTGGTCCAGTTTCCTCTCAAAGCACAAAGATTTGTAGTTAGATTGATTGATCACAATAAATTGCCCCTTAATGTTTGAAGATATATAGGTTAGGGGGATTGGCAGAGTAAATATATAGGTTTATGGAGATAAGGCGTGGCTGAGATGCTGCATCATAGTGCATTCGCAATGGGCCGAATGGCCTTTTTCTGCAGTGTAAGGATTCTATGATAAATCCATTTATGCAAAACAAGTACTATTCAACCTTCTGAACATGTTCCTGAAGCAATAATTTTTCTGCAGCAGATTTCTTTAATGTCAGTCATTGCTCTTTTTCAATAACATAGCAAAATAATTAGAGACCTGTTCTGTTTTCATTTGCCAGCATGCCATTTCATTTTCATCTTTGAATGAATTTTAAAATCCATTTTAAAACTTAAGGGTAGTTTTCAATGAGTATGGATTTCTGTGTGTCAGTCTGTAAATCATTCATTTGTAATCATGCAAAATGTTTCCCAAAGCAAAATGAACCGTTAGACCTGCGCAGCTCCCATTCTGCTTCAGGTATATTACAGGACTGATTTTGGTGTTGCAGATTCTTATTTATTTTCAGATGGGTAAGCATTGTTGATTATATAGTATCTGATGCACCTCAAGAGCCGTGTCCAGAAATATTGCAGTGTTACATTTCCCTTTGTGTTCTCAGTTTGCTAAAACATCTGTGATGAAAGGGTCACAGAAAATTTGGAAATATAGCATGGGCACTCACTTTTCAGAAAAGTATGCCTCCAAGCTAATTCAACTCCCCTCACCCAACTTCCTAAAGATCTAAATAATGTAATTGGAAATCATATTAAGACTGACGAAAGTCAGATATGAAATCCAGAAAAGGGGCTAACAGACACTCGTCCATGTTCCTAACCCCACAAAAGCAAAATAAAAAATGGCTGGTTAAAAATGAAAAAAAAAGATTAATGTTCCTTGTTGAGATTTTGTTAAAGATCATTAAAAGTGCCCTCAGGGAGCAATCCTCTGTCAAAGATTCGCCTGCAGACTTAATAGTTTGCTTAATAGCATATTAAGGATCTGTGATAATTGAATAAGGAAAATTGTACTGTTCCTTATATTCTGTGAATTTTATTCCTGAATTTAATTTGCCTCTTACCTAGGATGCATAACAATATGGGTCGGGCTAATGTACCAACTGCAGATCGGTAACTGTCATTCTGCAGCAGTGGGAAAGGGATGAGCTCCAGGGGTTTAGCAGTAGTGAGCATAGTGATTGATGGGGTGTTAGTATCGTAGAAACTCTACAGTGCAAGTGGAAGCCATTTGGCCCATCGAACCTGCACTGACTCTCCGACAGAGCATCTTACCCAGATCCTATGCACGTAACCTATGTATTTACCCTGCTAATTCTCCTAACCTGCACCTCTTTGAACTGGGGGAAGAAACCGGAGCACCTAGTGGAAATCTATGTAGACAGAGGGAGAATGCGCAAATTCTGGCATCAATGGGATTCATAAATCATAGAGCCCCTACAATACAGAAGAGGCTTCTGCCCATCATGTCTATACCATCACAATCCCACCCAGACCCCTATTCCCATAATCCCCATTTACCCTGCCAATCCCCTTGATACTAGGATCAATTTAGCATGGCCAATCAACCTAACCCGCGCATCTTTGGATTGTGGGAGGAAACCAGAGCACCCGGAAGAAACACACACAGATATGGAGAGAAAGTGCAAATCCCACATAGTGATCCAAGGCCAGAATTGAACTTGGATTGCTGGCGATGTGAGGCAGCAGTGCTAACCACTGTGCCACCGTGGCAGTATTAGATGGTCCAAGAGTGAAGTAATGGCAATTTCAATTCCAAATGTTTTGGCTCAGAAAACTCATTTTTTTCTTACCACTGCAGTTGGATAAGTAAATAGTTACCATAGTTACTGAGGCCAGTCAAAACACGACACTAAACCTTTCAAAGAGAATCCCCACAGAAAACCAAACTCCTCCCATTTCATGGTCCTGAATTCAGGTGCTGTACTGGGATTTGGGAGCATCTCCTCAGTTGCAATGTGTTCCGAAATCCTTGTGACAGGAAAACATAATCAACATCAAAGAAAGAGGAACTTGCATTTCCAAAGCACTTCTCACTATATCATCACGCTGTGAAGTGCTTTACAGTTAATGAGGTTTTTTGAAGTGTAGTCACTGTGTAATATGGAGGAAATGTATCGGTCAGTTTGTACACAGCAAGGCCTCACAAAAAGCAGTGTGATAATGACCCAGCTAATTTGTTTGTAAGTGAAGTTTGTCGAGGGATAAATACTGCTCGCGACACTTGCTCCAAAATGGTGAAATCCATTACTATCCCTACAGGGTTGTCAGAGTGAAATGAACGTACCTGAAGGTGGCTGCCAGCAAAGAAATCCCATACAACATTGTGTTTCTTAAGATGGCATCTTGCCCGGCATCCTAGACAGAACCTTCACCCCACATCCCCTACATTTAACAGACAAAGCCCCAACCATGGTATCATGTACAGACCAACCCAGCATCCCTCATCAACCTCTGCATCCCAAAGACATCCTCCTCACTTCCTCACAGAACTCCTCATGTCCCTCACAGATTCCCATCCTCCACAGACCACTCAATCACCCACAGATCTCCCCCCATTCCCTGCAGACCCTTTGCAACACTCACTAAATGCAACATAATCATATCCCCCACTGATCACCCCACATCTCTCCACAGACATCCTCCCCTCAATTGTCTGGCAACCTCATATCACTACCCATTACCCATAGACACCCCACATCCCTCACAGAGCACGCCCCCCTTAACACCCACAGAAACACCATGCATCATCCACAGACACCCTTCCATATCCCCACAGATGTCCCCAATCTGTATTCCCCAACATTAATGCGACTGAGGCACTAGTGTGGTAGAGGCTGTGCTGTTGGGAGATAGGGCATCTAGGGGTTGAGCTGGGGGAAGCGGATCAAGTCATCGAGCTGATAAAAGTTGGGGGGAGTTTCTGGGGGAAGGGACTGGGGAACGCAGCTGGAAGTGTGAGGATTTTCACACTCCTGATTTAAATGACTGCATCAGACCTGCTTAGGTGCAGCCCTAAACAAAAATGGTAAAAACTAGAATAAGTACAAGACAATCAGCATGGGATCACCTGGAGGTCATTTTAGTGAGCCAAGTTTCCAAATTTGAGTGTAAACGCACTTGACTCGCCAGAGGTTCAGCTGTTGTGGCCCTCAAAAGTGACAAATGTCTCAGCATTAATTTACCACTCCATGGGGTGGCACAGTGAGCAGTTAGCACTGCTGCTTCACAGCTTCAGGGATCTGGATTCGATTCCCAACTTGGTCACTGTCTATGTGGAGTTTGCACATTCTCCCCATGTATACATGGGTTTCCTCCCGCAGTCCAAAGATGTATGGGTTGGATTGATTGGCCATGCTAAATTGTCCCTTAGTGTCCCAGAGTGTGTAGGTGAGAGGGATTAGTGGGATAAATATGTGGGGTTGTGGGGATAGGACCTGGGTGGAATTGTTATCAGTGCAGACTCAGTGGGCTGAATGGCCTCCTTCTGCACTGTAGCCATTCTATAGTTTCTATGATTCCTATCCAAATGACAATTAAGGTCAGAAAGAACAGCCTTGCCACTACATGAACTTGACTGAAAAATGAGGAAATTTCAAGTGATTAATTTTAAAATCATTCAACATAGTTGTAAAAATGTTGAGTAAAATTCTGCTCTATGATCTTAGCAAATGAATGAGTTTAAGCCCAATATTTAAAGAAAATATTTCAATCGTAATGTTAAAACTGTGGTATTCCACTTCTTATTTTTCCTCGTATATAGATAGAGGATTGCTTTGCTAAGCTTTAAACTGAAAGTTGTTTGAAATGGTTAGCTGAGAACAGAGTCAAATTGCCTTGACCTAAAGAGAACATCCAGGTTATTTGATATTGTAATTAATCTAATAAAGTCCCCATGGTCCTAGGTGACCATAGGTTGCTCTCTCCTTTGAGGAGGGGGAAGCTTGCTTGTGGTGATTCAACTTCAGGATCACCACACCTCAGGCAAAGGGCAAGGTTATGAAGGCAGGCCTTCATAAACAACCTCAGCCAGTATTAGAACTGGAATATCAAAGGCCAGATTTTCCTGTCTAACTAAAGAAAGATGGTAATGGGAAATCCATCCTTTAGATGATACACTATTATTTTTGGGAAAGGGTTGCCTTAACTGGAATTCAGTCTAAGTATCCATAAAGAAAGACTTCCATGAATATAGTACCTCATTAGGATGTCTCAAAGTGCTCCACTGAAAATTAAGCACTTTTGAAGTGTAGTTAACCGCAAACTCCCACAAACAATAATGTGATAACAACCAAATAATCATTTTTAATGATGTAAATTTCTAGGGAGGTGATGGAGTAGTAATGCTATTACTGGACTAGTAATCCAGAGACCTGGCATAATGCTCTGGGAACCTGAGTTCAAATTTGAATTCAATTCAAATGTTATTGAAAATCTGAATAATAACCATGAAACTATTGTCGTAAAAACCATCTGGTTCACTAATGTTCTTTAAGGAAAGGAAGCTACCATCCTTACCCAGCCTAGCCTACATATGACTCCAGATCTTTGACTCTTAGCTGCTCACTATAATGACCAAACAAGCCACTCTGTTCAAAAGGTAATTAGGGCTACCCTTGCCAGTGACGCCCATATTCCATGAAAGAATCTTTTAAAAATTGAGAGATCGATATTGACCAGAAAACCAGGAAGTTCTTTCTTGCTCTTTGTCAAAAACCATGGGCTATGTCACCCCACCTCAGGAGGACAGATAGGAAAATGGCTCACCAGCTCAGTCAGAAAATGGTGACTCTGACTTAAAAACACTCTCTCAGCTTAGGTCTGGAGACTTGAGCTGACTCAGAGGTGAGAATATTACCCGTGAATGACACCTGTCAATTGTAGTTCACTGCCATTCCCATCAAGCTAAAATGTACAACATGACTAAAAGAGAAAAAGTCAATTTTCTGTTGACAAAATTTAATTGGAAAATGTCTTATTGTGGTGACCAAGTGAAAGGGATAAGAGTTTGACCACTGACGACTGAAATGTCTTCAGTCAGAAGGTTACATTTCTTTGAAACTCCGGAGAATTGTGGATGCTTAATCTTTGAATATATTTAAGGCTGAGATTGACACAGTTTCAGGGAATCAAGCAAAATGGGGAATGGGCAAGAACATGGAATTGAAGCCGAAGATTAGCTGTGATCTTATTGATCAGCAGAGTAGGTCTCCATCCACTCCTATTTTTTGTGCTTGTAAGTAGATGTCTGAAGAAATTATACTCCATTATGCATTGGAACTGGATAAACATTGTGACAATGAGCGCTTTTGTTTGTCAGAGAAAAATAACACAGGTGACTGCACAGCCGGGATTATCTAAGGAGGTCAAAACAAAGGCAAATGGACAAAAATGAGTCCAACAAAGTACTTCAGGGCCTGCCGTGGATCTGCCTAGCAACAACATTCAAAGGGGATGATGAAATACAATTTTTCCCAGTTACGAGATTAACGGACAGATTCAGATGTAAATAGCTATCATCAGGAAACAGTTTATCTAGATGACCAAGAGATCAGTGGAGATATAAGGATGCTAATTTCGAGAATCACAGAATGTGAGAACTGTAGATAGTCCAAATATACAAAAGAGAAAATCACAGAGGAACTAGGGTATAATTGCCAGCATCTACAGAAGTAGGCAGGCTAGTTTAACATCTCACAGCTGGTGGGCAGTTGAATATCTAACATCCAAGCATTGTGCTGTGAAAGTGCTGGGAAGGCCAGTTTTACAGCTGAGTCTGAGAGGCCATTTTACCATCTAAGAAGTCTTAGAGTCAGTATTGTGCAGAAGCCTTTATATAGGCCGTTTAAATATCTTCTGGACCAGGAAAAAACGTTTCCCAGTCTTAACCATCCGCTTGTATTGTATGATAACTATAAGCTGGATTTGACATATACACTTATTTAATTTGGACATTGTTTGGGAAGGTGGAAGTCTTAAGCAGTTCAGGGATAATAGATACCTATATATTTTGGAATAATGTGTAATTTTTATATAAACTGTGTATTTATTTAGTAGTTCATATGTTTAATTGGCTTAGAGCATTTTAGTCCTCACCATCTGTATATGTCTTTTCTTTTATTTAATGAATAATATTTGTTACATGATAAGTGGGATAGTTACTCTCACTGGGGTTTTACTTGACTCATCAAACCATTCCAAAACAAATTTATACACCACAAACCGCACTTATGGATAACATCCACAGGGTTCATGTCAACCACATATTTGTCTGCATAGGTAGTATTCCCACTGTTGCCATAAATTAGTCATTTGGATGCACAATTAAACTGAGATCCTGTCTTAGATGGACATGAATGATCCTTTGAGGCTTCTTTGAAGAAGTAGTGCTCCCAGCTTAAGGCAAATACTTAGCCCTTAATCAACATCACTTAAAAACACATTATCTGATCATTATCACATCTTCATTTATGGGCTCATGCTTTGCACAAATTGGCTACCACGTTGTCAACAACCATGGCTACACTTCAAAATACTTCAGTGGTTGTAAACTGCTTTGGGACATCTTGAGGTTGTTTAAGGTGTTACATGAAAATAAATTGTCTTTTATTACAAAGTAACAGAGTGAAGCATGGAAATTGGGTGGTTACCTTTCCCTCACACTATTCTACCATACTTTGAATGCTTGTCATAACTGCCCTTTGTGCAGCATGCATCACAAACTGACATCTATAAATGTTCTTTTAGCCACAATTCATTCTAATGGTTTTATTGGGAGATGTGTCTTATTCTGTTCCTCGGGTTGTTCGAAAGAAAAATGAATAACACAACAGACTTTTATCTTGCTGCGAGCCAGTTGCCAGTTGCACGTGCTAAGAGAATATGACCTCAATGTCTTCATCATCATTCTGGGAGAAAGCTAATGACATCTGCTAGTGTTATGCTCCATTAGTATTCATACCTGCAGCAGTTGTCGTGAGGCTTGAGGGGACAAATTTGGAAATGTTGCCACACTTTCTGCAAAGAAGTCAATCAAAAATAAATGTACCATTATGTGCAGCGTTTTACATTTTTGTTCTCGAATGTCAGTATAATCTATGTTAATGAAATTGTTGACAATGTATTGCTTTCCTTATTTTCACACTGGCGTAAGTATATGGCTGGTTGCATCATTTTATGCTTGTTCATGCAATGCTTGGCAGGGGCTTTAAGCACTGAGTTATCAAGACAGCTGTACGCAGTGAAAGAATATTCCAGAATGTTGTGCCAGTCTATTACAAAGCTGCGGAAGATAGCCAGGCATTGTTGGCATGGGCAGTGCTGCATAGGTTGGTGTCTTGAGGCATGGCAGCTCTTTCCTGAAAGACAGGAACATGTTTGACTGCAGAATGGAGGCAAGGAGACTCTGATTGGTGATGGAGTGGATTGGGCCTGATTAAGATGACAGGAATTCAAGGGGAGGCAGATAACTTGATGTTTTCCCTAGTCTCAACAGGAACAAGTGGATTACAGTTGACAGTTATTACATTTCTTCCCCTGTGGAAGCCTGTTGGGCCGCAGTGAATTTCTTGTTCTTTTCATCATTTGTGGGGCGTGGGTGCCATTGCCTATCCCTGGTTACCTGAGGGTAGTTAATAATCAACCACATTGCTGTGGTTCTGGCGTCACATGTAAGCCAGACCGGTAAACATGACAGATTTCCCTCCCTGAAAGACATTAGTGAAATAGATGGGGTTTTCCAACCATCAACAATGCTTTCATAGTCATCAGTTGACTTAATTCCAGACTTTTTTTATTGAATTCAAATTCCACCATCTGCCATAGCAGGCTTTGAACCTGGGTCCCCAGAACGTTAGCTGAATGGCTGGATTAATTGACTAGCAATAGTACCACTAGGCCATTGCCTCTTGTCTGCTGGCTCCTTGACCCATGATAGCAGTTAGAAATAAATGAATTGAGATGTCCATTTGCAGCACTGGGATATAAATGTGTATAGAATTTGACAGTGTTAAAGAAGAGCAAATTAGCCCTGAAAATCCACAGGGAACCTTATCCTGGAAGCAGATTGACAATCATTTCCATCACTGACCCAGCCATAAATCACCAGCAGCAGAGTGCAATGGCCATTAACATGCAAGTACTATCCAAATGCTCGTGTTTAAAGAGCTCAGAATGGCTGAAGATTGAATCAGCAGACTCAGAGAATGTACAGGTAAGTTATGAACCTTGACAGTCAGCAAAGTGTAAGGGATTATTTAGGATTGATTCTGTCGCACTGTTCAAGTAATTTGTCAAGTGGAGGATCTGAAAGAAGGGAGCAAGGAATTGGAAGGAGGTAGACAAGGACAAAAATGTGAAGAGAAGGACAGATTGAATTGTAGCAGAGAAGAAAGAGATATAGGTAGACTTTTGAATGTCTATAGGAAAAAAAATGTGTTTTATATTATGTCATATGGGTGGAAGTGGCCAGTGCATTAAATGCCACCTCCTTCATCCTACAGCATGCCTGACATAGTTCAATCACTGGTGAGGACAGCCATGTAACACACTAATCCATGTTCCCCTGCACCATAGGGGATTTAAGATGGAGAACATTACTTAAAACACATGCATCAAACAGGATTTTAAGCCACTGGCCTCCAGGCTGCTTCTATCTTTTTCTGCCTGGGATAATTATCCACTTTGCTTTTGCGCTGTGAGTGGTGGTTGCAGCCTCGTATTTCATTATCTAAAAGAAGGCAGTTTCTTACCTCTGGATCAATTTCAATTCCACCCTCCTGATCTTTGAACACCACTGCAGGAATGGATTGTGATTTGATTTGATTTATGTACATGTATTAACATACAGTGAAAAGTATTGTTTTTTGCGCGGTGTACAGACAGAACTTACCATTCATAGAGAAGGAAAGGAGAGAGTGCAGAATGCAGTATTACAGTCATAGCTAAGGTGCAGAGAAAGATTAACTTAATGCAAGGTAAGTCCAATCAAAAGTCTGACAACAGCAAGGAAGAAGTTAGGAACATAGAACAGTACAGCATAGTACAGACTCTTCAGCCCTCAATGTTGTGCCAAGCTATGTTCAAACCCACGATCAAGCTATCCCATACCCTATCATTCTGGTGTGCTCCTTCTGCCTATCCAATAACCACTTGAAAGTTCCTAAAGTTCCGACTCCACTATCACAACAGGCAGTGTATTCCACACTCCAACTACTCTCTGAGTGAAGAATATACTTGGGACATTCCTCCTATATCGCCCACCATGAACCTTATAGTTATGGCACTGGTAAAAGCTACATCCACTCGAAGAAATAATCTCTGCACTCTATCTATCTTCCTCGTCATCCTATAAACCTCTAAGTCGCTTCTTATCCTCCTCCACTCTAAAGAGAAGAGCCGCAGTTCCCTCAACCTTTCCTCATAAGACCTACCCTCCAAACAAGGCAGCATCCTGGTAAAACTCCTCTGCACTCTCTCCAATGCTTCCACATCCTTCTTATAGTGAGGGGACTAGAACTGCTCACAATGTTCCAAATGTGGTCTCACCAAGGTCCTGTATAGTTGCAGCATAACCCCATGGCTCTTAAACTCAAAACCCCTGTTAATAAATACTAACACACTATAAGCCTTATTAATGGCTCTATCCATTTGAATGACAACCTTCAGAGATCTGTGGATATGAACACCAAGATCTCTCTGTTCCCCTACATTCCTCAGAACCCTGCTGTTGACCCTGTAATCTGCATTCAAGTTTGTCCTACCAAAATGTATCACTTTGCACTTAAGTTGTTCTTGAGTCAGATGTTGAAAGACTCTTGTGAGTCCTCCACTGATTCTGGCCAAGGTGGTCATCCACAGGTCTGGGATGCATATTATCTGACATAGTGCTAAATGATTCCACGTTCTGGGAAAGTTGCCTGACTGGTTTTGTTGCAAGAGTGTTTGCTACAGAAAGGTATGTCTTAAAAAAGCCTCAGTAGTTTTCTGCAGGTTTCTTGTAAGTTCTATTAACTACTAAAACTATTTAGACATATAAAAGGTAGTGCATTCTCATTACCTATCTCTCCCCTTCAGATCACTGAATGCAAAAGGTCAGGTCATCAAAAAATCTTTTAATCCTCTGATATCTCATTTGCATTTCTGTCAGAGGAGTGATATGCTCTGTCATTGCTGATGGTTTGAAGCAGAGCTGGCATCTGGCTGACCTCACTTTGTGCCTCACTCATGGCCTCCAAAACCAAAGCCCCCCCCTCTACCCTCCCTGAGGTACTTAATCCCTCCTCACCCAAACACCCCAGGCTTCTCTTAAGCTCTGGTAAAGGGTCATCCTGACTCAAAACCTAGGCTCTGATCTCTCTCCACAGACAGAGTCTGACCTTCTGAGATTTTCTAGCATTTTCTGTCCTTGTTTCAGTTCCCAGCATCCATGGTAATTTGTTTTCATTTGTCAGACTCATCTTATTCCAGCGACAGCACTCATTAGTGTATTACTGATGTGGGGCTGACTTTATTTGAAGATGGTTGGTTTGCGATGATTTTTCTAGTGTGGACGTGTGGTTGAAAAATATGTGCTGATTCCCCACTCCCCTAGCCCCAGGGGTTTCATTTCTTTTTTACAGGCCATTTACTTTGTTAATCCTTCAAATGGCAAAATGTTACCAAAACCATTTGTAATGGTGAAAGAAATGAAACAGCCAGTGTGGGACTGCCTCTCTTCACTGACTTGTCTACACGTGAGTGAAGAAGCAGCACGTAGTGTTCATCAGTGGATTGAGGCTTTATACAACCAATAGGCAAAGCAGGGACTGAAGTGTATGAGTGCATGGGTACAGAATGCTTCTTTCATTTGATAAGTTTGCTTTGTTTTTTATGATTTGGTTCTCTGTTGTGCACTTTTAAAAGCAAAGTCAAGTTTCTGCCGTGCGTTTGGGTAGAATCTTGTGCCATCTCCAGAAGGGAGTTTGGAGTGGGAAGAAAATGCAGTTATGTGGGCTGGGGACATACCCTCGAACTAGCTGCCTTCCTGCCTCCTCCAGAATTAAGGTCTGGAGAGGCAACTTTCCCATCTCATTGCCAATTGAAACTCTTTGTGGCCAGTGAATGACCACTTGAGGGCCTCATCCCACCATTGCTGAGAGTAACTGAGTTTCCGATGGGCCTGTCACATGTAATATCCATGCAGCTGCTACCCTGTGGATAACTTGTCACCTCTGGGGATAGGCAGGTGTTCTTCTTTGACCAGAGGCACTCAAAGCCTGGCTGAGGGTCTGGATTTCGGGAAGGGGGTTGTGGATGCCAAGAGCCATCCCCTACTCCTGCTTCCGAATCCCCTGCACTCCTCTGCCCATGACTCCCACTCCACAAAAATTGCCCTGACATCAAATCCATTTGTCCTGGGTTGCTCCGTGATGCTAGAACTCTGGGGAGTGGGCTTTCTTCTGGCAGCAGCAAGCACCTGTTCTGTGCCACTGTGGGGCAGAAGACCTCTGACCTGAGTGACCGCAGCTCCTTTGAGGCAAAGCATCCTTCCCTGGAGACTAGATAACTCAGGCTGGTTGCTGGCCTCACTCCACATCTTGTTTTGGAATTTGAGTAGGACTATCCCCAAAGGAATTTGCTGAGAACCATTATTTGGGTTATTGATCTCTGGAACTGGCACCCACTGTATGTCAGTTGTCCTGGGATTTCTTAATATACTACAACTTGTGGTTTTAGTAGAAGGGTTTTGAGAAATAGTTTGCAAAAACACCGGCAGATCCTGATATATAGGAGCAACTGCGGATCAACGGCCTCAAGGCTGATGATTCTACATTGTTTGGATAATTCTAGTAACTTCAAATTTTAAGTAAATTTGTCATTTAATTTTGTATTTGATGTGATTAGATTTGATTCATTATTGTCACACATTGAGATACAGTGCAATGTTCTGCTTCTTGCCTGCTATACAGACAAGACATGCCATTCATAGAGTACAAAGACAAGGAAAGGAGAGGATGCAGAATATAGTGTGAAGAAATATTTCTTCCTGAATGGGTGTGTCTTGGCTTGCTACTAGGCTTTTAAATGCAAAGAAAATTCTTTGTGGGTCATACTCTAACATGAAAGTTAGTTCCTGAAAAGAAGGTGAAGAGTAGATTATTTTGACCCTTTTCTTTAGCTAACTCACTGGCAAACGACTGCATTCCTTTAGAAAATTGCCTGACTAGTTATTAGGAGTTGCAGGTATTTCTTTCCAGCTATTCACTTGTTAATTCTTTAAACAGCAAAAATCTACTGCAAACATTTATAAACCAATGGTGCAAATAATGAAACAGTCAGAGAACAGCACCACAGGATTTTACCGGTGATTTTTAATATTTGCTGTCCTCCATGTCTACACACCTCTAATCAACATGAATGATATCCTATGACTATTTGCTTGCTCCATCATCTTATATTGATGCAACTATTAGTGTAAAGATGAACTTCTTCAACAATCAATTATCAAAACGACAACAAATAATCATCACTCAACAACGTCATTAAATGTATGCCCCAGTTGTTATGACAGCCACTTTAACCAGTGCTCTGTGAATGTGATTAAGGACAGAATTTTGAGCTCCCGCTTCTAGCAAGAATGGAGATATGTAGGCGCTAAATATTACACTGACATGCCACTTTCCCGTTATCATTCCTGCCACTGACAAGTTGCAAAGGGATGGGGAAAGAGGAAGTTTGGCCCTATTGATACTGATTCTGTTCTGCACCGAGGCCAATAGAAATAGTTAAAAACCTCACTACAGATCATTAAGGGCCATTCTGAGGGATTGCTGAGGGTATGCAGGACGCACTCATGGACTGACAAAGTACATGGAGATGATAACACAGCACTATCAGCCTAAGTGGACCTATAGAAGTGAGAACTGTTGTGAGATACACTTGGCCGTTGGCACACAGGTACCAACAGGTATGTACAGCTCGCAGGAAGAGTGTTCTGTTTGGCAATGTGAAAGGCCTCTGCTTAATATTAAGAAGAATTATGAGAAGGAAATCTGGCCTCCATAGCAACTGAGAGTCCACCTGAGAGCAAGCACAGCAGCACTAGTGACAGGAGAACAATGCCAGGCATGAGGAGGCTAATGGAGAGAGGTGAGGGGCAGGAAGGTGAGACCATAACCTCAGCATAGAATCTACTGTGGAAGACAAAGGTACCTCTACCAAAGCAGGCTGTCTAAAGTTTATTGATTAGTGTTCAGGTTGGCTTACATTAACACTGCATTGAAGTTATTGTGAAAATCCTGTAGTCACCATACCCTGGCACCTGTTCTAGTACACTCAGAGAGAATTTAGCATGGCCAATGCACCTAACCAGCATGTCTTTCAGACTGGGAGAGGAAACCAGAGCACCCGGAGAAAACCTACACCAACATGGGAAGAATGTGCAGGCTCTGCACAGACAGTGACCCTAGCCGGCAATCAAACCTGAGTCCTTGGCGCTATGAGGCAACAGTGCTAACTACTATGCTACCATGTTACCCATTTGGTAAACCTGAATAAAGCATTTGATATGTGAGCATATGAACATATGAATTAGGAGCAGGAATGAGCCACTGTCACCTTGGAAACTGCTCCATCATTCAATAAGATCATGGATGACCTAATTTTAACATCAACTTCATATTCTTGCCTAACCTTTGACTTCCTTGCTTATCAAGAATCTGCCAAGACAGATGAGCATGACATATTAGTCACATAGTGTAACTAGACACTACTTACAGGCAGGTAGTCACACCACAGGTTCAGACAGACGATGGGTGAGAAGTAGGCAGGTAGTGCAGGAGTCTCCTAGTCCCCTTTCAAACAGTTATACCATTTCGGATACTGTTGAGGGGGATAGCCTGTCAGTGGGAGATATTAGCAGCATCCAGAAGGTGGCACCACAACTGGTTCTGCTGTAGAGCAGGGTCAGGTATAGAGCAAGTGAGCAGTAGCAATAGGGAACTTACTAATTAGGGTCACAAACAGGCATTACTGTTGCTGTGATTAAGACTCCAGGATGATATGTTGCCTCCCTAGTGCCAGGGTCAAGGACGTCTCTGAGCAATTGCAGGAATTCTTAAGGGGAAGGGTGAGCACCATATCATTAACAATGACATAAGTAGGAAAAGAGATAAGATCTTGTACAGGTCTATAGAGAGTTAGGCAGAAAGCTAAAGTGCAGGACCTCGAGGGTACAACTGATTACTGCTGGTGCTATGCGCTAGCGAGAGTAGGAATAGGACGATTAAGCAGATGAATGCATGGCTTGAGAGTTTGTGCAGGTGGCAGGGGTCTAGACTAGTGGATCATTGGGATCTCTTCTGGGGCGAGGATGACCTATCCAAGAGGGACGGGTTACAGCTGAACTGGAAGGGGCCTAATTCCTCGAGGGAAGATTTGCTAAAAGCACTCGAGAGAGTTTGAACTTGTTTGGTGGGGGGTGGAACCCAAAGCAATGGAAAGTTGAAAGAGATGGGTTGAGGACTGCAAGGAAGTTAAAGAGAGCACATTAAATAGTAAAGGCAGCCTCAGTAATCCTACTACTAGACAGGTCAGGCAAAAGCAGGGTAGTGAGCAAGGGAAGTTCAGATTAAACTGCATTTATTTCAATGCAAGAGGCCTGATAGGCAAGGCAGATGAACTCAGGGCTTGCATGGGATATTGTAGCTATTATTGAAACATGGTAAAGGAAGAGGCACAACTACCAGCTCAATGTTCCAGGATACAGAAGTTATAGAAAAGATAGAACAGGAGGTAAAAGAGGAGGGGGAGTTACGTATTTGATGAGGGAAAATATCAGAGCAGTACTGAGAGGGGATATTTCTGAGGGTTCCCCCTCTGAATCTATATAGGTAGAATTGAAAAAGAAGAAGAAGGAGATCACTTTGATAGGATTGTTGTATAGTCAGTGGGAAACTGAGAAGCAAATATGTAAGGAGATTACAGATAACTCCAAGAAAAATAGGGTGACTATAGTCAGAGATTTTAACTTTCCCAGCATTGACTGGGAAAGCTATAATATTAAGGGTTTGATTGGAGAGAAATGTGTTGAGTATGTTCAGAAGGAATTTTTCATTCAGTATGTGGATGGCCTGACTACAGAGAGGGCAAAAGTTGACCTGCTCTTGGGAAATAAGGAAGGGCAGATGACAGATGTGTTAGTGAGGGATCAGTTTGGAACCAGCAACCATAATTCCATTAATTTTAAAATAGCTGTGGAGAACGATAGGCCTGTCTCAAAAATTAATATTCTATTTGGGGCAAGGCCAATTTTCATGGTATTCGACAGAAACTTTCAAAAGTTGAATGAGGGTGTCTGTTGGCAAATAGAAGAATGTCTGGTGAGTGGGAGGCTTTCAAAAGAGTATTAATCAGGTTTCAGAGTAAACACATTCCTCTTAGAATAAAGGGCAAGGCTGGTAGAAATAGGGAATCCTGGAGGCCCTGGTCAAGAAGCAGAAGGAGGCATATGACATGGAGAGGCAACTGGGGTCAAGTGAATCCACTGAATAATATAGAGGTTTTTGGAGTAGAATTAAGAGAAAAATCAGGAGGGCAATAAGGGAACACAAGATTGCTTTGGCAGATAAAGCACAGGAGAATGCAAAGAGTTCTACAAATACATAAAGGGCAAAAGAGTAACTAGGGAGAGAGTAGAGCCTCTTAAGATCAACAAGGTCATCTATGTGTAGATCCTTACATAGAGCTAGGTGAGAGCCTAAATGAATATTTCTCATTATTTACTACTGAGAAAGGCTTGGGTGTTAGGGAACTTGGGGTAATAAATAATGATATCTTGAGGAGTATACATATTACAGAGAAGGAGATTCTGTAAGTCTTAAAGTGCCTTAAGGTAAATAAATCCCTGGGACTGATGAAGAGTATCCCAGGACACTGTGGGAGGCCAGGGGGAAATTGTCGGTCCTGTAGTAGAGATATTGGAATCATTGACAGTTACAGGTGAGATGCCTGAAGATCAGAGGGTGACAAACGTTGTGCCTTTGTTTAAGAAATACTGCAGGGAAAAGCTTGGGAATTATTGACCAATGGGTTTAACATCTGAACTGAGTAAATTGTCAGAAGGTATTCTGAGAGACAGGATCTACAGGCATTTAGAGAGGCGAGGACTGATTAGGTACAGTCAGTATGAGTTATGAGTGGAAAATAATATCTCATAAATTTGATTTCGTTTTTTTGAAGGAGTAACCAAGAATGTAGACAAGGGCAGTGCAATCGATGCTGCCTACATGAACTTTAGCAAAGCCTTTGACAAGGTATTGCATGGGAGGTTGTTGCATAAGATTAAATCTCACGGGATCCAGAATGAGGTAACCAATTGGAGAAGAGAGAGGTACAAAAGTGTCCAGTGAGGCAATTTTTTCATAAGAGGGTGGTGAGATGTGGAACGAGCTGTCAGAAGCAATAGTAGAAGTACAAATTTGTCTTTTAAAAAGCATTTAGACAGTTACATGGGTAAGATGGGTATAGAGTGATTTTAGCCAAACATGGGCAATTGGAGCTAGTTTGTAGTAAAAATAAGGGCAGCATGGACAAGTTGGGCACAAGAGCCTGCTTCCATGCTGTAAATCTCTATAACTCTATGATTTTACGACCATGACAGCAGTTCACTTGATGGGAGTAGCTGCAAACAGCAGCTGTATAAAGCATTGACTTGGATTCAACAGGAGTTACTGCATTAATATTACAGAGAAGGAGGGGCAGGGATAATTATGATGTGGTTAGGCAAGAATTAGGGAGCATAAGATAGGGAAAGAAACTGTCAGGTACGGGCACAAATGAAAAGTGGACCTTTTTCAAAGAACAAATATTGTGTGTCCTTGATAGATAGGTCCCTGTCAGGCAATGAGGAAATGGCCGAGTGAAGGAACCATGGTTCACAAAAGAGATTGAATGTCTCGTCAAGAGGAAAAAGGAAGCGTATGTAAGGATGAGAAAACAAGGTTCAGTTGGGTCACTTGAGGGTTACAACTCAGGTGGGAATGAGTTTAAAAAGGGGACTTAGGAGAGCTAGGAGGGAGCATGAGAAGTCCTTAGTGGCATGGATCAAGGAAAACCCCAAAGCTTTTTATTCTTACGTGAGAAATAAAAGAATGACCAGAGTGAGGTTAGAGCCGGTGAAGGGTAATAGTGGGAACTTGTGCATGGAGTCAGAAGAGGTAGATGAGGCATTGAATGAATACTTTTCTCCAGTGTTCACTAAAGAGAGGGGCCATGTTTTTGAGGATGAGAGTGTGATACAGGCTGACAGGATGGAGGAGACAGATGTTCTGAGAGAAGATCTATTAGCAATTTTGAAAAATCTGAGGGTTGATAAATCCCCTGGGCCAGAAGGAATACATCCTAGGATACTTTGGGAGGCAAGGAATGAGATTGCAGTGCCTTTAGCTTTGATCTTTGGGTCCTCACTGTCCCCGGGGATTGTGCCAGAGGACTGGAAAGTGGTGAATGTTGTTCCTCTTTTCAAGAAAGGAAATAGGGATGACCCTGGTAATTATAGGTCACTTAGTCTTACTTCAGTGGTCAGCAAGTTAATGGAAAGAGTCCAGAGGGATAGGATTTATGACCATTTGGAAAGATGCAGTTTAAGCAGGAATAGTCAGTGTGGTTTTGTGAGGAGTAAATCTTGCCTCACAAATTTGATTGAATTCTTTGAGGAGGTAATTAAGTGTGTAGATGAAGGTAGAGCAGTTGATGTCGTATACATGGATTTTAGTAAAGCGTTTGATAAGTTTCCCCATGGTAGGCTCATGAAGAAATTAAGGAGGTATGGGATAGAAGGAAATTTGGCTGATTAGATAAGTAACTGGCTGTCTCATGGAAGATGGAAGGTGATGGTGGAGGGAAAATTTTCAGACAGGAGGCAGGTTACCAGCAGTGTACCACAGGGATCAATACTGACTCCTCTGCTATTTGTGATTTTTATCAATGACATGGAAGACGGGGTTGAAGTATGGGTTACTAAATTTGCTGATGATACCAAGATTGGTGGAATAGTGGATGAGGTTCAGGCTGCAAAGAGACATTGATAGGATGCAAAGCAGGGCAGAGAAGTGGCAGATGGAGTTTAACCCTGTTAAGTGTGAGGTGATTCATTTTAGCAGGACAAACTTGAATGCGGATTACAGCGTCAACGGTAGGGTTCTGAGGAATGTGGAGGAACAGAGAGATCTTGGAGTTCATATCCATTGATCTCTGAAGTTTGCCACTCAAGTGGAAAGAGCCATGAAAAAAGCTAATAGTGTGTTAGCATTTATTAACAGGGGGTTTGAGTTTCAGAGCCGTGGGGTTATGCTGCAACTATGCTGGACCTTGGTGAGATCACATTTGCAATATTGTGTGCAGTTTTAGTCACCTCACTATGAGAAGGATTTGGAAGAATTGAAGAGTGTGCAGAGGAGATTTATCAGGATGCTGCCTGGTTTGGAAGATAGGTCTTATGAGGAAAGGTTGAGGGAGCTGGGGCTTTTCTCTTTAGAGCAGAGGAGGATGAGAGGCGACCTAATAGAGGTTAATAAGATGATGAGGGGGAGAGATAGAGTGGACATTCAGAGACTATTTCCTCGGGTGGATGTAACTGTCACCAGGGGCATAACCATGAAATTCAGGGTGGGAGATATAGGAGGGATGTCCAAAGTAAATTCTTTATTCAAAGAGTGGTTGGGGTATGAAATACACTGCCTGCTGTGATGGTGGAGTTAGACACTTTAAGAACATTCAAGCAGTTATTGGATAGGCACATGGAATACACCAGAATGATGGGGAGTGGGATAGCTTGATCTTGGCTTCAGACGTAGCTCGACACAGCATTGAGGGCCAAAGGGCCTGTACTATGCTGTATTGCTCTATGTTCTATGTTCATTAGTTCTGGGCATTGCATGTTAGGAAATATGTGAAGGTATTGGGGAAGGTGTGGAAAAGATTCAGATTTCTTCTGGTGAAAAGACCAGCATTTGCCCAGATATGTACAATTGCATTAACTCTACCACTCAGAAACAAACCAGTCAGCCCAATTTTGCTAGTATTTATACTCTACAAATAACTCCTCCCACTTCTGTTCGTCTAATATTCTCAACATATCATTCTATTCTTTTCTCTCAGTTGTTCTCTTTCAATGCAGTAGTCCCTTTCAATGTATCTATGCTATTTACGTGTGGTGGAGTGCCCATATACTTTCTTACCACTCTTTAGGTGGAAAAGTTTCTTCTGAATTCCCATTTGGATTTATTAATGACTTTCTTATATTTAGGGCACGTCGTTTTGGTTTCCACTACATTATCACTACATCTACTTTTTCATACTTTTATACCCCAAATGGGTCACCCTTCAGCTTTCTGTTTTGTAGAGATCGGAGTCTTTGCTTTTCCAGCCTACTCTGATAAGTATATTCTCTGTGTTCTACAAGTATAGCTTTTCATAAGTATACCTACTTAATTCTAGAAGTACATCCTTTCAGTTTTCTGATGCTTATCATCGAGGTTCTCCGAGCATATTTCTTAGTTCTGAGATTCAGGAATCTTGTTGAACGTCAAGCTTTAGATGGAGGGATTCATTTGGAATAGTCAGTGAAGCAAGGCACACAATACTAGGCATATAATTGCACCTTGCCTGGCCCATGAGATCAGCCAGAGTAAGTAATGAATGCAATTCAGCGTTTATGGTCAGATGTGTCACCCTGTGGATTTTCAAACAATAAATTTACTATCTGGATTACTGAAGACTGCCTTAAAGAATGGGTTAGCCAAAGTGTGAGACTTTTTAGGGTGAGTAACTTGACATACAAATTAATATGCCCCTCAAATTTACTGGCAAAGTGTCAAAAGCCATTAGAATATGTCAAAATGGTGTGAGCCAAATTGCATGGGAGTTTCAAGAAATGCTGATTCTTCCTGATTTTTGTTAGGATCAACACCATCCATTAAAGGATGTATTTGTTCCCCTTATATGAAATCATCATTATTATGTTGGGTCAAGAGATCTGGAGGCTTCAGGGTTATGGCTAGATTCCTGAAGGTGCAAAGTCTATTAAATAGGACTGGGAATCTCCCAAGAATATTCTAAGGCCTCAATTCGCATGAAAATGGGAGTAACTCACACCAACTTTTTTTAGCGTGATTTTCAGAGTGAATCTCCCACACTGCATCACAGAGTGTCCTAGCAGATTCCCTCTGAAAATCAGAGGGGAGGGCCTATTCCCGCCTGAGAGACTGACAGGATAAAGCTGAGCAGGCAACTGCGCATATACTGATCTATCAGAGCAGAGATTGGCGCATATACGCTATGCATTGCTGGCCTTCAGGTTGCTGGCCAGCCCACTTTGCGGGCATCCCATTGGGCACCTGTACCTCCGCGAGTCGCTAAGTTGAAATTTCCAGAGCAATCAGTTTGATGCCAGAAATTGACTGATTACA
This sequence comes from Sphyrna mokarran, assembly GCA_024679065.1. Lineage (NCBI taxonomy): Eukaryota > Metazoa > Chordata > Chondrichthyes > Carcharhiniformes > Carcharhinidae > Sphyrna > Sphyrna mokarran. Next base: position 37,783,875 of record JAGIQG010000002.1, on the reverse strand, counting down.
ATATGGAAATCCAGATTTCAATGTCATTAGAGATTTAAAGGTTGAATAAACTAGGATTGTTTTCAATGGAAAGACAGAGGCTGAGGAGATTCATGATAATTGTCTAACAAAATTATGGGAGGCATAGACAGGGTGGATAGTCAGAGGCATTTTCCCATGGTGGAAGTGTCAATTACAAGAGGACACAGATCAAAAGTGAGAGGGGAAAAGTTTAAAGGAGATGTATAGGGGAGGATTTTCACGCAGAGAGTGGTGGGTACCTGGAACACGTTGCCAGAGAAAGTGGTGGAAGAAGGCGCATTGGCAACATTTAAGAGTTATCTGGATGGGTACATGAATAAGGAGGGAATAGAGAGATATGGTTGCAACCTGGTTCCAACCCAGTTGCAGAGGTGGGTCACCATCTTAAAAGGATGCCCTAATCAGAACCTGAGAGCCCCTACCCCAACCCACCGTGGACTAAGGGCAGAAGGTTTCTTTTAGGTTAGTTAGGGCATCATGATCAGCAGAGGTTGGGAGGACTGAAGGGCCTGTTGCTGTGCTGTACTTCTCTTCCTTTCTTTCATTTTCTGCTCTAATTGTTCTAGCCCCTCACAATTTCCTTTGCAGCAACAAACACAAAGTTAGCTTCACTGGTGATGAATCACAATCATTTATTTGTTCAAGTGCTTCAGGTTCTGTTATGGTGCATGGACCAGTAACACTGGTTAATGATATGAATTACAGTGAGATATATTAGTCCTACAAGAGCTGAAGAATATATATTAGTTCTGTAGTGTCACGGAAGGAGCATTATATATATTGGTAGAGAGATACAGTGTATATTGTCAGTACTGTTGTCCACGTTCTGATGAAGTTATTTTTGGATGAAGCTTACACAGAAGATACTAGTGAATGTCAGAGTTCCAGTATCAGCTGCTGCAAGCCATCCACAATTTCTCGGTTACACAGCTGTGGCATCTGTTTTTCTGCCTGTGTTTTTCTGTTGCAGCCAGTCCCTTGCCTGCCTGTGGTTCTCTTCCAGTGGGATTAATTGGTTGAATTCGATTTTCTCCCTGGTGGTTTTCTTGGCATCATTGAATATTTTCCCGATGCCTTGCTGTGTTCTTTCATTATTGACAATTGCAGTCAGCCTTCTGTTACCGATAGGGGAGGCAAGCTGAACTCCCAAACTTGTTGTCCGTCTGCAAGAAAAGGTGTTTCTGAAATAGGGTGCAGTGTGTTCTACCAAACACGCTCTCTGTAGAGTCAATGCTAAAGTGACCTAAAGCAAACTCTCTTCAGGAGTAAATCAGAAGTATTGTTTATTCATCCATTCAACCCCAGGGGATGATTGTCATAATGATTGACACACACACAAGGAGATCGGAAAGACAAGAGTTTTACAACTGGGAATAGATAAAGATAACCCCTAAGATGCAGATATTAATTAACATGAAATTCAGAATCCAGTGAGAGTTCCTTCACTTAAGAGTTGAGGTTCAGACGGCTTCAACTAACTGAAAGCAGGCATTGCTGAATTCCTTTAAAGTTGGTGATGATGCAGCAACATGAAATTGGTATATAGAGATTTGTCCACTCTAGAGCTGATGGCAGGAATCCTCCAAAGGACCAATCTACAAGGAGGTTTAAACTTGGCAGTCTTTACAGCCCAGTTTTTACAACTACGCATTTAGAACATAGAGCATTACAGCGCAGTACAGGCCCCTTGGCCCTCGATGTTGCGCCGACCTGTGAAACCAATCTGAAGCTAATCTAACCTACACTATTCCAATATCATCCATATCATCCAAATACATAAATCCATATGTATTTATTTATATTTATTTGGCCCTTATCCTTCTATACCCATCTTACCCATGTAACTGTCTAAATGCTTTTTAAAAGACAAAATTGGACGCATCTCTACTACTACCTCTGGCAGCTTGTTCCAAACACTCATGAACCACCGTGTGAAAAAAATTGCCCTGCTGGACCCTTTTGTATTTTTCTCTTCTCACTTTAAATCTATGGACCCTAGTTTTAGACTCCGTTACCTTTGGGAAAAGATGTTGACTCTCCACCTTACCTTTCCCCTTATTACTTTATAAACCTCTATAAGATCACCCCTTAACCTTCTACCTTCCAGGGAAAAAAGTCCCAGTCTAACCAGCCTCTCCTAATAACTCAAACCATCAAATCTGGGTAACATCCTAGTAAGTCTTTTCTGCACTCTTTCTAGTTTAATAATATCCTTTCTATAACAGGGTTTGAAGATAAGGAGATCTGTGTGCTGGCACAAATTGTGCGCACTATACCCAGTATTTCAAGTATGGCCTTACCAATGTTTGTACAACAAGATGTCCAATTTTCAGTGTCAATTTATCATGGCCAATGGACCAGTTGTCTTACCAAACTCTGCCAAAAAAAAATCAAGGGGGCCTGTTTCACGCTATTATACAGGGGGCTGGTCTCAACACAGCCGCAAAACCCGGTTGCAGAGGTGCATCACCATCTTAAAAAGATGCCCTAATCAGAACCTGAGAACCCCCACCCCAGCCCATCATGGACATCTCAAGGGATCCAGCCTTCCACCAGCCTATCAGAGCCAGTATTCACTCTGACTCCACCTCTCACCATCATCAACCCCATCTCCCCCTTGCAATCACCGGCTACATATCCTTTCTCTCTGCACAGTTGGAGCCAGTAACTCACACTTCCCTTCTCCAATCAAACAGCCTTTCCACCCTTCCCCACCCTCCCACCTCAATCGGAGACCGCATCTACCTCCCTCCTACTCCTCCCCCCCACCAAATATATTGCCAACACCTCCAGCTTCCCCATTCATTCCTAGTCATTACTACCATATATAAATGCCCCTTGGCCAGGTTGGCACTTTCAGATTGGCATGGTCTGGGTACTAGTACAAAGTCCTGCCGCGGCATTTCATGTAGATGTTATCTACTCTAAAGAATTCTCAAAAGACTCAAAGATTACACAAACAGCCAGTAAAAACCAATTGGCAATTAAACTGAAAGTAGTCAAGTATCCCTCTCATGGATGGAGGTCCTGCCTGCTATTGAAAATGTATTCAGCCACATGTTAGTAATAGAGGGCTTTTGCCAGCAGTGCCCAAATAAGAGGGACTCACCAGGGCTACTGTCCAACTTAGGATGTAGTCCACCACCAGGAATCGAGGGCTGGCAGCTTCAGTAGGCTCAGCAGTGCCACAGCTAATGGTGGCCACTTCTAAGGCTCCAGGGTGAGGACATCTCAGTGGCAAAGCACTCTTGAATGCATGTGTGTTGGATTGGATGAACCAAAGACTGGGTGAACAAGGCGGCAATTGTCATAGAGAACCAGCAATGCCATTGCCAGGAGTGGCCACATCCTTTGGAGGATTCCCATTGTAGCGATCCTCTGGTATTTTCCAAGTTGGAGGAAAATTAAGAGCTGGCATAGTGAAAAATCTGGCTGCCAGTTCATTAGGAAGCCATTTCATGTTGCTGGCATTAGACAAATTTTGTCATGGTCTGTAAAGGAGTTTTTTTTCATTCATGAGATATGGGCATCACTGGCTGGCCAGCATTTATTGCCCTTTCCTAGTTCCCCTTGAAAAGATAGTGGTGAGCTGACTCGAATCACTGCAGTCCACGTGTTGTGGGTTGACCACAATACCATTAGGGAGAGAATTCCAGAATGTTGACCCTGCAAAGGAAAGGCAATATATTTTCAAGTCAGGACGGTGAGTGGTTTAGAGGGGATCTTGCAGGCGAACAAAGAACAAAGAAAATGACAGCACAGCCTGCACCGACCATCCTGCCCAACTTAACTGAAACCCTCTACCCTTCCGGGGACCATACCCTTCTATTTCCATCCTATTTATTTGTCAAGATACTCTTAAAAGTCACTACCATATCTGCTTCCATTACATCTCTCGGCAACAAGTTTCAAGCACCCACATCATCTGTGTAAAAAAAATCTGCCTCGTACGTCTCCTTTAAACCTTGCCTATCGCACCTTAAACTTGTGTCCCCTAGTAATTGACTCTTTCACCCTGGGAAAAAGCTTCTGACTATCTCCTCTGTCCTAGCCTCTCATAATCTTGTAGACTTCGATTAGGTTTCCCCTTAACCTCCATTGTTCCACTGAGAACAAACCAGTTTCTCTGCCTTTCCTCATAACTAATGCCAAGCAACATCCTGGTAAATCTTTTCTGTACCCTATCCAAAACCTCCACATCCTTCTGATAGTATGGCGACCAGAATTGAACGCTATATTCCAAGTGCAGCCTAACTAAGATTCTATAAAGCTGCAACATGACTTGCCAATTTTTAAACTCAATCCCCAGCCAATGAAGGCAAGCATGCCATAGGCCTTCTTGACTATCTTCTCCACCTGCGTTGCCACTTTCAGTGATCTGTGTAGTTGGTCAGATGGTAGTGTTCCCATGTATCTGCTGCCCTTGTCCTTCTAGATGGAACTGGTTGTGAATTTGGAAGGTGTTGTCTCAGGATCTTTGTTGAATATATACAAACTAAAGAGTGAATGTTGTGGGCTGCACAGCAATCAGCAATGGTACTGTTCCTAGCTTTTCATCAATGCTCCAAAGTATTATCTGTTTTTGTTCAAGAGTCATCTATTTATCAATTTTCATACTGGAGAGGATGAGCTTCTATATTTATCTGAGAACGAGGGTTGCATGGCAGTTTTGATTGTTTTGAGCTTGGCTGATTGAAAGCAATTTACTCATCGAGAATATCTTTTACATTATTGTCACTGTACTAACGCGTACACATTCACTCAACTGGCATTCGGAGCTCTAGCTGTGGTGATCTGTGCACAGGCAAATGCCACCTATAAAGGACTGCACTTTGGAGCTCCTTCTTTTGCCAGGATTATTCATTTAAAAAGCCAGTTTGTGTACAAATCATTTGATACAGAGCCCTCCTGATGTGGATAAAAGAGGCTTTGTCACCAGCAATCCTAGAACTTCAGCCCAGGAGGAAGTTGTTGAAGATCACCGAATCTGTAAGTCATCCACGTTCTATAGACTAAGGCTTGTTTGGATAATAACAATGCCTGAATTTCAAATGAAGCCATTTCATTTGTGAGAAGGTAATTGACTATGGGCTTCTTGGGTTGAACTAGCAAATATGCCCGTCGTTAGTACATTTTTTATCTGTGTAAATGCGTATTGCATTTGTAAACTTGCAGTCATCGAGCAAATGTTAATTGAACTTTCTTCATCAGTTTTCTGTATTACTTATGGTGTTCTAGGTATCAGATCATGTGCAGTCACTTAGGGTTATTAAGATAAGAGCAAGAGCCTTCTTTTGGAATTTGGCACTGGTCATTTCACTCTGCAGCTATGATAAAGGAATGCAAAAATCTGGGGGATTGGGGGGTAATTCTCCCAGCCTGCTATACTGCTTTTGCAGTGCAGAGGTTTGGGAGACTCGAGCGAAGGCCTTGTTGTTGTCCAGGGTGTTTCTAATATCCTGCGGACTCACTCAACCATCACTGGATATAATGGATTTTACTCAAACACCTCTGCATATATCAGGCAACAGGACTGCGCATACGAACTAATAATAAATAACCAAGTCGCAAATTTATTCCCAACAGTAAAAGACTTAAGTTTTACAATTTTAATAATTCTCCCTCTCCCTAGTTAATCAATCATTTAAAAATTTATATACAACCCTGGATTCTCATGATCCTGTCAGTACGTTGAACTTTTAAATCCGTCTGCCTGTCTCTCTCCCTCTCTGGTCTGGAGGTGAGCTGCTCTTATTGCCGTCATGTCTTGACATGCCTCTGGGGGATGCTGGAGAAGTAGGTTCTCTCGAATGTTGCAAGCATAGGTTTCTTGCACCTGTCTAGCTACCTCCTGGAATCTTCCGAGGATTTGGCCTTTCAGTGCTTAGGTCTGATTAGCTTCACCTCATTGTTGATGAATTTCAGTGGGTGTTAATGAGTTTCAAGGGTGGACCTTTATGTACTAGATGTCTAGTTTCGCCTTCCAATACGTATTGAATATTTTGTTTTACTAATGCATGTCAGTCCCAAGTATATAATGGAGATTTGTTTCTCAGAAAATGTATAACCGCCCTTTTACACCTGCTAATGTGCCTTGGTGCACCTTTGGTTTTCAGTTGTCTGAGCTTGAATCTTGCAAAGGGCTTGAGGTTGGTAGCGCGAGGCTACTGTGCATGCACTGATCTCGCTGCTGACAGGTCGGCACCTGAGCAGTGGCCCATTCAGCATTACGCTGTTAGCCTCTCCAGCGGGGATAAGCTCCGTACCCTGATTTTTAATTATATTCACACTTGTTCACTCTGTGCAGCATAGAGTGTGGGAGATTCATTATAAAAATCCCACTGAAAAAAAAGTAGGATTTACTTCAGTTTTCCCTGAACTTGACACTCAGAATTTTTTTGGGAGAATCCAACTCCTGGAATTGTGTGTGTCAGTGATAATCATGGAATCATACAGCATGAATCACCATTCGGTCCATAATGATTATGCTAACTCTTTGAAAGAGCTAGCAGTCACATTCTCCTATTCATTATCCATAACTTTGCAAATGTTTTCTTTTTGAGTATTTTGAAAGTTACTAGAGAGAATGATGAAGCCAAACTGTCATTGGACTTCTTAAGAAAGTCCTTACACATCAACAGATCTAAATCTAAACAACCTTCCATCTTCTTTCTATTTTTTCTCTCCATCTCTTCATCCAATATCATTTTCCATTTTTTTATCTGTGCTGGTGGACTCCTTCACCTAATTCAGCCTCCTCACCATTGTTCCTCTGTTTCTTTCTTGACCTTTAAATCTCATTAATTGAGGTGAATGACTTCAGATCCTGTCATTCCCTAGTATCCAAAATGACTCTTGCTGCTCTTTGATCAGACTGCACTTCCAGTAACATACAGGTCAAAATAGTTTTGAACTGAAGGCACAAGGAAACATCCAATGGCATAAGTGAAGGCCTGATATAGAGAGGCCAGCGTTGGACTGAGGTAAACACTGTAAGAAGTCTCACAACATCAGGTTAAAGTCCAACAAGTTTATTTGGTAGTGGCATTTGCTACCAAATAAACTTATTGGACTTTAACCTGGTGTTGTGAGACTTCTTACTGTAAATGAAGGCAACGGAGCATCTGTTTCCTATTTCAGGATAATTTGGGCCAATATTTCTACAGGACCTGTCAATTTGCGGAAAAAGGATGGACGTCATATCTTCAGTCTTGTGAAATAAAAAGTAGGACTCAATTTGTTAGTGAACTGCTATTTCATAATTCTCAAGTATTTCACCAAAAGACCCTTGAAGTCATCCAGGCTGCCTATAGGATTATATTAATGGACTGTTTCTTTAGCAATAATCAAAACATTGGACTCTCATGAATCGACTTGTCAGTTAAAGTGAATTATTAGTATTTACTGAATTATTCTGATAATTCAATTGTTGAAAAGAATTAAATCTATGCAAGCACAATTGTTACATAACAGCAAGTCTGGAATACAGATTATTTTTTGGTAAGCTATCCTCTTTCCAACACAGCCAATTGTTAAATAAATGATCTTGTTTGATTGTTATCAGGACCTCAAATCCTTTATCCCACAAATAATTCTTGTCTAATTCACATTGAAATTGCATAATTTTCAAAATATACTTTTTTTCCTGAGCTTAATTTTCACGTTTCAGGATTTCCCTTAAATTGTGGTAATGTTTATTTTTTAGTCATAACACCCTTCATTTATCAGGAGTTTACAATTAAAATGACACACCTCACAAAAATAAATTAATCTTAGCGTATAAAGAAAATAACTAAAGTAACATTGGCTGTAATGAGAAAATGCAATTAGTTTATGCTGCATAATTAACTTGAGTGTTACATCTTTATATATTAATTGAACCAGTCCACTTGAGAGTTGTGCTTCATCTGTTACAAACTGTTCACTTTAAATATCTGACAGAAAATGGAAACACTGGTCTAATTTTTAATTAGAATAATAAATGAGAAAGGAATTCTTGCTTGGATATTTGCTCCAGAAAAGAAAACAGTACACATGGAGAGGCGATATTGAATCCAATTCATGGTCCCCACAAATGGGACAAATGAGATCTGAGCTGACAAGATGAAGCATTGCATCCCACATTGGGCTTGATCTGATGCTTGATCTTAGCCAAAAGGCCAAGGTGGCTTAGAAAAGTTACATCAATTCATCTATTTTCATTTGACTGCTATGTGCATTCAGATACAGAGCCTTCAGTTTTGTCCTTTCGTTATTTTTGTAACCTCTAACCTTATTTGTGGATTATTCTTAGATTTGTACTTTCTGTCCATTCCTGTCATGGTTTGTTTATTATTTCCTCTTGCATTGTCTCTTCCCTTTAAATCATCTTCCCAAATTTGATCCCTTGTCCCAACTATGTATTTTTTAAATCTGTCAATACGGCTCAAAATAACTCTGGCCCCAGCATTATTCTGATATAGACCATCACAATGGTACAGCCCCAGTTTTACCCAGTACTGATGCCAGCATCCCATGAACCTAGCAGACAATCCAGCCTTCTGGACTCTTGCTTCTTGCTGAAGGCAGCAGTATCAAAATGCTTCACTATACTAACCGCAATTACCACTACATTCCTTCTTGTTCCCCTCACTTCAATGGCATCCCTTACCACAGCGCCATGTCAGAGTCAGCTTATCCACCCTGCAGACTCCACTCTCATCCAAATAAGATGAAAGAGTTCAAATCTGTTGAACATTTGCAAAATCTTAGATTCCTGCACGTCTGCTCTATGGATCCCTGTATCTGCCTCACTCGGAGTAACACTCTTCTGCCCCTGACAACTGACCAAATCAGGAGACTCTATCATAAGAGGTATGAATGCCTCCTGGTACTTAGAAATCCAGATAACCTCCCCCATCCCTGATATGGAGCAGTGTCTGCAGTTCAGTCTCCAGTTCAATGTCGCTGAGGGAAAGCCCCTCAAGTCGCACACTTATTGCAGATGTGTTTATGCTGGATCCCAATGGCATGTCAGGAGCTCTGACATACTGCAGAAATAGCACCCCACTTCTCCTGCTTTTCCAAAATACATTTTAATTAATTATTTTGCTCAATTAATTATTTTCCTTTTCGATATACCTTTTATCAACCTTACCACCAATTCGTATATTATATTAGGAATAGAAATGTCCTTACCAGATACTCAACCAACAGCTATTTTCTTCCACTATAGTAAAGCAAGAACCAATTCCTACAGAGTGAAAAACATCAGAATTGCAAAGAAACAAATTGAGTACTACTTTTTATTTCATAAGACCGAAGATATGACGTCCATCCTTTTTCTACAAATTGACAGGTCACTCACCCAATTCCCATCACTTTTGTTCAAAGTGGCACTCTAGTGCTAAGGTGCATTGAGAGCCCTGTACTTATATGCTTCAAAACTAGAGTTTCCTGAATTCCAGCTACAGAAAAAAAATGTTTAAGCTAATTTCCTTAATTAACTAACTTGAACTGCTCTCCAGAGGAAAACTTGTAAAATACTGCTTAAATCTGAAAAAAAAGGAATTTAAACAGCAAATTTCAATTAGATGTTAAATGCTAAATATAAAATTAGATATTCAAAAAGAGATTACGATTCCTTTACTCATACAACTCCCAGCATTCTTGTTCTAAGTCGCACACCATTGCTGTGTAAAAGCAAATGACTGCAGATGCTGGAATCTGAAACCAAAAGGGAAATTGCTGGAAAATCACAGCAAGTCAGGCAGCATCTGTAAGAAAAGAAAAGAGCTGATGTTTCGAGTTCGGATGACCCTTTGTCAAAGTTGGTTGTTTGTGGTGTGTACAGCAACACAATATCCAATTTATCAGCTCAAACTCTAACTAACTGAGGTAAAAGATATTTGAGGAGCAGGATCTCAAACCCAAGACTAAAATCATGATTTACTGGGCAGCAATGATCCCCTCGCTCATATATGCTACAGAGACTTGGATAACCCACAGTAGGTACAGCAAAAACTGGCAACATGCCACCTCTTCAAGATCCATCAAATCAAGTGCCAAGAAAGGGCATCCAATGGCAGCCTTCTCACCCAATTCAACTTGCCCAGCATCAAGGCACTAATCACTCAAACCACAAGCAGAAACACGTTGCTTGTATACCTGACACCAACGCTCCCAAAGCAACTGCTCAACTTGAAGCTCAGTAGCAGCAAGATTTTTGATTAGGTCAAATGTTCTCGCTAACTCATGGGAAACCATGGCTTGTTATTGATCAAAATGGAGAAGGCTCCTTCGTGGAGGCACCAAACACTTTGAGAGACTTTGTTGGAAATGTGCAAGAGGTGAAATCATGGTGTTGATGGGGTCGCACAGTTCTCCAAATAACCCATCTACTCAACCTTTCGAGCACCACCTAACTTGCAAGTGGCAAAGTCTGCAAGTTGCATATTGGACTTATCGGAACACATTGAACTGATGTGATAGCAAATCATCCTCAATTTTGATGATTGCCTAAGAAGAAGACAAAATAACAATAAACCCGATTTCCTTATTTGATAGTGAGACAGATTCAAATTAAGTTTCAATCTACATAGTGAATCCAGTGACTGACAATTCTTTTTAATGACCATTGGCATGATAGATGAAGGCACAAAATGATCGATGCTTTTATGTGATTCAGGGGAATGTTTATCAAATTTTTTGACACATTGCCAGGAACTGGAGCATTAAATGACTATGATGGAGCTGTGCAAAAGCTCATTGTGTTATGTCAAAAAAATAGTGAATATGAAATATGCTTTTCAGTGAGCCAAGCAAGAAAGCAGTGACACATTGAGGGGAATAAAATGGTCACTGTTATCTCCATTAGTTGGCATATACAATAATATCAATAAACAGACTATCAGGTTTTGTGGAACATGGTTGAAAGGCTGCAAAATTTCTTCGACTGATTTTGCCTCCTCGAGGTGTGTTTCCAGTGGACCCACCAACCTAAGTCCACCAATCTAAAAATGCTGCTCACCACCCTCCAGCTTTCTCCTTTACTCTAAGTCATGCCATGTAATTCAGAGGCCATAAGACCACACTCCATCGCCTTACCTCCCACTAGGAAGGGGGAGAGGGATAATACGGTTCTGATACATCATTTAAAAGCTGCAACAATTACTTTATTCATTTGTGAGACATGGACATCGCTGGCTGGCCAGCATTTATTGCCCATCCCAAGTTGCCCGAGGGTAGTTGAGGGTCAACCATGTTGCTGTAAGTCAGGCCAGGTAAAAGCGGCAGATTTCCTTCCTTCAAGGACATTAGTGATGGGTAAATAAACAAGATGGCAGAAGAAGCAATTAGGATAAGCTTCTCAGCAATGGGAACGGCTCCCAGATTTTCTGATGCATCTATGAAAGTGTTGCAGGCAGAACTGAGGTCGAGAAGGAACTTCTATCAGATACTGAGTACATGATCCTTGATACCCACCTATTGAAAAGGAAAATAATGCAGATTATTTTGGGTGGGGAAGACAATCAGTGAAAACTCCATTGTCCAAGAGTTATCACTGAGTACAAAGATTCAACAACCTCAAAAGTGACCAAGATTATTCAAGGCTATGATGATAACGTGATCATCTGTCGCTTCTACATCACTCATTCCTTTGCCTATTGTACTGTTGCTCTTAATGCCTAGTCAAATCCAGGTTTGTAAACTTGTAAACTGTGCCAATGTGGTGTCACGTCGATGCAGTATCAATATATGTCAGGAGGGGTGTCAATACCTTGTGGGAGAGTGGGTTAATGACATTAAAACCTGTACAAATCCATGTAAAACAGGCTTACACTTATTATGTGTGTGAAACTGATGATGTCAACAGTGAGGGGCAGGGAAGATCCAAAATTGAAACCTTGCCAACCAGAAGTGCGATTTCCCAATCTTGAGTTCTGCCGGTATTCCCACGGATTGCAAGCACAGGCTCAAGATCACCCCCAGTGACAGCAATTGCTTGGAGTTGAATTGGACAGGAATGCAAAATAATTCCAGGACATTGTGTCCAGAAAATCATGCAGGCTCTGAACCCACACTCGGCACGTTAGCTGTAGATTCTGTGATTCTGTATAGTGGTAGAAGTGTATATCTGTAAGAGTGACTGTGACAATAGCAATATCCAAATAAGGAATATTTGCCATTTCTAGGAAAATTAATACATGATCAATAGAATTATGAAGAGGAGACAATGGGGGGAAATAACAACATAAAATGTTACTTATCAGCTGTCTATGTTACGGGGAGGTAATGTTATATTGGTATTATTGCTCAACTATGATTCCAGAAACTCAGCTAGTATTCTGGGGACTGTGGTTCAAATCCCACCATGGCAGAATATGGAATTTGAATTCAATAAGAAAAAGATTTCTGGAATTAAGAATCTACTGATGACCATGAAACCATTGTCGATTCTTGGAAAAATCCATCTGGTTCACTAATGTCCTTCAGGGAAGGAAGTCTGCCATCCCTATCCAGTCTAGCCTACATGTGATTCCAGAGCTACAGCAATGTGGTTGACCCTAAACTCCCTCCAAGGCAATAAATACTGGCCAGCCAGCCAGCCAGTGTCTGCTAGACATGAACTGCAAGGATCATTAACAAAGAAACATCCAAGCCTGGCATTGATCTATTAATAAACTTCTTATAAATAATGCCCCACACACAGAAAATCATTAAACTGTTACAGAACATTATACTTCAGATGACTAAGGACAATTATTCCTCTCTGACAGAGTTAACCATTCATGCTTAGTCTGGTTCCAAAAATGTTCTGCCGAATGCAGCTATTTTGTTTCAATTGAAAACAAGCCAACCTAAATCTCCAACAGAAACACTTACTGCTCTCTTTACTGAGTGATTGACTTGTGATTGTGCAGTGATCACATTACCCTAAGTTGTGCTCACAGTTGTACTGAAAGAGGTAATTCTCGTGCTAAAAATCGCCCTCCATGATATCTTAGGCATTGAAAACAACACCTGCCTGGTTGTTTTATCCAATAAATAGCATACTCAGCATATCTCAATTTGTGAGCAACCCAATCCTGATTGCGATCACTTGCTCCATATTTCACTACTTTGACATGGCTATGTTAAGTTTAAGTTTATTTATTGTTGTCACAAGTAGGTTTACATTAACACTGCAATATAGTTACTGTGAAAATCCCCTCATTGCCATATTCCTGCGCCTGTTTCAGTACATGGAGAGCGAACGTAGCGTGGCTAATGCACCTAACCAAGATATCTTTTGGACTGTGGGAGAAAACTGGGGCACCGATGGGAAACCTACACAGACACAGGGAGGACATGCAGACTCTACATAGTTAGTGACCTAAGCCAGGGATTGAACCTGGCGTTGTGAGGCAGCAGTGCTAGCCACCCTCAAAATACAGGTCATTAAGTTTCTATGAAAAGAAATAGATTTTTTTCCACCATGCATTCCTCTGTCCAGAACATTTTGTTTTAAGCTTAAGTTGAAGGAAACATTAGAAATAAATAACAGTCTGGTAAAGCCTAGTATTCATAACAATGGATACATACAAATATTTAGCAGTAGTTCACTGTTATAATAGGTTACTTACAGGATTCTTCTTGCACTGGATGGCATTTTTCCATGGTCACACAGAAGAGAAATGTAAACTGGGGATGACCCATTAAAATAGAAATTGGTTCCAGTACATATCCTTGTGTACAGAAAGTATTCACATGATCCCAGGGGCCAGAGGCCTGCTCTAGATTGAGCTTTCAGCCTCATTTAAGAATTCTATTTTCTATTTTTTCAAAAAAATATACTTCATTCATAAAAATCTCAAATAAACCATGCAATTTTACATGTCATTGAAATGCAAACAGTGCAGAATTAAAACTTTTTTACGGTTCTATTCAAATTACAGGCATAACATTTCAAACTTACAACAATATACATGCCTCAAAAATTACTGTGTGCCATTATTGCTCAGATTGGTACACAGTTACACAGGTCGAGGATATTCTGCAGTTCCTGGGCCCTCGGTCTGCCTCTGATAATGGCCTTATAGTGTGGCCTTTCCCCATTGTGCCTTTGCGGCAACTCCCCCAAGTTTCAGCATGTCCCTCAGCATGTAGTCCTGGACCTTGGAATGTGCCAGTCTACAACACTCGGTCAGGGACAGTTCTTTCAACTGGAAGATCAGCAAGAATTGGGTGGACCAAAGTGTATCCTACACCGAGTTGACGACCTTCCAGCAGCAGTTGATATTCGTCTTGGTGTTCCTTCTTTCTCTGGCTGATAGATTAACTTAAGACCTATTTCTCGATCAGATTATGTATACCTTTAAATATTTCAACCAATTGTAGAATTTTAGATTATTCTCAATGGTAACCCAATAGGAAAGGACACTGATATAAATGAAAATTCACTTACAGGTATACAACATGAAAATATAATGGTTATATCCAGAAAAAGAACTGACAGACAATTTGCTAGTTATGTATATGCCTTGTACATATGTATATGCCTTATGTATACAATTAGCTTAACTAACTTTGAAGAATGAGCTCATCTAGCAATTATCAGTGCCTGCAATATTAGCCTATCTTTCCCTTTCAATTGTTGCATTGCCAGCACTTACAGTGTTTTTATTATTGAAAGTGCATTCATTTTCATCTACTGACATTTAGGGCGTGATTCTCCAGCCACACTTGCTCCAAGGCCAGAAAATCCCACCCGAGGTCAACAGACCTTTGCATGGTCTGTCACTGCGATTCCTATGGCAGGCAGGATGGGAAAATTCAGTCCTTAGAATGACAAAAGGCACATCTATTAATGTGCTAAACAGGAATTCCACAAATGCAGAAGAGCCATCCATCAGAGGTAAACACACCTGAACTGCAATTCACCTTTCTCAATAAAGCTTTCCATCTTCACCTTCAAACCATTGAATATATTTCAGCAAGATATTGAATTGCAATGGATTTCATTTGTTCAAATAAACCTCATCTAGCCAGAAACCAACAGGAGAAGATGATAGCTTTTCCAACCTGAAGTATAACATGGTCAGAGTAAAAGATTATCCCCTTTATATTTTTATTCAATGTTCATGCTATGCATGGCAGAATGTACACAAATGTAGTTGGTCTTGACACCAGTATTCTATTTGTCTATCATTTTTCTGGATGTGATTGTACATTCTGTATGTTGTTTTCATTGTGAGTGACAATGCCTCTGTGATTCTTTTATCAGTTGCTTCTAAAAATATCATCCCGAGCCAAGGTCAAGGGTAATTTACTCCTCGCAGCCAGGGCTGAAGTGTTTCTGATATTGAATAACAGTGGAGCTGTCAACACACAAAGAATCCTGTGGTAAATTGGAAGAGCATTCAGATTCACAGCTTTCAGAACTATTTTAGTCTAAATGCAGATCAGCAACTGCCCATGAGGATATTTCATTGTTACACTATCCGCTGATCTCAATATGCTTAAATAGTGATATCTGGCTGTGTATAATACTTCTGATTGATTGAACGTTGCTGTGTACCTTGCACTAGTGTGACAGACCGTGCAGCCTGGTGCATTGACAAAAGTTGCTTAACTCCTGGCTGTTGCTGGCGTCTTGACACACTGCCGATCTCTCCATTAGACTAATTGCAAGTTTAAATATTTCAGCAAATTGTATAATATTAGATTACCGCTGGGCTCAAATAATGCATAATTCAATAAGCTCAGATCAAACTAAGCATCGGCATCCCTAAATAACACCAGCATGTTTTGACTTGTTTTGTGTGTTTTTGTGAAGGAATAGCTCATGCGGTTAATATGAGGATCTACGAAAACTGTGAGTTTTTGTGCAACCTTAACATCTGCTGAGTCAGTGTTAAATCCGTGTGTTCCTGAGCTCAACGATCTTCACCAGTACTGTTGATTCTTTACTGTATCTAATCTGAGTGGCGGGATTATGTATTTTAACCATTTAACGATAGCAGATCACTTCATAGTTGGAATCTTCTCCACTGATGCTGTTAAGATTTCTACCACAGGTTGATTTGTATTTGACGAGTCTGCAGCCACGTGTTGCTGTTACAGCTGCTATTGAGCCCAGGTCTGCTCGATAGTGGTGTTCGAGTCCAGGACGCAGTTCTTTCAGTCAGTTAAATAGAGAAAAAATCAGTAATGCAAAGGACAATTGGAAATACTGTAACAAATTATAATACATTGAAATGATAGCAGGTACAGTATAAATGAAGGAATGCATTTCTGAGGTTATTTTACTGCCTCATTTTTGGAGTGTGCATTCAAAACTATGCATAAAGTCATGCTGTGGAAGAATATCATTGAATTTGTTCTGATACGTTATTTGCAACTGTTTTCTCTGCAATGATAGCTTCTGATTCAGTTAGATAGTATTTATAGTCTGTTTTGCTGCTATTGTTGGTGTAGTGCTAAACCAATTTAGCTGCCAAATGACGGCTTGATCATTAAGCTTTACTAGCTTTCAGCAATGTAACGAGATCAATCTGTGAGATTTGCTTTTTTGGGGGAAGATTATGCAAAACCAGAAAATGCTTAGAAATTTCCAGTAGGCCAGGCAGCACGTGTGGAAAGAAGAATTAATATTTTGGATATTGACGTTGACTAACTTACTGCCAGCATTTTCTGTGTGTCACAGTGGTTAGCACTTCTGCTTCACATCGCCCAGATTCGATTCCCTGCTTGGGTCACTGTCTGTGTGGAATCTGTGTATTCTCCCTGTGATTGTGTGGGTTTCCTCTGGGTGCTTCAGTCTCCTCCCACTGTCCGAAAGACATGCTGGTTAGGTGAATTGACCATGCTAAATTCTCCCTCAGTGTATCCGAATGGGCACTAGACTGGCGACTACGGGATTTTCACAGTAATTTCATCACAGTGTTAAGCCTTCTTGTAAGTCTACAAGTCGTGTAAGCCTACTTGTGACACCAATAAGTAAACTTTTAAAAAAACTTCTTCAGATTTTCAACACCTATAGTTTAGATTTCTGTATTTTATTTTGATATTTCAGCTGATTTCAGGCTAAAGAACCACAAATTCCAATATTGACTTTCAATCCGTGGGGACTGATTCAAATGTCAGCAAATGTTAAACATAATGATGGAGAAGGTGGAGGAAATCAGATAGAATGCTTATTATAAAATTAATTATATAAATACACAAAACATGAAATAGCCTTTTTACTGAATAAATACAATGAAGAAAAATAAAGGTTAAAATATTAACATTAGCAATGATGCACATTCACAGATTTTAAGAGCATAAGAAGTTACTTATTAATGAGGAAAAACTATACAGAGGCTGGCAATCCCCTAGCTGCCCCAGAGCAGCCCATCGGCTGCCTCAGTCCCCCCATGTCTTCTGCCTGACTACTGCCTACCTGCTTCCTTCCTAATCACATCCTGGTGTGATTACTTACTCTCAGTCCTAGTTGGTCCCTCAAGCCAAGTAAACTCTTTCTGCAGTATTGTCCTTAAAGGAACAATCAACACAATCACCACATCCCTCCCCCTTTAACTCTTCTATAAAATCTTTAATAGCTAATTTACTCAATCCTAAATTCTAACTAAACGCACAAATTGGACAATTACAAATTGAATTTTTGAGAGTTTTTTGTGTTTCTTATAGAACATTGTAGTTCTCTAGACTGAGCTGCTTTCACTGGATCAACATTAACAGGAGCTGCAAATAATGGTGCCTCATGTGGCCCAGGCAGTTCATTACTACTTGCTTCCATGGGGACATCAGTTATGTGTACAACAGTTCAATCAATGCTTACAGCTTCAAAAACATTTATTGACAGCAACATTGACTGCTGGACCATCTCTCTACTTCTCCAGAGATTCACATGAATGATCCATCCCTCCATGTCTGCTGATTACAACAGGAGTCCAGTCACAGACAATAATTCCAGGGATCTAAGTTGATCCGGCACCAAAGTTTCATATTATGATACCATGTCAGACAATATGAATGTTTATTGTTGCTATGGTGATGGCTTATTGATGAGATCTTGAGGCTTGTGTGTCCAAATATAAACACTTTTACTGGGAGGCTTTATCTATGTACATTTCCAAATATGATCTTGCATGGAGCTCTTCCATACAGGCTTGTTGCTTATTGAGCTCTGTTCTCCTGTTTTCTGACCATGTGTCTACAAATAACTCTCTGTAATGATGGAGAAGGTAGACAAAACCAGATAGAATGCTTACTATAAAATTAAGTATACAAATACACTAAACATGAGAAAGCCTTTTTACCAGTCCTACTCTTGCTCTGCCAAGCACTCTACATTATATTGCATGCAGGCACATATCACAATACAACAAAGTCTTATATCTTGACATTTCTTTTATAATCTTGGTCTGTCACATGTGAAGGAAATGATCATAGTACTTTATTTTTGGTACATAGGTTGTCTGATAAAGTTACTTCTCTTTCTAGCATTTCAATTCAGTGTCTTTTTCATTGACCATTTTATGATACTGGTTCTTCTGCTTTTCTATTAGTGTGACCATTTTGGCAATCATTTTCTGGCATGTGATCCCAGTTTCTTTCTCTGTCTGAATTGCTGATTCTGTTGTCAATTTCAATGTTTTTACTTCTGCAATTAATTTCTCATTGTTAAGATTCCATCTTCCATCTCTTACTCTCAGTATTTCAATTTTTCACTGGATTTATTCAGATTTTCTGGGTTTTTTTCCATGAGATTCACTTATTTTACATTGTCTTGTTCGTTCTCCTACTTGGCTTCAGTTTATAAATTTTTACAACTCTGTTTTTCCAAGTTTGCTGTCAGTCCCTTCATCTTTTTTTAATATCTTCTCCAAAGCTTTAATTCTTCTTGCTGATTGCTCTTTATGTTCAATAAGTTCCTTGTTTCTTTTGAAGTCTTTAATTTTGGTGTTTCTTCTGAGGTGAATCCATCAAGTTCTTACCAGTCATATGCATTTCGCAAATGGAATCTTACTTGTGTTAACTTCAGCTAAACCCTTTTTGGCTTCACTGTTGGTTGGGTCTGTCTCCGATGAAGTGCTGATTTGTTTCTCTTCTGCAATTCTGTTGTTGCTCTTTATTTGGGTCACTTATTGGCTGGAATTTTACCACCATATCTGCCAGAGGAATTGGAGTGGACTGTGGAAAGATCTGTTAACCTTGGGTAGGAATTTGCAGTTTTGGTACGACTGAAGTTGCAAAATCCCACCCATTATCATTCATTGTCCTCCTTATTGGGTCTTTCACTGCTCTTCTGGGGTCTTTCTGTGCCTTCCTTCTGGGGTCTTCCTATTGCCTCTTTCCTGATGTCTTTATTGCCTCCTCTGAGGTCTTGTCTTGCTTTTTCGTCAGTTATGGACCTTCTTGAGAATTGCCTCTACCTGGGGTCTTCTCCAATTTTCCTGTCCATTGCCATTCGTCTCTTGTGTTTGCCACTTTAAGTGCAAGGTTACATTTAATGATTACCACTTTAAATGCATTACTCCCTTAAATACCTTACCAATTTAAGACTGTGTAGTAATCTTTTCTTTCCCACAGAGACTGTGTTGCTGGAGTATGGTTGGATTCCATTTTTCAACACACGTATCAATGCAGGTTCAGAGTGTTTTGCTCGGGCTGTTTCTTTCTGCAGTTCTTAAAATTGCACCACCCCTCTCCAGTGCTAGCCATTTATTTAAGCTTTGAAACCCTGTTCAACTGCAGCAATTCTTTGGCTGAGATCAAGTGTAGTATCTACATGCTGTGCTTGGTTGAAGTCATTAGGTTATATTTCAGCTTCATTTGAAGAAACTTTTTAAAGCAGCATCTTGGCCTTTGGCTAAGATACACATGAGATCAAGCCTTGGAGGAAGAGCTAATGCTAACTCCAATCAGCTTGGACAGTGTAGATCAAGCCCAAAACAGCAGTTGAGAGCCCTGTCTTGTTAGCTTGGATTGGAAATATCTAAACTTGTTGAGTCTCTGAATTGCATTTGATTGGAATAAATTGGAATAAAAACAACAACAAAAAGAATTCTTTACCGTTTCTCGGCTTTTTGGTAAGATCAAGTGTAGTATTGACATGCTGCACTTGGTTGAAATCATGTGGTTACATTGAGGCTTTATTTGAAGCAATTTTTAAAAGCAGCATCTCGGCCTTTTGGCTAAGATGCAAATGAGATCAAGCCTTGGAGAAAGACCTATGCCTACTCCTATCAGCTTGGATCATGTAGATCAAGCCCAAGACAGAAGATAGAGCCCTGTCTTGTCAGTTTGGATCAGAAATGTCTCAACTTGTTGAGAGTTTGAATTGGACTTTGATTGGATTGAATTGGATTTTTTTTTTAATTCTTTGCCTCTTATCCAAATTTCTTCCCGCTAAATTTGAAATTACAGCTGTTCCAGCTGCTGGCTCCCTGGGGCATTTCTTCTTCTCCATCCAAAACACTGTTTTCTGTTTTCTCTTTTTTAAAAAAGACTCGCAGCAATTCTTGGTTTTTCTTTAACCCAAGGTTCATTTCCTTTAAACTCAAAGTCACAGTTCTGAGGATTATTTTCTCTTATGTCTTTGTGTATATTTCTAAATGTCTGACTTCATCAGCCACTTCAGACTTGCTCCATATCCATCCCTCTGGGTCTGGCAATATCCCAACATCCCAACTAGGTCCATTTACCCAAAGGCAGACACTCAGGTGAGGATTTATTTTCTTCAGACTCAGATTAAAATAGGATACTCACAGGTATTGAGCCATAGGCAGTGTCATCAATAATCCACTTGATCCTCATTGCCCTTTTATTTTGTGTGGTCACAAACTTTATTCGGAATGCAAAAGGTATTTAACTGGCAGCTCTGGCAGCTCTCCAGCTGCTCCAGAGCAGCCTATTGGCTTCCCCTATCCCTACACATCTACTACTTGCCTTCTAGATGTATACTACATGTCTACTGTCTGTCTTCTGCCTAAGAGAGAACTCCACCTCTTGGGAGATTACCCACATTCAAAGCTAATTGGTCTCTCAAGCCACGTGACCTCTTTTGTTGTGTTGCTCTTCCAGGAATAATCACCACAACATTGAGGAAAGGAAGAATGGAAAGACGAGAGACTATAGGGAAATAAATGAAGTTAGACAGAATACAAATAAGACGTTTAAAGACTTAGGTTGCAAAACTGAATGGGTATGGACATGGCAATGTTTAATCAATCTACATCCATTGTTGCCAATAAGGCAACATGCAAACTTAGTGCTGCCAGCTGAATTGCATGGTTGCAGCATACAGTCAGCACTGAGGGTTGCGGGTAAGTAGCTGCATGCTTCAATACGGGGCCCACATTTCTACAAAACCTAAAGCTTACCACTACCATTAAGGCCACCTACAGCTCGTAAAAAGGGACTTGCATTCTGACAGGAGCAAGTGCTGGAAGTAGTTGCAGAAGAGAACGTGAGCATGAAGAACACCCAAGTTTGACAGGAACATGATCTAAGGTTCTCTGATACTGGGCTACGAGCATTGGTGCAGAGGAAGAGAGAGGCTTATGACGTATCCATTCAAACCTTGCTAAGGCAGTGGCAGGAATCTAGTCTGAGGACTGGCATACCGAGCTGCAAAAAGTTCAATAGTCTCACACAAATAGTCAAGGTAAATTAATTCATTTTCAAATAACATGATTGCATCATGTTGCTCAATGCACCTCATCCTCATCAGTCACTGACCAACAATCTCTTATCAATTGCAACCCATGTATAACATAATTTCACCTCAATGTCCCAGAACTAACATTGCTGAAAACCTTATATCCACATTGCGCAGTTGCACATTGCCAATATTCAATCGTGACAGACATTGCACTCAGACACATTACTGCCACACTAACTGAGACAGTCCCCTATGTCTTACAAATCAAGATGGCACACAACCAGAGCAGCAGCACTTAGACTGTAATATATAGGTGTGTCTGCAAGTGTCCTAACTTAGGGGGAGATGCTGTTTGCCCTTATTCGAGCTTTACGAGGCTGTGGGAAAGGTGTGGCTGAAACCAAAGAAGATGGTGGTGTCCTCATTTTTATTTCACTAATCCATTTTTCTCTCATCCCACACTTCTGTCTGATTTACAAGCCACAAATGGTGTCTTGCACCTCTTGTTTTCACCCCTCCATTCGTCACGACCCATCTTGGAGACAAGATTGCATCATAATTGCATCAAAAAACTGGATGCCACTGAGCATCCACATTTTGATGGAGTAAATAATCATGATTTTTAGGGACTGTCTTGACAAATGCATGAACAGGATGGGAATACAGGAATACGGTCCCCGGAAGAATCGGGGGTTTTAGTTCAGCTGGGCAACATGGTCGGTGTGGGCTTAGAGGGTCAAAGGCCCTGTTTCTGCGCTGTAATTTTCTTTGTTCTTTGTTTTTTTCAGCAGAATTTTGTAGCCTTTTGCATTATTTAACATTATGAAAGATAAGAATATTTAGCCAGATTAGATAAATAAGTCACAAAGCTACTCCTATTTATTTCTGTAAAATGTGTGTGCTGAAATCTTAAAAAAAGATTGATGATCAAGGGAGAATTAAGTTCCTTGGAGCTATCAACAGTCAAAAGATTAAGATTATTAGAATGAATTGCATGGCAATTATTCATTGTTATCATCCATATGTTAGACTCCCATTTGCCACTTTTTCACAATGCAATTTACCATCAATGGTAAATTAACCCAGCACATCAAATATCTGAATTAAAAATGTCACTATTTGGAACTGAGGAAAGTTAGCTTGTGAATAAAGTTCAAGAAATATTTTGCTAAACCAGGAAGACTTGTCATTGTCCCAGAGGTGGGTTGCACCTGATCACCAGAAGCCAAAGCCCCCCTTTATGGGGTATTTGATTTAATAATTAATCGCATAGTTTTGTAGAACTTTTCAATTGACTCCACCCCCGTCTTTCTGCATAGCCCTGTGACTGAGTTCCCATAGGTATTTAACTGTCATTTGAATGTTGCCATTGATTCTGCTTCTACCACCCTTTTAGACAATGCAATATAGATCACTTTTTTTAAAATGTTGCCCCACGCCACATTTCTTTTCTTGATAGTCACATTAAATCTGTGTCCTCTGGTTGCTTCTTGCCACCAGAAGCAATTTCTCCTTCTTTACTCTATCAAAATGGTTGCATGATTTCGATCACATCTAGCAAATCACCTCTTAATCTTCTGTGCTCTAAGGAGAACAATCACCATGTTCTCCAATGTTTCCACATAATTATTATCAAACAATTGTAGTTTAGCTTGGTATGATATGCAGTATTTACTCCTCTACGTTTTGTTGCATTAATTGGGTACAGAGTATTGGTGCTGGATCTTACAAATCTCACTCTTACCCCATCAGCATGTTTCCAACAGGGACAAAACACATAGGGGCAGATTTTCCCATTCTATCCAGCACAGGGATCACAGCGGGGAGGGGCGGACCATGGAGAGGTTTGTTGACCTCGGGCGGGATTTTATGGTTTAGGGATGAGCATGGCCATAGAATCCCACCTGTAAACTATACCTAGTGCTTATCTCCTTTCCAACTATCCCAAACCCTTTGCCCATAAATGGGAGATAGGTAAGTTACACACAAGGCCATCCACCCTTTGGCCTATCAGAGCTCTTAACTGCCCGATTAATTGGGCTTTGATGGATGTTAATCCACCGCCACTGCCATTGCATGCCTCGGGGAAACAGGTGAAGCTGGGTGTGAAGGCTATTTTCAAAAGAAATGCAGGATGAAGGTAGGGGCGGGTGTTGGGGGGAATGGGTTGGTGGGAGTGGGGAGTGCTCTTACCTGTGTCCAGTGGCCATTGCTCTTTTTCCTGCACCTCTCTGCAGTCCTGGTAATGCCAGCTATTGAAGTTAGGTACTGTGGGCTGTTAGAGCTGCCAGCCATCAGATTGGCATGCAGCGCTCAAGGTGAAACTTCCTGGCATAAATAGGTCTTTTACTGATTGGCAGTCAGTGACTAATGGGGTTCTGCAGAGATCTGTGCTAGGATTCCAACTCTTCACATTAATATATTAATGATTTGGAAGAGGGAATTGAATGTGTTAGCTCCAAATTTGCAGACTACAAAATTGAGTGGGAGGGTGAGCTGTGAGGAGATGCTGCATTATGATTTGGACAGGTTGAGTGTGTGGCATGTGCATGGCAGATGCAGTATAATATGGATAAATGTGAGGTTATCTACTTTGGTAGCAATAAAAGAAAGACAAATTATTACTGGAATGAATGTAAATTGGAAGAAGTGGATATTCAACAAGACTTTGGAGGCCGTGTACATCAGTTGCTGAAAATAAGCATGCAGGTAACAGCAGGCAGGGAAAAAAGGCAAATGGTATGTTGGATTTCATAATGAGAGGATTTGTGGCAGAGGGATAGGGATGTTTTGCTGCAATTGTATAAGGTGTTGATGAGGCCAAATCTGGAGTATTATGTGCAATTTTGGTGTCCTTATCAGAGAAAGGATGTCCTTGCTACAGAGGGAGTACAGTGAAAGTTTACCAGGCTGATTCCTAGGATGATAGGTCGGTAATATGAGGAGAGACTAAGTTGGTGAGGATTATATTCACTGGAATTTAGAAGAGTGAGAGTAGTTCTCGTAGAGACTGATAAAAGTCTAACAGGATTAGGTAGGGTAGATTCAAAATGTTCGCATTGCTGAAGGAGTCCAGAACGAGGGTCATAATTTGAGGATAAGGGGTAAACCTTTTAGAACTGAGGTGAGGAGAAATTTCTTTACCCAGAGGATGGCAAATGTGTGGAATTCACTACCACTGAATGTAGTTGAGGCCAAAACGTCTGATTTCAAGAAAAAAATTAGATATAGCTCTTGGGCTAAAGTGATCAAGGGAGGAAAGGGGGGAATCAGGATATTGAATTCTAAGATCAACCATGAATAAGATGAATGGCAGAGCAGGCTCAAAGGGCCGAATGGCCTATTCTTGCTTCTCGTTTCTGTGTTTCTATGTTCCTGTGTCTTGCAATGCAGTGGGTCATACCTCTGCTTTAGAAGAGGACTTGATCGCCAGGGAAGATATGTTCATAATGTATATACTCAGGAGGTAATGATGTAGCTCTATAAGACTCTTGTCAGACCCCAGTATTGTGTGCAGTTCTGGTCGGCTCACTATAGGAAGGATGTGGAAGCTATTGAGAGAGTTCAGAGGAGATTTACAAGGATGCTGCCTGGATTGGGAGGCAGGCCTTATGAAGATAGGTTGAGGGAGCTGGGACTCTTCTCACTGGAGAGACGTAGGTTTAGAGGCGACCTGATAGAGGTTTATAAAATGTTGAGAGGAATAGATAGGGTGGACTCTCAGAGACTATTTCCCCGAGCTGAAATGGTCACTACAAGAGGACACAGAGTTAAGGTGCAGGGAAGCAAATACAAAGGAGATGTCAGGGGTAGGTTTTTCACTCAGAGGGTGTTGAGTGAATGGAACCGATTGCCATCGGAGGTTGTTGAGGCAAACTCACTGGGGTCTTTTAAGAGACTTCTGGATGAGTATATGGTAAAGAATAGGATAGGGGGTTATAGATAGGTCTGTGGATTGGTAGATGTGATCTGCGCAACTCGTGGGCCGAAGGGCCTGTTTGTGCTGTATTGTTCTATTTTCCATGTTCTAATGTGATCATAATGTGAATATAACCATCAGAAGTGAACTCTAACATGCCACGGGACCAAAAAGCTGTAAGGAAACAAAAATGTTAAATCAGGGAACATCTTCTTCAAGATTCCAGAGTGCAACTTTTGCCTTCCAGGGGTGGACTGAGGATCCAGAAAAAGTCCTTATCCAATCTCTCCCCTAAACAAAAGCCCAGCTGATGTTACTGCTTGTTGGGGACTAGAGGACATAGCTTGTAAATCAGAGGCAAGACCTTTCAGGAGCCAAGTTTGGAAACATGTCTACATGCAAAGGTTAGACCAAGGCTTATAATGCTCTTCTTCAAAAGACAATTGATGTTTGGGCAATTGATCTTTTTTATTCTGAAATTGATAGCTTTTCGTAAAGTGTATGAAGGGATATGCAAAGACAAATTACAGAGCTAGGTCTCCATGTTCTCATTATAATATACTCTTGTTCCTATATTCCTATAGCCTTGCCACATAGTGTACACGTTGTCTCTCATCAGTCTGCTGACTGAATTGGCCTACAGTGGAGGGATGTAGTCATATTCACTCCTCTAGCCTATTTGGATATATTCCAGAGTTTCAGTATCTTCAATGCTGAATCAATGAAGGAACATTATTAAAACGTTGCGTGCCAAAGTTTTGCTTCAGTGACATGTTCTCTAAGTAGACAACAGAAGTGAAGTATTTTTAAAAATATGTTAATTGAGGAAGCGGCAGGAGGCAGTTAAATTTAGATAATGCTCTGATAAACTGCTGCAGTAATGTGCTGGAACTGCAGTGATTAGCTTACAACAACCACAGCTAACTTCCTGTTGTCAGCTCTAATGTGAAACATTGGAGGCCTTTCTCCTTGATGCTCACTAATCTTAGTTTTGTTCCATCTTGTTGACCTACACTCAGTCAAATACTACACGGTTATTCCCATCTCTCCTCTTCTATTCAGAATGTTTCCAGCCCAGGATCAAATTAACCATGGACAAAGGCAATGCAGTGAAACAGTGATTAACACTGCTGCCTCACAGCACTAGAGACCTCGGTTCAATTGCGGCCTCAGGTGACTGTCTGTGTGGACTTTACACATTCTCCCCATGTCTGCGTTGATTTCCTCCAGGTGCTCCAGTTTCCTCCCCCACTCCAAAGATGTATAGGTTAGTTGATTAGTCATGCTAAATTGCCCCTCAGTGTCAGGGAGATTAACAGGATAAATACGTGTGGTTCCTATTTTTAAGAAAGAGAACAGGGATAGTCCAGGAAATTACCGACCGGTGAGTCTGACTTCAGTGGTTGGTAAGCTGATGGAGAGGCTTCTGAGGGATAAGATTTATGAACATTTGGAGAAGTTTAGACTGATCAGAAGTAGTCAGCATGGTTTTGTCAAGGGCAGGTCATGCCTTACGAGCCTAGTTGAGTTCTTCGAAAATGTGACTGAACACATTGACGAAGGAAGAAGGTGGACGTGGTGTACGTGGACTTTAGCAAGGCGTTTGATAAGGTTCCCATGCAAGGCTTCTGGAGAAAGTGAGAGGGCATGGGATCCAAGGGGCTTTGGCCTTTTGGATCCAGAACTGGCTCGCTGGCAGAAGTCAGAGAGTGGTTGTGGATGGGTCTTTTTCTGCATGGAGGTCGGTCACTAGTGGAGTGCCCCAGGGATCTGTTCTGGGACCCCTGCTGTTTGTCATTTTCATAAATGACCTAGATTAGGAAGTGGAGGGATGGGTTAGTAAGTTTGCCGACGATACAAAGGTTGGTGGTGTTGTGGAGGGATGCCAAAAGTTGCAGCGGGACATAGACAGGGTGCAAGACTGGGCGGAGAAGTGGCAGATGGACTTCAACGCGGATAAATGTGTAGTGGTCCAGTTTGGCAGGAATAATGGGATGAAGGAGTACAATATCAGGGGTAGGAGTCTTAGCTGTGTTGTAGAGCAGAAGGATCTTGGGGTCTGGCTCCATAGGACTCTTAAATTGGCCTCACAGGTGGAGAAAGCGGTCAAGAAGGCATACGGTGTACTGGCCTTCATTAATCGAGGAATAGAGTTTAGGAGTCGGGAGATAATGATGCAGGTCTATAAGACCCTTGTCAGGCCCCAGTTGGAGTATTGTGCACAGTTCTGGTCGCCTCACTATAGAAAGGACGTAGAGGCTATTGAAAGAGTGCAGAGGAGATTTACAAGGATGCTGCCTGGATTGGGAGGCATGCCTTATGAAGATAGGTTGAGGGAGCTGGTACTCTTCTGACTGGAGAGACGTAGGTTGAGAGGTGACCTGATAGAGGTTCATAACATGTTGAGAGGAATAGATAGGGTGGATTCTCAGAGACTATTTCCCCGAGCTGAAACGGTCACTACGAGAGGACACAGATTTAAGGTGCAGGGAAGCAAACACAGAGGAGATGTTAGGGGTAAGTTTTTCACTCAGAGGGTGGTAAGTGAATGGAATCGGCTGCCATCGGAGGTGGTAGAGGCAAACTCGCCGGGTCTTTTAAAAGACTTCTGCATGAGTATATGGGAACGAATGGGATAGGGGGTTATAGATAGGTCTGTGGATTGGTAGATATAGATGTAATCAGTGCAATTCGTGGGCTGAAGGGCCTGTTTGTGCTACAGTGTTCTATGTTCTATGGGATTATGGGGATAGGTGTGATAGGTGTGCAGGCTCAATGGGCCGAATGACCTCCTTCTGCGCTGTAAGGATTCTATGAACATTTTCTTTGCACTATGCTAATGGCTATATTGAAGATATTTTAAACTTCTGAAGTTTGATTACAATCTTTTTAAAAGAGTGATTTGACTAAATTCAACTAATCAAGTGTTCCATTTCTGGAGTGATATAAAAATTCTAATGGACAGAATAAGGAGAAATGTTTCCAGTAGTAGGAGAGTTGGTAACTAGGAAACACCAATTGAATGATCGGCAAAAGAACTAGAGGCAAAGTGAGAGATTTTTTATAATTCATTGAGTTGTTGTGATCTGAAATGCACTATCTGAAAGAACAGTGCAAGCAGATTCGATAGTAACATTCAAAAAGGAATTGGACATAATGGAATTCCATCCCTCTCCACAGTGTATAGTATGGAAGTGACCTGCCATTGACCAGCAACAGGACCTTCTGATCCCACTGCTGTCATCCGGGTTTCCTATTAACCCATAGCAGTGGGTAGCCATTGGCAAGACCAGATGATCCCACCAGCGGGAATGGCTAGCAAATCCCACCAAATACATCTAATGGAAAAAAAAGGCTTGGAAACAGACTTGAAAAGTGAAAGTAAGGTCTGGAGTTTTGCGATGATAAAGAGTCTCCCTGGAGGAGACGAATGAAAAATGGCAAAAACGGAAGTTCTGATCCAGGAAATAGCACTTTGCTTTTTTTAAGGGGTGACAATGAGAGCAAATTACATTTTATACGTGTTTTATAGAGGCAGCAGCTCTTATAAGTCAGCAGATACCTCCAAACACTTCTAACTTCGGTAATCCCATTTTATGAAACACGATATGCGCAGACTTGACCTTTAGCAGCAAGTCTGAACTTTGTGCAGCCATTTGCAGAGGTGGGGTGTTTATTTTAGATACGATCCTAGGAGAAATGTTGAAGGAGGTAAGATGCCCTTTAGAGGAGATAAGGTGCCCCTTGGAACATCTAAAAGTAGGCATGAAGTGTGTAAAAAGTGCATAAACTCATTTGGCATTCAGGAGAGAATTAGATGATCATTTGAAAAGAAACACCCTACAAGGTGAAGGAACATAACAATAGATGAAGTGGTCTTCGGAGGGCCAGTGCAGATGAGCCAAAAGGCTTTCTTCTGTTGCTGAAACAATTTTCTGTGATTCTATTATCTGTAAAGTTCTTGGAACTGTCAAATGTGTCAAAATGAAAAAAAAATCAATTGTCTGGAGCAACTGTCAAGCGAATTGTCCAAAGTATAGTGGTATTTAAATATTCTGCCTTTTAAATCTTTGAAAATATGTGTGAAGTGTTTTTTTTAAAAAAACTAATTGCTTGTTATCTCACAGTCAGTTGACATAAGTATGTTAGCTCAGTTGGCTGTACAGCTGGCTTGTGATGCAGAATGACACCAACAGCAGGGGTCCAATTCCCATACGAGCTGAGATTATTAATGAAGGCCTGCCTTCTCAACCTTGCCCCTCATCTAAAGTGTGATGATTCTCAGCTTAAAATCATGACCTATTGGCTAGATCCCTCAAAGGGGTGAATGGCCTATGATCACCTGGGGTTATTGTGACATTACCAGTTCACTGGACCTGAAATAAATCTGAGGATTACCATTGGAGTCTTAGCTTTTATTGGCAGGGGGATTGAATTTCGGAGCCGCAACGTCATGTTGCAACTGTACAAAACTCTAGTGCGGCCGCACTTGGAGTACTGTGTGCAGTTCTGGTCCCTGCATTATAAGGAAGATGTGGAGGCATTGGAGAGGGTACAGAGGAGGTTTACCAGGATGTTGCCTGGTATGGAGGGCAGGTCTTATGAAGAGAGGCTGAGGGATTTGAGTTGTTTTCGTTAGAAAGGAGGAGGCTAAGAGGGGACCTTATTGAAACATATAAGATGATTAGAGGTTTAGATAGGGTGTACAGTGATAGCCTTTTTCCTAGGATGGAAAAAGCTAGCACGAGGGGACACAGCTTTAAATTAAGGGGTGATAGTTATAGGACGGATATCAGAGGTAGTTTCTTTACCCAGAGAGTGGTTAGGGAGTGGAATGCCCTGCCTGCGGCAGTTGTAGATGCGCCAAGTTTGGTGGCGTTTAAGAAGTTAGTAGATAAGTTTATGGACGAAAAGGGAATGGTTTAGGTTGGAGGGTCATTGCTTTTTCCTAATTGGTCGGCGCAACATCGAGGGCCGAAGGGCCTGTTCTGCGCTGTAATGTTCTATGTTCTATGTTCTATTACTAGATTAGTGCTCCATGACTGATTTCACAACTTTCCGTTATCACTGTGGGCTGTCTGCAATTCTACAGTTTGACTGAAAAGAGGTTATAGACTATAGGACTTTGAATTCCAATGCTTGTCTTTATTCGGAATTATATACTTGAATGAACTACTTGTTCTCATAGGAGATTAAGAAGTTGAAGATTTTTTTA
Source organism: Sphyrna mokarran (assembly GCA_024679065.1). Lineage (NCBI taxonomy): Eukaryota > Metazoa > Chordata > Chondrichthyes > Carcharhiniformes > Carcharhinidae > Sphyrna > Sphyrna mokarran. The sequence goes on along the minus strand of JAGIQG010000002.1, from coordinate 37,753,089 downwards.
TGAATGGAAGCGTTTTTTAAATTAAGTCTGCCATAGACACATAACTTTATCTTATTTACTCTCAAAGATGTGATCACGGTGGATACTGGGGGAGTTGATGTGAAAGATCTAAGGTGTAAAGAGTGCTGGATGGGAGGCATGGGTTGGCGTAAGTTGTAAGGGCCAATGGGTGGATATAAGAGCACAGGTTAGCATGGAAGGTGTGAAGGGCCATAGGGGGCATGAAGTGGCATTGAGCGCATGAGAGGCCATGGGGTGGGTGTACGATATGGGCATGGGGATTTGTGGAACAACAGAGGGGGTGAGGGCTGGATAGCTGTTTCATGTTTTTTTTACAATGATGAAGTATCAAAGTAGGCCTTCCACCCAGCCTGCCTACACACCCACCTTTGCACTGATTCTGGGGTCAGCTAGCCTGACCCCAACAATCTGGAAAGAAAATCCCACCTTCTGGAGCATTTTCTTATGGGTCAGGTTTCCAACTCAGTGCTCCTGACTTGATAGCAAAAATCCCGACTTAATTGTTTTGCATATCAAAACGCTAGCGCTGCTGGGATGGGCTGAATGACTGCCTTGTGTGCTGAATCATTCTACAATTTTATGCACCTCACTTCTATTCTCTTCTTCCTATAATCACCTGTCTGTACACATGGGAAATGGCTTAATTTCCACATTATTTGTTTCTCCGAGCGTTGCTTTGGCCTAATCACATGATCTTCTACATTCTTTACCATTGCTGATCATTTTCTGTAGTTCTGCCTCTTGTCCCCAGCTATTGTTGAGTCTCCTTATTAATTGTCTTTCAGCTCCCACATGCCTTTTAGCCTTCATTCACTTTCCTAACTAATTCTCAACTCCAACTTTCTCCTCAACTTCACCTTCCCACCAACTTTCCCAATCTTCTTGCCTCTCTCAATTTCTTTGCTCACTTTTGATTCCTTCGGCCACATGTTGCCAATCTATTGTTGTGATATGTGAGGGCTAACTTTCACTATGGCAGGAGTGAAGAACAGGTGATTGTGAATGAGCTGCCCCTAGGCTATCTGCTCTGTTTTCCTTTCCATTGAAGCCAATGAATTGGACTATTTGGCTGGATGCATAACTGTGACAGCCAATGTCAGAAAGCCCTCCTCATAGTGGTGATGGGACTGGTGTGGTCAAGGACTTTTATTGATGTCAATTTTGGTGTAACAGTATTAACACAGTTAACCTGGAGGTGTACATTATGAATTTTAAAAATTCCCACAATGGTTTCAAAAGCTCTCCTGAAAAGCCTTGACTTTGACTAATAAGTAATTTAATTTTAATTAGATTAATTGGCATTTTCGTAATTACAAGGAATACAGTGAACTGTGTTTAACTGTGGATGGCATGGTGGCACAGTGCTAAGCACTGCTGTCCCACTGTGCCAAGGACACAGGCTCAACTCCTGCTTGGCTCTGTGTGAAGTTTGCACGTTCTCCCTGTGTCTGCGTGAGTTTCCTCTGGGTGCTCCAATTTCCTTCCACAGTCCAAAAGATGTGCAGGTTAATTGCACTAGCCATGCTAAATTCTCCCTCAGTGTACCTGAACAGGCACCGGAGTAACTTCATTGTAGTGTTAATGTAATCCTACATGTGACACTAATAAATAAATTTATACTTAATCAATCTACTATCAGAAATATCCAGTGAAAACCTAGTAAGCTCAAGCTGATTATAAAATTATAACTAATTACAATTATAATTACAGTATTGAAAGCATTCAATATTAGTTTAGGACTGGCTGAACATGATACTTAGGCATGAATATTATTATGATTTGCATCACTTGTAATCAGGTTTCTTATAAAACTATATTCTCTTCAGAGTATTGTAATAAACAGTGTCATTACATAATTAATATTAATTGAATTTTGTCCTGAGCACTGAGGAAGGATAGCCCGCGGAGACCACTACTAAATCCAATGTGTTTCTGGTATTGTGTTGCTGTAAGTTTAAAATATTAAGGAGCAAGACTGAAACGGATCCTTTTGTGGAATCATGCCAAATCAGAGAACAATGTGTGCTGTGAATTTTTAATAAAATATAAGTGCAACAGATTTCCCAAATAACTAAGAACACAGCACGATGTAATAATAAACTGCACTGTCAAGCAAGACCGAAAATTCAACACAAATGTGGACGTGACAATTGTCAATCAGGAAAAAATAGTTGCCTTGTTGGCAATCCACTGACACCCTGTTTGAAAGTCCACAGGCATGGCCAAGACTGCGCTCTGTTATGGTGCTTTCCACAGCTGAAAAGGCTGACCTAAGCTCCTACGTAATGGATGGACATGGAGAGGTGATGGCCTAGTGGAATTATTGCTAGAATTTTAATTAAAAATCTCAGCAAATGTTCTGCAAACTCAGGTTCGAAGCATGCTATGGCAGGTGATGGAATTTGAACTCAATAAAAATACCCGGAATTAAGAATGATTATTATTGTCACGTGTATTGGGATACAGTGAAAAGTATAAGGGGCGATTCTCCCAAAAGTGCTGAATTGGTGAGGAAACAGGACTAGATCACAACTGTATTTTCAGTGCAACTTCAGACCCCAAATCTCCCCACTCTGTGCAATGCAGAAACCCCATTTGTGAATATCATTAAAATCTTGGGGGGGTGGGGCCTATTCATACTAGAAGCCGGAGGCTGATAGCTTTGGAACCCTGTGCGTGCGCAGTGGCCCTGATCTGTCAGTCTTTCCATTTGCTGGGAGCCTGAGAACCCCACAGTGCTGCCCTTCCCGACACCACCATGATCTGAACGTGGCCCCCATGTCAAGTCCTGGGCCAGCATCGACCCTCCATCCCCAATCCTGTCCCAGAGTGCCTGATCTCCAGACACTTCCAGCCCAACCCCATCAATGGCAATTCCCCGATCCTCCCCACCATACCAAACCCATTCCCCTTCCCCAGATGGGATGCAGACTCCTCTGGCAGAACACACCTCTCCCCAGCCTGCATCGATCACTGGTCTCCCTCCAGCCCAGACCGATCCTCATGCAGATGGCAGCGGGACCCCCTACCCCCACCAATTATCCATAGGCCACACTTTCCTAGGTCCAGCTCTCTTGGCACTGCCCAATGCCCAACATGCATCTCCCGACCCAATCTGCCACAAAATTTATGGGTCGTGATGGGAGAATCAAAGTTATATACAACTCCTTGATTTTGTAATCTATGCTTTGATTGAAATTAAAGACGTGTCCAATATGCATTTTTTCACCACCCTACTAACATGCCCTTCTGCTTTCAGAGACCTGTGGACAAACATGCCAAGGTCTCTTTGTTCCAAAGAACTTCCCAGTGTCCTAATATTTACTGAATATTTTCTTGTCAAATTACTCCTTCCAAAGTGTATCACCTCACACTTTTTGGGGTTATATTCCATTTGTCCCTTATCTGCCCATTTGACCATTCTATTTCTTCTTATAGCCCAAGACACTCTGCCTCACGTGATTCCCGTCCAATCTTTGTTCACAAGTTTAATTCTCAGGAAGGTACTGGTAAGAGATTCAAGAAGACTGGTAAACCACTTCTATATTATGTGGATGCTTAAAATATTAAATTCTTAAATCCTTAAACTCTTGAGTTGAGATTTATTTTTTGTGTGAATAGTTTTCACAACTACCTTAATGAATAAGTATTTTCAGTCTTAATGTATATGATGTTGACTTGGAAAAAAAGGAATGTGGCAATATTTTTTTGAGAGAACATATTAATAAAGAGCCAAGATGTAAACCATATGATTAGCAGACATATGGTGATCACTTTCAGTTTAGCTTGTAGCATGTGGTGTGAAACATAGGCAGCTGTACTTTCATGTTATCGGTAGCTGTTGAATCTTTATAATAAATCTGTCTGCTGTGCAATCCAGTAACGTATTTCCAAATAAACCAAAACTATGTTTAGTTTGCCAATCCAATGTGAGATTGGTAAGCTATTGGCATTGCATTAGGCAATCTTAAAAAATAGGGATTGCCTGCTCTGTCTGAGCTCAGGCAACAAGGCTCAGTAATGGCTTGCAACAGGCTCTTCTCCAGATCTGTTTGGGAAAGACAGGAGGCCCTGCCTCCCAAAGATGGCAAAAGGCAAATCTTTCACGCCGATACAGCCTTAATGGAGATTACAGTTCAGATCAAGGCCACTGGGGCCCACAGAAGAACGTGGGTCCAATGCCAAAAATGATTCTGCATCCCACCAGAGTAAATGGTGATGTGGGCATTGAGCGGCGTAAATGTGTGAGCGTAGAGGGCTATCTTACAAAATTTCAAGCCTCAAATGTATCACACAGATTTAATGTGTAGGAACAACTTCATGATATGAATGTCGTACCAGTTGCGTGACCGTGTATGTGTGAAATACTTGTGGTAGGGGCTCAGAAGTTGTCACAGACTTGCATGCTCTGTCTTTATGCACCCATTGGAACGACACTGTCAAAAGTTTAAAGTTTATTTATTGTGTCACAAGTAGGCTTACACTGCAGTGAAGTTACTGTGATAATCCCCTAGCTGCTACACTCCGACATTTGGGTATTGAGGGATGGATCAGTAAATTTGCAGATGATACTAAAGTTGGTGGTGTGGTAGATAGTGAAGAGGGGTGTTTTAGTTTACAGAGTGACTTGGACAAGTTACAGAGCTGGGCCGAGAGGTGGCAAATGGAGTTTAATGTGGAAAAGTGTGAGGTAATGCACTTTGGCAGGAACAATAAATGTGTAGAGTATAGGCTAATGGTAGGGCTCTTAATAGTGTTGAGGAACAGAAGGATCTTGGTGTATGTGTCAATAGATCCCTGAAAGTAGGCAGTCAAGTGGATAAAGTTGTTAAGAAGGCTATGGAGTCTTAGCTTTTATTGGTAGGGGGATTGAATTTAGGAGCCGCAGCATCATGTTGCGCTGTACAAAACTCTAGTGCGGCCGCACTTGGAGTATTGTGTGCAGTTCTGGTCCCCACATTATAAGAAGATGTGGAGGCATTGGAGAGGGTACAGAGGAGGTTTACAGGATGTTGCCTGGTATGGAGGGCAGGTCTATGAAGAGAGGTTGAAGGATTTGAGGTTGTTTTCGTTAGAAAGGAGGCGGCTAAGGGGGATCTTATTGAAGCATATAAGATGATTAGAGGTTTAGATAGGGTGGACAGTGATAGCCTTTTTCCTAGGATGGAGAAGCTAGCACGAGGGGACACAGCTTTAAATTAAGGGGTATGAGTTCTAGGACGGATATCAGAGGTAGGTTCTTTACTGAAAGAGTGATTAGGGAGTGGAATGCCCTGCCTGCAGCTGTTGTAGATGCGCCAAGTTTGGTGGCGTTTAAGAGGTTAGTTGATAAGTATATGGATGAGAAGGGAATGGTTTAGTTAGGAGGGCATTGCTTTTTATTTTGGTCGGCACAACATCGAAGGCCGAAGGGCCTGTTCTGTGCTGTATTGTTCTATGTTCTATGTTCTATGTTCTATCTGTTCGCTCACACTGAGGGAGAATTTAGCATTGCCAATTCACCTAACCAGCTTGTCTTTCGGACTGTGAGAAGAAACCAGAGCACCGAGAGGAAATTCATGCAGTCAAGGGGAAAATGTGCAGTCTCCACACAGACAGTGACCCAAGCTAGTCCAGAGAATCAAACCCAAGCCCAGGCGCTTTGAGATAGCAGTGCTAACCACTGTGCCACCATGCTGCCCCAGAAGAGAAGAGCTCATAATCAGAGGGAGCACAATAAGACTAGAGACGGACAATCCCATATAAGAATCCTCACTCTCCTAGGCTCCACTGTGTGAGCAGGTAGTGAAAGAGAATCTTGGAGTGCAATCTTACCTGGTGTTCACATCAAGGTCTGGTTGCTGCAAAGTCAGAGAATTTGGCAGCCAGTGAAATCACTGTTCACTGCGGCACGATGGGGAAAATCCTGTACTGTGAACACTAGTAAGATTCTGGCCTTGGTCTTTAAATTCTACAAGCTGTGGATGTTTGATTTTGATTAGCTTTCTCAAACCTACACGTTGTTCCGATGTTGAAAGAGATTAAAACACCGCTGTTTTTACATCTCCTAACGTAATTCAGCTGCACTTATATCTGTGACATGTTTATTTTTCAGCCTTGCGCAAAATATTCAATTTTTCAGTTAAATTACATTTGTTGCTTTGACAGTTCCTGAGCTGGTCTAAATCCCATTGCAAATCATGGGTTTCCTCCAGATGCTCCGGTTTCCTCCCACAGTCCAACGATGTGCGGGTTAAGTCAATTAGCCATGCTAAAAATTGCCCCTTATTGTCCTGACATGTATAGGTTAGAGGGATTAGTGGGTAAAATATGTGGGGGATATAGGAAATTGGGCCTGGGTGGGATTGTGGTAGCTGCAGACTCTATGGGCCGAATGGCCTCTTTCTGTAGTCTAAGGTTCTTATGATTTCTATGATTCCAAGAAATCCTTTGCTGCACCCGTTGATTGGAATTCCCCAGCTGTGCTGGTCTAAAAGCCGGAAATTCCCCCCTGACTGTCAGTGGTGTTGCACGGTCTCCGCAACCCTAATGCTGAAATTCCAGTGGTGGGCAGAATGGGAGAATTCCGACCTTTTGTCTCTGCGCTACCCTCCCTGTTATGGTGCTGTCAGTAAATGTGATGGTTTATATTTAGTTTTAATCTTCCGAAAAAGTGACAAATTTATTAAATTGACAAATTTAGATAAACTAATCTGTATTTTCCAAGATCAGGAAATAAGTGGTAATACAACATTCAACACTCAGAATAAAATAACCCTTATCACTCCACGGACTGGGCAGGGACAAATTTTACAATGGTTCTCAAAGGGCCCAAGAGATACACTGACGATGCCTTCCTGAGATTTCCTTTTGTTTACTACCGTGGGATATCAGTGCCGGGGGACATCAAGCGAAAGTATTTGAAAGCAATGGTAAGTGCCTCTAAGTGCTGTTATTAAAGTGTTCTTTTTTAAATTGCCTCAGATTAAAAGATGGGAAAGATAGGTTGCCATGGAAATGGCACACTATTCCAGGAGTTGGTATGCTCATTCTCAACAGAGGTCAGAAAATGGCACTTCTGAACGTTATGACAATTTGTCACAACAAACAAGGGGAGATCATTATTTCCTGGGGGAAAAAAATGTCGCTGTGCATATGTGGATCTGGCAAACAGAATCACTATCACAGATACAGATTAGAGAGAAAATCAGGATTTGAAATAGAGAGGTGTGTGGGAGGGGAAATGGTGGCGGTGGGGAGGGCAGCAGCAGAAGAAGAACTGACTGAAGGGGGGCATAGTGGTGGGAGGTTGTTCAGGGGTAGTGGGAAAGACATAACCAGCATCAAAAAACTTGTTGGGACATGGTTCCTCTGCTCCTTCCCCTAGTCATTTCAGGAATGTGACCCAAGATTCAGTCACTTGTTTCTTCAACGGTTTTGACTCTAACAAATAACTGGTGATAATGTGTTGATGGCAAAAACGTTGAGGTCAGTATCTAGTTAAAGCTCATGGGATTATGGGTAGTGTCTCATGGTGGATAGAAAGTTGGTTAACAGGCAGGAAGCAAAGACTTGTCACAAGTAGACTTATATTAAGACTGCTATGAAGTTACTGTGAAAATCTCTGAGTCACCACACTCTAGTGTCTGTTTGGGAGAATTTAGCATTGCCAATGCACCTAAACAACACATCTTTTGGACTGAGAGGAAACTGGAACATCCGGAGAAAACCTATGCAGACACGAGGAGAGTGTGCAGACTCCACACAGGCAATGATCCAAGTCGGGAATTAAACCCTTTTTGAGGCAGCAGAGTTAACCATTGTGCCACCATGCCATCTGATTGGCAGACAATAACTATAGGAGTGCTGCAATGATCTATGCTAGGACCCCATTCATTATATATTAATGAAGGGACATGATACAAAGTTGGATGGGAGATTGAGCTGTGATGAAGATGCAGAGATGCTTCAGTGTGATGTGGACAGGCTGAGTGACTGAGTATACAGTAAGAATTGTATACAGTATACAACACCAATTTATAATCCAACCGATTTATTTGATAGTAAAAAAGCGAGCTTTCGACTCCTGTGTCTTCCTCAGGCAAATGCAGTGTTCTGGTCTGCAATAGCACACATCAGCACAGACAGTCAGAGATTGCTGATTAGAATGCGAATCCTTACATCTAACCTGCTATTGAAGTGTTAAAGTGGCGAACAATGTGTGTGAAGGGAATCCTGAGCATTGTTGGAGAATTGTGTGTTTTCTCCAGACAGCACAGTAAGTGAGGTTTTTTGCTAACCCAGGCAAGTTACGGGGGTTACAGATAGTGTGTCATGAAGCCAAGATCCCTGTTAAGACCGTCCTCATGTGTGCGGAGCTTGGCTATCAGTCTCTGCTCAGCGACTCTGCGCTGTCGTGTATCACGAAAGCCCCCTTGAAGAACATTTACCCGCAGGTCGGAGGCCGAATGCCCATGACTGCTGAAGTGTTCGCCCACAGGAAGGGAACTGTTTTGCCTGGTGATTGTTGAGCGATGCTCATTCATCCGCTGTCGTAGTGTCTGCATGGTCTCCCCAATATACCATGCTTCGGGACATCCTTTCTTGCAACGTATTAGGTAGACAACGTTGGCCGAGTTGCAAGTGTATGTACCGTGTACCTGGTGAATGGTATCCTCACGTTTGATGATGTCGTCCATGTCTATGATCCGGCATGTCTTGCAGAGGTTGCTGTGGCAGGGTTGTGTGGTATTGTGGTCACTGTTCTCCTGAAGGTTGGGTAGTTTGCTGCGAACAATGATCTGTTTGAGGTTGTGCGGTTGTCTGAAAGCAAGAAGTGGGGGGGTGGGGATGGCCCTAGCGAGATGTTCATCGTCATCAATGACATGTTGAAGACTCCGGAGAAGATGTCGTAGCTTCTCCGCTCCGGGGAAGTACTGGACAACAAAGGGTACTCTGTCCACCGTGTCCCGTGTTCGTCTTCTGAGGAGGTCAGTGCAGTTTATCGTTGTGGCACGTCGGAACTGTCGATCGATGAGTCGAGCGCCATATCCTGTTCTCACGAGGGCATCCTTCAGCGTCTGGAGGTGTCTGTCACGATCCTCCTCATCTGAGCAAATTCTGTGTATACGGAGGGCTTGTCCATAGGGAATGGCTTCTTTAACGTGTCTAGGGTGGAAGCTGGAGAAGTGGAGCATTGTGAGGTTGTCTGTCGGTTTGCGGTACAGTGAGGTGCTGAGGTGACCGTCCTTGATGGAGATGCGTGTGTCCAAGAATGCAACTGATTCTGGAGAATAGTCCATGGTGAGTCTGATGGTGGGATGGAACTTGTTGATATCATCATACAGTTGTTTCAATGATTGTTCACCATGAGTCCAAAGGAAAAAGATGTCATCAATGTATCTAGTATATAACCTTGGTTGGAGATCTCGTGTGGTGAAGAAGTCTTGTTCGAACCTGTGCATGAAGATGTTGGCATATTGAGGTGCGAATTTGGTTCCCATGGCTGTTCCGTGTGTCTGGATGAAAAGCTGATGGCTTCATGACACACTATCTGTAACCCCCGTAACTTGCCTGGGTTAGCAAAAAACCTCACTTACTGTGCTGTCTGGAGAAAACACACAATTCTCCAACAATGCTCAGGATTCCCTTCACACACATTGTTCGCCACTTTAACACTTCAATAGCAGGTTAGATGTAAGGATTCGCATTCTAATCAGCAATCTCTGACTGTCTGTGCTGATGTGTGCTATTGCAGACCAGAACACTGCATTTGCCTGAAGAAGACACAGGAGTCGAAAGCTCGCGTTTTTACTATCAAATAAATTGGTTGGATTATAAATTGGTGTTGCTAAATTCTTACTGAGTTCTTACCACCCCAATCCAACGCCGGCATCTGTACATCATGACTGAGTATACGCATGGCGGATGCAATATAATGTGAATAAACATGAGGTTATCTGCTTTGGTAGCAATAATAGGAACACAGATTATTAGTTGAATGGGTGAAAATTGAGAGAGGTGGACACTCAAGGAGACCTTGTTATCTTTGTGCATCACTCGCTAAGTAAGCGCGCAGGTACAGCAGGAAGTAGTTTATTGGTCTTCATAGCAATAGGAATAGGAACATTGCAGTTTTGGTGTCCTTATCTGAGGATGGATGTTCTTGCTATAGATGGAGTACAGCAAAGGTTTATGATTTCTGGAAGGGCAGGTTTGTCATATGAGGAGAGAGTAAGTCAGTTAGCATTACACTTATTGGCATTTAAAAGAGTGAGAGAGGACCTCATCGAAACTTACAAAATTCAAACAGGATAGATTCAGAAAGATTCTTCCTGATGGCGGGGGGAGTCCAGAACTAAAGGTCATAGTTTGAGGATAAGGGAGATACCTTCCAGGACTGCGGTGAAGAGAAATTTCTTAACCCAAAGTATCTTTGGAATACACTACCACACTAAGTTGTTGAGACCAAAATGTTGTGTGATTTCAAGAAAGAATTAGTTGTAGTTCTTGGGGACTAAAGGGATCAAAGGATATGGGCGGAAGGCAGGATTTGGGCATTGATTTGATGATCAGCCATGATCATAATGAATGGCAGAACAGGCTTGAAGGGCCAAATGGCCTATTCCTCCTTCCAGTTTCTATGTATGTTTCTCTGTAGAATAATTAGTCAAGTTTCATCCACAAACAAAGTTGGTTAGTAAAAAAAAAGTCTCATCTAACTCGAACATTTTGGTGATAGTGACCACAATTCGGTTACGTTCACCTTAGTGATGGATAGGGGTAGGCATGAAGCTGGGGGCAGTAGTTATAGCTGGGGGAAGGGTAATTATGAGGCCATCAGGAGAGAATTAGGGTGCATAGATTGGACTAGGAAACTACAGGGACTGGGAACATCTGGAATGTGGAGCTTATTCAGGGAGCAGCTGCTGCGAGTCCTTGATACGTATGTCCCTGTCAGGCAAGGAGGAAATGGTCGAGTAAGAGAACCTTGGTGTACGAAAAAGGTTGATTTGCTGGTTAAAAGGAAAAAGGAGGCTTATGTCAGGATGAGGATTGAAGGCTCGGTTAGTGCGATGGATAGCTATAGATTAGCCAGGAGGGAGCTAAAGAGTGAATTGAGGAGAGCTAAGAGAGGACACGAGAAGACTTTGGCTGATAGGATTAAGGAGAATCCTAAAGCTTTCTTTAGATATGTTAAAAATAGAAGATTGGTTAGGGCAAGATTAGGGCCAGTCAGAGACAGCAGTGGGAAGTTGTGCGTGGAGCCTGAAGAGATTGAAGAGACACTGAACAAATATTTCTCTTCGGTATTCATGCAGGGAGATGTAAATTTAGTTGTGGAGAACACAGGGATACAGGGTTGCAAACTGGAAAGTATTGAAGTAGATAAGGAGGATGTGCTAGATATTCTTGAGGGTTTGAAGTTAGATAAGTCCCCTGGGCCGGATGGGATTTATCCTAGGATTCTCTGGGAGGCGAGAGAGGCGATTGCAGAGCCTCTGGCTCTGATCTTCAGATCGTCGTTGGTTACGGGTATAGTGCCGGAAGACTGGAGGATAGCGAATGTGGTCCCATTGTTCAAGAAGGGGAAGAGAGACCTTCCAGGGAATTATAGGCCAGTGAGTCTTACTTCTGTTGTGGGCAAAGTATTGGAGAGAATTATTAGGGATAGGATTTATAGTGATTTAGAGAGAAATGAATTGATTGGGGATAGTCAGCATGGTTTTGTGAAGGGTAGGTCGTGCCTTACTAACCTTATTGAGTTTTTGAAAAAGTGACCAAAGAGGTGGATGGGGGTAAGGCGGTTGATGTGGTATATATGGACTTTAGTAAGGCGTTTGATAAGGTGGGCCATGGAAGACTTCTGCAGAAAATGCAGATGTATGGGATAGAGGGTGATTTAGCTAATTGGGTTAGGAATTGGCTAGCAGATAGAAGACAGAGGGTGGTGGTTGATGGGAGATATTCATCTTGGAGTTCGGTGACAAGTGGTGTACATCAGGGGTCTGTTTTGGGGCCCCTGCTGTTTGTAATTTTTATAAATGATCTGGATGAGGTATTGAAGGATGGATTAGTAAGTTTGCGGATGAGACTAAAGTCGGAGGAGTGGTAGATAGTGAAGAGGGGTGTTATAGTTTGCAGAGAGACTTGGACAAGTTGCAGAGCTGGGCCGAGAGGTGGCAAATGGAGTTTAATGTGGAAAAGTGTGAGGTAATGCACTTTGGCAGGAATAATAAAGGTGTAGAGTATAGGGCTAATGGTAGGATTCTTAATAGTGTTGATGAACAGAGGGATCTTGGTGTGTATGTGCATAGATCACTGAAAGTAGGCAGTCAAGTCGATAAGGTTGTTAAGAAGGCATATGGAGTCTTAGCTTTTATTGGCAGGGGGATTGAATTTCGGAGCCGCAACGTCATGTTGCAACTGTACAAAACTCTAGTGCGACCGCACTTGGAGTATTGTGTGCAGTCCTGGTCCCCACATTATAAGAAAGATGTGGAGCATTGGAGAGGGTACAGAGGAGGTTTACCAGGATGTTGCCTGGTATGGAGGGCAGGTCTTATGAAGAGCGGCTGAGGGATTTGAGGTTGTTTTCGTTAGAAAGGAGGCGGCTAAGAGGGGACCTAATCGAAACATATAAGATGATTAGAGGTTTAGATAGGGCGGACAGTGATAGCCTTTTTCCTAGGATGGAGAAAGCTAGCACGAGGGGACACAGCTGTAAATTAAGGGGTGATAGTTATAGGACGGATATCAGAGGTAGGTTCTTTACCCAAAGGGTGGTTCGGGAGTGGAATGCCCTGCCTGCAGCAGTTGTAGATGCGCCAAGTTTGGTGGCGTTTAAGAGTTAGTTGATAAGTATATGGAAGAGAAGGGAATGGTTTAGTTTGGAGGGGAATTGCTTTTTATATTGGTCGGCACAACATCGAAGGCCGAAGGGCCTGTTCTGTGCTGTAATGTTC